>CM055126.1:75042967-75642967 GCA_029206835.1 Rana muscosa
GCCTATGCATCTGACTTAGAAAGAGTTTTGTAACATTCTATAGGAAATGGTCTTTGGATGAGAATTAAACAGATCTGTATCCAGCCTCTGAGGACAAGGGACATATTACTGGAATTATTATGTGTTTTGTATGGGGTACGTTCTGATGTTACTATTCATGGGAAGATCAAACAAATGCAAAGTGAATCTCCCTATGAATTGTCACACAGGATAGCAACTATTATGGAATTATTGGTCAGTAATAATCTTGCATTTGAGCGTGGAGGCTTAGTACATATGAGTATGTTTCTAGATGCTTTGCATGAAGATATCAAACAAAATATTTTATTAGTTACCCCAAATCCTCATGATTTAAAAGACATATTATTGAGAGCAGATCATTTATGGAGAAAGTTAAATGAGCAAGCTGTCAAAATTGATGTAGCCACATTGTTCAGGACAAACACTGGGTCAAACATAGGTGAGAATAATATGAAAAACAGAGCTGACCAAAATAATATTAAGAAAAGGACCTGAATACCATTTTCTCAATTAAAACAGAAGTATGACCACCTGAAAATTGAGTATGACAAGATGAGAAAAGAACGTGACACATTATTAGAACAGTTGTACAGGGTGTCATAAATGCAAATGTACATTCTCCAGATCTGTTTTTGAATACAAATGACGCTTCTCTAGCAGTGGGGGTGAATTAGCTTTAGACTGTAAACTGTAAATAGTACTTTGTTTTAAAAAAAAAATACTAAGGACTTTAGTAATGAGTTTTTGTCTGAGAATTTTTGTCTTTCAGATCCCCGGAAGAACTTGTTTGAATGTGAACAGGAGTTGGCTAGTGGGGGAGAAATGCTAAATAGACAATATACAAGGTGTCATGGATATGCATTAATGTCTGTCTGCCATCTTACCTTCCTCCTCATGTGTTCATCTAGAGACCAGACCTCCTTCACCTGGCTTCCTTTATAATCTCCTCCCAGCCTGACTCCACCCCAGGCCCTATCACAGAACACTATATTAACCTGTGCACTGCAAGCCTGCTTTGCTGATCAACGTGTTTGTTAGGCATTGTGTGTTTGGGTTCCTGCCTGCCGTGTGCTACGTCTGTCTCTCTGTTACGTTATTGGCTTGTCCCCGACTATCCCTGTTTGCTCGTTACCCTTGACCTTCGGCTCGTTCTTCGTTATCCTTGTCTGCTTGTGGCCCCTGACCTTCAGCTTGTTTCGGTTCTCTCTTATCGTGTGCTGCTGCTTCCCCTCTTTTCCCCTTATCCTACGGGGCGTGAGCTAGGAAACTCCAGGGGCCGCGACCTGGTCCCAGCCTGCAGCATAACATCCTCACCACTGGAGGCCCTGGAGAAGACCAGCTGGGTCTTAGACTCCGCGCCCTGGGGAATCTTGGCTCTAGCTCCCGTTAGGATCCCGGTTGTGCTCCTCTGGCCCCGCTTTCCACAACCACCCAGTTTCCTATCCGCAGAAGCCAGCCATAGGGTTCACTACCTCGCGGTGCACTCCTGTCCCCCTACGGTGTGCATCTGTCACCTGGCCACAGGTGACCCTGACACAAGGATGGACACTCTCTCAAAATTCATCAAGCAATGGACCTTTTTTTTGAACATTCAAATGTATTTATTTTATTCTCATTTTTTCTTTATTTTTCTTTTCAATGGACCTTTCTTCCCCAATGCTTTTTTATTTTATTTTAAAATGTTCTCCCTTTCCCAGATATATTTTGCTTTTAATTTTTAATTTTTATTATGTTTTATTTTGTGAACTTTATCTTAAAACTAGAGCGAAGCATTTAAACCTAAAATAATTTTATAACATCTGTACATATGACATAATGCATATTGATATCAATATATTTGACATCTGTGGTGATGCTGCACAATGGCTTGGCATAACATAAATTATAGTATGTTGGGTAGTTTTCCTAAATTTGTAAGAGCGGTGAGTGAAATTCATCACTCTAGTCATGATTTGAACTTTGTTGAATCAGTTGTTTATATATGCTGAAGGCTATGACATATATGGATGACAAAGACCTTTCTACCTTTCTTGAAAAGATACTGCCAAGAATTTCCACTGCCGCTTTGTCAGGATAGAAGACCTGATAGATACTGATGTCAAGCTGATTCTATTTGAAATATTTGAATTCTATTTGAACCATTGCGTGGGGGTATATATATATGTTGGTATACCATTCTGGTGGAATTATGGACTGAATGATACAAGTAACTGCTCTATTTTACTGCCGTATCCAAACCTTTTTGACCTTGGAATGGACTGCTGGTATATTCATGGTTCTTCTTAGTATAAAGATGGAAGCAGAATTTCAGGATTTGCTGGTGATTGTGTAAAAGCATCTTTAAAAATGAAAACTTTGAGCCTGGAGATGAGAGAATCCTGGACTTATGTGTGTGACAGGGGTCACTTTGGGCATAGGGTGACTGAGGAAATATATCTTGGACTACCTAAAATGGGTCTGTAATATTTATTCACAATATTCCCAAAGATATCTGTAAAGGACTATTTACTGACGCTGAACTCAACAGGTTAACTGAAAAAGTGACTCTTTCACATTGTTGGGACACATACTGTTAGATGCTAATGTCACCAACTCCAGCCCACCTGCCTGTTGTGATGTAAATTAATCTAGGATGGCTTCTGAGGAGCTTTCATTGTGATAATTGACCCTGTATTGTTTGGAAAAGTCCTTTGATAATGTGTACTGCAGTTTAAGGAGACAGTAAGGCTAGCCTAAAGGTCATGTGTCTGAATCATCAGCTGTAGTTAATTAGCTCATGTAAATTAGGTCTGGTCAAAGGAAAATGAGGAGAATGTAAGAACCTCCTCTCTCGGTGTATAAAACTTGTAGTTTTCCAATAAAGATTGTCAGACCAGTTGGAAACCTCATACAGAGCGTTTGTCTCGTATTTCTGGGAGAATTATTCCTATGGGTCTCTGTCGCCTGACTGTGGAGTGTCTGGTAGCTGCTGTGTGTTCGGGAATGGAATATATTTAAACAACGTTAACCCCTGTCGTTACATTGTTGGCAAGCAGTGGGATGATTCCACAGCCTATAAGGACAGCAACAAGAGGACACAGGACAATGGAAGCACAGTAGGGACGGCTAAAGCTCTCTTCCCTCAAGGACTTACTGGAGAACCGGGGCAGACAACCATAAAAAGAGGGACATTAATCGCAGAACGAGTCGAAATGGATGGAGCTGAAAGACCCAACATAACAGAAAGGCCCAGCGTAACAGACAGGACACCCGAAGAGGCAAGTTTTGATCGGGCTGTTAACACAAGACTGGCACATTATGGTCCTAACCCTACAGCGGAGATCATAGACTGAGTTATAGCGGCTGTAGATGCAAATTGGCTACAGCAAAGAGGTTCTGCAGCAGCAGAAGTCAGAGCAGCACCAACTGAAAGGAGAAAGATACATTTTGCTGCTTTTAAAAATTTAATTGAAACTGAAGGGGAGATTGATGGGTACCTTGCCGATTTTGAACGGCAATGTGCCCTACACCGGGTGCCCACAGAGGAATGGGTTACCATTTTGTCTGTGAAACTGTCCGGCCGGGCCAGTGAAGCGTTCAGGGCCATCCCAGACGTGGATATTATGAACTATGGACTGGTAAAAGAAGCACTTTTGGCCAGGTATGCCGTCACACCAGAGGCATACCGGAGGCGGTTCCGAGAGACGAGCAAGCAGACTGGAGACTCGTATACCGAGTGGGCATGCCGCCTACACCGCACTGCATCCCACTGGGTCGCTGGATGCCAAGCATAATCCGGGGAAGAGGTGCTTTAGATGTTCCTGCTGGAGCACTTCTTTGACAAACTGTCCCTGGAAGTCAGAGAGTGGGTCTGGGACTGAAAACCTTTCACCTTGCCTGAAGCAGCTCGCTTGGCGGACGAATACACAGACGCCGGCAAACTGGATAACCCTGTGGTCAAGACAACAGCTCGGGTGTATTATCGATCAGTGGCACCCCCTCCGGCTATCGCCTACCAACCACAGTCGTACCGCCCTACAGCACCACCTCCAGCGGCCACTTATTCTCAGCAGCCCAGGTCCAACTCCCAGGGCTACTTACAACCCATCAGGTGTTTCGGGTGTAAACAGCTAGGGCACAAAAAACCAGACTGTCCATTGAATCCAGCCAGGCAGTCCCAGTTGTGGAGACAGCCAGCAGGGGGGAACCCACGCACATCCATGCCTGCGGCACACTGCGTTGAGGAGGAAGAACACTGGGGCGTCCTGCACGAGGCTGGTCCAATACAAATATACAAAAAGGTGTAGCGCTGGATGAGCAAAACTGTGTATGGCTATACAGTGAAAAAAATATAAGAAAAAGTATCAAAAACATGAGTGAATACTACAAATAAACAATTTAAAGTTCATGTGTGTCAGTGAAAAATATATGAAATCTTCTCCTCTATTTAAAGATGATAAGAGTTCTACAGAGTGCAGGTATCCGATGAAAATCATAGGCAAAATGCTCCAACACTTAGTAAAGATCCCGCCACCAAGGTGAAGAATGAAGGCTTACCAGACAGCCTGCGACCACCCTTCTCAGGGGGGTCAAAACAGGCTCAGTAGAGTGATGTTTTACTCCATGGAAGGCAGGGTGATTCTGCAGGAACGCTTCATCCACAGTGAGAGAGTCTCCAGAGACGTTGATTGAACACCTGGCCAGAACTGGGAGTAGACACACTCTTGGCAGATCAGAGTGGATGTTCCTCAGTAAGTAGGATAAAATCCAAAAGAGAAAGAAAAACTTTCCATAGTGTAGCGTTCATCCATAAAAAAGGGGTTTATTTTCACAAAGTATGCGATACAGAACCTCAAAGTAACAAGTCCTGAGATATTAAAATGCTGGTTAAAAAACTCCTTGCAAGGAATAAAAAGCTCTGTATTCTGTCAATCAAACGACCGTTCGTGCGTGCGCAATGCGTGCACGTGTCACCCTACGTTGTTTCGTCAAATCTGACGTCATCAGGGGCACGCCCACGCAAGCGCGCACACGCTATTTATAGCCAAAGGGCCCCGCAAAGGGTTCTCTCATTGGTTAGGCCTCAGATTGACAGATGGAGCAGATAGAGTGGACCTGTGCATAGAATTCTCAATGCAGAGGTCTATACATAGATAACAATCACATCCTGACACCCGGTGGAACCTCCGGATATTGCACCTATTTGAATCTATTCCACACAACGCCATCTTGTGGGTCATGATGTCACTGTTTACAAAAAGAGGGATTTGTAAAGTCCCAATTATAACAGATTAATATACATTACATATATATATATATATATATATATATAAAATCAATAAAAAACTCTCTATTACATATACTAATTGTTCAAAATTTAGAAATGTTATCCATAAACTAAAGCCCAGATCGAAAATACACAAAAGGTATGTAGTGGGTATTTGAATTTTGTAAGGACTCTGGTGGTGTGAAGTTCCTTGGAGTCCCTGGGTGGCGCTGTTGCCTTGGGCCCGAGCTGAGCACTAGTGATGAGCCGAACACCCCCGGGTTCGGTTCGCACCAGAACTCGCGAACGGACCGAAAGCTCGCACGAACTTTAGAACCCTATTAAATACAATGGATGCGAACGTTCGAAATCTAAAGTGCTAATTATAACGACTATTATGCATGTTATTGTCCTAAAAAGGGTTTGGGAACCCGGGTTCTGCACCAGGGGACATGTATCAATGCAAAAAGAAGTTTTAAAAACGGCCGTTTTTCGGGAGCAGTATGCCTGTGAAGTGCCACGTGTTTCCCGTGTTTAGAACTGTCCCTGCACAAAATTACATTTCTAAAGGAAAAAAAGCCATTTAAAACTGCTTGCGGCTTTAATGTAATGTCTGGTCCCGGTAATATGGATGAAAATCTTTCAGAAAAATGGCATAGCTACCCCATCACAGCCCCCCCCCCCTACCCCAGCCCATTACCAGCCCCTTTGGGTCTTGTATGGATATTAAGGGGAACCCCGCACACAAAATAAAAAAGGCCCTATATACTCTGAACAGCCGTATACAGGCGGTGCATACAAGACAGGGACTGTAGGTTTGTTCTTATGTAGAATCTGTTTGTAATTTTGAACAGGTACATTGTTTAAGTGTAGCTCCAGACAAAAAATATATTTTTAAGCTTTTTGGAAAACATAGGGAAGGGTTATCACCCCTATAACATTTGTTTTGCTTTATGTGCAGTGTGCACCTGTTCAGAACAGATCACCTCACTTTCCGTCCTAATGACAAATGTTTTTTGAAAATTTGAGTTTTTTATTGAAACAAGAATTGGTGATAAAGCATCAGTGGAGAGGAGACACTTTTTTCCCCATATTAACTCTTACAGGAGAGAATTTGCCTTCCTAGGGGTAGATTTCCTCTCACTTCCTGTTGTATCCTTCCGTTTGCAAGGAGGAGTCGTTTGTAAGTTGGATGTTTGAAAGTAGGGGCCTGCCGTATATACTCAGCTGTAATTTGCCCCTTACATGTTGGTGTTGCCACAACACTGTGAGCCCTCACAGTTACTCCTGGTGGGCGCATGAATGGGCCCTGCTGTGAATTATTAGATCAAGAATTGTAATTGCATGCCCCTGTTGAACAGGGGCTGAAAAATTGGGCCTTTGGTGGTGGTGGTGTTGGTGTTGACACAACACTGTAAGGCCTCACAGTTACTCTTGGTGGGCGCAGGAATGGGCCCTGCTGTGAATTATTAGATCAAGAATTGTAATTACATGCCCCTGTTAAACAGGGGCTGAAAAATTGGGCCTTAGCCACTGGTGCTGGTGCCACGACACTGCAACCTCTCCCAGATACTCTAGTTGGAGTGCAGGAATGAGCCCTGCTGCAAAGCATTGCATAAAAAATTGTAATTTCATGCCCCTGTTAAACAGGGGCTGAAAAATTGGGCCTTAGCCACTGGTGGCGGCACCCAGAAACAAAAATGTTCTTCCAAGCTATCATCATCAATCGGATCATTGAGGAGGAGGAAGATAGTCAGTCAACATAACAGGACAGTCTCTCAGTATCAGCATCAGTCTTGAAGGGATGTGACATTTGAAAATAAATGAGTCTGTTATATCAGCTTCAGGTGTTTGGTAGCTGGTGGTGATCCAAGACTGGTTCATCTTTATGAAGGTCAGTCGATCAACCGAGTCGGTGGACAGGCGCACCCTGTGATCCGTGACAAATCCTCCAGCAGCACTGAATGTGCGTTCTGAAAGAACGCTGGATGCAGGACAGGCCAGTAGCTCAATTGCATACTGTGCAAGCTCTGGCCAGTGATCCATCCTCAAGACCCAGTAAGCCAGAGGATTTTCGGTGGGGAAGGTGTCCAAGTCTGACCTTGCCCCTAGGTATTCCTGCACCATGTATATCAGACGCTGGCGATGGTTGCTGGAACCGATCATACCTTGGGGCTGCGGACTAAAGAATTGTCTGAACGCATCGGTCAGACGGCCTCCTTCTTTGACTGGCCGAAGCCTCAGCAACTCATTGTCCAGGACCAGGAGTTTGTAACCTCCCAGTCTCTGGGAACGCGTTGCACAGACCTTTCTGCAAAGCCTCCCGGAGTTGTCTCATCCTCTGCTCCCTCTGCGACGGTAAGATAAGGTCCGCAACCTTACCCTTGTACCGTGGATCAAGGAGAGTGGCCAGCCAGTAATGGTCCCTCTCCTTGATCCGAAGAATACGAGGATCCTTCCGCAGACTTTGCAGGATCAGGGAGGCCATGCAGCGTAGGTTAGCTGAGGCATTCGGTCCGGAGTCCTCTGGGTCACTAAGGACGACATGATCCGCAGCCACCTCCTCCCAGCCACGTACAAGTCCACTGGTTTCTTGGGACTGTAAATCATCCCTAAAAGACTGCTGCTGATGATGCTGAGTGCCAGGCTCCACCTCCATGCTGACACAATCCTCCTCGTCCTCCTCTTCCTGTGCGATGGGTGGGACAGAAGGAACACTGTCTGGGTAAAGGGGGCCTTGAGAGGCAAGGAAGTCCTCCTCTTCCTGCCTCTGTTCTGCCTCAAGTGCCCTGTCCATTATTCAACGCAGCGTATGTTCCAACAGGTGGACAAGAGGTACAGTGTCACTGATGCATGCACTGTCACTGCTCACCATCCTTGTGGCCTCCTCAAATGGTGCCAGGACAGTGCATGCATCCCTGATCATGCCCCACTGGCGTGGTGAAAAAAACTCGAGCTCCCCTGACCCTGTCCTGGTGCCGTAGTCGCACAGGTACTCATTGATGGCCCTCTGCTGCGTGTGCAGCCGCTGCAGCATGGCCAACGTTGAGTTCCACCTGGTGGGCATGTCACATATAAGGCGGTTCTTGGGCAGGTTCAACTCCTTTTGCAGCTCAAGCAGGCGAGCACTGGCATTATAAGATCTGCGGAAATGCACTGAGACTTTCCTGGCCTGCCTCAGGACATCCTGTAAGCCCGGGTACCTGCCCAAGAACCGCTGCACCACCAGGTTAAGGACGTGAGCCACGCAGGGCACATGGGTCAGTTGTCCCTGTCAGAGGGCGGAGAGGAGGTTGGTGCCATTGTCGCAAACCACCATTCCTGGCTTCAGCTGGCGTAGCGTCAACCACCTCTAAGCCTGCCCCTGCAGAGCAGACAGAACCTCTGCCCCAGTGTGGCTCCTGTCCCCCAAACACACCAGCGCAAGCATGGCATGGCATCTTTTTGCCTGCGTACTTGCGTAGCCCCTTGAACGTCTAAGGAGCACCGCTGGTTCAGAGGACAAAGCACAGGAAGAGGCCATGGAGGAAGAAGAAGAGGAGGGGGTGGAGGAGAGAGGTGTGTCACAACCAGTAGTAGCATTTTGGAGGCGTGGCGGCGGAACAACCTCCAACACTACTGCACCTTGTCCTGCATCCTTCCCAGCTGCCAAAAGAGTGACCCAATGGGCCGTGAAAGAAAGGTAACGTCCCTGTCCATGCCTGCTGGACCATGAGTCAGCGGTAATATGCACCTTACCGCTGACCGCCCTGTCCAGCGAGGCCAAGACATTGCCTTCCACGTGCCGGTAGAGAGCCGGAATCGCCTTCTGTGAGAAAAAGTGGCATTTGGGAACCTGCCACTGAGGAACCGCACATTGCACAAACTCACGGAAGGGGGCCGAGTCTACCAACTGAAAAGGCAGTAGTTGAAGCGCTAGCAATTTAGCCAAGCTAGCATTCAACCGCTGGCCATGTGGATGGCTGGGAGTGAACTTCTTTCGACGGTCCAGCAGCTGGGGCAGGGAAATTTGCCTGCTAGAATCGGACGTCGGTGTACTGCTAGCAGAGTGCCCGCAAGTACTTGGCTGTGACACACCTAATTCTACACCTTCATTCCTCTCAGTGCAGGTTTCAGAGAGGACTGAAGGTATAGTGGGGTTGGAGATCCCAGCTGATGCGGTGCAAGGAGAGGTCCGCTTTGTTCTTTGGTGTGGGTCTTTAAGGTAAGCTTGCCAACGAGCTGCATGGCAGGTCAACATATGTCTGGTCAAGCATGTGGGGCCCAAGCGGGTGATGTTTTGGCCACGCGATATACGCTTGAGACATATGTTGCAAACAGCAGCTGTGCGATCTGATGCACTCGACTCAAAAAAGGCCCACACCAAAGAACTTTTTGAATAACGGGCAGAGGCAGCGCCCTGCACAGGCGGAGCTCTGCGGTGTGATTCCGTCGGTGTGCTGCCCTTACGCTGGCCCCCCGAGGGCATCCTGCCTCGTTGGAGATGTGCCTCCTCCTCATCCTCCTCCTCCTCCTCCTCTCTCCTATTAGGCACCCACGTGGAGTCAGTGACCTCATCATCCCCTCCCTCCTCATCACTGGAGCCAATCTGGCAGTATGCTGCAGCTGCTGGAACATGACTGCCAGATTGGTGTCCTTCTTGAGAATCCCCTCTCTCTGCTCTCACACTACTGCCTTCCTCTAGCTGGGTATCATCATCAGACCCTTCGAAACGCTGGGCATCCTCCTGGAGCATGTACCCAACACTGTGCTCAAACAGTTCGGGGGACTCCTCAGGAGGACATGGTTGGTCTAGGGAAGGAGTGACTGATGATGACATTGATACCAGGGAAGAGGACGCTTTGGCAGCTGCTTTGCCAGTACCCTGAGCCTGGGTGAGAGAGGATGAGGAGGATGAGGAGGGCTTGGTCATCCACTCTACCAAGTCTTCGACATGATGCGGCTCAACACGTCCAGCTGCCGAAAAGAAGGACAAGTGTGTCCCATGGCAACGTGCTGATGGCGATGCACCACGTCCACGACCAGCACTGTTGTCTCTAGACACAGAGCCTGCTTGCCCTCTTTTATTGGCTCCTGACTGTCTGCCTCTCCTTGTTTGCCTTCCAGACATTCTAATGGCCTGCAGGGAGATGGGAAAACCAGCAATAAGGCCTAGCTTCAGGAGTATATTTTGCAGGAATCACACTACGCCTGCTGTAAGTGCTGCAAATGCCTGTTGGTGTAACACACCAGGAAAACACAGCAATACAGGCTAACTTCAGGTGTATAATGTGCAGGAGGCACACTCCGCCCGCTGTAAGTGCTGCAAATGCCTGTTGGTGTAACACACCAGGAAAACACAGCAATACAGGCTAACTTCAGGTGTAATATGATCAGGAGGCAAACTCCGCCCGCTGTAAGTGCTGCAAATGCCTGTTGGTGTAACACACCAGGAAAACACAGCAATACAGGCTAACTTCAGGTGTATAATGTGCAGGAGGCACACTCCGCCCGCTGTAAGTGCTGCAAATGCCTGTTGGTGTAACACACCAGGAAAACACAGCAATACGGGCTAACTTCAGGTGTAATATGATCAGGAGGCACACTCCGCCCGCTGTAAGTGCTGCAAATGCCTGTTGGTGTAACACACCAGGAAAACACAGCAATACAGGCTAACTTCAGGTGTAATATGATCAGGAGGCACACTCCGCCCGCTGTAAGTGCTGCAAATGCCTGTTGGTGTAACACACCAGGAAAAAACAGCAATACAGGCTAACTTCAGGTGTATAATGTGCAGGAGGCACACTCCGCCCGCTGTAAGTGCTGCAAATGCCTGTTGGTGTAACACACCAGGAAAACACAGCAATACGGGCTAACTTCAGGTGTAATATGATCAGGAGGCACACTCCGCCCGCTGTAAGTGCTGCAAATGCCTGTTGGTGTAACACACCAGGAAAACGCAGCAATACAGGCTAACTTCAGGTGTATAATGTGCAGGAGGCACACTCCTCCCGCTGTAAGTGCTGCAAATGCCTGTTGGTGTAACACTCCAGGAAAACACAGCAATACGGGCTAACTTCAGGTGTATAATGTGCAGGAGGCACACTCCGCCCGCTGTAAGTGCTGCAAATGCCTGTTGGTGTAACACACCAGGAAAACGCAGCAATACAGGCTAACTTCAGGTGTATAATGTGCAGGAGGCACACCCCGCCCGCTGTAAGTGCTGCAAATGCCTGTTGGTGTAACACACCAGGAAAACACAGCAATACGGCTAACTTCAGGTGTAATATGATCAGGAGGCACACTCCGCCCGCTGTAAGTGCTGCAAATGCCTGTTGGTGTAACACACCAGGAAAACGCAGCAATACAGGCTAACTTCAGGTGTATAATGTGCAGGAGGCACACTCCGCCCGCTGTAAGTGCTGCAAATGCCTGTTGGTGTAACACACCAGGAAAACACAGCAATACGGGCTAACTTCAGGTGTAATATGATCAGGAGGCACAGTCCGCCCGCTGTAAGTGCTGCAAATGCCTGTTGGTGTAACACACCAGGAAAACGCAGCAATACAGGCTAACTTCAGGTGTATAATGTGCAGGAGGCACACTCCTCCCGCTGTAAGTGCTGCAAATGCCTGTTGGTGTAACACACCAGGAAAACACAGCAATACGGGCTAACTTCAGGTGTATAATGTGCAGGAGGCACACTCCGCCCGCTGTAAGTGCTGCAAATGCCTGTTGGTGTAACACACCAGGAAAACACAGCAATACGGGCTAACTTCAGGTGTAATATGATCAGGAGGCACACTCCGCCCGCTGTAAGTGCTGCAAATGCCTGTTGGTGTAACACACCAGGAAAACACAGCAATACAGGCTAACTTCAGGTGTAATATGATCAGGAGGCACACTCCGCCCGCTGTAAGTGCTGCAAATGCCTGTTGGTGTAACACACCAGGAAAACACAGCAATACAGGCTAACTTCAGGTGTATAATGTGCAGGAGGCACACTCCGCCCGCTGTAAGTGCTGCAAATGCCTGTTGGTGTAACACACCAGGAAAACACAGCAATACGGGCTAACTTCAGGTGTAATATGATCAGGAGGCACACTCCGCCCGCTGTAAGTGCTGCAAATGCCTGTTGGTGTAACACACCAGGAAAACACAGCAATACAGGCTAACTTCAGGTGTATAATGTGCAGGAGGCACACTCCGCCCACTGTAAGTGCTGCAAATGCCTGTTGGTGTAACACACCAGGAAAATACAGTAATACGGGCTAACTTCAGGTGTAATATGATCAGGAGGCACACTCCGCCCGCTGTAAGTGCTGCAAATGCCTGTTGGTGTAACACACCAGGAAAACGCAGCAATACAGGCTAACTTCAGGTGTATAATGTGCAGGAGGCACACTCCGCCCGCTGTAAGTGCTGCAAATGCCTGTTGGTGTAACACACCAGGAAAACACAGCAATACGGGCTAACTTCAGGTGTAATATGATCAGGAGGCACACTCCGCCCGCTGTAAGTGCTGCAAATGCCTGTTGGTGTAACACACCAGGAAAACGCAGCAATACAGGCTAACTTCAGGTGTATAATGTGCAGGAGGCACACTCCTCCCGCTGTAAGTGCTGCAAATGCCTGTTGGTGTAACACTCCAGGAAAACACAGCAATACGGGCTAACTTCAGGTGTATAATGTGCAGGAGGCACACTCCGCCCGCTGTAAGTGCTGCAAATACCTGTTGGTGTAACACACCAGGAAAACACAGCAATACGGGCTAACTTCAGGTGTATAATGTGCAGGAGGCTTAGCAACAATGACACTGACACTGTCCCCTGCCTATCCTTCTCTCTCCCTGCACACAAGGTTTAGCAAAGAATATGACACTGACACTCTCCCTGCCTATCCTTCTCTCTCCCTGCACACAAGGTTTAGCAAAGAATATGACACTGACACTGTTCCCTGCCTATCCTTCTCTCTCCCTGCACACAAGGTTTATCAAAGAATATGACACTGACACTCTCCCTGCCTATCCTTCTCTCTCCCTGCACACAAGGTTTAGCAAAGAATGTGACACTGACACTGTCCCCTGCCTATCCTTCTCTCTCCCTGCACACAAGGTTTAGCAAAGAATATGACACTGACACTCTCCCTGCCTATCCTTCTCTCTCCCTGCACACAAGGTTTAGCAAAGAATATGACACTGACACTCTCCCTGCCTATCCTTCTCTCTCCCTACACACAAGTTTGAGGTACAAATAGCACTGACACTGTCCCTGCCTATGTAACTCTTTCCCTGCGCTGGAACACACTACACAAGGCCGCCGCGCTGGCGGCCTTTTATAGTGTGGAGCGTGTGCTAAACCCCCTGAGCTATAATTGGCCACAGGCAACCTGCCTGTGGCCAATTATGGCTCTCCTAGCTGCCGGCGCTGTGATTGGCCAAGCATGCGGGGTCACAGTGCATGCTTGGCCAATCACAGCGCAGAGATTGCACTGCGATGGCGCAGTGTATTGTGGGCCGTTCGCGTCACTCGAATTTGGCGCGAACGGCCCAAATCGTTCGATGTTCGCCGAACGGTCGAACAGCCGATGTTCGAGTCGAACTTATGTTCGACTCGAACACCGAGCTCATCCCTAATGAGCACACACCGCGAACCGTGCCTTTTTGTCCTCCCCTGGAGCTGGTACAGCGGGGCGGGAAACCCGCTGTGATGCAAAGGGAGAGGTCATAAAATGGGCGGAGGCCCTGATTTTGGGAGAGAGTCGGAGGACCTGGCCGCGCCCAGGCACCTTCAGCTTGAGTGCTGGCGTTCCGGTGTTCCAGGCCTAGGCGCCCTTGGCCTAGCTGGAACGGAGATGGAGTCCATCTCAGGCACCTTTAGCCTGGGGTGAGGTACTATGGCGGATGCCTGGGGCTCAGTACCTTCGACTGAGTTCCGCGAGGGTGGAGGAATCCGAGGGGGCCCTAATGCTTTGGGTGCCCGTCTCTGAGTTCGTGAGGATTGGTGCGCAGTAACGTCTCCGAAGAGTCTGGCGCAGCATCGCTGGTGACGGAGAGGCCTCCACTTCTCCCTTGGATGGATTTCTCCCTCTCATAGGGGCAAAGTGAGCGAAGGTAATTCATGTTCTATATTACCTAGTCAGTGGCAGTGACTATTCACCACTGGTGACAGCACAGTGGGCAGCAGCAAGAAGGGAAAGGATTGTGCCTCGATCTGTCCCCCCATTATTCAAAAGGAGAAAGATTGTTTTATTGCTTGGCAAGAAGAATAAAACTGAGTTGTACCTATTCACTGTGTGGAACTTGGGTTACTAAGCAAAGGAGTCAGGGACGAAGGACTGGACTTGACTCTAGGACATCTACACGAAAGCCCAATCATCTGGCCTTCATCTCCTAGTAAGAGGAGGACATGGGCCGTGGTGTGTATCATCTCTCTCTCTCCCAGGTACCCCTAGACAACAGCCACATAACCGATAAAGCAAGGGAGAGAGGTGAGGCCGCTACACGTGGGGGCATCGTATCCGGGATATGTGTATGGTGTCTGAATTTGAACTTTGCTGCCCAGAGGAGTTCCGAGTAGGTCGGCCATATTGGCCAACACGCCATGAGGCAACTCACAACTGCGTAGTTCATGGGCGAGGCAAGGGAAAAGCCGGCGAACAAGTGCAGAACGTGGGAGGAGTCTGGCCACGTGGACGTACGCACGTGGAGATTCCGGCGCAGGTGGGTCAGTGCGCAATGGAGCAGCAAAGAGAGAGGATGGCTTCAAGTGCTCCGTGGATTTCCGTTCCTTCCTTCGCGGATTTGTCTTCTCTGGCTGCTCCGATTATGGATACGGGGATAAGACTAAGGCCCCGGGGGTGATTGGCTCTGTACACCTGCAGAGACATGGAGGCCCTCGGTGTAATCTGTCCCGGCTGTTCGGGACTGGTGGTCCAGCTGAAGCCGTTTGGGCGCTGTGAGGTCTGCAAAGAATTCCTCTTCGAGGTGGAACCATCCACAGAAAAGCCTCTGGCTTTCCACCTCAACTACCCCACAGGGACTGCCACTCCGGAGGGAGAGATCGATGCTGGTGCGTTCCCCGTGCGCACTGATCCGGGCGAAGTGACTGCCCAAACAAAGATGAAAAGAGAAAAATCCGAGGATGCTGCCTCGGTCACCAGCAGCTCCCTGCTCCGGCCAGCGAAGAGAAAAGTCGGCCTAGTGATGGCCTCGTGTGGTCGTGGAAGAGCTTCGCCCCACTGCTTGCCTGGCCTGGATGGCTCCGGTAGGAAAAGTCCTGGACATCCCTGTTCTTCAAAAGGCCCAGGTGAGCCAGGGGTTGGGACTGTCTGCATGGTAGAAAGTGGCGGTAGCCCACAGTCGGTAGAGGCCGTCAAGGGGGATAGTTTCGTGACTGGGAATTATCTGCCCACTGAGTGCTACGACACCTCTGACCTGGATTCATTGTCTAACAATGGTGATGATGGGAAGATAGACTAAATCTTCCAACAGAAGGGATGGGACAAGATGAAGCTACCCTCCTCCTGTGTTGGAAGGGACCTGCCCATGTCTACTGGAGATAGTACACCTCGGTTAGAGGCCTCGGCGCTGAGGGAGGAAGCTAGTCCTCTGTCTGGAGTTTCCCTTCTGGATTCAACCTCCATTTCATCTGCTCCTGTTGTGGGAGTGCAACGTCAATCACTGCGGGCTCCTAGGCCCAGGTCTACCGAGGTGGTGAACGCACCTCGCCACCCAGAAGCGATTGTTCCACCCGGAGAAGGAGACCGAGCTACTATGCTACCTTTGTCAAGGCTGCAGCGTCTCTTTGGCCAGAAGGTTGCTCAGGAATATGGGTGGGAATACCCGTATCTGCCTCAGGAACTGCTCTATGAGGTGGAGGTCTTTCGGCAAAGATGGTATGATACCTTTGTGTGGGACAAACTGAAGGTATAGCAAGCACGGCGGTACCTTTCCTATTCACCAACGGTCACCAAGAAGTTTCAGGACTGTAAAGCTAAGTGGATGCTGGGAAGACACATTTATGCGGACAGGGTGGTGATCTGTCGCAAAGAAGGAAAGAGTGTTGAGTACCATGTGGAGGCTTTTGATGATCGTCTGAAGCCTATATCATTGCCTCATCCAAGGTTTTATCTGTAAGAGAAGAAGAGAGGAAAAGACTCTCGGTTGCTTTCTTTTCTATTCCTGGTTGAACTTTCCAGAGTGCCTTTTCCAGAACACAGAGACTGTGCCCTAGTTTTTTTTTGTATTTGGGCAATTCTACTCTTTGGAGATATGGGAGATGTTTTTGTTTGTTCTCCCTCCTTCTCCTGGCACTCAAAAGAAATCAGTGACTTTGGGTTTTAGATAGTGTAGGGTCACAGAGAAAATGTTCAAGCGGAAAGTTCATCTGGAAGTAATGAGTGTCTTGACCGCGGTACTGTCACCAGGTGGCAGTGTTGCGCAACGATTGTTTGTTTTTTTGACATTATGCAGCACTTATTGGAGTGAATGGGTTTCTCCTAGGATGTTGGTAGGATGTATGTTTCTTTTCTTTCCCTCTGCAGGAGATTCGTCTGTCAAGACTACTGAAAATGGGTGGTCTTTAGATAGCCAGAGGGAGGAATGTAAATGTGTGAGATATTTAAAGTGTTTTTATTGAAAAGTTTTATAGTTGTATTCCTTTCCCATTCAGGTCGTGGCACAATCCAGGATTAAATTGTGTAGTTTGGTTTCTGGGCTGAACTTATGACACCACCTTTCGTGGGGTGTGAGTTTGTACCAGACACTGGGGACCAGTGTCAAATCACCAGGGGAGAGTGTAGCGGGTATTTGAATTTTGTAAATACTCTGGTGGTGTGAAGTTCCTTGGAGTCCCTGGGTGGCGCTGTTGCCTTGGGCCCGAGCTGAGCACACACCGCGAACCGTGCCTTTTTGTCCTTTCCTGGAGCTGGTACAGCAGGGCGGGGAACCCGCTGTGATGCAAAGGGAGAGGTCATAAAAGGGGCGGAGGCCCTGATTTTGGGAGAGAGTCGGAGGACGTGGCCGCGCCCAGGCACCTTCAGCTTGGGTGCTGGCGTTCCAGGCCTAGGCGCCCTTGGCCTAGCTGGAACGGAGATGGAGTCCATCTCAGGCACCTTTAGCCTGGGGTGAGGTACTATGGCGGATGCCTGGGGCTCAGTACCTTCGACTGAGTTCCGCGAGGGTGGAGGAATCCGAGGGGGCCCTAATGCCTTGGGTGCCCGTCTCTGAGTTCCTGAGGATTGGTGCGCAGTAACGTCTCCGAAAAGTCCGGCGCAGCATCGCTGGTGACGGAGAGGCCTCCACTTCTACCTTGGACGGATTTCTCCCTCTGACAGGGGCAAAGTGAGCGAAGGTAATTCATGTTCTATATTACCTAGTCAGTGGCAGTGACTATTCACCACTGGTGACAGCACAGTGGGCAGCAGCAAGAAGGGAAAGGATTGTGCCTCGATCTGTCCCCCCATTATTCAAAAGGAGAAATATTGTTTTATTGCTTGGCAAGAAGAATAAAACTGAGCTGTACCTATTCACTGTGTGGAACTTGGGTTACTAAGCAAAGGAGTCAGGGACGAAGGACTGGACTTGACTCTAGAACATCTACACGAAAGCCCAATCATCTGGCCTTCATCTCCTAGTAAGAGGAGGACACGGGCCGTGGTGTGTATCATCTCTCTCTCCCAGGTACCCCTAGACAACAGCCACATAACCGATAAAGCAAGGGAGAGAGGTGAGGCCGCTACAGGTAAAAAAGTGAAAAATGGATAAAGATTATTGGAAGGGACATCAAAATAATAAATCACCCATTATTAATGAAGCAATTTATGTCCCATTCCACATTAAGGCCTCCCGGTGTGTGACAGCCTAATTTATGTATCCAGCTGGTTTCAGATCTGGATATGCTTCTTCTACCATTTCCACCTCTCCAATGAGGCACATATTTTTCCAGACCAATAAAGATAGTACCTTTTGGGTTTCTATTGTGTACAAGATCATAATGTTTTGACACATTATGTTTGTCAAAACCATTTTTTATGTTGGTAATGTGCTCCCCCAATCTTATACTGAGTTTCCTAATAGTCCGTCCGACATATTCCAACCTGCATGGGCACCGCAAGAGGTATACCACGCATTTAGTAGTGCAGGTTATAAGGGACCTAATGGGATATGTCACTCCTATTCCAGATGAAGTGAAATCAGTAATTCTTCTACCCTGGAGAGCATTGACCCTACAAACTTTACATCTCCTACAGGGATAGAATCCCTTCAGATCCCCCAAAAAAGTCGGACGAGTTGGGGGATCAGGTACGTTTGGTGCTATTGAATGTCTGAGGTTGGAAGCACCCCTGAAGAGCACTCTTGGGCTGTTGGACAACAGAGGCCCCAACACTCGGTCATTCTTTAACACAAAAACTGACCCTTTGGAACCGCCGACAACCAGGAACTATGATGACAAGAGTCCAGTGGTATATAACCGTTCCTGTCCGTCGGTTTAAAAAAGGTGGACGTGACAATCCTATTGTCCTCTATTGAAATATTGAGATCCAGAAAATGAATCTGAATGGGACTAATCTCATAACTAAGAATAATTCCCCTGTCATTACTATTTAAGAAAGACAGATAGGAATTGACTGATTCAGTGTCACCATCCCAGACAAAAAGCATGTCATCAATAAATCTTTTCCAAAAAATAAGATTAGGTGACCTATCACAAAGTACCTTGTCCTCTTCCCACTTTGCCATGAAGAGGTTGGCCATACTGGGGGCAAACTTGGCCCCCATGGCCACACCCCTAATCTGGAGATAGTGAGTACCACTATGCCAGAAATGATTATGCTTCATCGCGAAGTCCAGCAGTTCCATCACGAAGTTGCACTGCGTGACAGAAATGCCGGAGTCGCGATAAAGAAAATGTTGCACCGCCTCATGACCTAGATTATGAGAAATAGCTGTATAGAGGGATGCGACATCTGCCGTAATGAGCAAGTAGGAGGCCTTCCACTCAATCTCACCAAGCAGGTTAATCATGTGCTTGGTGTCCTTGAGAAAGGACGGGGTGCCCATCACCAGTGGTTGCAAGTAATAATCAATATACTTGCCAATACGTGAAGTAATAGAGTCTATACCACTGATGATGGGCCTACCCGGAGGATTAATCAAAGTTTTGTGGATTTTAGGCAATATGTACATCACCGGCAATCTAGGTGCCAAGGGCACCAAATGTTCCCTTTCTTTTGGGTTTAAAATACCCATATCATGTCCCTTATCAACTAGAGCATTTAAAAACTCCTACTTATATTGTATAGTGGGATCCATGGGTAAACTTGAGTAAGTTAGAGGGTCCATCACTATCCTGGACATCTCCTCAAAGTAGGAGTCCTTGTCCAGAACAACAATGGCACTCCCTTTATCAGCTGGTCGCACGACCACATCCCTCCTATTACATAGGGACTCCATACCCAATTTGAGATCATGTTGGATTCGTACCGGTTTTACATTTAGATTATTCAAATCCCCTAACACCAGATCTCGAAATACAGTCAAGTTCGGTGCCTGGTGAATAGGGGGATTGAAGAGGGATGCATTTGACATCCCTGAATGCAAAACAACAGAGGCCTCCCTGACTGGTTGCCTAGTGGGGTTGCTCATGATGTATCGTTTAATATTTAACTTTCTGGTATATTTTTGTATATCTATGAAAGTTTGGAACTTGTTGAGGTTCCGTGGAGGGGCAAACTTTAGCCCTTTATTCAAAGTAATTAATTCCTCCTTGGATAGTTCCTTTGTGCTGAGATTGATAATCCCAGCACAGTCTAGTATTTCCTTCTCTTTGGAGTGAAGTTTCCTCCCCCCTCTGCACCCTCTCTTGCGTCCCCATTTCTTTTGTTCCTGTTCCTGCCGGCCTGCCGAAAATCCCAACGTGAGCGACCCTCCGGTTGTTGACTTTGGGAGGAACAGGAAGCCCCTTGGTTAACACCCAAACCAGATACCCCATCATCGCTAGTGAGTGGAGCAAATCTGTTCCTAGTGCTTAAAGCATTACGGCTTCCATTATCAGCACGAGGGGATTGGTGGTTTCCATAGTTCTGTTGATTGGGATATGCATCCCGGTGACGCCAAGGTGGAGGGGAATGATGATTGGGATAAGGGGAAGGGTTCCTTCTACTACCCCTACCTCTTCCTTGTTGGTAATATTGTTGTGGATTATTTCTCCCTCTCCGTGGATCCGGGGAGGGACGAGGCATCTGAGAAATACTAGAAAATGCACCTTGTTCGTTTCTTAGTATACCACTCTTTTGAACACCACCAATTGGTTGAGAGCCAGTTGCACTGTCCCCCACTGGTGGGTCAGGAGGTGGTATAACCTGCCATCTAAAAACTATATTCTCCCTATAGTCTTTTACGTCTCTGTTATACTTTTTCTTTTTCTTAGATTTTTGTTCAGATTCTTCTCTAATTAATACTGCTTTAAGAGCCTCAGATCTATGCAAATAATCCTGTTCTGCTTTAAAAGGGATTAATTTATTTTTAATGATGTTGATCTCCCAGTCCAAAGTTGCCAACTTGCGCTTCTTTTTTGCTATAAGAAACTGCAAAAAGTTGACACCTGCCTCATTGAAGTATTTGAACCACTCGGCCAACTCATTATCATCATTCTGGGGATTTACATCCCACCTCAGGCTCCTAGGGACCATGTCTGCTTTCACATACTCCTCTAAATAAGCAATGATCCAATACAAGCAGATAACCGGGACAACAGGCAGCAACACAGGCAGACTGTCTGGGTCAATGGACAGGTAACCAATGGCCTACGTGATACTGGCGCCACCATGACCCTACTACAGAAGAACCTCATCCCAGAGAACCAACATACCGGAGACACTGTAGCCGTAAGAGTAGCTGGAGGCACTGTCTTCCGGCTACCCATTGCCCGTGTTCACCTGGATTGGGGGGTTGGTTCGGGACATGTGAATGTGGGGGTGATGAAGGATTTGCCAGCGGATGTACTACTGGGGAATGATTTGGCCCCCCTCGTTTCTGCTTACGCCCCGATGGGTCCCGCTGAAGCCAACCCAGTGACTGCCTGTGCCCAGACCCATGCTGCTGGAACCGGCACGCTAGCGGCTGAGAACTGTGTAAGACTATCTCCCCCGACATGTACCTTAGATCAGGCAAAATATCACAGTCTAGAATTGGAATGTGACAAGTTGGCCAGGGAGAAATCGGAGATGCAACGACACTACGTCATGTATTATGAGATGTCCCATGGCTTGAACATTGAAATGCACAAACAGGCTGAAATTGTCAAAAGGTTAAATGGGATTTGCGCCCAGGTTTTCCCTTACCTCTCCCAAGAGCATCAGCAACAAGTTTTGGGAGCCATTGAGAGAGCAATGCAAGTGACTGTTCCAGAACTGAATTCCATTATTCGCCCTGCAACCTTACAACGTCACCATCAGCTACTGACCCGGTAAGCAAAATGGCAATGCTGATGGGTTGTCCAGGCATTAGAGGAATGGAACTATGGACTAACTTCGGAGTCAACCCGTCTGGGGTCTCCTCCGGACCAGATCTGATGGCCGCAGGGAAGATGGCAAGATGCTGTGACCTGCCGACAAGGCTTGTTGCTTTCTGGACCGTGGTGGACGGTATCTGATGGCTGCAGCCAGGGAAGATGGCAACATGCCGCTGTGAACTTCTGCTAGCTGGACGGATCTGATTGGGGTATGGGTCACTGTGTTTACACCTGGGCTGCGGACACCCCCCCTTATCAGACCAGCTTAGGGTCTATACCTATATATAATATAGCTGTGGCTGATACCAGGGGGGGGGGTGCTGGACACAGCTAAATTTATATTATAATATTGTACATAGGTATAGTAGCTCACTGAGCCGCCCACCCTGAGCTGGTCTGATGGGGGGGGGGGGGTTGCTGGAGACAGCTATATTATATACTACTGCGTGTGTATACATATATATATAATATAGCTGTGTCCAACACCCCTCCCCCATCAGACCAGCTCAGGGTGGGCGGCTCAGTGAGCTACTATACCTATGTATAATATAAATGTAGCTGTGTCCAGCACCCCTCTCTCTCCCACCCCGTATTCACAGCTAGGGGCACCAGGAATGTACACTCCTCTCACAGGGGTTATGTGGATGGCTTAGCGACACCTTGGCCACCCCCCTCTCCTAAGGCTATCACACCTCACTTCGGGCTCAGGCCGGTGGCGGACACCCCCTCAATGCAAGCCGACACCCTCCCGCCTGTTACAGCACCAGCTTTAGGGCAGGGCAGGCGGCTCACAATACACTCGTGACCCGGGGGGGGATAGTGACGTGATAGGCTCAGCAGGGAAGTAGGAGGAGGCTGAAGGACACATGCCAGGCTGCGGTGCTGGAGGTGTTCTGGTCAGGTCAGCTGAAAAAAAAAATGACAGGGCTTTCCTCAACCTCGGGAGAGTCGGGATGGTGTCACTCCTCTAGTGGGTGCCACACGGGTGTGGACCGCACCCCCCGCACCGCCCTAGCAACGCCTCTGTATATATATATATACTCTGTTGGATCCGTTGTCATCTGTGCAAGTATTGGACTTTGTTCTGTTTTGGAAGTTAAATAAACTGCACTCTCTGGAGAACTTGGGTGATGCTGCGGAAACATAACTTATATCATCATTATAATAACCTAAGTATCAATTGGGTCATCTGTGAACTATATATGAGATCACTACAGAGGTGAGAATCATCCTCGGGAGGATTCAACTCCAGCCGCAGGCAGGCCCGAAAACTCCCTGCCTCTCCCCTCCCTGCAAGGAGCCGAAACTAAAAGGCAGGTAGGGGGAGAGGTGAGGGCGCTACACAAAATTAAAAAAACAAAAACAGCCAGAATTCTACCTTCACTCTTTCAGTAATAGAACAAAATACAATGGGAAAAACATGAGAGCAGCTTGAGAACCTTGCATGGACCAGCCATACAAAGTTCAAACAAACGGGCATGAGAATTTTAACCACCATTCCTCCTCTGAGAATCACAAAAGCGTGTACTACACCTCCATCAACACACTCATTACAGATTTCTGAAGCCACAGCTGAACTACATCCATTCCAGAGGGATACCCAAAATAGTATCCTTGGACCACCTATGTTAATCTTTTTGGGGTTCAAAGGCCTTTGCCCCAAAACTAGGCTTGTGACCGTCTGACTGTGGGAAGCCTCCATTCCTTCCCTTTGCACAGACCTCCTTGTGTCCATGGCGATTCGAATCGGCTTATAGTCTTAACCCTGCGTCCAGGGTAAACCGTTGCACCCATTTCGGGGAGCACCGCCAGGTGTCTTCTTCTACGGTGGATTGAAGGACTACAACCACTATCTGGTCAAGTCCCCCAACTAGAAACCCTAACCGAGGCGTTATCACCCCCCCGAATTAGGCCTCTACCCCTCACAGTGTATGCATACACAAGCGTTTTCCGCTATACACCCACACACTGCGTCGCCAGACTAAACCACACAGAACACTTACACCCGTTTACCACCTACGGAACAATGTGGCTTCTCTCTGTATCTAGATGTTACAACAATAATGGTTATGCCCCCCTGTTTGCTCTCTACCCAAAACTGTATTTACAGTATAAAACTTCACAAAACTGGAACAAAATATAAAACACTTTTAAACCCCAAAATGCTTTCCATTTTCCTTCCAAGCACAAATCTCACTGCCCAACCTTTCAGAAAACCCCAAACGCCTCCCACCAACATCCTGCTGATACATAAATGCTGAAAAGAACTTCCTGTGGCATGCTCAGCTCTCAAAAAAAAAAACTGGTTTATTTACATATAATTTGTACAGGAAGAGGGAGAGGGAGGGGGGGAGCCTAGCCCCATCGCCTTGTCTATCAAGACACCAAAACAAATCTATGGCTAAACATCATATTTCAAAAAATAAAAAAAAACCTTGTCAAGGAAATGATGGAACAAACCCCCCTTTTTCAAATGGGAGGGAATCCCCCCTGACCCACACATCCCCTGGAAGTCAAACCACAAGTTGAGACTCAAATACAAACTCCTGCCAAAAAGATGGCTATACAGTACAAGCTTCAAAAACAATGAATTGCCTTCTGGGAAACTCCCAAATATTTAAACATACAACACACACCACTGTAAAAAAAACTCAGTTAAAGTTAGTCTTACAATCTATCAAAATTCAGTGTAAAGTAGAGTTTTCACCTAAAAACGCAATCCAATACAAAAACCACCGCTCATATACTGCAAAGTCAGCTAACCCTGCAATAGCTTACATTCACTTAAATGAAAACAGAGAAATCCCCATCCTAACACCATCTGCATGGAGTTTGCATGTTCTCCCTGTGTCCACGTTGGCTTCCTCCCACACTCCAAAGACATGCTGGTAGGTCAACCAGATCCCGTCCATAAATGGGCCCCAGTATGTGCATGTGTCCGCAAGCACGTCGGGACCCCTCGGGGTAAGACCGCGCTATATCAAGATACCACTCTACTCAACTCAAGAGGCGATGCTTAGAAAAATTATTTAAACTAGCAAATTTAACATTAAACAAAAACAGCCTCTCAGTATGTCACCCCGGTGTCTCACAACTCTGGGATGACCCACAGGCCAAACTGTATAAAGTGAAAAATCCCTCAAAATGTGGGTTCTCCCGGATAAAAACTTTAATAAGAACTGCGCCTCTAAATCACCTTTTTAAAACAGGACAGACTGCCCTACACACACACAAAGGAATTGGAGCAGCTTCCTCTGTAGGATGACCCACAGGACAAAGGACACAAAATCCTTAAAAACACAAGACCACATGGGTTCCCACACACAAAGGAAAACAAAAATGGTCTCCACCAGATTCCAACACAGAAAAGACCGCACTACTCAATTTGCATCAAACATCAAAATCTGACCCAAAGGCTGCGAAATTCCACCAGCAAGATAGCCGACGAATGCCACAGCACGGTCACATGGTATAGCACCCAAAGGAAAGGTGGCTGCACCTTCCCTTATAGGATGACCCAGAGGCTAAGGAGAAACTGTGCCTCAAGATGGCAGACAAACCACATGGCCAACAACAAAAGCCAGGCCACAACAAAATGGCGCCATTAACACATGCAATTTTTCCCGCCAAAACCAGGATCTCTTCACTACTAGCCAAAACATCTCTACAAACACTGACAAACATTGAAACTTTTCTAAATGACCATCAAAATCCACTGAAAAATTTGTGTCTTGAGTCAGCTACACACTCCACAAGGCTCATGCAATCTCCACAAAACCACACACCTGAGACACCATATGAGCACTTAAACATTTTAAGAATACAACCTTCACACACTTTAGGCTACTTCAACTCGGACCCTTGGCCACTAAACAGCACATTCAATAAATGTTTGTTACATGCACAACATTAAAACACTCTTTTCTCTACCTAAAGTTCATATACACACTGTGGCATCAGCTTCCATAACAAGCCATCGCACAAACATACAGTTATTCTTGCATGCTTTCTGTCAGGGACTTACCATGACTGGATTCAGGGATGCGCGTGCGCGCCCCTCCGGTGTGTGTGTGCGTGCGTGCGCGCTGAGCGCTGCTTGGCACCAATGGGCCTTTAAAAGGACAGCAGATGCACTTATGCAGTGCTGTTTGATCTACAGCTTCTGAGTATCTCTACCTGCATCTGCTATCTGATTACCTGGACGACCCAGCGCTGCTGACTTACCTGTAATCTCCAACCCTGACCCTGGCCTGCCTTGACCCTGCTACTACTACTTGCTGTTCCGTTGCCAGACCTCTGCCTGCTTATCTGACCCTGCTCCAGTCCTCCCGCATTGCTCTGCCTGACCACCCGATCTGACCCGGCTCGCCTGACCCTGCACCTGCCTGCTACTTGCTCTGTGTGTTACCGTGTTGACCTGGCTTATTTCTCCCTGCTTCAGCCTGCTACTGATCCTGCTGTCATCCGCAGTTCCAGCCAAACCTGGAGGATCATCAACCAGCTACAGTGTCAACCACCAGTCTCCACAGGCACTCTTACCCCGCTGTGTTCCCGAGACCACTGTTCCCACTCCGGTGGCTCCTGAACCAGAGCTGTATGAAAGGTCTTCTCCTACGAGTCAGACTCATCCTCGGAGGTACGTAACAGTATCAAACAGCCATGACCGAGTCTGCAGGAGAAACCTCACCCATGGAGGAGATTTGCACACGCCTTGCAGCTCTCACGCAAGCCGTTAAATCCCTACAAGAAGGACATGTCAAATTGGACGAGGTCCAGAATTTATCAGATCCCAGTCATGTGGCTTCGGTTTCCTCCACTGCACCTGTACAGTCTGCCTCCGATCCTTCTGTAGTGATGCTCCTGCCTGAACCCAGAGTTCCTGTTCCGGAAAGATTTGCAGGAGACCGAACCAAGTTCCGGGCTTTCCACAATGCATGCCAGTTATACTTCACTCTACAACCCCAGACTTTTTCACTTGAAGCCACCAAGGTGGGGTTTGTCATCACCCTACTCCAAGGAGAACCCCAGAGTTGGGCCCACCGACTACTCGAGCAGAACAGTGTATAGACCCACTCCTTGTTAGCCTTTTTTGAAGCCATGGGTCAGCTTTATGAGGACCCCCAGCGGACCGCCACGGCGGAAGCTGCTCTGTTTGCACTCCAGCAAGGTCGCAGAGCGGCCGAGGACTATGCCATAGACTTTAGGCGCTGGAGCACAGACACTCAATGGAATGATGCTGCCTTACGACACCAATTCCGCATGGGTCTTTCTGACAGTCTCAAGGATGAGCTCGCCCGAGTGGGTATACCAGGTACTCTTGAAAATCTGATCACCCTGTCCATCCAAAACGATCGACGACTCCGTGAGCGTCGGTCAGAGCGGTCCACTCAGCAAGGCCGCCCCATGTGGATGACCCCAAGGGCTCCAGCTCCCTCTTCCTGCTACCTGGCACCAACCTGCTCAGATCCTGCCGGTCCAGTCCCAGACACTTCCAGGCCCATGCAAATAGGAGTGATACGACCAACTTTACCCCCTGAAGAACGAGCACGTCGCAGACAGCAAATCTTTGCCTCTACTGTGGCGAGGCCGGCCACTACGTGCACAACTGCCCCGCCAAGATGCGCAAGTGCCCTTCTTCCATACCTACCAACCTGTCAACTCTGTCTGCCAATGCAACCCACCTAGCTTTCCCTCTCTCATTCCTTCTTCCGGAAAGAACAATAACAGTCGACTCGACTCGTCGACTCTGGAGCATGTAGCTGTTTCGTCGATATCACCTTTGCCATTCAGCAACGCCTCCCGCTGCAAGAAAAGGCACATAGACTTTCTGTCTACCTGGCCGATGGCTCTCGCATAAAGTCAGGACAAGTAAGAGCCGGTTCACACTGGGGCAACACGACTTCCAGCGCGACTTTACAAGGCAACTTCAAGGCAACTTCGAGGGAACTTCGAGGCAACTTCAAGTTTCCTCCAGGACAGGCGACTTTGCCAGTGGCCAATCAAACAATAATCAGCTCTGTGGAAGGGAGGGGTTTGCCTGAGAAAACTATTTTCTCTTCCTGTAAAGTTGCTTCAGTTAAGACACTGATCCAACTTTGGAGGCGACTTCCATTGAAATCAATGGGTACAAGTCGCCTAGAAGTCGTTTTCAAGTAGTACAGGAACCTTTTTTGAAGTCGGAGCGACTTCTGTAGTGTGCATAAAGACTGCTCCATAGACTAACATTACAGCGCGACTTGGGGCGTCTCGGGGCGACCTGAAGTCGGATCCTGAGTCACCCTGGTGTGAACCGGCTCTTACCCAGGAGACCGCTCCTTTGCCTGTTGCCATCTCCTCCCAACACAAAGAACTGCTGACTCTTGATGCCATATCTTCACCATTGTTCCCCGTGATCCTGGGGTTACCTTGGCTTCAGGCTCACAATCCCCAAATCAATTGGGTATCTGGGGAAGTAAGATTCCTGTCCTCCTATTGTCAGAAACATTGTATATCCAAACCCTCCAACTCACCCACTACTCTGCTGTGTATGGACTCTGATCAGAATTTATTCCAGTCAGTGCCTGAACCATACCACGAGTTCATTGATGTTTTCAGTTAACGGGGGGCTGACTCCCTTCCGCCTCACCGCTCCTATGATTGCCCGATCAAACTGCTTCCTGGAGCTGAGATCCCCTTTGGGCGCATATTCCCTTTGTCGGAAAAAGAACAGGAGTCACTAAAGGTTTACATTGACGAAAATATGAATAAGGGGTTTAGCCGCCCCTCAACCTTACCAGCCGGTGCCGGAATATTTTTCGTCACAAAGAAAGACCAGACCCTTCGCCCATGTGTGGACTACCGCGAGTTGAATAAAATCACGGTCAAGAACCGCTATCCGTTGCCCCTGATACCTGAACTGTTCCAGAAATTAAGATCTGCCATTATCTTCACTAAGTTGGATCTAAGGGGGGCCTACAATCTTGTCCGCATCCGGGCCGGGGATGAGTGGAAGATGACCTTTCGTACCCGGTTATGAATATCTGGACATGCCCTTTGGGCTCTGCAATGCCCCCGCCACCTTCCAATATTTCATCAATGATGTATTCAGAGACTTTTTGGACATTTTTGTAATTGTCTATCTGGATGATATCTTAATCTTTTCAGGGTGACGTGGCAGGTGATGTGGCAAGTGGACAATCCACAACTTGTGGAAGGTGACGTGGCAAGTGGACAATCCACAACTTGTGGCAGGTGACGTGGGCCAGGTGATGTGGCCAGGTGATGTGGCAGGTGGACAATCCACAAATTGTGGCAGGTGACGTGGCAGGTGACATGGCAGGTGACGTGCAGGTGATGTGGCAAGTGGACAATCCACAACTTGTGGCAGGTGACGTGGCCAGGTGACGTGGCAGGTGGACAATCCACAAATTGTCGCAGGTGACGTGGCCAGGTGATGTGGCAGGTGGACAATCCACAAATTGTGGCAGGTAACGTGGCCAGGTGACGTGGCAGGTGGACAATCCACAAATTGTGTCAGGTGACGTGGCCAGGTGATGTGGCAAGTGGACAATTCACAACTTGTGGCAGGTGACGTGGCCAGGTGACGTATCAGGTGACGTGGCAAGTGGACAATCCACAGCTTGTGGCAGATGATGTGGCAAGTGATATGCTAAATACAAGTACACTGCTGCTCTCTCAGCTGCTGGTCTCCCAAAATGTCTGAAATGGTTAAATAATACTGTTTTTTGAGCTTAGGGAGGGTCTTATGATGTTTAACTAAACGCCTACAGACGCAAACGTGGTAAAACGCCGCTAAAATCGTGGCAAAACGGGCGTTTTTAAACGCCGGTTTTAAAAAGTGTGTTCAGCAGAGTTTGCACCGGCATCTCGTGTGCATGGGGCCTTACTCAGCTCAACCTTATCTTTTGAATTTTACCAAAAATTGGGTGATATATTGTATAGCGTTTATATGCCCTAAAATTAAAGGGGTTGTAAAGGTTCATTTTTTATTTTTTAAATAGGTTCCTTTAAACTAGGGCATTGTTGGTTCACTTACCTTTTCCTTCGATTTCCCTTCTAAATGTTTTTTTTCTTTGTCTGAATTTCTCACTTCCTGTAAGCTTGCCCCCATCATCCGAGCCGTTCTGGCTGGAGGGTTAGTCAGCGTGCTCGCCCCCTCCCTTGGGACTACATCCCTGCGGGGAGATGCTGTGAACGTTCACAGCGTCTCCCCGTAGGGATGTGGTCCCAAGGGAGGGGGCGAGCATACTGACTAACCCCCAGCCAGAATGGCTCGGATGATGGGGGCAAGCTTACTGAGGAGGAACAGGAAGTGAGAAATTCAGACAAAGAAAAAAACATTTAGAAGGGAAATCGAAGGAAAAGGTAAGTGAACCAACAATGCACTAGCTTAAAGGAACCTATTTAGAAAATAAAAAACAAACCTTTACAACCCCTTTAACTGTAGTGTATTTTTGACTGAAAATTTGCATTTGATAAATATTGGCTAATATGATGTCACATCAAAAAAATGGAACTACCACCATTTTATTCTCTAGGGTATCTGTTTTCAGAAAATATATTATGTTTTGTTTTTTTTTACAAAATCTTCAGGGCTAAAATTATTTTTTTGTTGGCAGCAAAACAGCATAATAGATGTACCTTAATGCCCCATACACACGATCGTTTTTCATGCCGTTAAAAATGCCATTTTTAAAACTGGGCATTAAAACCGATCGTGTGTATGCTCCAGAGCATTTTTAACGACGTGAAAAACGGCCATTTAAAATTTCGAACATGCTCTATTTTTTCACGTAGTTTTTCATGTCGTTTTTTTTTAATGACGTGAAAAACGATAGTGTGTATGCTTTTACGAGGTGAAAAAAACGCGCATGCTCAGAATCAAGTATGATACGGGAGCGCTCGTTCTGGTAAAACTAGCGTTCGTAATGGAGATAGCACATTCGTCACGCTGTAACGGACTGAAAAGCACGAGGCTGAAAAGCGCGAATCGTCGCTCAACAAACTTTACTAACATGAAGGGTGGCGCCATCCGAACGGAACTTCCCCTTTATAGTGCCGTCGTACGTGTTGTACGTCATTGCGCTTTGCTTAAACGTTTTTTAAAATGATCATGTGTACGCAAGACAGGCTTGAGAGGAAACATGAAAAAAAACGACGAGAAAAACGTCGGTTTAAAAAATGGCATGAAAAACGATCGTGTGTACGCCGCATAAGGCTCATAAAATGTCTATCAGTCAGCTTCTGCCAGGAAGCTGCCATTTCACACTGACAATCATAAACAGCCAAGGCATTCCCTGCCCCATAGCCGCACATATGCACACCTCTTGTATATGTGCCAGAGGTAGGGGACTTGAGTCACATGACTTGACTCAAGTCAGACTTGAGTCACCTGTTTGAGGACTTGCGACTTGCTTGACAAAATTCAATAAATGACTCGACTTGACTTTGACTTGTCACTAATGACTTGCGACTTGACTTTGACTTGGGCTATATGACTTGCAATGACTTGGCACCACTAACACTAACCGCAAGCCGCCGTCTGCCTACCTGATCAGCGTGTCATGCAGACAGACGGCGGCCATTGCAGTGTTCAAAAGCCGCGCCTCCTCGTCTGTGATATGCGGAACACTCAATTTCACAGCAGGCAGTGTTCAGCCTATCACGGACATCCTCTTATCCTCGTCTGTGTTATGAGGATGAGCGGATGTCCGTGATAGGCGAAACACTGAATTCTGGGAAATTGAGTGTTCCGCCTATCACAGACGAGGAGGAGGCGCGGCTTTTGAATACTGGAATGGCCGCCGGGATGCCGCCGATCAGGTACACGGCTGATGGGCACAGTGAAGCATGGGCACAGTGAGACATGGGCACAGTGAGACATGGGCACAGTGAGGCATTGGGCACAGTGAGACATGGGCACAGTGAGGCATTGGGCACAGTGAGACATGGGCATAGTGAGGCATTGGGCACAGTGAAGCAGGGGCACAGTGAGACACGGGCACAGTGAGGCATTGGGCACAGTGAAGCACAGGCACAGTGAGACACGGGCACAGTGAGACACGGGCACAGTGAAGCATGGACACAGTGAAGCATGGGCACAGTGAAGCATAGGCACAGTGAAGCATGGACACAGTGAGGCATGGGCACAGTGAAGCATGGACACAGTGAAGCATGGACACAGTGAAGCATGGACACAGTGAAGCATGGACACAGTGAAACATGGACACAGTGAAGCATGGACACAGTGAAACATGGACACAGTGAAGCATGGGCACAGTGAGGCATGGGCACAGTGAGGCATGGGCACAGTGAGGCATGGGCACATAACCAATATTCTTTATTGTTATCCCTCCTATTATTTTTATACAGTATGGGGTAGATCAGTATTTTGACTTGATTTGTGACTTGACCAAAATAAATGACTTGACTTGACTTGCTTGACTTCTAGCAGGGACTCGACTTGACTTGCTTGCTTTTCGTCACAGTAACTTGGGACTTGCTTGAGACTTGAAGGTTAAGACTTGAGACTTGCTTGTGACTTGCACATGTGTGACTTACTCCCATGTCTGATATGTGCGGCTGCAGTGCAAGGGCAACCTCGGACGCTTTTCCGACCACTTTTTGCGTGCCGCAGGTCACTAGATTCCTCTTGATCTCTTTGATCTAGAGGGCTGCTACCCACAAACGGAGGTACAAGTACAAGTGTCAGCCGCAAGTTATAATTTGGCATACCTTATTCTACCTTGGAGTCCTGCTTAAGTGAATTTGGTGACAGCAACTTGGGAATTGTCAGTGTCAGAACATTCTGTTATATACCAGTCTTCCCTTTCTTTTCCCATAAGTTTGGGGTGTCAAGTACAATTATCTGGTTCTGCACTTTGGCCTATCTACTCTGCTCCCTTCTAGATTCCGTTTTTCAAACCAGTTTGAGCCTCAATCATTGATATTGCTGCCTTTTGACCAACTGCATCCTCCGTTGTGTCCTGAAATCTTTTTTCATCTTATACATATCAAAAACTCTTGAAGCAGTGATCAGTATCGCGCAACATGTCAGGTTTAGGAATGAACTACCTTTGATACACCGCCAATCAATAACAATCTGTTTCATTGATACTCAACATACTTTAGAAGATGACCTTGGTGTCACTCAGCTTAGTATAATTTTTATCATTGTCTATTGGTTATTGGGTGGTGTGTTTTATTGTCATAATTATTCTCTATGAACGGTTGTGTTATACTATTCAATTGTATTGTGTATATTTTTTATTGTCAATTTTAATTAAATTTGAGAAATTTTAAAATTTGTTGTGCCCACAAAGTCCATCTGCCTATCAAACCATTCCAATTTATGATTTTCGGGACATGGCATTTTTTACATAATATCATATCCCCAAGTACCACTCTGGGTTGATATGACCCCCATTTATTCATATTCCTATAATGATCGTCATTCGCAAGCAGTGGCGGCCCATCCATAAGGGGAGCAGGGGCGCCACCTCCCCATCCATGCATCCCGCCCCCTAAATCTACATGCGGGGCGCCGGACGCATTAATTCCAATTTTTTTTTTTTTAAGCACGTAATTAGAGCCAGAGGCTCTAATATGCTACAAACAAGGATGGGCTTGTGTGACAATAGCAAATTAATATTTGCTATTGTCACACTGATTCTCCCTCCTGGACAATCAGGAAGTGGGTCCTGAGACCCATCACCTGATTGGCTGAAAGGACAGGTGATTCTATTGGACACCTAGGAGGAGGAGAAAGTAGACGCACAGCGGAAGCTGTCGTAATGCAAAGGAGGAGGAGACGCGATGGAAGCCGCCGCCCGTAGGAGTGCTGCCCGCTCGCGACCAAGATGGGGTAAGTGCGGGGCTGGATGACTGACTGACCGCACGCAGGGGGGGTTGCCTAGGGTTGGTGGCCCCAAAAAACACACCAGCCGCCACTCAAGTTTTAAAAGTTGGGAGGTACCCCTTGTTTTGATGTCTGTCAAATCCAGTCTCTACTCCCAATTTCCAAAACACAACTATGGTTCTACCCAAATTCCTTCTCTAGCTCTGCCTTTTGTCAACCATGCCCTGGTTTTTCTTTCCTCAAACATTGCCTCAACATCCATACTGTTGCGCCCCTGTTCTTTCCATACCAATTGGGATTAAACTTTTAAGTCTGGGTGCTCCAGTAAAAGGCTGGTATTCCTTTCCTGAGACCTTCTACTACCCCCACTAGTTACACCAATGCAGCGCTTCACCTGATCTTTCTGAGTTTTTTCTCCTCCTTTACGGTAACTTTTCGGTAGCTATAGTAACTGTTAAGCATGAGATTTCTCTCAACGTTGTCCATTTATCTTAGTGGTGTGTGTTACTCGCCAAGATCCCAAAAGTACATCCAAAGGGACAAAGTGTTAGCGTTTGCTGCAAAGGTCATCAGATCAGAACTGGTGCTTTAGTCTCACATAAATTTAGCAAGCAGTGAACTGAACAAAATCTTTAACTATGTTATCAAGCATTTTCCTAATCACAAATTGTAATGGAATAAAATGCCTATGTGCATTTGTAAATACTAATAAGAATTGCATTGTAGTCCATATACCATACTTTCATTTCACTCTACAAAGAAATTAAAGCCTTTTGCAGAAATATACAAATATCCTGTAGGTGGCGGCATATATCTAGTTATTTTCACAAAATTATAGTAGAATCTAATTGGAAAAATATATTTCTCTGCCTTTCTATTTGGACAAGCTGTAGCCTGCAAGTGAAATATTAAAGAGGAAGTAAACCCTCATCTACAATGACTTTAAAACTGGTTCAATATTTTGGGTCTTATTCAGCAAGGATGTGCATGGATAACATGCAAAATGCTAAACGCATACGAACTAGTTAATGATAAAATGCTATACTAATGCCGCGTACACACGACCATTTTTAATGTCATTGAAAAAAACGACGTTTTTCTCGACGTGATTCTTCTCAAGCCTGCCTTGCCTACACACGATCATGAAAAAAAATGCTAGAGCAAAGCGCGGTGACGTACGAAATGTACGACGGCACTATAAAGGGGAAGTTCCATTCGGATGGCGCCATCCTTTGGGCTGCTTTTGCTGATCCTTGTGTTAGTAAAGTTTGGTGAGAGACGATTCGTGCTTTTCAGCTTCGTGCTTTTCAGTCCGTTACAGCGTGACGAATGTGCTATCTCCATTACGAACGCTGCCGTCTTATCACTTGCTTCTGAGCATGCGCTTTTTTTCACGTCGTTAAAGCCTACACACGGTTGTTTTTCATGACAAGAAAATCGACGACGTGAAAAACGACGAGAAAAATTAGAGCATGTTCCAAATTTTTAATCGCCATTTTTCACGTCGTGAAAAATGCTCTGGAGTCCACACACAATCGTTTTTAGTGACCAAATAAAAAAATTGCATTTTTCTCGTCATGAAAAACAGTCGTGTGTACGTGGCATAAGAGTCTTGGTTTCTTTCACCTATTGGCAAATTGACGTGTAGCACACCCCCAGTTAAGAGAGCTGCTGGTATGTTTTGGGTCTGTACCCTAGCTATCAGCCCCAAGAATCTGGCTCGATCCCTCCCTTGGCACAACTGGTCTGCAAGAGATTGTGGAATCCACTGGCAATGGGATACACAATAATACTACACAACAGTAAAATGGTACATAAGATTGTTACCTTGTAAAGCCACTGGTCCGGCAGGGTAATATAGAGAACTCCACACAGTATTCTACTTAACCACTTAACAACCACCTGCCGACAAATAACGTCGACAAGGTGGTTGCTTAACTCTGGGAGGACGTTATATAACGTCCTCCCAGAATCGCGCTCCCGCGCGCCCCCTGGGGCGCGCACACGGGAAACTCCGTGACCGCCGGGTCCAGAGGACCCGGCGGATCACGAATCGCGGTAAATCGCCGCTGATAGCGGCCGATTACCACGTGATCGCTCCATCAAATGACGGAGCAATCACTTGTAAACAGACCGGCGTCATTTGATGACGCCGGTTCCTCCCTCCCCTCTCTGTACCGATCGGTACAGTGTGAGAGGGGAGGGGGAGGGAGCGGATGGCAGCAGCAGCACTGTGGGCTGGATCTGTGACAATTGCAGTCACAGATCCATCCATCCCTGCTCAGCCATCCCTGTGCTATACCCTGCCAATACTCTGCAATACACCCTGCCAATACTCTGCAAAATACCCTGCCAATACTCTGCAAAATACCCTGCCAATACCCTGGTGCAATACTCTGCAATACCCTGGTGCAATACTCTGCAATACCCTGGTGCAATACTCTGCAATACCCTGCGCAATACTCTGCAATACCCTGCAAAATACTCTGCAATACCCTGCAAAATACTCTGCAATACCCTACAAAATACTCTGCAATAACCTGCGCAATACTCTGCAATACCCTGTGCAATACTCTGCAATACCCTGCAAAATACTCTGCAATACCCTGCGCAATACCCTGCAAAATACTCTGCAATACCCTGCGCAATACCCTGCAAAATACTCTGCAATACCCTGGTGCAATACTCTGCAATACCCTGGTGCAATACTCTGCAATACTCTGGTGCAATACTCTGCAATACTCTGGTGCAATACTCTGCAATACTCTGGTGCAATACTCTGCAATACCCTGCGCAATACTCTGCAATACCCTGCGCAATACTCTGCAATACCCTGCGCAATATTCTGCAAAATACTCTGCAATACCCTGCACAATACTCTGCAATACCCTGCACAATACTCTGCAATACCCTCCACAATACTCTGCAATACCCTCCACAATACTCTGCAATACCCTCCACAATACTCTGCAATACCCTCCACAATACCCTGTGCAATACCCGTGCAATACCCTGCCATACACCGCAATACCCTGCCATAGTCCACAACACTCCGCAATGCCCTGCAATACTCCGCAATGCCCAGCAATACTCCGCAATGCCCGGCAATACTCCGCAATGCCCGGCAATACTCCGCAATGCCCGGCAATACTCTGCAATAACCACTTCCCGCCCTCCGGCCGTCATATGACGTCCTTGACTTTGTGCGGGGATATCTGAATGATGGGAGCAGCTACAGGCATCATTCAGATATTAGCTTTTTCAGCCGGCGATTCACTACACCATAAGAACAATCATAGCGGCTGTTCCGCCGCTTGATCATTCTTACGGGAGGCGAGAGGGGATGTCCCCCCCCCCGCCGCCCTCCGGTGCTTCTACCGACTCACCGCTACGATCAAAGCCAGGATTGTTGTTTTTTTTTTTGTATTTTTTTCAGGCTTCCCAGCCTAGAGGTGAGATGTGGGGTCTTATTGACCCCCCCCCCCCATATCTCACTGTAAAGAGGACCTGTCATGCCATATTCCTATTACAAGGGATGTTTACGTTCCTTGTAATAGGTATAAAAGTGATCAAAAAAATGTTTAGGGCGGAAAAACATGTCAAACTAAAATAAATAAAGTAAAATGAAGAATAATTTTTTATTTTTTTTTTAAAGCGCCCCTGTCCCCGTGAGCTCGCATACAGAAGCGAACGCATACGTAAGTCCCGCCCACATATGAAAACGGTTTTCAAACCACACATGTGAGGTATCTCTGCGAACGTTAGAGCGAGAGCAATCATTTTGGCCCTAGACCTCCTCTGTACTCAAAACATGTAACCAGTAAAAATATTTAAAGCGTCGCCTATGGGGATTTTTTAAGTAGCGAAGTTTGGCGCCATTCCACGAGTGTGTGCAATTTTTAAGGGCGACATGTTAGGTATCTATTTACTCGGCGTAACTTCATCTTTCACATTATGCAAAAACATTGGGCTAACTTTACTGTTTTTTTTTTTTTTTAAGCACAAAACATTTTTTTTCCGTAAAAAACGTGTTAAAAAAATTGCTGCGCAAATATCGTGCGAGATAAAAAGTTGCAACAACCACCATTATATTCTCTAAGGTCTTTGCTAAAAAAACATATATAATGTTTTGGGGTTCTATGTAATTTTCTAGCAAACAAATGATGATTTTTACATGTAGGAGAGAAATGTCAGAATTGGCCTGGGTGCTCCAGAACGCCTGAAGGTGCTCCCTGCATGTTGGGCCTCTGTATGTGGCCACGCTGTGTAAAAGTCTCACACATGTGGTATCGCCATACTCGGGAGTAATAGCAGAATGTGTTTTGGGGTGTAATTTGTGGAATGCATATGCTGTGTGTGAGAAATAACCTGCTAATATGACAATTTTGTGAAAAAAAAAAAAGAGAAAAAAAAAATCTTGATTTTGCAAAGAATTGTAGGAAAAAATGACAACTTCAAAAAACTCACAATGCCTCTTTCTGAATACCTTGGAATGTCTTCTTTCCAAAAAGGGGTCATTTGGGGGGTATTTGTACTTTTCTGGCATGTTGGGTTCACACTATACGACACGACTTTCACCCTACTTTGCTCTGCGACATCTGTCCTACATTGGTCCGACATTGGTCCGACATCCATCCGACATTCATGAACAGGATACTACTTTGATCCGACATTGTGCTAGTCTGACTTGTCCTTTGACCAATCAAAACAATCCCAGGGTGAGATAAATTCCTTTTACTGCTGCTGTAATCACAATGTCGGATGCCAAAGTCGTATGGTTAGGACAAGGATCCGACTTTGATCCGACTTCAATGATAGTCAATGGGCTGAAGTCGGATCAAAGTCGGACAGAAGTAGTACAGGGAGAATTTTTAATGTCGGACCGACATGTGTCGGACCAGTTAAGACGGCTCCCATAGGGAAACATTGATTTTCACACGTCATGCGACATGAGCTCCTAATGTCGGAGCGTTTGTCGCCCCAGTGTGAACCAGCACTTAGGGTCTCAAGAATTGAGATAGGCCGTCAGTACTTCAGGTGTGATCAATTTTCAGATATTGGCACCATAGCTTGTGGACTCTATAACTTTCACAAAGACCAAATAATATACACCAATTTGTACTTATTTGTACCAAAGATATGTAGCAGTATAAATTTTGGCCAAAATTTATGAAGAAAAAATAGTAATTTGCAAAATTTTATAACAGAAACGAAAAAAAAAATCATTTTTTTACAAAATTTTCAGTCTTTTTTCTCTTATAGCGCAAAAAATAAAAAACCCAACAGTGATTAAATACCACCAAAAGAAAGCTCTATTTGTGTGAAAAAAAGGACAAAAATTTCATATGGGTACAGTGTTGTATGACTGAGTAATTGTCATTCAAAATGTGAGAGCACCGAAAGCTGAAAATTGGTCTGGTTATTAAGGGGGTTTAAGTGCCCAGTGGTCAAGTGGTTAACCAAGAATCACGTTTACTTAGTGGTAAAAATATCAGGGTGAAACAGCTGTACAGTTGACTTGTGCAGGGCCCTGCAGAGTCAATGATAAATTACAATATTATAATAAAAATCTAAATGCACACTTTCTAAATAAGTAAAAGGCCTGTACTCGCGAGCTCCCCCTAATGAGCAATACTGTGCCTGTGTCCCGTCACTATCAATGCTAGTCAGGCCTGACTAGGTTCAGTGTCCAGTTCCTTCAGTGGTAGGAGTCTTTGCACATAACATTTGTAATCCACAGGGGTATCACAGGAAAGCAAACTAAACTTCCACAATGTTTGTGAGTGAAAACTCTAGGGCGGTACAAACGGCAAATTTAAACCATGCGGCCTCCGTGAGATGCGCTATGTCCTGGCGTGTGGCGCACTACTAATAATGGTGGGCCTTAAAGTGGAGCTCCACCCTAAATAGCAACTTTTGCTATTTGGAACCCTCCCCCCCTCCGGTGTCACAATTGACACCTTTCAGGGGGGAGGGGGGTGAAGATACCTGTCTAAGACAGGTATTTTCACCCACATCCGGGAGTCCTCTCTCCGGGAATCTGCGGGAGTGACGTCACTTCCCCCAGACTTCCAGTAGTGTTCGGCTCCCAGAACACAGGAGCACCAATCAGAACGGCGCAGCGCGACTCGCGCATGCGCCGTAGGGAACCGGGCATGAAGCCGCAGGGCTTCACTTCCTGGTTCCCTCAGCGAGGATGGCGGAGGGAGCAGCAGAGCGACGAGCGATCGCTCGTCCTCTGCTGCGGACGTCGCTGGACTCCAGGACAGGTAAGTGTCCAAATATTAAAAGCCAGCAGCTGCTGTAGCTGTAGCTGCTGGCTTTTAATATTTTTTTTTCCGGCGGAGCTCCGCTTTAACAAAGTCACAGGCCTACACAAACAGTTAATGAAGTCCGGGCAGGTGTCCTCTCACCAAAGTAGGCCTCGTCCCTCCGGTACGTCCCGCTGTCGGTACCTTGATCCGCGGCCTCTCCGCAACTTGCAGTCTCTGGTTCCTCTCTCAGCCGCAGTAGATGTCGGTTGATGGATGGCTCCGGTCTCTGAGAAGCGCAAGCTGGTCACACAGAAGAAGATACCTCTTTTAGCTGAGTGATCCTCCACAAAAGCTGTAGGCCCAGGATTTTGGGCCTAGACGCTCCGGCAGCAGGCCTCACACAGACTTCCTGCTTGATTGAGGGCGAAGTCCAGAGAGACCGAGCGTAGCCCCTCCCTTCCTTTAAGTAACCTCCGACAGAAAGCTGTGCGAGAATGCAATGCACTTTGGGAATACAGCTGCACTGTGGGTACCATAGTCTATTTGCTACCCATGGCAATGGAGTCCCTTTATCCCTGTACCATAAGTTCCACAATGCATAGTTCGATCAGGTCAAACAACAGTTGCTGCAATATTTCGAAGAGACTCCGGAGGGAGCTGAGGACATTCTCAGGATAACCATAGTCCTTTATAACACACTACAAACCGGCACCCCGCTACACACTCCCCCCACTTTAACTCTTTGGTCCCCAAAGACATTCAAGATCTTGGTTCTATAACACAATTTTGCCTCTAAACGGCTGCATAAGACTGACAGGGGAGCCTCCCACCAATTGTCATATGATGGGGAGCTGTCCTGCCTACAGGCCACCTCAACGGGAATGGCCTGACCAGGTGTGCCAGGGGGTGAGCTAGGGTTGCCCTCCACCAAATTTACAGTGGAAGGACCAGGCATATCAACTGTCCTTCTAGCAGTGGAAACAGCTTCTTCAGAGCATTTGCCCATTTGATGGTAAGTAAGTCTCTTTGGAGGGTGAATGACTCTCCTCTCTCTCTGCTCCCGAGGTGTTGGCATATCTAGGGCAATGGATTCTACTGGTTCGTCAGTTGCCCTCCCTTCTGGTTCGGGCATTGCTTCAGAAGCGTCTGGTTCATTTTCAAGCAGCAATAAAGTCATCAGGGTCTTCTGTTAGCAGGGAACCCGGATCGTCATACAAGTCTTCGGTGAGCATGCTGTGTGGCACAAACTCAGGATCCTCTGGGCGAAGAAATCCACTTTCAGCTACTTCAGATGGTGACAGGGAAGTGGTCATGGGTTCTGGCACTTGAGATGACCACAACCAATCAAGTTCCATCTCCTCATCCTCCAAGTCTTCATTTTCCACATCTGGATGTGTTGTCTGAGATCTGGTAACTGGTCTGGACCCTTGAGAGGTTGAAGGGAGCTCTTGTGAGTCTGAATAGGAGGGTAGGCGAACTGCTTCAGAAAGGGGCAACAGATGGTTCCTGTGCCAAATCTTTAATGGGCCTACGCTCCCCTCTGGCCTTACTTGATACACTGGAAGGCCTGGCAGCTGCTTGCAGATGATGTATGGCTGGGATCTCCATCGGTCAGCCAACTTGTGTTTCCCAGGGATACCCAGATTCCTCGATAGTAACATATCCCCTGGCTGCAAGTCCTGTATTCTGACTTTGAGGTTGAAGTTTCTTTTGTTCCTCAATCCTCTTTGGTCAGATGTAGCTTGAGCTTTTCCATAGGCCATTTCTAGACTCTTCCGTAGCCGATCCACATACCCCTTGTGGGATGTTGCCGAGGTGTGATCCAGTGATGTGCCAAAGGCCAGGTCCACTGGTAACCGAGCCTCTCGCCCAAACATCAATCGGTACTGGGAGTATCCAGTTACAGCACTGTTGGTACTGTTGTAGGCATGTACAATGGCAGCCACATGCTTGCTCCAGTGTTGTTTCTTTTCTGAGCTCATGGTCCCCAGCATGTCTAAGAGAGTCCGGTTAAACCATTCAGGCTGAGCATCCCCTTGTGGGTGGTATGGGGTTGTCCTAGTCTTTTTAATGCCTAATAGATCCAACAGCTTCCTTATCAGCCTGCTCTCCCTTGATCTGAATGAAGGCGTCGGGGTAGACCATAGTGCACAAAGAACTTCTCCACAAGTACTTTGGCTACTGTCGAGGCCTTCTGGTCCTTTGTTGGGAATGCTTGAGCATATCTGGTGAAATGATCGGTGACCACCAACACATTCCCTTGTCCACTCAGATCAGGCTCTAGGCAGAGGAAATCAATGCACACCAGCTCCATGGGTCCCTGACTTTGCAGATGGCCCATTGGGGCAGCTTGACGGGGCAGGGTCTTCCTCTGAATGCATCTGGCACAAGACTGACAGTACCCTTCAAATTCGGCCTGCATACAAGGCCAATAGAACCTGTCTCTCACAAGATGAAAAGTTCTTTCAGGTCCCAGATGACCATGATCATCATGGAGAGCAGTTAGGACTGCCTTCCTATGTTTAGCGGGCAGGAACAGTTGCCACTTTTCTTCCAGATCATCAGAGGAGCCCCTTCGGTAAACCACTCCTTGATCTATCTGCAGCCGGTCCCACTCTTTGCGTATTAGCCGGGCTTCTTTAAGAGAATTTGTTAATAGCATCTCAGGGCACTGGTTCTCCAAGGCCTTCAATACCAGCTTCCCCGGGGGTCTTCCAATTGATCCCTTCTTAGGTCTCTCTTGGACAGTTTAGGTAGCCCCTCTTCTCCGACTTGAGTCACATTACAATAACATCCAGGTACTCCAACAGCCGAAACTCCAATCTCTTCGGCCCTTGATCCTCCCCTGGCCTGAAGTTCCGCTCCCTGGTATAGGGCTCTCACTCCTTCTGGGGTCAACCGACTCCATTCTTCAGTGGGATCACTGAGGGCATGGGACCTTCTGGAAAGGGCATCCGCATCCCTATTTCCAACTCCAGGTCTGTACTTCAAGCTGAATGTGAAACCCGAAAGGGCAGCCAACCATCTGTGTCCTGTAGCATCCAGTTTGACAGTGGTCAGAAGGTAGGTGAGAGGATTGTTATCCGTCTTGACCACAAATTCAGGCCCGTACAAATAGTCTTTCAATTTGTCCACTACTGCCCACTTTAAGTCCAGGAATTCAAGCTTGTGTGTGGGGTAATTCTTCTCAGCGGGGACCAGACTTCTACTCACATAGGCAACAGGCCGCAAGTGGCCACCATGTTCTTGGTAGAATACTCCGCCTAGCCCATCTCTACTGGCATCAACATACAACTCATAGGGTTTTGTGGTATCTGCATAGGCCAAGACGGGGGCAATGGTTAGGCTTTTCTTCAACTGGATGAAGGCCTCTTCACACTGAGTGGTCCACTGGTCCTGGATAGACTCTTTAGGTTTCCTGGGTCCAGTGGTGGGTTTCACTGGGTTGACCAGTTCCTGGGCTTCATCTTCTCCTTCACTTTTCAAGAGTTCATTTAGAGGCCTGGCAATCTTGGCAAACCCCTCCACGAATCTTCTATAATAAGAGCAGAATCCCAGGAATGACCTAAGCTCAGTCACATTGGTGGGCCTTGGCCAAGAGGTGACAGCATCCAATTTCTCGGGGTCTGTAGCTACCCCTTCAGCAGACACGATATGGCCCAGGTAATGGACTGAGGACTGGTAGAATTGGCACTTCTCTAAGGAGAGCTTCAGGCCTTCTTCATGGAGCCTCTTCAAGACCTTTTCCAACCGCTCTTCGCGCTCTTCCAGAGTTTTACAGAACACAATATTGTCGTCCAGGTATACCAGCACTTCAATGAGGTTCATGTCTCCCATAGTTTTTTCCATCAGTCTTTGGAAAGTGGCTGGGGCTCCTGACAAGCCCTGGGGCATGCGGTTGAACTCGAAGAAACCCACTGGGGTGATGAAAGCTGTCTTCTCCTGATCTTCAGCATGCATGGGAATCTGATAGTACCTACTCTTCAAGTCCATCACACTGAACCACTTAGCCCCTGACAAACTCTGTAAAGCATCTTCTATTCGGGGGGTGGTATACTGATCAGGTATAGTCCTCCTGTTCAGTGTTCGGTAGTCAATACATAGCCTCAGGGACCCATTTTTCTTCCGGACTACCACTATTGGAGAGGCGTAGGGGCTCCGAGACTCCCGGATAATGCCTGTCCTCTTAAGTTCTGCTAGTTGCTCACGCAGATCTTCTAGGTCAGCCAAAGGAACCCGTCGGACCCTTTCCCTAAACGGCTTATCTTCCTGTAGGTGAATCTCGTAGGTGGCACTTTTGGCACATGCCACATCAAATTCATTCTTGGAGAAGATCTTCTGCCATCGAGCAAGTTGGGCTTTAGCCCTTTCTTTCCATACTGGTGGGAGGGTAGCATCTTCGGAGCAGAGCTTCTCCACAGTCACTTCACCCCTTTCTTCCTTCTCCAAGTCAGATAGGGCAACTGGGGTGGCTGGGTCACTTGGCCCAATAGCATTCTGGCTGGTACCCTCAATGGTGTGGTAGCAGTATTCCTAATGCTCACTGAGATTTTCCCATGACTCTTCCTAAGGGCCTTCAATGGGACCACTTCAGGAATTACTGCTAGTCCCCTCTGACTCTCCTGTGGATCCAGTTCAAGAATAACAAAGGGGCCGGGCTGCTCCCAGGTAAGCTTCACGGAGGCCCTCAAACAAGTCATCTCTCCGGGCTGCAATGCATTCTCGGTCTTATCCAGCTTCCAGATCTTCCCAACCCCTTCTGCCGGGGCATTTTTCTCCAACACCAGCCGCTGGTATACTCGCTGTAGCATAGGATGGACCCTTGTTGTTGAGGTCTCCTGCTCTTGGGCCACAGGTGTCAACAGCCTCCTAACCAGGTCAGTGTTGGTTCCTATAATGAGGGAACTCTTGCTGGCTCCTGGCGGTCGGGGACAAACTACAACCAGGGTGTCGAAGGTCTCCGCTTCTCCCGCCACTGAGGGGTCAAAGGTCAACTTGATTGGAAGGTATCCATCATAAGGGAAACTCTGGGTCCCTATGCCCCATATCTCCAGGTCTTCAAGCTTATGTAGCGGTAGATGCCGGAGGTGCTTGTTATAAAAATCTCTATATAACAGGGTTACTTGAGCTCCAGTATCCAGGAGGGCATTGGTATAGATTCCTTCTACCTGAATGGAGACTACTAGGGAGGGCCCTACTAATTTGGCAGGGAGCTTCCTCGGAGAAACCTTCTTGAAAGGCGTTCTCCTGGTTGTTGGAGAGTGTGTTCAAATTTGTAGATGAGGTCAACTGCCTTTTCTAATTGTCCGAACTCCTCCTGTAGCATGACCAAATAGTCATAGGCTGTACAAGCAGCGTTACTAAACCTTAAGTTCCTGACAGCTTCTGCAGTGGCTCCTTTCAAGCTCTCGTTTATGCGCTGCTTCTTTTGGGCCTCTGGCAGTTTCCATCCTTCTAAAGCTTGCATGGCTTGCTCTATCCAGGTGTCAAATTTTTCTGCTCCAGCCGACACCGGCTGTCTCCCTGATAAGATCCTCAGTTTCCTGTATCCAGCCTCCACACATACTGTGTTGCTCTTCTGACACTTGGTCACTAGATCTCCCAGAGCATTAAGGAGTTCAGGACCAATTATGGTCAGGGGTGCGGGGGAGGTTGTATTTCCTCCTCCTTGTTCTTCCAGACTAGCACTTGGGGGTTCGTTACTCGGAGCTCTTGCGTGGACTAGACACAACTGGGTTTTGCCCCCTAAGTGCACACCCTTTCCCTTGAAGCTCTCTGGTATTCCTTCTTTCCACTCTAACAGTGCATGGGTGTTAGAAGTTCCTTGATCTGGCCTGATACCAAGTACCCATGCTCTCCTATGTAGGGATAATGTCTCTATAATTCAGACAACTTCATCCTTTCTCCAATTCTCACCAGGGAGTTCAATCGCCATACTCACGTCCGAGCGGGCGCCTACCGATTCGCACCACTGGTCCACAATGAAAGGGTCCATGCTGGTACTAACGGGATGGGCTTGATTGTAGAGTACAGAATCCCGGACGAGTCCCCACGTGTAGCACACCCCCCAGTTAAGAGAGCTGCTGGTATGTTTTGGGTCTGTACCCTAGCTATCAACCCCAAGAATCTGGCTCGATCCCTCCCTTGGCACAACTGGTCTGCAAGAGATTGTGGAATCCACTGAGAATGGGATACACAATAATACTACATAACAGTAAAATGGTACATAAGATTGTTACCTTGTATAGTCACTGGTCCGGCAGGGTAATATAGAGAACTCCACACAGTATTCTACTTAACCAAGAATCACGTTTACTTAGTGGTAAAAATATCAGGGTGAAACAGCTTTACAGTTGACTTGCGCAGGGCCCTGCAGAGTCAATAATATATGACAATATTATAATACAAATCTAAATGCGCACTTTCTAAATAAGTAAAAGGCATATGCTCGCAAGCTCCCCCTAATGGGCAATACTGTGCCCGTGTCCCATCACTATCAATGCTAGTCAGTCCTGACTAGGTTCAGTGTAAAGTTCCTTCAGTGGTAGGAGTTTTCGCTAGCAAACGTTGGTGCACATAACATTTGTAATCCACAGGGGTATCACAGGAAAGCAAACTAAACTTCCACACTGTTTGCGAGTGAAAACTCTAGGGTGGTACAAACGCCAACTTTAAACCATGCGGCCTCCGTGAGATGCACTATGTCCTGGCGTGTGGGGCACTACTAATAATGGTGGGCCTTAACAAAGTCACAGGCCTACACAAACAGTTAATGAAGTCCGGGCAGGTGCCCTCTCACCAAAGTAGGCCTCATCTCTCCGGTATGTCCCGCGGCCTCTCCGCAACATGTAGTCTCCGGTTCCTCTCTCAGCCGCAGTAGATGTCGGTTGATGGATGGCTCTGGTCTCTGAGAAGCGCAAGCTGGTCACACGGAAGAAGATCCCTCTTTTGGCCGAGTGATCCTCCACAAAAGCTGTAGGCCCAGGCTTTTGGGCCTAGACGCTCCGGCAGCAGGCCTCACACAGACTTCCTGCTTGATTGAGGGCGAAGTCCAGAGAGACCGAGCGTAGCCCCTCCCATCCTTTAAGTAACCTCCCCCAGAAAGCTGTGCGAGAATGCAATGCACTTTGGGAGTACAGCTGCACTGTGGGTACCATAGTCTATTAGATACCCATGGCAATGGAGTCCCTTTCTCCCTGTACCATAAGTTCCACAATGCATAGTTCGATCAGGTCAAACAACAGTTATTTCGAAGAGACTCCTGAGGGAGCGGAGGACATTCTCAGGATAACCATAGTCCTTTATAACACACTACAAACCGGCACCCCGCTACAGACACATTTTTCTTTTTTTTTTTTTAATGGCATGGGCATTTATTAGGTTTTATTTTGCACACAGATCCATTTCTCTCAATGTGTATTGTGCCTTTCACTAAGCATCAGACAACTACTACAAAGCTTTCTTTTGGTGGTATTTAATCACCACAGTTTTTTTTATTTTTTGCTGTATAAACAAAACAAATGCGAAAAACTTTGAAAAAACACATTTTCCTTTTTTTCTTTAATTTTGCAAATAAATAATCTTTCTTCAAAAATTTAGGCCAAAATGTAGTATGCTACATTTCTTTGGTAAAAATAACCCAAATCAGTGTATATTATTTAGTCTGTGTGAAAGTTAAGCCTCATACACACGACCGAGAATCTCGTCGTAAAAAAACCCGTTGTTTTTCTCGACGAGATACTTGTCAAGCTTTTTGTCAAGCTTTCCTTGCATACACACTGTCAATTCCAAATCTCGTAGTTGGAAAGCGCGGTCACGTACAACACGTACGATGGCAGTATAAAGAGGAAGTTCGATTTCAATGGCGCCACCCCTTGGGCTGCTTTTGCTGATCTTGTGTTACTGCGTGTTAGTAAAAGTTTGGGGAGAGACGATTCACGCTTTTCAGTCTTCGTGCTTTCAGTTCGTTTTAGCATGACGAATGTGCTATCTCCATTACGAACGCTAGTTTTACCAGAAGGAGCGCTCCCGTCTTATACTTGATTCTGAGCATGCGCGATTTTTTAAGATTCGGAAAAGCATACACACGACCGGTTTTCTCGTCGAGAATCTCGACGAGAAAAACGAGAATCCTGACGAGAAAATAGAGAGCAGGTTCTCTATTTTTCTCGTCAAGATTCCAGGCAGTTTTCTCGACGAGAAACCATACACACAAATCGGTCGTGTGTACGAGACTTTAGAGTCTACAAGCTATGGTATAAATATTTGAAAATTGATCATTCCTGATGTACTGACGATCTCAGTTCTTGATGCCCTAAAATGCCAGGAAAGTTAACCCCCCCCCCCATGACCCCTAATTTTAGATTTTTTTAAACTTGTAAAAAAATCTTTTACATACTGACTAGGGATGAGCCGAACACCCCCGGGTTCGGTTCGCACCAGAACCCGCGAACGGACCGAAAGTTTGCACGAACGTTAGAACCCTATTAAATACAATGGATGCGAAAGTTCGAAATCTAAAGTGCTAATTATAACGACTAATATGCATGTTATTGTCCTAAAAAGGGTTTGGGAACCCGGGTTCTGCACCAGGGGACATGTATCAATGCAAAAAGAAGTTTTAAAAACGGCCGTTTTTCGGGAGCAGTCATTTTAATGATGCATAAAGTGAAAAAAAAAAAGTTAAAGATTCCTTTAAATATCGTACCTGGGGGGTGTCTAAAGTATGCCTGTGAAGTGCCACGTGTTTCCCGTGTTTAGAACTGTCCCTGCACAAAATGACATTTCTAAAGGAAAAAAAAGCCATTTAAAACTGCTTGCGGCTTTAATGTAATGTCTGGTCCCGGTAATATGGATGAAAATCTTTGAGAAAAATGGCATAGCTACCCCATCACCCCCCCCCCCCAGCCCATTACCAGCCCCTTTGGGTCTTGTATGGATATTAAGGGGAACCCCGCACATAAAATAAAAAAGGTCCTATATACTCTGAACAGCCGTATACAGGCGGTGCATACAAGACAGGGACTGTAGGTTTGTTCTTATGTAGAATCTGTTTGTAATTTTGAACAGGTACATTGTTTAAGTGTAGCTCCAGCCAAAAAATCTATTTTTAAGCTTTTTGGAAAACATAGGGAAGGGTTATCACCCCTGTAACATTTGTTTTGCTGTCTGTGCCCCTGTTCAGAACATTTCACCTCACTTTCCGTCCCAATGACAAATGTTTTTGAAAAGTGGGGTTTTTATTGAAACAAGGATTGGTGATAAAGCATCAGTAGAGAGGAGACACCTTTTTCCCATATTAACTCTTACAGGAGAGAATTTCCCTTCCTAGGGGTAGATTTCCTCTCACTTCCTGTTGTCTCCTTTCGTTTGCAAGTAGGAGTCGTTTGTAAGTTGGATGTTTGAAAGTAGGGGCCTGCCGTATATACTCTGCTGAAATTTGCCCCTTACATGTTGGTGTTGCCACAACACTGTAAGCCCTCACAGTTACTCTTGGTGGGCGCATGAATGGGCCCTGCTGTGAATTATTAGATCAAGAATTGTAATTGCATGCCCCTGTTAAACAGGGGCTGAAAAATTGGGACTTAGGCACTGGTGCTGGTGCCACGACACTGCAACCTCTCCCAGATACTCTAGTTGGAGTGCAGGAATGAGCCCTGCTGCAAAGCATTGCATAAAAAATTGTAATTACATGCCCCTGTTAAACATGGGCTGAAAAATTGGGCCTTAGCCACTGGTGGCGGCACCCAGAAACAAAAATGTTCTTCCAAGCTATCATCATCAATCGGATCATTGAGGAGGAGGAGGATAGTCAACATAACAGGACAGTCACTCGGCATCAGCATCAGTCTTGAAGGGATGTGACATTTGAAAATAAATTTGTCTGTTATATCAGCTTCAGGTGTTTGGTAGCTGGTGGTGATCCAAGACTCGATCAACCGAGTCGGTGGACAGGCGCACCCTGTGATCCGTGACAAATCCTCCAGCAGCACTGAATGTGCGTTCTGAAAGAACGCTGGATGCAGGACAGGCCAGTAGCTCAATTGCATACTGTGCAAGCTCTGGCCAGTGATTCATCCTCAAGACCCAGTAAGCCAGAGGATTTTCAGTGGGGAAGGTGTCCAAGTCTGACCTTGCCCCTAGGTATTCCTGCACCATGTATATCAGACGCTGGCGATGGTTGCTAGAACTGATCATACCTTGGGGCTGCGGACTAAAGAATTGTCTGAATGCATCAGTCAGACGGCCACCTTCCCCACCGCTCCTTCTTTGACTGACCAAAGCCTCAGCAACTCGTTGTCCAGGACCAGGAGTTTGTAACCTCCCAGTCTCTGGGAACACATTGCACAGACCTTTCTGCAAGGCCTCCCGGAGTTGTCTCATCCTCTGCTCCCTCTGCAATGGTAAGATAAGGTCCGCAACCTTACCCTTGTACCGTGGATCAAGGAGAGTGGCCAGCCAGTAATGGTCCCTCTCCTTGATCCAAAGAATATGAGGATCCTTCCGCAGACTTTGCAGGATCAGGGAGGCCATGCAGCATAGGTTAGCTGAGGCATTCGGTCCGGAGTCCTCTGGGTCACTAAGGACGACATGATCCGCAGCCACCTCCTCCCAGCCACGTACAAGTCCACGGGTTCCTTGGGACTGTAAATCATCCCTAAAAGACTGCTTCTGATGATGCTGAGTGCCAGGCTCCACCTCCATGCTGACACAATCCTTCTCCTCCTCCTCCTCCTCCTGTGCGATGGGTGGGACAGAAGGAACACTGTCTGGGTAAAGGGGGCCTTGAGAGGCAAGGAAGTCCTCCTCTTCCTGCCTCTGTTCTGCCTCAAGTGCCCTGTCCATTATTCCACGCAGCGTATGTTCCAACAGGTGGACAAGATGTACAGTGTCACTGATGTATGCACTGTCACTGCTCACCATCCTCGTGGCCTCCTCAAATGGTGCCAGGACAGTGCATGCATCCCTGATCATGCCCCACTGGCGTGGTGAAAAAAACCTGAGCTCCCCTGACCCTGTCCTGGTGCCGTAGTCGCACAGGTACTCATTGATGGCCCTATGCTGCATGCAGCTCAGGCAGGCGAGCACTGGCATTATAAGATCTGCGGAAATGCACACAGACTTTCCTGGCCTGCCTCAGGACATCCTGTAAGCCCGGGTACCTGCCCAAGAACCGCTGCACCACCAGGTTAAGGACGTGAGCCACACAGGGCACATGGGTCAGTTGTCCCTGTTGGAGGGCGGAGAGGAGGTTGGTGCCATTGTCGCAAACCACCATTCCTGGCTTAAGCTGGTGTGGCGTCAACCACCTCTCGGCCTGCCCCTGCAGAGCAGACAGAACATCTGCCCCAGTGTGGCTCCTGTCCCCCAAACACACCAGCGCAAGCACGGCATGGCATCTTTTTGCCTGCGTACTTGCGTAGCCCCTTGAACGCCTACGGAGCACCGCTGGTTCCGAGGACAAAGCACAGGAAGAGGCCATGGAGGAAGAAGAAGAGGAGGGGGTGGAGGAGAGAGGTGTGTCACAACCAGTAGTAGCATTTTGGAGGCGTGGCGGCGGAACAACCTCCAACACTACTACACCTTGTCCTGCATCCTTCCCAGCTGCCAAAAGAGTGACCCAATGGGCCGTGAAAGAAAGGTAACGTCCCTGTCCATGCCTGCTGGACCATGAGTCAGCGGTAATATGCACCTTACCGCTGACTGCCCTGTCCAGCGAGGCCAAGACATTGCCTTCCACATGCCGGTAGAGAGCCGGAATCGCCTTCCGTGAGAAAAAGTGGCGTTTGGGAACCTGCCACTGAGGAACCGCACATTGCACAAACTCACGGAAGGGGGCCGGGTCTACCAACTGAAAAGGCAGCAGTTGAAGCGCTAGCAATTTAGCCAAGCTAGCATTCAACCACTGGGCATGTGGATGGCTGGGAGTGAACTTCTTTCGACAGTCCAGCAGCTGGGGCAGGGAAATTTGCCTGCTAGAATCGGATGTCGGTGTACTGCTAGCAGAGTGCCCGCAAGTACTTGGCTGTGACACACCTAATTCTACACCTTCATTCCTCAGTGCAGGTTTCAGAGAGGACTGAAGGTATAGTGGGGTTGGAGATCCCAGCTGATGCGGTGCAAGGAGAGGTCCGCTTTGTTCTTTGGTGTGGGTCTTTAAGGTAGGCTTGCCAACGAGCTGCATGGCAGGTCAACATATGTCTGGTCAAGCATGTGGTGCCCAAGCGGCTGATGTTTTGGCCACGCGATATACGCTTGAGACATATGTTGCAAACAGCAGCTGTGCGATCTGATGCACTCGACTCAAAAAAGGCCCACACCAAATAACTTTTTGAATAACGGGCAGAGGCAGCGCCCTGCACAGGCGGAGCTCTGCGGTGTGATTAAGTCGGTGTGCTGCCCTTACGCTGGCCCCCCCGAGGGAATCCTGCCTCGTTGGAGATGTGCCTCCTCCTCCTCCTCTCTCCTATTAGGCACCCACATGGAGTCAGTGACCTCATCATCCCCTCCCTCCTCATCACTGGAACCAATCTGGCAGTATGCTGCAGCTGCTGGAACATGACTGCCAGGTTGGTGTCCTTCTTGAGCATCCCCTCTCTCTGCTCTCACGCTACTGCCTTCCTCTAGCTGGGTATCATCATCAGACCCTTCGAAACGCTGGGCATCCTCCTGGAGCATGTACCCAACACTGTGTTCAAACAGTTCGGGGACTCCTCAGGAGGACATGGTGGGTCTAGGGAAGGAGTGACTGATGATGACATTGATACCAGGGAAGAGGACGCTTTGGCAGCTGCTTTGCCAGTACCCTGAGCCTGGGTGAGAGAGGATGAGGAGGATGAGGAGGGCTTGGTCATCCACTCTACCAAGTCTTCGGCATGATGCGGCTCAACACGTCCAGCTGCCGAAAATAAGGACAAGCGTGTCCCATGGCCACGTGCTGATGACGATGCACCGCATCCACGACCAGCACTGTTGTCTCTAGACACAGAGCCTGCTTGCCCTCTTTTATTGGCTCCTGACTGTCTGCCTCTCCTTGTTTGCCTTCCAGACATTCTAATGGCCTGCAGGGAGATGGGAAATCCAGCAATAAGGGGTAGCTTCAGGTGTATATTTTGCAGAAAGCACACTACGCCCGCTGTAAGTGCTGCAGATGACTGCCTGTGTTACACAACAGGAAAAAACAGCAATAAGGGCTAGCTTCAGGTGTTTATTTTGCAGGAAGCACACTCCGCCCGCTGTAAGTGCTGCAAATGCATGTTAGTGTAACACAAAAGAAAAAAAGCTCCAGCAATAAGGGCTAGCTTCAGGTGTATAATGTGCAGGAGGCACACTCCGCCCGCTGTAAGTGCTGCAAATGCCTGTTAGTGTAACACACCAGGAAAACACAGCAATACGGGCTAGCTTCAGGTGTATATTTAGCAGGAAGCACACTCCGCCCGCTTTAAGTGCTGCAAATGCCTGTTAGTGTAACACACCAGGAAAACACAGCAATATGGGCTAGCTTCAGGTGTATACTGTGCAGGAGGCTTAGCAACAATGACACTGACACTCTCCCTGCCTATCCTTCTCTCTTCCTGCACACAAGGTTTATCAAAGAATATGACACTGACACTCTCCCTGCCTATCCTTCTCTCTCCCTACACACAAGAATAGCACAAAGAATAGCACAATGACACTGTCCCTGCCTATCCTTCTCTTTCCCTGGGCCGGAACACACTACACAAGGCCGCCGCGCTGGCGGCCTTTTATAGTGTGGGGCGTGTGCTAAACCCCCTGAGCTATAATTGGCCACAGGCAACCTGCCTGTGGCCAATTATGGCTCTCCTAGCTGCCTGCGCTGTGATTGCCCAAGCATGCGGGGTCACAGTGCATGCTTGGCCAATCACAGCGCCGGGATTGCACTGCGATGGCGCAGTGTATTGTGGGCCGTTCGCGTCACTCGAATTTGGCGCGAATGGCCCAAATAGTTCGATCTTCGTCGAACGATCGAACAGCCGATGTTCGAGTTGAACGTATGTTCGACTCGAACACCGAGCTCATCCCTAATACTGACCTCAAAGTAGTTCAGTGTCTCCATAAAGACACTGAACTACTCTGGGGGATTGATCAGGGTATTTTGTTTTTTTACACGGTTGTTGCTTACAACAGTGATCAGCACTGTTACATGTGTAGCGGCCTCCACTCTCCCCTCTATCTCATCAGCTCGTCTCTCTCTTGTCTAGGGGTACCTTATGAGGAGAGAGTGCGGGGTCACCACGCCAAGCCTCCACCACAGGTGTCCGTGTGGTGTAAGCAAAATTCTTATTTTACCTTCGGGTCGGTGTTCTGCTTCTGGAACCTCCAAAGAGAGTTACCTTGAACAATGTCTGCCAGAAAACGAGCCCCACACCATTAAAGTCCAACACTCCTTTATTCTTCTCAATGCAAAAGTGAACACAATCAGTTGGACCCCTTAGAGAACAGAACAGACAAGGAGGTGTGGATGCGAGTAGGCCCAGACACAATGAACTCTCCACTTTCCTTCCTGAAAGTGGGTTGCGGTCTCTCAGCGAAGGGGGATTTCCTTCAAGGCAGTCTCCGATGGAAGGGGCTCACCTGTCACCGGCAATATGCTGCACCGGGTCTTCAAGCAAGTGTCTCCCACCGGTCCATTACGCCCTCCGGATTCGGGTACCCTCTCCCAGGGTCCCCTAGGATCTCCTTCCCTCGCGGAACTCAGTGTTGGGCACTAAGCTCCAGACCTCCATCCGAGTACCTCACCCCAGGCTAAAGGTGCCTGGGATGGAACACGACCTCCGAACGTCCTCTAGGCCTATGCCGCCTAGAGGACCGACACGAACCACACGCCCACAGGCTGAAGGTGCCTGGGAATCGACCCCGTGACAAAGATGGCCCGCCCCTTTATACCCTCTCCCAGCAAGCACGGCGGGTTCCCCGCCCCACCATACCGCTGCCGAGGGAGGACAAAAAAGGAGCACAGCACACAGCAATGGTTCAACCCCAGCCCAAGGTGACAGTGCCACCCATGGGGCTGCAGGGAACTGCACATCACTGGTGTCTCTGCCAGTTTTAAATACACAGAAAGTGTATACCCGCTACACAAGCAATAGTTATTCATAGTTATTCACCAGGTACAGGGTGGCAGGTACTATTTGATAGCTGTGGGCTAGGGATGAGCCGAACACCCCCCTGTTCGGTTCGCACCAGAACCTGCGAACAGACAGAATGTTCGCGTGAACTTTAGAACCCTATTAAATACAATGGACTTGAACGTTTGAAATCTAAAGTGCTAATTATAAAGGCTAATATGCAAGTTATTGTCCTAAAAAGTGTTTGGGGACCCGGGTCCTGCCCCAGGGGACATGTAACAATGCAAAAAAAAGGTTTAAAAACGGACGTTTTTTCGGGAGCAGTGATTTTAATAATGCTTAAAATGAAAAAATAAAAGTGAAATTTTCCTTTAAATTTCGTACCTGGGGGGTGAGTATAATATGCATGTAATGTCGCGCTTATGTCCCTGCACAAAATGTCATTTCTGAAGGAAAAAAAGTCATTTAAAACTCACTCACGGCTATTAATGAATTGCCGGCTCCCGGCAATACATAGAAAAGTCATTGATAAAAAAAAAGCGTGGGGGTCCCCCCAAATTCCATTACCAGGCCCTTCAGGTCTGGTATAGATATTAAGGGGAACCCCGCCGCAAATTAAAAAAAAATGCGTGCGTATCCCCCCAAATATCCATACCAGGCCCTTCAAGTCTGGCATGGATTTTAAGGGGAACTCCACCCCAATTTTTTTTTTTAAATGGCGTGGAGTCCCCCCAAAAATCCATACCAGACTCTTATCCGAGCACGTAACCTGGCAGGCCGCAGGAAAAGAGGGGGAACGAGAGAGCGCCCCCCCTCCTGAACCGTACCAGGCCACATGCCCTCAACATGGGGAGGATGTCCCCATGTTGATGGGGACAAGGGCCTCATCCCCACAACCCTTGCCTGGGGGTTGTGGGGGTTTGCGGGCAGGGGGCTTATCGGAATCTGGAAGACCCCTTTAACAAAGGGGACCCCCAGATCCCGGCCCCCCCTATGTGAATTGGTAAGGGGTACATTGTACCCCTACCATTTCACGAAGAAAGTGTAAAAAAATGTAAAAAAAACACACAAACACCTTGGAAAAGTCCTTTATTAAAAAAAAAACAAAAAACATTCCAGTGATGAAATCCAGTGTCCCACGGCAATCCGATGTCCAGCGCTGTCCGTCATTGGCTGAGCCTGAGCGGACCTGATGGGGAACTTCCTCCGCAGTCTATTAAATGTATAGACCCGCCCCTTCTAAAGTTCCCCATCAGGTCCGCTCAGCCAATGACAAGGTGTAAGGCTAAGCGGACCAGATGCGGAACGTGAGAAGGGGCGGGTCTATTCATGTATTACACAGTGAAGGAAGTTCCCCATCAGGTCCGCTCAGGCCAATGACGTAGGCGGGGTCTGACATACGAGGGGGCGGACCTGATGGGGAACTTCCTTCACTGTGTAATACATGAATAGACCCGCCCCTTCTAAAGTTCCCCATCAGGTCCGCTCAGCCAATGACTAGGTGTAAGGCTAAGCGGACCAGATGCGGAACATGAGGAGGGGCGGGTCTATACATGTATTACACAGTGAAGGAAGTTCCCCATCTGGTCCGCCCCCTCGTATGTCAGACCCCGCCTACATCATTGGCCTGAGCGGACCTGATGGGGAACTTCCTTCACTGTGTAATACATGAATAGACCCGCCCCTTCTCATGTTCCGCATCTGGTCCGCTTAGCCTTACACCTAGTTATTGGCTGAGCGGACCTGATGGGGAACTTTAGAGGGGGCGGGTCTATACATTTAATAGACTGCGGAGGAAGTTCCCCACCAGGTCCGCTCAGGCTCAGCCAATGACGGACAGCGCTGGACATTGGATTGCCGCGGGACACTGGATTTCATTGCTGGAATGTTTTTTTTTTTTTAATAAAAGACTCTTCCAAGGTGTTTGTGTGTTTTTTTTAATTTTTTTTACAATTTCTTCATGAAATGGTAGGGGTACAATGTACCCCTTACCAATTCACATAGGGGGGCGGGATCTGGGGGTCCCCTTTGTTAAAGGGGTCTTCCAGATTCCGATAAGCCCCCTGCCCGCAGACCCCCACAACCACCGGGCAAGGGTTGTGGGGATGAGGCCCTTGTCCCCATCAACATGGGGACATCCTCCCCATGTTGAGGGCATGTGGCCTGGTATGGTTCAGGGGGGGCGCTCTCTCGTCCCCCTCTTTTCCTGCGGCCTGCCAGGTTGCGTGCTCGGATAAGGGTCTGGTATGGATTTTTGGGGGGACTCCACGCCATTTTTTTTTTAATTTGTGGTGGAGTTTCCCTTAAAATCCATGCCATACCTGAAGGGCCTGGTATGGATATTTGGGGGGAACCGCACACATTTTTTTTTTAATTTGCGGCGGGGTTCCCCTTAATATCTATACCAGACCTGAAGGGCCTGGTAATTGAATTTGGGGGGACCCCCACGCTTTTTTTTTTTTTTTATCAATGACTTTTCTATGTATTGCCGGGAGCCGACAATTCATTAATAGCCGCGAGTGAGTTTTAAATGACTTTTTTTCCTTCAGAAATGACATTTTGTGCAGGGACAGTTCTAAGCACGGGAAACAAGTGCGACTTTACATGAATACTATACACACCCCCCAGGTACGAAATTTAAAGGAATATTTCACTTTTATTGTTTCACTTTAAGCATTATTAAAATCACTGCTCCCAAAAAAACGTCAGTTTTTAAAACTTTTTTTTTGCATTGATACATGTCCCCTGGGGCAGGACCCGAGTCCCCAAACACTTTTTATGACAATAACTTGCATATAAGCCTTTATAATTAGCACTTTAGATTTCACCCATAGACTTTTTGAATTAGCCGCGAACACCCCAAATTGTTCGCTGTTCGGCGAACGGGCCAACAGGCAATGTTCGAGTCGAACATGAGTTCGACTCGAACTTGAGGCTCATCCCTACTGTGGGCCAATCACAGCATCACAATAGTAAGCAAGTACGTTTTTCATGAAATCATGTGATCGCTATGATTGGTAATAGCGATCACATGATATAGCGACTTCTCATAGTGGTCGGGTACCGAGCACCATGATCCCCCGTGTCTGGTCCTGAGATCGTGCCGCTGAGCACCACAGTACGTCACTCAATCTCCTTGCATGGCCTAGTCACAGCCCAGACTTAAAACCTATTGAAAATCTGTGGAATGACTTGAAGACTGCAGTCCACAAATGGCCAGCATCAAATTTATTTGATTTTAGAATTTAGCAGTTCTACAAAGAAGAGTGGGCAAATATTGCAAAACCTAGATGTGCAAAGTTAGTAGAGACATATCCCAACAGTAAAAAGGCTATAATTAAAGTAAAAGGTAGTTCAACAAAATACTGACACAAGGGTGTGATCCCTTTTTCAACTCAATAATTCTGTTTAAAAAAAAAATTCTGACAAGTTGGTGTTATATTAGATCAAAAATTGTAATTACGTGCCCCTGTTAAACAGGGGCAGAAAAATTGGGCCTAAGGCTCGATTCACACTAATGCGTTTTTTGGTGCACTTTGCATTTTGCATGAATGCATGGAAATTTAATAACATGGGTTCCTATGTTCACATCAATGCATTTTTGTGCCTCTGCGTTTTTGGAAAGGGTCGGGGACTTTTTTTCCCGCAAAAAGCAGCGTTTTGCATGTAATAGAAGTCAATGGACCTGCATCAAAAACGCAAGTACCGTGTTTTTGCGGCGTTTTTATCGCGTTTTTACCGCAATTTGCGGTTTGCGTTTTTTTTTATTTAAAGGAAATGTAAAAAAATAAAAATGTATGTATAAAAATAAAGAAATATTTAAAAAAAAAAACGCAAATCGCGGTAAAAACGCTGTAAAAACGCATGATGAAAAACGCGGCAAGCACTGCAAAAAGCAAGGCAAAAACGCTCAAAAGCAACATGCATAGGTGTGAATCGAGCCTTAGGCAGTGGTGGTGGTGGTGCCCTGAAATAAAAATATTCTTAGAAGCTATCAACATGACATTGAACATTGAGGAGGAATAGGATAGTCACTCAGCATAATAGGATAGTCACTCAGCATAGGCAGTCTTCAAGGGATCCCACATCCATAGAAATATTAATCGGTTACATCAGCATCAGGTGTTTGTTAGCTGGTGATCCAAGACTGATTAATTTTTATGAAGGTGAGCCGATCAACAGAGTCTGTGGACAGGCACACTCTGTGATCGGTTACAAAGCCTCCAGCAGCACTGAATGTGCGTTCAGAAAGAACGCTGGCTGCAGGACAGGCCAGTAGCTCAATTGCATATTGTGCAAGCTCTGGCCACTCACCTGGTATGTAAATTTAGGACTGACATGCATGCTCTTCATTTGCGCTTAGTGTTACTGTAGATTCAACAAACATATTTTAACCCCTTAGATTTGGAAGCATCCGCCCCTGATTAGTGTACAAACACGAAACGTGTCGGGCAATTTAGGATCCCTATGCACTCCTTATCTAATCCACCAGCAATCATGTTTCACTACTTTTTACCTCATGTTGTTTTAACTGCACTGTGCCACTTTAAGGAATTATGTATGATCTACCATGTATTCTTGGGAAGCTGTTCATTTTTTCATATGGTCATGTATTGTTTTTCGATATGATTGTATATCCTTGATGTCCATGTTCCATATGTCAATCCATATGTCACGAGTTTCCAAGCTGATATTAATATGTATCTCTAATGTCCATTATGGTTATGTACCTTGCTCAGCCTCATTGATTCAAACACTACATCATATCATTTTCATGTCAATAAACCTGTTCCTTTGAATAAACTCCCACATTGTTCTGAACCTCATTTAAAGTCCCAAATTCCCCTTTCTTTATACCTGTACCAGGGATGGAAGCACACATATGTGCCTCACTCAAAGTCCCACCTATGCTCTTGCATAGACCCCCCCTTCTGTTGCACTCTAGTAGGGATGGAGGTTCTTGACTTAGCTGGCAGTTTTCCCCTGCCATTTACGTGGGTAGTCTCAGTTCCCCTTTGTGGCCATGTACCATCATTGGGGACACGTCCATCGTGCCCATGAGACTTATGGCATTGGTGCATTTTTTCAGTCCTGATGGGGTTTGTTTCATGTTTTTACTGTGGGCCTCTTTGTGCTGTCACTCACCCGGACACTGCGATGCGCTCTGTACGTCCTCCCTCTGCCCCTCCTCCCGCTCTCCAAGCGAGAGGGCTTCTGGGGGATTTTGGCACGTTTGGCCAGCGTGACATTGGTGCACGCCAACGTGCGGCTGTGCGCATGGTCTTTTGGGGGGGGTACATATAGGCTGTCTGCACACAGTCTTCCTTATGGGATCACGACATACTGTTGAGGGACGGCTCTGCCCCCTGTTACCCATTACTCAGGTAATTTTTGCTACTACTAGTTTTTGCCACTAGACTTCAATCTGGTTGCTGCACATTGTTTACACTTTATCAATCATTATCTTTTTAGACAGAGTCTCTGGCATTTCCCAGCACGTGATCATCATATTTGCTTAACACCTCCCTTTTTGGCTACCTTCCCCTTTGAGGAACCTCAGCCCTGCGCATCAGCTACACGTGGCGTGTTCACCTCAGTGTCCGGGACTGGCACCCCCTTGTTGGCCATAGTTCAGCATTTCACTCATTCCCACCATCCACACCACTTACCTGGTATGTAAATTTAGGATGGACATGCATGCTCTTCATTTGCGCTTAGTGTCACTGTAGATTCAACAAACATATTTTAACCCCTTACAGCCCTATTCTTCCAATCAGTGCACCTGGGTCATGCTACCACCCAGATGCTTCCCCTAAATAATACATGCCCGCTACACTCTCCCCCCAGTGATTTGACACTGGTCCCCAGTGTCTGGAACAAGCCATCTCTCCAACAGGAGGTAACATAACCTGATCCAGAGACTAGCTGAAAATCTAAAAAAAACTTTGGAAAACTGACAGTTGTGCCTGGACCTGACATGAAAAGGAAGGGAAGGGAAACAACACACAACAGTAAAACATTTCAAGTCACATCATCAACATTTTTCCCCCCTCCCACATCACTAGCTAAAACCCGCCCCATTCTCAGCGGCTCTTGATGGGATGTTCTTCTGCAGAGGGGAAAGAAAGAAATGTTAAGCACACAAATCCCTGACACATTTGTTCGTGTGGGAATGAAAAAACCTCTCCTCAGAGAAATTCTTTTCTTCCTGAAGTGTGTGTGTGTGTGAAAAGTGAATGTCGTTGCGCAACACCGCCACCTGGTGACAGCGCCACGGTCATAGCACTTGTCAAATCCTGAGACTTCTCTGTACCCTGGCTCTAACTACCCCAAAGTCAATGATTACTTTGCTGGATGGAAGAAAGGAGAACAAACAACGGAAACAGTCTCCATTCCTCCGAAGAGCACAAACACCCCTTTAACTAGGGCACAGTCACTGATTTTTCCCGAGAAGCAAACACAAACTCCAGAAAGTTCCACCACTTGGGGAAAAAAAAGGGACAAAGGAAAGGAGTCTTTTCTCCTACAGATAGAATCTGGGATGTGGCAGGACAAGGGGCTTCAAATGCTGATCCATGGTCTCAATCTGATACTCGGCATCTTCCTTGTCTTTCCGGCGTATCAGCACTTTATCCGCGTCGATGTGCCGAAACCAGCATCCATTCTGCCTTGCAGTCCTTGAACCTTTGTGATGCCTTGGTAGAGCAAGCAATGTACCTACGGGCGTGTGGTATCCCAATATGTGTCCATATGAAGTCATTGTACCAACGCTCCCGATGGACTTCGACCTCATTTGTAGTCAGAGTCTGGATACTGAATAGAAGCAGTGACCGCCTACCCCCCAACCCTGGCGACCTGAGTTGTGCCATGGCCGCCCGTGAGAGTACGCTTAAAAGAGGGCAAAAAAGACACTGACTAGGTATGAAAGGAGAATTTAATGAAAAGCAAATAAGAACAATTAATTCAACAAAACAGTAAAAGCACGTTTCACCTCTACATGGGGATCCGGGTATGTACCGCTTATAACATGAAGACCGCCAACGCCCCATGTACTGAATAACATGCGACGGAACCCCCTGCTTGGAAGCCGCGGACGCAGCCCCAATCCTAAATGAGTGCCCCGAGTACTGACTAGGGTCATAACCCAGCCTGCCAATCAAAACCCTGACATGGGAAATTAAGAGACTGGAAGTTAGGGCCTGCGTAGGAAAGGGGAGCAAAGGGCTATCGAGCGGGGTGGCAGAGAACAAGCCCATAAGCTGATCCAGCACCATCACAGGACACCAGGCCGTGTTGGTCCTGTAATAATGGATGGCAAAACCTTCCCCTTCCTGACAGGTCTTGCTCCTAGGGAGCTGTAGTACAAAATGATCCGCCAACCTGACGAGATTACCTCTGAGGAGAACTGGAGCATGGAGCCCTGCCTGAGGAAACCAAAGAAACTGAGCTGCAACTGCAGCTTTCAGGACCAAGCTGGGACCCAAACCGAAAGGAGAGAGGGACAACAAATGTGACAGCCCCCAGAAGATCAGCCCAGAAATAGGTAAGCGTCTGACCACTGGTCTACCTTGCGTCTTCTGAATACCCTTGAGCATAGCCCTAATGGGATGAGCTGCAAAAACTGACGATGACCCAGGATGGAGTAGGGAAAAGAAATGTTGAATGCCTGCCAGGTACGATTTGATAGTGCTGTGGGACAAAGACAAATTACCATGACAATAAGCCATGAACGCCAAGAGGTACTTGACTGGTGCCAGGGTAACAGGACGAGAAACCACCAAAACACCTCTACCCCGTTCTGTATGCCCTGAGTGTGTTAGCGGACAAGGATGCATTGATAAGGCAGGCCGCTTGAGCCCCGAGAGCGTCTAATCCAACATCAGCTGGGCAAAAGACGGGACAGGCAAGCCCCTCCGATCCGCCTCCGGATGCTGCAGAAAGAAAGGTGGCAAGTCAGCTCTGGACAAGGCATCCGCGGCCCCGTTATCGACCCCACTAACAAATTGCCCCTGAAAATTAAAATTAAACTTGAGGCTTAACCAAGTCAACCTGTGCATGAATGACATGATCAACAGAGAAGCAGACCTCCCCTCCCCTTGTTGATGATCTCAGCAGTGGTGCTGTTGTCGGTAAAAAAGATGACGGTCTGCCCGGACCACGAGGGTCCCCAGGTGCAGGCAGCGGCCACAATGGGGAAAATCTCAAAAAGCGCAAATGTCCTGGCAAACCCTGGAATACCTGCCACTTCTGAAGGCCAGGGGCCTGCGAGCCACTGACCCCTGAAAATGGCCGAAAAACCCACCAAAGCAGCGGCATCCGAAAACACCCCCGGGGAGGCTGCCGTGGGTGGCCAGATGAACAAGGCAATTCCATTCCAGCTGCATAAGAACTGATCCCACATCAGCAGATCAGCCCTGGCGCCGGGCCACAAAACGCACCACGGGTCCGAGTCTCGGTAGAGCGGAAGGAGAGCCAACAGACGGGAGACAAAAGACGTGCCTTGTAGGATGATTCTCATGGCAAAATTGAGCATGCCTAAGAGAGACTGCAGCTCTCTCTTAGAACATACCGGGGACCTAACTAGATTATGAATGACCCTGAACAGCTTGTCCTGTGGTAAATAAGCGATCATGCGGACGGTGTCCAAGGTGACCTCAAGAAAAGTGACCACGGTGGACGGCCCATCGATCTTGTGGACAGCCAAGGGGACAGCCATGGGGACGTTCAGATCCCTGAACAACTCAGTGAGAGTGGCGAGATCCTTGGGAGGCCGTGCCAGGCTTTCCAGCAGCAAAAAATTATCTAAATAATGAATAACCTTGCCACACCCCAGCTGTGAAGAAAGGATCCACTCAAGCGCTGTAGCAAATGTATCAAAAAGCCAAGGGCTGCTCTTGAACCCGAACGTCAGCTTGGTGGCGAAGTAAAACTGCTCCCGCCATCTGAAACCGTACCATTGCCAGAGAGATGGCATGATGGGGAGGTTAATGTCCTTCCCTTCCAAGATGTCCTTCTTCAGATTGGCCGGGACAAAATGGGCAGGGGAAACAGAAGGAAAAATAACAGCAGCAGAAGGGTCAGCCAGCGGTAATGGCCCACCAGTGATACCTGCAGGAATTCCAGACGGCCCAGGAGCCGAGGAAGCTACCGGAACCCCCACATTGTCTTGGACGGGCCTCCAGCACATCCATCCTATCTTGCAAAAGCTGGACCGAAGATGAGAGGGTATTTAATACCGTATGGATCTGCGTCAACGCGGTGAGGAGGAACGCATGCTCCGCATTGGTGGAAGGCAGAGGCTGGGACGGGTTTGGAAAGCGGAGCCTGAATAACTCTGCTTTCCTGGCTGATGCCGAGAAAGGAATGCCCCTGGAATGAAGTTTGGCAATGAGCTTGGGTATGGTCCAGCTCCTTAAGGATGGTGTGCTGCCGAGCTCCGAGCCCCTAGCCGGTGTGGAAGGGCCAGCTGGTGTGGAAGGGATGAACGCAAACTCGACGCTTTCTGAAATATGCAACATGCTCCCAATCTGAGGACAAAACACAAACAACCACCCGTCAACTCCACTGACCGACCCGACCAAGCCTACCTGCCCTAACGTAATGATGTGTGGAGCTGATGCCAAGAACCAAGCGCCTGAAAGATGCTAATGACCGCGACCCCCTGCGTGAGTGTAGCGCAAGCCCGAGCAACCTGTGGCGCAGGACAGGCAATTAAAAATGAACACTCAGGGCTTAGTACCTACAGAACGTGGTAGGCAGAGATAGGAATGTAAGTGATGTGCAACGTATGAATGTACAGGCGAGAAGATTGCATCAAGTCAATTAAAAACGAGACCTCAGCCTGTACGGATCTGAAGACGTGACAGATCCTGGAATGTAAACCCCTACCTACCCCATAGCAAAAAAGAGGCCACAGCACCCACCTGAAGCGTCCGAATGAACAGAGAAATCCACCTGTTTCAACATTAGATGTATGCACTGAACAAATGACGCCCACAGCGAGCTGCACCACCCCTAACCAATGCCGTGGTGACCTTGAGAAAAAATCCACCTGACCAGAGTGTACGTGCTCTGTGGCGGGAACGATAAACGGGAGAAACAAGGAAGCAACCCTGAACGTGACCTGTAATGAAGCTACAAAAAACCTAGCCTAGCGGAGCCCAGTGATAAGGCGTGAATGAGTGCTGACAAACGTATGGAAAGCAGCCCCGAGGCCAACAGGCTGGACAAGAGTCCCGGCAACCTGCAACGAACGGCTGGTGCAAGCTAAACTAAGTGGGAAGTGATACCGGGGTAGCAGGCAAAGTGATCTGGGGGAACCAGGAGTAGAGGATGCACCAAAGACCAGACCCCTACTCCAGTAACCCGTGACCCCCCCCCCACAAGGAGACCTAACGCGGAGAGGCCGACCTAGCAAGGGGTGGGAAAGTGATGCTGGCAGAGTAAAGAAATGGTGACGTAGAATACCACCTACCCGATACCAGTGCCACCCCCCCTTGCTAGATGAAGGTGAACCTACCTGCACCAAGATAACTGGAACCCCTTGATGACCTGTGGAGAGAAGCACACCCTGGGTGTGGGGTGGCATGGAGCAATGAAAATCCCAGCAGTAAAATCAAAAAAGCACTCAGACATGTACAATACAGTGCTGGCAGCGACAAGCGACAAATGACAGCCTGCACCCCCCCCCCAAGCAATCCCTAACCTACCTGTACCGACCACTTTGAGTGAAAGTGACAGCTGCCATGAAAAGGTCCCCCGCAACGAACTTGCCAATAGCTGCACTAGCTCTGTGAGGAAAGGCAGGACCTACCGCCAGACGCCTGGACCTCTGAACCCCGCCAGCTGCTGCCTGTAGCGGGGAAGAAGACAAGTGAGAGCCGTGCCCTAGCCCCCCACCGACCGTCAGTAAATCACACCGACCCATAGGAAGGGACACCGCTCCACACGCTGCCTGCACTCAGCCACCTTGCGAGCTACCCGGAATCGGAAATGACGTCAGGAACGACCCGGAAATGCAGCCGACGCAAGCCAGGGGGAGGATGGGGAGAATATAACGCCCCACCCTCCTCCTACAAATTAAGGCTAGCCAATGGCTAGCCTTCTAACATAGCAGTTCCTTTGACAAGTATGGGTATTCCCACCCGTACTCATGAGCAACCTTCTGACCAAACAAGCGTTGAAGCCTGGCCAAAGGAGGCATAGTAGCTTCGTTCCCCACACCTGGTAAGACAATACAGTCTGGATGGCGAGGGGCCTTGATCACTTCCAAATTGGGCATGGGCGCCCGCAGCGACAGTCTCTGACCCCCGGTGTTAGATGCAGGTGGCACCGGTGATCGAAGGGCAGGCTGGGGACGGGGCTCCTCCTCAGGCACTGGTGCCTCCACCCGGGGTGCACTATCCCCTGTAGACATGGGTGAGTCCCTTTTTGCACGGGACGAGGACAGAGGTATCTTGTCCCAGCCTTTCTGGCAGAAAATCTTGTCGATCTCTGCATCGTCTCCAATGTCGGAGAGCAACTCTAGGTCGGAGGTGTCATACATTTCGGCAGGTAGGTAACCCCTTGTAGACTCGGAGTCACCCCCCTCAGCGGGCTCCACCGACTGTGGACTCCCGACACCTCCAACCACACCAACAGTCCCAACCCCTGGCTCACCTGGGCCTGTCGTAGTATCGCAATGTCCAGGACTCTTTCCTCCGGATCCATCGAGGCCAGGCAAGCAGCGGGGCGAAGCTCCTCCGTGGCCACAGGAAGCCTTGACCAGGCCGACCTTCTGTTTTGACGGTGGGAGCAGGCACCCTGTGGTGACCGAAGCAGCATCCTCGGATTTCTCTTCTTTGATGGAGACCTCATCCACGGTCCCGGCAGTGCGCGTGGGGACGGCTGTCCAAGCGGTGATTCCTCCTTCTTGAATAGTGGCGCCTGTGCGGTCGAGGTAGATAGCTCTTGGCTTTTCAAAGGACGGTTCCACCTCGAATGATAACTCTCCGCAGGCCTCGCAGCACCAAAATGGCTTCAACTGCACCACAAGTCCCGAACAGCCGGGACAAATCATACCCAGGGCCTCAACGTCTCTGCAGGAGTACAGGGCGAATCTTCCCCGGGGCTTGAGCCGGATCCCCGTATCCGTAACCGGAGCATTAGTCAAAGCCATCCTCGTGAGGAAAAACATAAGGGCGCAACAAGTGTATAATGTCCAGAATGTAAATAATAAATAATCAGAAACAATTGCAGAAATAATAAGTGATGCTGTATTCAAAAATGGTCAAACTCGAGGATCCCAAGCTGATGCTCGAATGGTATGATTTTTTCAACAAACATGAAAAAAAGCTTATGGAAATGATTATCAGTAGGAGAAACATTAGATTGAATCGCCTGCAGAATAAGATTACACAGGCTAAAGAAAATGTTGCCCCACACGCAGAATCTCAAGTATACAAAGAGAAATCTAACAATTTAGAACAATATCTTACTAAATATGACAATGACATTAAAAAGAAGAAGGTAAAGAAACATCAGAGAGACATAAACGATTATAAAGAGGGTAACGTTTATAAATGGCAGGAAGAGATGATGAGGATTCTATCTCGTGAGTCCTCCATGGAACAAGAAACGCCTGACATTAATATAGATCAGGGTGAGCCTTCTACTCCTAGAGCTCAAGCACCCGTTACCGATAGAGCAGCACGCAACACCAACTCTGCAAAAAATTCCAATAAAACTACATCCAAGCCTGGACCTCTCCCTGCTCCTGCAGGGAGAGATACAGGCCCACAGAAAACTGAATCCTCCAGTTATAAAAACACCACAGAGAACAGATTTTTACCACCAAGAGAACATACACCCAGGAGACAGACACCATATTATTATGGATCAGATACTGGATACCAAAACGAAGGTGGAGGATATTATGACGATAGATCTTATTATAGAGAACCTCCCCCACCACCCCCGCAATACTTTAGACCCTATGAGCCCCCTCATAGGAGGCCTTACAGAGGGAGACCTTTCAGAGGAGGAAACCGGGGTAGAGGGTTTCCTAGGCCTTCCGCCCCTCCATATGCTTATGATAACCAATATTATCAGCAGCCGGGGGAATGGAGGGACTGGAAAGAACCCTACAAACCAGCATATCCGAATCAAGCATCGTATACCGAAGAAAGAAAAGAGGACGCAGAGGAGGTAGACAAAAAAAGAAAAAGAGCCCACTAGAATCTGGTATCTTTAATCTGGCAGGAGAGATCTTTACCGAGGAGGAAATACTTGTCCTTCAAGAGGGTCTAAAGTTCGCTCCTGGCAGATTTCTCAATAAATTTGATACCATGATTGATATAGAAAATGTTTCCAGAAAACTAAACATTAAAAAATTATTTTTGGAATCTAAAACTAAAGATGTCCAACCATTGCCCACTACCCATGCACACAGCGGTCTTAAAAATAATAGGATTTTTATAACAGCTTACCTGTAAAATCCTTTTCTTAGGAGTACATCACGGGACACAGAGCGACATAGTCATTACTAATGGGTTATATAGATACCGTCAGGTGCTGGCACTGGCAACTTCCAAAACCGCAAGTACCCTCCCCTATATAAGCCCCTCCCATCCGGGAGCACCTCAGTTTTGTAGCAAAGCAATAAGTGTCCCCAAAGAGGGGCGGGAGCTCTGTGTCCCGTGATGTACTCCTAAGAAAAGGATTTTACAGGTAAGCTGTTATAAAAATCCTATTTTCTTTCTCGTACATCACGGGACACAGAGCGACATAGTCATTACTAATGGGATGTCCTAAAGCAATGCCCAATGAGGGGGGGGATACACCATATATAAGCTGAGCGCTATCAGACATGAGGATCTTTTGCGGCCTGCAACACACTGCGCCCAAAGGCGACATCCTCCTGACTTCTAACGTCCACCTGGTAGAACCTAGTAAACGTGTGAACTGAAGACCACGTTGCGGCCTTACAGATTTGAGCCAGGGAGGCCTGGTGATGCACTGCCCATGAAGTTCCAACTGCTCTCGTGGAGTGCGCTCTAACTTTGAATGGAGGCGGTCTCCTTCTCAAGCCATAAGCTTGCATAATGACCTGTCGAATCCACTTGGCTAAAGTAGATTTTGACGCTGCCTGACCCTTTCTGGGGCCTTCCGGCAGAATAAACAAAGTATCCGTTCTGCGAATCTGAGCAGTGGCTTTTAGATAAGCTTTAACTGCTCTTACTACATCCAAAGAATGCAATAACTTTTCCTCTACCGAAGTAGGTTTGGGGAAAAAAGAAGGAAGAACCACAACTTGGTTCAAATGAAACCTCGATACCACCTTAGGAAGAAAGGCTGGATGAGGACGTAACACTACTCTGTCCTTATGGATAACCAGATATGGCTCCTTACAGGACATAGCTGCTAATTCCGATACTCTTTTAGCCGAACAAATGGCTACTAGAAAAATCAATTTCCTGGTGAGAAGCACCAAGGAAATATGCTGTAATGGTTCAAATGGTTGTTTCTGTAGAACCGACAGAACCAAGTTTAGATCCCATGGACATATGGGAATATTAACCGGAGGACTAATACGCATCACTCCTTGTATAAAGGCTTTGACTAGTGAATGCGAAGCCAAGGGCCTTTGAAAAAATATTGACAAGGCCGAAATCTGACCCTTGATAGTACTCAAGGCAAGCTTCCTATCTACAGCCCACTGTAGGAAGTCCAGAATCCTACCTATTACGTACTTATGTGGATGCCATTTCTTGGCCTCACACCACGCGATGTACGCCTTCCAGATTCTATAGTAGATCTGCCTGGATACCGGCTTCCTGGCATTGATCATGGTAGATACCACAGCATTAGAGAGCCCTCTCTTTTTTAGAATGTGGGCTTCAATAGCCAGGCCGTCAAACCTAGGGCTGGTAAGGAAGGGTGGTATATCGGTCCTTGCGAAAGCCGGACGACGTGGGAGAGTCCAAGGACTCCCCACTGAAATTTTACAATCTCCGCGTACCACGCTCTTCGGGGCCACGCTGGAGCCACCGGAATCACCGGTTTCTTTTCTACCCTGATTCTGCGGAGTAATCGAGGTAACCATTGTGGCGGTGTGAATGCATATATCAGCTTGAACTGATCCCAAGGGAACACTAGGGCATCCGAGCCGCAAGCTAGGGGATCCCTTGTCCGAGAGACAAACCTGTCCCCCTTTGCGTTGAATCTGGATGCTAGAAGATCTACATCCGATGTTCCCCACCGCTGACATATTGTCCAGAAAACCTCGGGGTGAAGGGACCCTTCCTCTGGGCCTAATTGCTGGCGACTTAGAAAGTCCGCCTTCCAATTCTCCACTCCTGGAATGAATACCGCAGATATGGCTGGGACATATTTTTCTGCCCATTTCAGGATGTAATTTACTTCCCTCTGGGCTGCACGACTCCTGGTGCCCCCCTGATGATTGATATATGCCACTGCTGTGGCATTGTCTGATTGCATTCTGACAGGGGACCCTTGGAGTTTGGATGTCCATGCTACTAGGGCATACCGGGCTGCTCGTATCTCTAAGAGATTGATGGGCAGGGCCTTTTCTGCATCCGACCATCTGCCCTGGAGAGACTATTGCTCCAGTACTGCTCCCCAGCCTATAAGGCTGGCATCTGTAGTGACCACCTTCCAAGAAATCGGACTGAAGGATTTCCTTTTTTCCAGATTCTGGGGAACCAACCACCAACGGAGGCTCTTGCGAACGGAAGGGGACAAGGACATTGTAAGTCTAGGGCCTGAACTTTTTTGTTCCAGGCTGACAGTATGGCCCCTTGCAAATTCCTTGAATGGAATTGACCGTAGGGTACTGCTTCGAATGATGCCACCATTTTTCCCAGCAGCCTCATATACAGGCGTATGGACGGCTGTCTTTTTTGTACCCACTAAGTGGATCAAATCTTTCAAAGACAACACCTTTCCTCGAGGCAAGAATATTTTTCTCTGGCCTGAATCCAACCTTAGCCCCAAGTATTCCAGACTTTTGACTGGTTTTTAGGGCTGACTTGTCTCGGTTGATAATCCAACCGTGAGATTCCAGATACTTGATCGTCTTGTGAACGACCACGTCTAGTTTTTTCACTGAGTGGTCTATCAGCAACAAGTCATCCAGATATGCCATTATCATTACACCTTGTGTTCTTAGATTGGCCAATAAAGGGCCAGAATTTTTGTAAACACTCGTGGTGCTGTGGCCAAACCGAAGGGTAAGGCTCTGAACTGAAAATGGTGCCCTTCTACTGCAAAGCGTAGAAATTTTTGGTGGACTGGAAAGATGGGAATGTGCAAATAAGCATCTTTGATGTCGATCGTGGCTAACCAATCCTCCCCTTGTAGGGCAGTGGCCACCGATCGGATCGACTCCATCGGAAAGTCCTGATATACAGGAATTTGTATAGCCCTTTTAGAATTAATATGGGCCTCCCGTCCGCGTTTGCTTCGGGACTGTAAAGAGGTTTGAGTAAAACCCGAACCCTCATTCTTCCAGGGGAACCTCCATAATTACTCCTTGGAGCAATAGTTGTTCTAGTGCCAACAGGAGGGACTCTCTCTTCCGGGGATCCCTTGGCACGTTTGACCTCAAAAATGGGAAGGAGGAGAGTCTTTTAACTCCAAACTGTATCCCAAACCTACTGCGGAGAGCACCTATCTGTCTTGATCGTGTCCCGCCAGGTCTCTTGCGAACAACTGGAGTCCTCCCCCCACCCGACTGAGTGGGGGCTTCATGAATTTAACTTTGGGGGAGGTTTTGTACCTCCCCTGACCCAGGGTTTCTCATTACCCTGCTACTGTCCCTGTTTTTTACCCCCGGGATTTGACCGAGGAGGCCGTCGGAACTGTTACACAGCCGATGCCCCAGGGACTGGAGAAGCAGGCCTCTTAAAGAGGGACCTCTAACTCTGCTTTTAACCGGCAAGAGCGTATTTTTACCGCTGGAAATTTTCTGGATATATTTGTCCAGGTTTTCCCTGAATAAGCGTTCACCATGAAATGGGACGCTAACCAGCCATTCTTTACAGGGAGCTTCAGCAGACCAGTTTTTGAGCCATAGGAGCCTATGCATATGTACTATAGACAGCGTAAGGCGGGAGGCCTGATGGACTGAATCCTCTATGGCGTCAACCGCAAAGCCTAAGGCTCTAGGTAGATCAGCTAGGGCAAAGCCTGCTGATCTGTCAAGTCCCTCAAGACCTGTTTCAACTGATCCTTCACTGCTTAGCAGACCCCAATAGCTGCTACTGCTGGTTGTATCACCAAGCAGATTTTCATAAGGACTCCAATCTTTTATCTATTGGGTTCTTGAACATTTGGACATTATCCACTGGACATGTCAGTGATTTATACATACAAGAGATGGCTGCGTCCATTGTAGGGACCTTCCATTTTTTTTTTTTTGATGAACTTATCCTCCATGGGATAGACCACCGGAAATCTCTTGGGGGAATAAATATTTTCTCAGGACGTTCCCAATCCTGGTAAATGAGCCCTTTCAGTAAAGGGTGAAGTGGAAAAGAACAAACAGTCTGGGGGCTTCTAGCGACCCCAACGAGGATACAGTAGTGGTTGATGGTTCCGCAAGGTGCATTTTTAAATGCTGATCGGACCATGTTAGTCAGAGACTGAACCCATAATCTTTCAGCTTGAGATGCTGAGAAAAGGTTCCCCCACTGTTGATTCCTCTATAACAGAATCAACCTTATCCTGATCCCCTTCAGGCAGGTCGATCCCTGTATGGGACTGTTGCTCTGCTAACAGGCACTCTGAAGGAGGAGACGGAGATCGGGCGTGCTTTCCCTGACAGGGAGGCAGCGATAAATGTTGACAATCTCTCTCTAATCCTCCCAGAGCTGAGGAAAAAACCTCCTCTGTTACATACACAGGAGCAGGTGAACTGAGGACAGCCACAGTACCAAGTACCCTGCGGGGTCTCTACGGTCACTTACCTCTGAACTTCAGGGGAGACTGGTGCAGCAGGAGTATGCCCAAGATCCTCCGAGCCCGATGAGACCCCCTTCGCTTCCTGGAAGATTCAGTTCCGGAGCTTCTGGACGGCATATTCCTAAGCCTAAAGCTGAGGTATTCCAGCCGTAATACACCACTTTTACTGAGAATAGCCTAGCACAATTGCTGCTATATCACAGTTGGTGTCTACTAATGTGCCTTTCTAGGGGATGCCTGTATCAACCGCTTGCTGTATGCCTTTAAATGTTGCCAGCTCTGTCTCTGTACTTCATAGCCAGCTCACTACAATATTGTGTTTTTTTTAAACTGCTGGGACGCCCGCACATGCGCAGAAGCGCTGCGGCGCGCACAGAGCGTCATCCCCCAGGCTCCGCCCCCTTTCCCGGCTCACCTCTATATATAGAGGCGCGGGCACGTGCGCCTTCGGCGCTAATTTCAAATATGGTAACAAGGGACAGGAGCCAGGGCCCCTCTTTGCTGCAGGCCGGGGGATGGACGAGCACTGCAACATGGCAGAGGAAGCAGTTTCCTATAAGAGAACTCACCATCTGCCTGGACTTTGCTCTGCTGAGAAGAAGCTAGTCCACATGACAAGAAAACATTCCACAGCGGCCTCTAGTGGACAAACACAGGTACCGCAGTCTAATATATTAAATATATATATATAAAAAAAATTTTTTTTTTTTTTTTTTTTCTTGACCACCATTAAAAATTATTACATTTTTTTAGTAGTTACAGGCATGCACAGAATTTTGCGGGAATACCATTAGGTAACAGACAGAAAGACAAATTAGGCTTGGGGGTCCCCCAATAGAACCAAGTTCCTGGGGGCCCCCACTTACCTGTTCCCCGCCGCAGGACTTTGTTTGGTCCACAAAAGCCCAAACTTCACCTATCACGGCAGGCATTGTAATCAAACCTTCAGGGACCGGGTTCCCAAGGATTCCACTCCCCTGGACCTGTATAGCACCCTGCACAGAAAACATCTTGGTCGTGGGTATGACCAGAGCTCTGGATCCCAGGGTCCAGCTCTCCTAAGAGAAGCATTACAGGCAAAACCTTGCTCTTCTCTGCAAGGCCCGGGTACCGACCGTTTAGCTATGAAGCTTTTTTGGTCGGATCCGGAATAGCTTACTGAGGCCCAAAAGAACCTGTACGCAAGCTCAGTGAAAAACACATGTTTCTTCTTGGCCAACACCTTAGACACTGGCAAAAAACTGAGGTGCTCCCGGATGGGAGGGGCTTATATAGGGGAGGGTACTTCCGGTTTTGAAAGTTGCCAGTGCCAGCACCTGACGGTATCTATATAACCCATTAGTAATGACTATGTCGCTCTGTGTCCCGTGATGTACGAGAAAGAAAAATCTACTTTTATTCCCAAACCATATAGTCACAAATACATAGACGTGTTCAAGAATCTGGTACAGGAGGATGTGAAACATATCCAAAGTGACACAAAACGGAAAACCCAAAAAATATGGGAAGCTATTAAAACATTAGAAAAGAAAAAGGAAATAGTAATTAGACCTGCAGACAAGGGGGGAGGGTTAGTGGTTCTTAACCACTTAAGCCCCGGACCATTTTGTAGCTAAAGGACCAGAGCTGTTTTCAGAATTTTGCACTGCGCTGCTTTAACTGGAAATTGTGCGGACATGCAATGTTGTACAGAAACTAAATTTGCGTCCTTTTCTTCCCACAAATAGAGCTTTCTTTTAATGGTATTTGATTGCCTCTGCGATTTTTATTTTTTGCGATATAAACGGAAAAAGACCGAAAATTCTGGAAAAAAAATAGGATTTTTTACTCACCGTAAAATCCTTTTCTCTGAGTCCATGGACCGACACAGCTTCTCTATTGACAACGTGGGTATTATCCGTTAATTAGGAGTGACTAGGCAGAAAAACTTGTAAAAAGTGTTGCATCACACCTTCTACAGTACCGCCCAGGGGGCGGACCCTCTGGGTATACCCTCTCAGTCTGCACATCGCAGATCAGTTCGTCAAAAAGCAGTACAAACTTAAAAGGAGGGGTGGGTGCTGTGTCGGTCCATGGACTCAGAGAAAAGGATTTTACGGTGAGTAAAAAATCCTATTTACTCTTTCGTCCATGGACCGACACAGCTTCTCTATTGACAAAGTGGGACGTCCCAAAGCAGTGTCAGAGAAAAAACGAGGGGTGGTAACAGCATAAAAACAAACTTCACCCCAAAACACAAAACAGCACTCCTCCAACGGAGGAGTTGCAACTCTAAACAGCCGCCTGCAAAACCTTGCGGCCGAAAGAGGCATCCGAAGATGCACCTACATCAACTTTGTCGAATTTTGTGAAAGTGTGAGCGGACGACCAAGTCGCCGCTTTACATAGTTGGGAAACAGACGCTTGATGTCGGAAAGCCCAAGAGGCACCTATTGCCCTGGTCGAATGCGCCGTGACAGGAAAGGGGGGGCGCCTGACCCTTTAAGGCGTAAGCCTGGATTACTATCTGTCGGATCCACCTAGAGATGGTGGCCGATGAGACTGCTTGGCCCTTCTTGGGACCAGCCACCGAAACAAACAGTGAGTCTGACTTCCGGAACAGGGAAGTAGCAGATATGTATACTCTCAAAGCTCGGACAACGTCCAAGGTATGCAACGCCGACTCCTTAGGATTCGACGGCTGAGGACACAAGGATGGAAGTACAATGTATTCGTTGAGATGAAAAGCCGAAACGACTTTCGGAAGAAAGGAAGGCTGCGGCCGCATCACCACCTTATCCTTGTGGAAAATCAAATAGGGAGCCTTGCAGGACAGGGCTGCCAGCTCAGAGACTCGTCTAACTGACGTAACAGCCACCAAAAAGACCACCTTCTGAGAAATTGTCAACAGGGGAATATCTCTAATATTCTCAAACGGTGCCTTCTGAAGCACCGAGAGGACCAGGTTCAAGTCCCACGGAGGTAACGGGGGCCGGACCGGAGGGGCCACATGTCGAACCCCCTGCACAAATGTACTCACGAGAGAGTGAGTCGCCAGGGGTCGCTGAAAAAAAGACAGCCAGGGCAGATATCTGTCCCTTAATCGTACTTAGGGCAAGCCTTTGGTCTACCCCATGCTGTAAAAACAGCAGGATTCTGGAAACCAAATAGGTACGTGGATCCCATTTCATTTCCTCACACATGGAGATGTAGGCCCTCCAAGTGCGGTGATAGACCTTCCTAGAGAACGGTTTCCGAGCACTTCTCATAGTAGAGATTACTGAGTCTGACAGGCCCCGATCTCTCAGTACCTGGTTCTCAACAGCCATGCCGTTAAAGCCAATGACTGTAAAGCAGGATGGAATATGGGACCTTGCGATAGCAGGTCCTTCCGTAGTGGTAGGCGCCAGGGGACGTCTGCTACCAGACGTACTAGATCGGCGTACCAAGGACGCTGAGGCCAATCTGGAGCGATTAGGATCATTGGAATTCCCTCTGCCTCCACTCTGCGGAGCAGAAGAGGAAGAAGCCTTAAGGGAGGGAAGGCATAGATTAGCCGATACTGACCCCACGATGCTACCAACGCGTCCGTTGCGTCTGCCCATGGGTCTCTTGACCGGGCCACAAACCTCAATACCTTCCGATTGAGTCGGGAAGCCAGAAGATCTACGTCTGGTGTGCCCCATCTTTGGCAGAGGAGTTGGAACACCTCCGGGTGTAAGGACCATTCTCCCTGGTCCAGCATCTGGCGGCTCAGGTAGTCCGCCTACCAGTTTTCCACACCCGGAATGTACACGGCCGACAGTGCCGGTACGCTCCTCTCTGCCCACTTCAGGATGCGAGCGATCTCCGATGCTGCAGCTGAGCTTCTTGTTCCTCCTTGATGATTGACATATGCCACTGCTGTGGCGTTGTCTGACTGGATCCTGACTGGACGCCCTTGCAGTCTCTGAGACCATTTGAAGAGGCACAGCTTGATCGCCCAGATCTCCAGGACATTGATCGGCAGGAGGGCTTCCTCTGGGGTCCAGCGACCTTGCGCCGACTGGACACCCCAGACTCCCCCCCAACCTGTAAGGCTGGCGTCCGTCATGATCACTATCCAGTAAACCGGAAGAAATGACTTCCCGGCCATTAGAGCCGGTGCTGTCAGCCACCATACCAGGGATCTCCTGACTAGGTGGCTCACTCGGATTTGATAATCCAGAGATGAAGGGCATCTGTTCCATCTGGACAGAACTTCCTTCTGTAACACTCGAGTGTGGTATTGAGCATATGGGACCGCCTCGAAGGAGGCTACCATGAGGCCCAACACTCGCATGCAAAAACGGAGTGACGACCAATTCCTGGAAGTCAGCTGCCGTACTGCAGCCCGGAGGGTCTGCAACTTCTCCACAGGGAGGAATACCTTTGCCTCTGAGGAATCCAGAATCAACCCCAGGTACACTAGGCGTTGAGTGGGCACCAATACTGACTTTTGCGTGTTTAGTATCCAACCACAGTCTCGAAGAGTCTGACAGGTAATGGACACGCTTACCTCTAATTCTGAGCTTGAAGGGGCCTTCAGCAGAAGGTCGTCCAAGTAACCTGTGATAGCGATACCCCGCTGTCTTAGAAGTGCCAGAATCGGAGCGAGCACCTTGGTGAACGTCCTGGGTGCTGAGGCAAGGCCAAACGGGAGGGCCACAAACTGGTAGTGGTTCTTCCCGATAGCAAATCGCAGAAACCTCTGGTGTCTGGAGTATATGGGGACATGCAGGTATGCGTCCTGTGAGGGGGTTAACTCAGTAGCGGGTGTGTGTGACCCCCTGGTTGGGCTCCCCACACAAAAACAGGGCCAGCAGACGGAGGTTGTGGTTTTCAAAATCAAAAGGTGCGGTTTATTTCTCTATGTACAGTGACAAAAACACAGCAAAGCCAAAAAGAAACATAAACAAAATAAATCCTGGTCAGTTTGACCTCTGACTAAACATGCAGGTTTCCTAAACTAACAACTGGGATCAGCCTGGTGCTGTCCTAGTCCCTAAGTCCCTGGTTTAGTAAAAGTCCAAACAAATAGCCACACAGGCTTTGCCTCACCGCACAGGGGTTCACTCTCCCTAGACAGTCCACACAGGTCTGGGTCCAGGCATGAGCTAACATCTAATGAAGCTGGGAGTTTTTATAGAGGCCTTAAACGAACTGACAGGCTTCAGCTGGTCTCATCAACTCCCTGTCTGCACGACGCCCCACACTCTCCCTAGACATATGAGTCATCCATGAGCCCACTAGCCTTAGCTGGGCTTATACAACTCTCCACCTAGTTGTATAAGTCAGCATAAAGCCTGAATCTGGGAGAAATATATCTACCCCCCTGGATGCAACCAGGTGACTTTACCTTCCTGTTGTCACATACCCCCCCCTCTTGTTTTAACCTTGGGGTTGGAACACCAGCAATCAGGCATTCATGTACTCGAGACAAAGCATCCACATTCCCCATTTGAACGCCAGGGCGATGCTTTACTGTGAAGTTGAATTCCTGTAGGGCCAGGAACCACCTATTCACTCTTCTATTTGTCTCCTTGTTTTGAGCCATCCACTTTAACGGAGCGTGATCCGTAACCATGTCAAAGTGCCTACCTAGCAGATAGTACCGAAGGGAATCTAGAGCCCACTTCACCGCTAAACACTCCTTTTCAACCGTGGCGTAATTTACCTCATGGGACTTCAACTTCCTGCTGAGGTAAATGACTGGGTGCTCTTCCCCGTTCCAGACCTGGGACAATACTGCTCCTAACCCCACATCTGACGCATCACTTTGTACGACAAAGTCTTTAGAGAAGTCGGGTGAGTACAACACTGGCTGGCTACATAAGGCTTGTTTCAAGAATTGGAATGCTGCCTCAGCCTCGGGGGTCCATTTAATCATGACCGACCCTTTCCCTTTCGTCAGGTTGGTTAGGGGCACAGCCTTAGAAGCAAAGTGGGGAATGAAGCGCCGATAATAACCCGCGATTCCCAGAAAGGCCCGTACCTGCTTCTTGCTGTTGGGACGTGGCCAACTCTGGATGGCCTCGACTTTGTTGAGTTGGGGTTTTATCACTCCCCTGCCAATGGTGTACCCAAGATATTTGGCCTCCTCCTGCCCAATGGTACACTTCTTGGGGTTAGCCGTAAACCCCGCTTCCCGGATAGAGTCTAGGACTGCTTGCACTTTTGGCAGATGTGAGGCCCAATCTGTGCTATGGACAATTACGTCATCCAGGTAAGCCGCAGCATACTTCCGATGGGGCCTCAGTATCTGGTCCATTTTCCGCTGGAATGTGGCCGGCGCATTCTGTAACCCGAACGGCATTCTCTTATATTGGAACGCCCCGTCTGGGGTTACAAATGCGGTTTTCTCTTTGGCCGACTTGGCCAGGGGAATTTGCCAATACCCTTTTGTGAGGTCAAGAGTCGTCATGTATCGGGCTGTTCCCAGCCGGTCGATCAACTCATCTATACGTGGCATGGGGTAGGTGTCAAATTTTGTAACTTTGTTCAACTGACGAAAATCGTTACAAAATCGCCAGCTCCCATCCGGTTTAGGCACCAACACAATGGGACTAGACCAATCACTTTGGGACTCCTCTATCACCCCTAAGTTCAGCATTTTCTGTACTTCCTCCCGTATTGCCTCCCGTCGGGCCTCTGGGATCCGATAGGGTTTTAACTTCACCCTTTCACCGGGCGGGGTAATAATATCATGCTCTACCCCAGATGTTTGTCCCGGCAGCTCAGAGAACACCTCCTTGTTGCGAAGCACAAACTCCTTAACCTCCTGTTGTTGGGGTTGTGACAAGGTGGCTGCTATTCCAACCTCCGGAATCACGCAACCAGTTTGAGCTGGTGACCAAGTTTCTGCGACTAGGGACTCTCTATCCCTCCAGGCTTTCAACAGATTAACGTGATATATCTGTTCGGGCTTTCGCCTTCCTGGTTGTCTGACCTTGTAATTCACTTCGCTCACTTTTTCCATTATCTCGTAGGGGCCTTGCCATTTGGCAAGGAATTTACTTTCAACCGTAGGGACAAGTACCAATATCCTATCCCCCGGGGAAAAGGTACGGGTCTTTGCTCCACGGTTGTACACTCTCTGCTGTGCCAACTGCGCTTGGGCCAAATGTTCCTTCACGATGGGCATTACCTGTGCAATTCGATCTTGCATCAGGGCGACATACTCAATCACACTCCTGTGGGGAGAACTCTCACTTTCCCAAGTTTCCTTGGCAATATCCAACAGCCCTCTTGGGTGTCTCCCATACAGTAACTCAAAGGGGGAGAATCCCGTAGAGGATTGGGGCACCTCCCTAATAGCAAACATCAAATAAGGAAGTAGACAGTCCCAATCCTTTCCATCTCTATCCACCACTTTCTTCAACATTTGTTTTAGGGTTTTGTTGAATCTTTCAACCAGCCCATCGGTTTGGGGGTGATACACAGATGTACGCAATTGCGTCACTTTGAACAATTTACACAGCTCTTTCATAACCCGGGACATAAAGGGTGTACCTTGGTCCGTAAGCAGTTCTTTACAAATACCCACCCGGCTAAAAACAAGAGATAGCTCTTTGGCTATGGTTTTGGCCGAGGTATTTCTGAGAGGGATCGCTTCTGGATAACGGGTGGCATAGTCCATTATAACCAATATGTACTGGTGCCCCCTAGCGGACTTGATTATAGGACCTACCAAATCCATTGCGATTCTCTCAAACGGGACCTCAATGATGGGTAGAGGGACCAGCGGGCTACGGAAATGTGGCATCGGGGCCGACCTCTGACACACAGGGCAGGAGGAACAATAATTTTCTATGTCCTTCATCACCCCAGGCCAATAGAATCTCTGTAATACCCTCTCTCGGGTTTTCTCTGTCCCCAGATGACCTCCAAGAATGTGCCCATGGGCCAACTCCAACACCAACTTCCTGTAAGGTTTGGGCACCACAAGCTGCTCAACGGTTTCTTCTGCCCTTTTTGCCACCCGATACAGTAGGTCCTTCTCTACGCTGAAGTATGGGTAAGTGCAGGTATTATCTGGGTTCACTAACTCGCCATCTATTTCCACTACGTTTTCCCGTGCCTTTATTAGGGCGGGGTCTTTTAACTGTTCTGTGGCAAAATTTTCCCTGTGAACCTCCAGATCAGAAAACTCCACAGACGGTAGGTTTTCGTCTGAGGAGGTGGGCTCCTCTCCAGTTTCTTGAGTCTCCCCTGCCAATACTGACAAGGGAAATTCTGGAGAGTCCTCACCACTCTCAGAGGAGTTCTGGCTATCACATTCCTGGTACATAGGGGCACCAGTGGGGGGCTCAGGATCATCCCACAGTTCCCAGAACTTCGGAAAATCTCTTCCCACAATGGCATCATGCGGTAATTGAGATACTAACCCCACTGGATGAGAGAGGGTACCTTTGGGGGTCTCGAAACACACTGTAGTCACTGGATACTCTCGGGTGTCCCCATGCACACAAATAACAGCTACCTTGCTATTCCCAGAGACCTCTGTTTTAACTAATTCAGCCTTTATCAGGGTCACAAGGCTACCTGAATCCAGTAATACCACAACATTTCTACCATTAATACACATTTTGCATAAATGTTTCTCAGTTCCCCGAATGGCAGTGCATGCGACTGTCGCACACAGCGACTGACGTCTGTCCGTCAGAAAGTCACATTGCATGGGTTCCTCCACAACCGGGCAATTTGCTGCAATATGTCCCGCTTGCCGGCAGCGGTAGCAAACAATCCTTTTGGCTGCCTCTTGAGCCCCTGACTTCCCAGGCTGTTCTCGCCAAACTTTGGGTAGAGCTCCCACCCTCTCACTCTCTCCACCCTCACCCCTTGGAATCCTCTTATCCGCCCCTGGGGATGGTCTGGTCTTAGGGTGGAAAGTCCGAGAGTCTCTGGAAGAGGCCGTCAGGTTCTCTGTAGCCAAGTATTTCTCTACACGATCCACAAGACCACCGGCCGTCTCTGGGTCTCCATGGCTTACCCACTTTTGGATGGCAGTAGGAAGAGCTCTCAAAAACCGATCCATTACAACACGTTCCACAATCTCTGGTGCGGACAAAGTCTCTGGCTGTAGCCACTTCCTGCTCAGGTGAATGAGATCATACATTTGAGACCTGGGGGGTTTTCCAAGCTGGAAAGTCCAGTTATGCACACGCTGAGCCCGGACAGCCAGGGTGACACCCAGCCTTGCCAATATTTCAGCTTTTAGCATCACATAGTCTTTTGCTTGGTCAGGCTCTAGGTCATAGTAAGCCTTCTGCGATTCACCAGTTAACAGAGGAGCCACCAGTCCAGCCCACTGCTCCTCAGGCCACTTTTCTCTTTCAGCAGTCCTTTCAAATGTGGTCAAAAATACCTCTGGATCATCCTCTCCAGTCATTTTTGTCAATAAACGACTCACCCCAAAGGACGCGGTATTAGTGGGACGGCTTTCCTCACTGGTCTGCGGACGTTGCTGCATTACTGCTTCCATTTGTTGTAGTCTCTGCTCTTGCTTCTGTAACAGGTCTATGAAGCGGGCCTCAGATTGCTGCTGGGCTTGTTGATGAGCTTGCTGCTGGGCTGCAAGGCTCCTTTGCAAACCTGCATTTGTCTGCTGTTGATTGGCATTTGCTAGAGCCAGCTGTTTCAGTATCTCCTCCATGCTGGCTTAAAAAAAACTGCCACTGGTTCTCCACCAACTGTGAGGGGGTTAACTCAGTAGCGGGTGTGTGTGACCCCCTGGTTGGGCTCCCCACACAAAAACAGGGCCAGCAGACGGAGGTTGTGGTTTTCAAAATCAAAAGGTGCGGTTTATTTCTCTATGTACAGTGACAAAAACACAGCAAAGCCAAAAAGAAACAAACAAAATAAATCCTGGTCAGTTTGACCTCTGACTAAACATGCAGGTTTCCTAAACTAACAACTGGGATCAGCCTGGTGCTGTCCTAGTCCCTAAGTCCCTGGTTTAGTAAAAGTCCAAACAAATAGCCACACAGGCTTTGCCTCACCGCACAGGGGTTCACTCTCCCTAGACAGTCCACACAGGTCTGGGTCCAGGCATGAGCTAACATCTAATGAAGCTGGGAGTTTTTATAGAGGCCTTAAACGAACTGACAGGCTTCAGCTGGTCTCATCAACTCCCTGTCTGCACGACGCCCCACACTCTCCCTAGACATATGAGTCATCCATGAGCCCACTAGCCTTAGCTGGGCTTATACAACTCTCCACCTAGTTGTATAAGTCAGCATAAAGCCTGAATCTGGGAGAAATATATCTACCCCCCTGGATGCAACCAGGTGACTTTACCTTCCTGTTGTCACAGTCCTTGATGTCCAAGGAGGCCAGAAAGTCCCCCGGATGGAGAGCCGTGACTACGGATCGAACTGACTCCATCCAAAATCTTTGTACCTTCACAAAGCAATTGAGGGCTCTGAGATCCAAGATTGGACGAACCCCCTCCTTCTTTGGCACAATGAACAGATTTGAGTAAAAACCCTGACCCCGTTCCTGTTCTGGAACTGGAATAACTACCCCGCGTTCCAGTAGACCCTGGACCGCCCCATACAGGGCCTCCCGACGGGTCGGTAGTAGCTGGAGATTGGAGGTGATGAATCTGTCTGGTGGACAAGAGAGAAATTCTATCTTGTAGCCTGAGGAGATTACTTCGCAAACCCACCTGTCGGAGACTAGAGCAGTCCACTGAGTCGCGAATTTGCGAAGACGTCCCCCCACCCGAGAGCTGGGTGGGGGCGGACCTTCATGTGGACGCAGATTTGTCCGCAGGCTTGTTGGGTCTGCGGGACCAAGGACGCTTTTGTCCTTGGGCAGGCGCTTTATCGGCCTGGGGTCTTTTCCCTGTCGCCTTAAGGGGGCGAAAAAACCGCTTACGTGCAGTAAAGGAGGGCCCTTGCCGTGGTCCCTTACCCTTGCTAGTTTGGGGAAGCAAAGTGCTTTTACCTCCTGTGGCATCCTTGATGATGTCATCCAGAGAAGCCCCAAAAAGTCTGTCGCCCTTAAAAGGCAGATCCAATAGGGCTTTCTTGGAAGTCTGGTCCGCAGACCAGCCCTTTAGCCAGATCAGGTGGCGTATTGCTACTGCATAAACCGAAGCTCTTGACAGCAGGGGAATAGTATCCATGTCTGACTCGCAGACAAACTTAAGGCCCTGGACCAACTGGTCGGCCAAAGTTATCTCATTAGGAGGAGCATCTCGCTCCTTTAACCCCTGGAGTAGCAATTTTGCCCATTCAGTAAGTGTCTGAGACACTAGGGCCCCCGCCAATGCCGGGCGTACTGCCGAGCCTACCACTGAGTATAGGTAGCGAGCGAGTGCTTCAGCCTTCTTATCCACAGGGTCCTTGAAAACAGGAGCCCCTTCTACTGGAATAGTGGTGGCTCTATTAAGTCTGGACACCGAAGGGTCCACTATAGGGGGAGAGGTCCATATCTTCAGAAAACTCTCCTCAAAGGGGTACCGTACTGCAAACCTCTTTGGGGCTGTAAAGACCCTCAGTGGGTTCTCCCATTCCTTGTATAAGAGTTTGTCAAAATAAGACACACAAGGGAACACCTTAGCAGCGCGGGCAGGTTTACGAAACCCAAAGGGGACTGGAGTATCTGCTACTTCTTCAGTCCTTTCCAACTTTAGTGTATCCCGCACTGTAGTAATAAGGTCAGATACCAAAGCCGTCTCGCGTACTGACCTGGACTTGGAGTCCTCCTCACTGTCCGATCGGTCACGGTCTGCAGTCTCTGATGCATCAGAATCTGGGTCATGAGCCGTAGCTGGACCTGGTTCTGCATCAGAAATATCCCCAGAAGATTGCAGGGGACGGGGGCGTTTATTACCCCCTGTATTCCCGTGTGCTGCTTCCACCCTGGCAGCAAACGCCTCTAGGATTGCCGACATAGCGTCCATAGACACCTCAGGGACACCAGCTGCTAAATCTGGTGTTTCAGGGGAGAAGACATCTGGATCAGATGCCATGCTGACCACACGCTGACACTCACAGGGCTCCAGGCAAGATATCAATAGGCCACCCTCCTGCGCTGCAGAGATGCTGGGTTACCCAGAGGACTCACCACCCTGGATAGGTACTGCTATGCTGCGCCTGTGATGCTGTCCCCTTGCTGCTGTGTCAGTCTGCTTCTTTTATCAGCACTTCCTGTGTGAATTTTCGCGCCAGTGTAATGCACCCTAGAGGCCGGAGGCTCTCGCAAAATGGTTGCCAAAAACGTCTGTATGGAAGATAATGTGGGCTCTAAGAAAATGGCCGCCGACAGAAGATAGAGGTCAGGCAGCCATAGCCCACAAAAAGATGGCCGCCGAACGGCAATATCTGCATACAGGGTGGACAAACATGGCCGCCGATCACCTGATAGGGGCCAGTGGGTGTGGCCGAACCACAGGAAGATGGCCGCCAGGCAGTTACAAGAGGCCAAACTTGGCATGGACCACCTCAAAATGGCCGCCGACAGCATGGAGACACAGAAACACAGGTAAGCAAAAATGACATTTCTTTTAAATGTTAGTTACAGCCAGCCCGCTCCAGTGGGACCCCCTAGGTGACCCCCAGCACCCAGCAACCTTTAGCTAGAAGCCCAGGGAGGAGGGAAAGGCAGGGAGAGAGGGAAGAAAGGGGCCACACCCACTTACTTGATCTCTCCAGGAATGTCCAGCTAAATCACCCAGCCGAGGCAGGGGAGTTTTACTTACCTATCCTGCATGTATTCTGCTGGAAGACATTCCAAACAGATCATCTTCCGCGCACGGAAGGTGACTGTTGGCTAGGCATGCTGTGATTGGACCCAGAAGGGACGATCATATGTATGCCCTGGAGCATGACGCTCACCGGACAGGCTGCTGCGACTCGGCCGTAAGGTCAGCCGAAGCTGAGCAGTCCGATGCAAGCCTTGGAGCGTAAGCTCACCGGCCAGGCTGCTGCGACTCGGCCGTAAGGTCAGCCGAAGCTGAGCGGTCCGATGCAGGCCCCGGAGCGTAGGCTCACCGGCCACCCGTGGAGCGACGGGCATGTCGTGGAAAACCCAGCGCATAGCTAGGGTCGGCACACGCTCGATGGCCGAAACTGGGGAGACTACAAGGATCGAGGATCCAGCCTGTCACCCAGTCGGCAGTTGATCGAAGATCGCAGGAAACAACAAATGTAGCAAAAAATAAAAATAAAAAAATATATATATATATATATCTTTTTTCCCCGGACCAATGGGCCCGAAGGGAGCCATGTCCTACTCCTTGCTAGACAGAAAAAAACTGATCTGCGATGTGCAGACTGAGAGGGTATACCCAGAGGGTCCGCCCCCTGGGCGGTACTGTAGAAGGTGTGATGCAACACTTTTTACAAGTTTTTCTGCCTAGTCACTCCTAATTAACGGATAATACCCACTTTGTCAATAGAGAAGCTGTGTCGGTCCATGGACGAAAGAGTAATGATATTTTCTACTTTTTGTTATAAGAAAAATCGAATAAACTCAATTTTAGTCATACATTTAGGCCAAAATGTATTCAGCCACATGTCTTTAGTAAAAAAAATGTCAATAAGCGTATATTTATTGGTTTGCGCAAAAGTTATAGCGTCTACAAACTAGGGTACATTTTCTGGAATTTACACAGCTTTTAATTTATGACTGCCTATCTCATTTCTTGAGGTGCTAAAATGGCAGGGCAGTACAAAACCCCCCCAAATTACCCAATTTTGGAAAGTAGACACCCCAAGGAAATTGCTGAGAGGCATGTTGAGCCCATTGAATATTTTTTTTTTTTGTCGCAAGTGATTGAATGACTAAAAAAAAAAAATTACAAAAAGTTGTCACTAAATGATATATTGCTCACACATGCCATGGTTATATGTGGAATTGCACCCCAAAATACATTTTGCTGCTGCTCCTGAGTACGGGGATACCACATGTGTGGGACTTTTTGGGAGCCTAGCCGCGTACGGGCCCCCGAAAACCAAGCACCGCCTTCAGGATTTCTAAGTAAGCAAATTTTTGATTTCACTCCTCACTACCTATCACAGTTTCGAAGGCCATAAAATGCCAAAATAGCACAAAACCCCCCCCAAATGACCCAATTTTAGAAAGTAGACACCCCAAGGAAATTGCTGAGAGGCCTGTTGAGCCCATTGAATATTTATTTATTTTTTTGTCCCAAGTGATTGAATAATGACAAAAAAATAGGATTTTTATAACAGCTTACCTGTAAAATCCTTTTCTTGGAGTACATCACGGGACACAGAGCGACATAGTCATTACTAATGGGTTATATAGATACCGTCAGGTGCTGGCACTGGCAACTTCCAAAACCGGAAGTACCCTCCCCTATATAAGCCCCTCCCATCCGGGAGCACCTCAGTTTTGTAGCAAAGCAATAAGTGTCCCCAAAGAGGGGTGGGAGCTCTGTGTCCCGTGATGTACTCCAAGAAAAGGATTTTACAGGTAAGCTGTTATAAAAATCCTATTTTCTTTTTCGTACATCACGGGACACAGAGCGACATAGTCATTACTAATGGGATGTCCTAAAGCAATGCCAAATGAGGGGGGGGATACACCATATATAAGCTGAGCGCTATCAGACATGAGGATCTTTTGCGGCCTGCAACACACTGCGCCCAAAGGCGACATCCTCCTGACTTCTAACGTCCACCTGGTAGAACCTAGTAAACGTGTGTACTGAAGACCATGTTGCGGCCTTACAGATTTGAGCCAGGGAGGCCTGGTGATGCACTGCCCATGAAGTTCCAACTGCTCTCGTGGAGTGCGCTCTAACTTTGAACGGAGGCGGTCTCCTTCTCAAGCCATAAGCTTGCATAATGACCTGTCGAATCCACTTGGCTAAAGTAGATTTTGACGCTGCCTGACCCCTTCTGGGGCCTTCCGGCAGAATAAACAAAGTATCCGTTCTGCGAATCTGAGCAGTGGCTTTTAGATAAGCTTTAACTGCTCTTACTACATCCAAAGAATGCAATAACTTTTCCTCTACCGAAGTAGGTTTGGGGAAAAAAGAAGGAAGAACCACATCTTGGTTCAAATGAAACCTCGATACCACCTTAGGAAGAAAGGCTGGATGAGGACGTAACACTACTCCTGTCCTTATGGATAACCAGATATGGCTCCCTACAGGACATAGCTGCTAATTCCGACACTCTTTTAGCCGAACAAATGGCTACTAGAAAAATCAATTTCCTGGTGAGAAGAACCAAAGAAATATGCTGTAATGGTTCAAATGGTTGTTTCTGTAGAACCGACAGAACCAAGTTTAGATCCCATGGACATATGGGAATATTAACCGGAGGACTAATACGCATCACTCCTTGTATAAAGGCTTTGACTAGTGAATGCGAAGCCAAGGGCCTTTGAAAAAATATTGACAAGGCCGAAATCTGACCCTTGATAGTACTCAAGGCAAGCTTCCTATCTACAGCCCATTGTAGGGAGTCCAGACTCCTACCTATTACGTACTTACGTGGATGCCATTTCTTGGCTTCACACCAGGCGATGTACGCCTTCCAGATTCTATAGTAGATCTGCCTGGATACCGGCTTCCTGGCATTGATCATGGTAGATACCACAGAATTAGAGAGCCCTCTCTTTTTTAGAATGTGGGCTTCAATAGCCAGGCCGTCAAACCTAGGGCTGGTAAGGAAGGGTGGTATATCGGTCCTTGCGAAAGCAGGTCCGGACGATGTGGGAGAGTCCAAGGACTCCCCACTGACATTTTACAATCTCCACGTACCACGCTCTTCGGGGCCACGCTGGAGCCACCAGAATCACTGGTTTCTTTTCTACCCTGATTCTGCGGAGTAATCGAGGTAACCATTGTGGCGGTGTGAATGCATATATCAGCTTGAACTGATCCCAAGGGAACACTAGGGCATCCGAGCCGCAAGCTAGGGGATCCCTTGTCCGAGAGACAAACCTGTCCCCCTTTGCGTTGAATCTGGATGCTAGAAGATCTACATCCGATGTTCCCCACCGCTGACATATTGTCCAGAAAACCTCGGGGTGAAGGGACCCTTCCTCTGGGCCTAATTGCTGGCGACTTAGAAAGTCCGCCTTCCAATTCTCCACTCCTGGAATGAATACCGCAGATATGGCTGGGACATATTTTTTCTGCCCATTTCAGGATGTAATTTACTTCCCTCTGGGCTGCACGACTCCTGGTGCCCCCCTGATGATTGATATATGCCACTGCTGTGGCATTGTCTGATTGAATTCTGACAGGGGACCCTTGGAGTTTGGATGTCCATGCTACTAGGGCATACCGGGCTGCTCGTATCTCTAAGAGATTGATGGGCAGGGCCTTTTCTGCATCCGACCATCTGCCCTGGAGAGACTATTGCTCCAGTACTGCTCCCCAGCCTATAAGGCTGGCATCTGTAGTGACCACCTTCCAAGAAATCGGACTGAAGGATTTCCTTTTTTCCAGATTCTGGGAAACCAACCACCAACGGAGGCTCTTGCGAACGGAAGGGGACAAGGACATTGTAAGTCTAGGGCCTGAACTTTTTTGGTCCAGGCTGACAGTATGGCCCTTTGCAAATTCCTTGAATGGAATTGACCGTAGGGTACTGCTTCGAATGATGCCACCATTTTTCCCAGCAGCCTCATATACAGGCGTATGGACGGCTGTCTTTTTTGTACCCACTAAGTGGATCAAATCTTTCAAAGACAACACCTTTCCTTGAGGCAAGAATATTTTTCTCTGGCCTGAATCCAACCTTAGCCCCAAGTATTCCAGACTTTTGACTGTTTTTTAGGCTGACTTGTCTCGGTTGATAATCCAACTGTGAGATTCCAGATACTTGATCGTCTTGTGAACGACCACGTCTAGTTTTTTCACTGAGTGGTCTATCAGCAACAAGTCATCCAGATATGCCATTATCATTACACCTTGTGTTCTTAGATTGGCCAATAAAGGGCCAGAATTTTTGTAAACACTCGTGGTGCTGTGGCCAAACCGAAGGGTAAGGCTCTGAACTGAAAATGGCGCCCTTCTACTGCAAAGCGTAGAAATTTTTGGTGGACTGGAAAGATGGGAATGTGCAAATAAGCATCTTTGATGTCGATCGTGGCTAACCAATCCTCCCCTTGTAGGGCAGTGGCCACCGATCGGATCGACTCCATCGGAAAGACCTGATATACAGGAATTTGTATAGCCCTTTTAGAATTAATATGGGCCTCCCGTCCGCGTTTGCTTCGGGACTGTAAAGAGGTTTGAGTAAAACCCGAACCCTCATTCTTCCAGGGGAACCTCCATAATTACTCCTTGGAGCAATCGTTGTTCTAGTGCCAACAGGAGGGACTCTCTCTTCCGGGGATCCCTTGGCACGTTTGACCTCAAAAATGGGAAGGAGGAGAGTCTTTTAACTCCAAACTGTATCCGAAACCTACTGCGGAGAGCACCTATCTGTCTTGATCGTGTCCCGCCAGGTCTCTTGCGAACAACTGGAGTCCTCCCCCCACCCGACTGAGTGGGGGCTTCAATGAATTTAACTTTGGGGGAGGTTTTGTACCTCCCCTGACCCAGGGTTTCTCATTACCCTGCTACTGTCCCTGTTTTTTACCCCCGGGATTTGACCGAGGAGGCCGTCGGAACTGTTACACAGCCGATGCCCCAGGGACTGGAGAAGCAGGCCTCTTAAAGAGGGACCTCTAACTCTGCTTTTAACCGGCAAGAGCGTATTTTTACCGCTGGAAATTTTCTGGATATATTTGTCCAGGTTTTCCCTGAATAAGCGTTCACCATGAAATGGGACGCTAACCAGCCATTCTTTACAGGGAGCTTCAGCAGACCAGTTTTTGAGCCATAAGAGCCTACGCGTATGTACTATAGACAGCGTAAGGCGGGAGGCCTGATGGACTGAATCCTCTATGGCGTCAACCGCAAAGCCTAAGGCTCTAGGTAGATCAGCTAGGGCAAAGCCTGCTGATCTGTCAAGTCCCTCAAGACCTGTTTCAACTGATCCTTCACTGCTTAGCAGACCCCAATAGCTGCTACTGCTGGTTGTATCACCAAGCAGATTTTCATAAGGACTCCAATCTTTTATTTATTGGGTTCTTGAACATTTGGACATTATCCACTGGACATGTCAGTGATTTATACATACAAGAGATGGCTGCGTCCACTGTAGGGACCTTCCATTTTTTTTTTTTTTTGATGAACTTATCCTCCATGGGATAGACCACCGGAAATCTCTTGGGGGAATAAATATTTTCTCAGGACGTTCCCAATCCTGGTAAATGAGCCCTTTCAGTAAAGGGTGAAGTGGAAAAGAACAAACAGTCTGGGGGCTTCTAGCGACCCCAACGAGGATACAGTAGTGGTTGATGGTTCCGCAAAGTGCATTTTTAAATGCTGATCGGACCATGTTAGTCAGAGACTGAACCCATAATCTTTCAGCTTGAGATGCTGAGAAAAGGTTCCCCCACTGTTGATTCCTCTATAACAGAATCAACCTCATCCTGATCCCCTTCAGGCAGGTCGATCCCTGTATGGGACTGTTGCTCTGCTAACAGGCACTCTGAAGGAGGAGACGGAGATCGGGCGTGCTTTCCCTGACAGGGAGGCAGCGATAAATGTTGACAATCTCTCTCTAATCCTCCCAGAGCTGAGGAAAAAACCTCCTCTGTTACATACACAGGAGCAGGTGACTGAGGACAGCCACAGTACCAAGTACCCCTGCGGGGTCTCTACGGTCACTTACCTCTGAACTTCAGGGGAGACTGGTGCAGCAGAAGTATGCCCAAGATCCTCAGAGCCCGATGAGACCCCCTTCGCTTCCTGGAAGATTCAGTTCCGGAGCTTCTGGACGGCATATTCCTAAGCCTAAAGCTGAGGTATTCCAGCCGTAATACACCACTTTTACTGAGAATAGTCTAGCACAATTGCTGCTATATCACAGTTGGTGTCTACTAATGTGCCTTTCTAGGGGATGCCTGTATCAACCGCTTGCTGTATGCCTTTAAATGTTGCCAGCTCTGTCTCTGTACTTCATAGCCAGCTCACTACAATATTGTGTTTTTTTTTTGTTTTTTTTTTAAACTGCTGGGACGCCCGCACATGCGCAGAAGCGCTGCGGCGCGCACAGAGCGTCATCCCCCAGGCTCCGCCCCCTTTCCCGGCTCACCTCTATATATAGAGGCGCGTGCACGCGCACGCGCGCGGGCACGTGCGCCTTCGGCGCTAATTTCAAATATGGTAACAAGGGACAGGAGCCAGGGCCCCTCTTTGCCGCAGGCCGGGGGATGGACAAACACTGCAACATGGCAGAGGAAGCAGTTTCCTATAAGAGAACTCACCATCTGCCTGGACTTTGCTCTGCTGAGAAGGAGCTAGTCCACATGACAAGAAAACATTCCACAGCGGCCTCTAGTGGACAAACACAGGTACCGCAGTCTAATATATTAAATATATATAAAAAAATTTTTATTTTTTTTTATTTTTCTTGACCACCATTAAAAATTATTACATTTTTTTAGTAGTTACAGGCATGCACAGAATTTTGCGGGAATACCATTAGGTAACAGACAGAAAGACAAATTAGGCTTGGGGGTCCCCCAATAGAACCAAGTTCCTGGGGGCCCCCACTTACCTGTTCCCCGCCGCAGGACTTTGTTTGGTCCACAAAAGCCCAAACTTCACCTATCACGGCAGGCATTGTAATCAAACCTTCAGGGACCGGGTTCCCAAGGATTCCACTCCCCTGGACCTGTATAGCACCCTGCACAGAAAACATCTTGGTCGTGGGTATGACCAGAGCTCTGGATCCCAGGGTCCAGCTCTCCTAAGAGAAGCATTACAGGCAAAACCTTGCTCTTCTCTACAAGGCCCGGGTACCGACCGTTTAGCTATGAAGCTTTTTTGGTCGGATCCGGAATAGCTTACTGAGGCCCAAAAGAACCTGTACGCAAGCTCAGTGAAAAACACATGTTTCTTCTTGGCCAACACCTTAGACACTGGCAAAAAACTGAGGTGCTCCCGGATGGGAGGGGCTTATATAGGGGAGGGTACTTCCGGTTTTGGAAGTTGCCAGTGCCAGCACCTGACGGTATCTATATAACCCATTAGTAATGACTATGTCGCTCTGTGTCCCGTGATGTACGAAAAAGAAAGAAAAATTACAAAAAGTTGTCACTAAATGATATATTGCTCACACATGCAATGGTTATATATGGAATTACACCCCAAAATACATTTTGCTGCTTCTCCTGAGTACGGGGATACCACATGTGTGGGACTTTTTGGGAGCCTAGCCGCGTACGGGACCCCGAAAACCAAGCACCGCCTTCAGGATTTCTAGGCACAAATTTTTGATTTCACTCCTCACTACCTATCACAGTTTCGAAGGCCATAAAATGCCAAAATAGCACAAAACTCCCCCAAATGACCCCATTTTGGAAAGTAGACACCCCAAGCTATTTGCTGAGATGCATGGTGAGTATTTTACAGCTCTCATTTGTTTTTGAAAATGAAGAAAAAAATATATATATATATTTTTTTTTAATTTTCAAAACTTTGTGACAAAAAGCGAGATCTGCAAAATACTCACCATACCTCTCAGCAAATAGCTTGGGGTGTCTACTTTCCAAAATGGGGTCATTTGGGGGGTTTTTGTGCCATCTGGGCATTCCATGGCCTCCGAAACTGTGATAGGCAGTGAGAAGTGAAATCAAAAATTTACACCCTTAGAAAGCCTGAAGGCGGTGATTGGTTTTTGGGGTCCCGTACGTGGCTAGGCTCCCAAAAAGTCTCACACATGTGGTATTCCCGTACTCAGGAGAAGCAACAGAATGTATTTTGGGGTGTAATTCCACATATGCCCATGACATGTTTGAGCAATATATCATTTAGTGACAACTTTGTGCAAAAAATAAAAAATAAAAAAATAAATTGTATTTTTTCCGCAACTTGTGTCAACATATAAAATATTCCATGGACTCGACATGCCTCTCAGTATATAGCTTGGGGTGTCTACTTTCCAAAATGGGGTCATTTGGGGGGGTTTTGAACTGTTCTGGCATTTTATACACAACATTAGGAAGCTTACATCCACTCTTCTAACCACTTGAAGGCAAAGCCCTTTTTCACACTTTTTGTTTACATGAAAACATATTTTTTTTTGCAAGAAAATTATGTTGAACCCCCAAACATTATATATATTTTTAAAGCAAAGGCCCTACAGATTAAAATGGTGGGTGTTGCAATTTTTTTTCTACACAGTATTTGCGCAGCGATTTTTCAAACGCATTTTTTGGGGAAAAAATACACTTTTTTTAATTTTAATGCACTAAAACACACTATATTGCCCAAATGTTTGATGAAATAAAAAAGATGATCTTAGGCCGAGTACATAGATACCAAACACGGCAAGCTTTAAAATTTCGCACAAACGCGCATTGGCGACAAACTACATACATTTTTAAAAGCCTTTAAAAGCCTTTACAGGTTACGCCGTTAGATTTACAGAGGAGGTCTACTGCTAAAATTACTGCCCTCGATCTGACCTTCGCGGTGATACCTCACATGCATGGTGCAATTTCTGTTTACATATGACGCCAGACCGACGCTTGCGTTCGCCATTGGGCAAGAGCAGGGCAGGACAGGGGTGCTTTTTTTTTTTTTTTTTTATTATTAATTTTGCTTTTTTATTTTATTTTTAAACTGTTGCTTCCATATTTTTTTTTTTTATCATTTTTATTGTTATCTCAGGGAATGTAAATATCCCCTATGATAGCAATAGGTAATGACAGGTACTCTTTTTTGAAAAAACTGTGGTCTATTGGACCCTAGATCTTTCCTCTGCCCTCAAAGCATCTGACCACACCAAGATCGGTGTGATAAAATGCTTTCCCAATGGCGCTTTTTATATCCGGGGGGGGGACATTCCCTCCCACTGCTTGTAAAAGCAGTCCAGAGGCTAATTAGCCACTAGGATTGCTTTTACATGAAAGCCGGCCGCTGGCTGAAAAGAATGATACCAAGATGATACCTAAACCCACAGGCATCATTCTGGTATAAACATTCAAAGTCCAGCAACATACCAGTACGTTGCTGGTCCTTGTTGGACTTGTATTGTAATCTTTTTTTTCATGCAGCCTGTTGGCTGAACGAAAAAAAAAGATTGATCGGTGGGTATGCCCACCATTAGAATACCGCCCTTCATCCACCCACTTCTAATGATGGGCATACATGCACCATTTATATATGCCGAAGCATGGGGGCATCTTCCCGCAAAAGTTATGCCGCGTACACATGGTCAGACTTTTCCACGGGCAAGCCTCCGTCGGAATTTCGACCGTATGTACGCGGCATTAGGAGCAAAATCGCTCCTCCGCCCCTGCTGCCCCAATGCTTCGGCATATATGCTTTTTTTTTTCTTAACTGTGGTGGTGAAATCACCTCCTACAGCACTGGAGTCGCAGGGATCAGGCCTGTCTCTGCGAACGCTGCAGTTATGTGTGTTGTGTTTTGCAAGTGACAGTGATCGATCGATACTGCACTTGGGTGGCCTGGGCTGGACGGAGGGGCAAAACGCAGGTGCTAGCAGGTATCTGGGCTGATCCCGCTAACACTGCGTTTTTGGGAACCCTAAACTGCTGGGGACGCTAGTATAGATCTGATCAGATCAGATATTGATCTGTTCAGATACTATACCACTAAGGGGGGTGTATGCTTAACGCGTGGGTGTTAGCGCTACTGGCACTAACCTGACGCTGCCTGGGGTGTGACGCAGACCCTTTCTGATGCTAAAACCTAATTGATATCACCCGCCGGGCGATCAGGGGGTTAAACCTTTATTGGGTTATATACGGCGGGTGCCCTGACACTATAAAAAGCAAACTAACTAACGAGCGTCACCAGTAACACTTATATGATGATCACTGGTGAAAGGGTTAACTAGGGGCAATTAGGGGGTTAAAACCTTTATTAGATAATATATGGGGGTACCTGACGCTATAAAAACCTGCGGCGAACCTAAAAAAAATTACTGGCTACCGATCTGCATCACCGACGCTAAGACAGCGATCAGAAAAATGATCGCTTAGCGACAGTGGTGATAGGGGGTGAAAGGGTTACCTGGGGGGCGATCAAGGGGGTTAAACCTTTATTAGGTAATATATTGGGGTACCTGACGCTATAAAAACCTGCGGCGAACTTAAAAAAAATTACTGGCTACCGATCTGCATCACCGACGCTAAGACAGCGATCAGAAAAATTATCGTTTAGTGACAGTGGTGATAGGGGGTGAAAGGGTTACCTGGGGGGCGATCAAGGGGGTTAAACCTTTATTAGGTAATATATGGGGGTACCCGACGCTATAAAAACCTGCGGCGAACCTAAAAAAAATTACTGGCTACCGATCAGCATCACCGACGCTAAGACATCGATCAGAAAAATGATCGCTTAGCGACGGCGGTGCTAGGGGGTGAAAGGGTTACCTGGGGGGTGATCAAGGGGGTTAAACCTTTATTAGGTAATATATGGGGGTACCCGACGCTATAAAAACCTGCGGCGAACCTAAAAAAAATTACTGGCTACCGATCAGCATCGCCGACGCTAAGACATCGATCAGAAAAATTATCGCTTAGTGACAGTGGTGATAGGGGGTGAAAGGGTTACCTGGGGGGCGATCGAGGGGGTTAAACCTTTATTAGGTAATATATGGGGGTACCCGACGCTATAAAAACCTGCGGCGAACCTAAAAAAAATTACTGGCTACCGATCAGCATCACCGACGCTAAGACATCGATCAGAAAAATGATCGCTTAGCGACGGCGGTGCTAGGGGGTGAAAGGGTTATCTGGGGGGTGATCAGGGGGTTAAACCTTTATCAGGGGGGGTTAGGGGGCTACACTGGACCTAAAACTAAATGTAGTGACACTTTTACAGTCACAAATGTCACTGATTGCAGTGATCACTAAATAAATGGTCACTGCAATCAGTGACACTGTGACTGGGGGCTGGGGGGTGATCTGGGGGGGCCTGGGGGGGCAATTTATGTGCCTATGTGTCCTGGTGTCAGTGTGCTGTTTTGTGCACTAACCTGCATCTTCTACTGTACGGCGCTCGGTATATGTGAGCGCCGCAGGAGAGATGACATCACTTCCTCCTGCCTGTGTAAACAGTACACAGGCCGGGGAAGCTCTCTCATTCGCCGGGAGCGATCGAGAGGGGGGGCCGGAATCGAACGGCCGTCTCCTCATGCCGGATCGCTCCCGAAGGTAAAACGACCACCCACTGTAAAGAAGGGGGGTCCGATCGGACCCCCCAACTATACAAAGGCAATCACGTATATGTACGTGATTCTGCCTGTCGGTGCCATTCTGCCGACGTATATTTACAGTGGGCGGTCGTTAAGTGGTTAAGAAATGTGATTATCGGGCGGAGATTGAAAAAATCTTGACCGATAAGGACACCTATGTAAAAATGTCTGGGAATCCCACATACAAATTCAAATTAAAACAAAATGAATGGATAAAAAAGGGCAAAAAGGAGGACATTTTGGACAAGAAAGAAGCCAGATATCTAGATATTAAAGCACCCAAGATCCCGGTTTTGTACATCTTGCCAAAAATGCATAAAAATAAGGTCTCACCCGCAGGGAGGCCGATTGTGAGCGGCATTAATTCACTCTTCTCTAGAACGGGGGAATATTTAGATACATTTTTTCAACCACTGGCCACTAAAGGGGTTGCTTATCTAAAAGATGGAAAAGAACTCAAAAACTTATTAAAGGATGTTCATGTGGGGGAAAATACTTTGTTGGTTACGGCGGATGTGGAGTCGCTCTATACCGACATTGGACAACAGAATGCGTTGGATGCCATTAAGTGGGCTTTACATAAGCATACAAATTTCAAAAAAAGCCAAATAGGTTTTCTGATTGAGGGTTTGAAACTAGCTACGACAAACAATTTTTTTTGGTACGGAGGAAATTTCTATAACCAAATCAAGAGCGTGGCTATGGGCGCGAAATAGGCCCCCAGTGTGGCAAACATTTTTTTAAACAAATGGGAAAGTGAGGATATTTTCACTGACAACTGGCCGCAGTTGTCTCTATATCGTCGCTATATTGATGATTTGTTCTTCGTTTGGGAGGGAACAGAGGAGGATCTCCAATTGTTCATGACCCATTTGAACAACAATATCTATGGGATTAAGCTCACTCATCAATTTAGCCCCTATAAAGTACAATATTTAGACTTAGAGATATTTAAAACAGGAGACAACCTACTAACCAGGACTTTTTTTAAAGAAGTGGATAAAAATGGTTATATCTCCACAAAAAGCTGCCATCACTCGGGATGGATTAAAGCCCTTCCCAAAGGACAGCTTACCTGTATCCGAAGGAATTGTGATGTAGATGAAGATTTTTGGACACAGTCAGAAGTTCTGGTACAACGTTTCCTTGAAAAAGGATACAAACATACAGATCTCCAAAAAATCAGACAGGAGGTATTCAATCAAGCTAGAGTAACCACAGTTAACCCAAAGAAAGAAAAGCAAAATAAATTTGATATGGCGTTTATAACAGGTTTCAACCTAGAGTACAAAAAGGTTGAAAAATCTTTTAGGAAATTTTGGCATATCTTGCTGAGAGACACCACTCTCGACAAGATTTTACCCCGCAAACCGGCCTTTATATACAGAAAAGCCCCTGGTTTGAGAAACATGGTGGCAAAAAATGTGGTAGACCCCCCGAAGAAACGTATGAAAACCTTTTTAGACATTAATGGGTTTTACAGATGTGGTAGATGTAAATCGTGCCGCACCACAGCTGACAAAACCAGAAAAACTACTAGTTTTAAGGGGAGCAATAGGAAAGATTACCAAATTGAGAAATTTATATCATGCCACACTAAGCATGTGGTGTATCTTCTCACTTGTCCATGTGGCTTAGTTTACGTGGGTAGAACCATTAGATGTTTGTATAAGAGAATAGATGAACATGTTACAAACATAACTAATGGTTTTAGAAAACATAGTGTCTCCAACCATTTCAGGACCCATCATAACCAAGACCCTTCCCTCCTAAAATTCTATGGTATAGACAAAGTTCTACCACACTGGAGGGGGAGTGATATGAAAATTCAGGTCTCCCAAGCCGAAACCAGGTGGATTTTTGAATTAGGTTGTCTTGCACCTGCTGGGTTGAACCTAGATATTGATTTAAACTGTTTCCTAACTGACTATTAACCCAAACATAATAGCAGAGATCTTACGTAGCGGGTAAGACATATCCTGCATATCCATTTCTCCTTGTTTGGTTTGAAGTTTGAGTCTTGGTTATATGTGTGTGTGTGTGTCACTTTCAGCCATATGGACACCATGAGTTGTCGCTGGCACGACGGGTGACATGTACACACATATATACTTGGAATTTTATGTCCCATTTTGAAGGTTTAATTTGGGATATAGACATGACATTTTGTCTATTGACAAGTGCATTAAGGTATTACTTGACTTCGGCCACAAGATGGAGCTATTCTTTGCTTTGGTAGATGTTTGGCATACATATATATAGATAATTTTATTCTATTTAGTCTGCATCTTAATTTAGATTTTAGTGAATAGTAGCTTGATAAGGGTATTGTTATTGGCATTTATTCTTGCCACATGTTAATATTTTGTGAAACTCACAGCTGTGCATGGATGCGGCTTTGTACCCTCCTGCAAACTCATTCAGTCCCCCCCCCCCCCCTTTTTAGGCACATGCACTTTCTTTATGTCACATGCATCTTTCATGATCTATTAGTCATAAATATAAATTTCCATCTCCGCATGTTGTCTGCGTCACATCTGACAGACAGCATGTGTCAAAAATTAGTGGATTTAGTATTATGGTTCACACATTAGGAGCATTATGGCACATGTCTCCTATTTTAAATTTTCAATTTTAAATTTTTATTTCAAATCTAATTTTTATTATTAATACTGGTTTATTAATCCAGACAGCAGCGTACATTCCTTGCTGGTATTGTGGGTCTTTGGTATCATGGCGGCGCCGCCATTTTGCCATGGCCCCGAAATTTTGGAATGTAAAATATATAATTTTTGCTATTTGGTGGACGTATGTGTCTACACACTTGGTCTGGCCCGAGTGACATGGCGGTGATGCCGCTGTGTCATGGATCAGCTAACTCTGTGGACAGCTGGTCTGTTTTGGTCCACGGTGTCGGGGTGTCGCCGCCATTTTGCCGTGGACCAGCAGACTCAGGTTAATTACACAGTTCAGTATTGTTATGCACGTGACCAGTTTGGTCTTCGGAGACATGGCGGCGACGCCTTTTTCCTGTGGACCTGCACACGTTATTGCATATAGTGCCTCAATTGAGGTGACTCTTCCAGCCTATCATACAATAACCTCTCCCATAAAACTCCAGGACATAGAGGCCGGCGCCATTTTCCTGATGACGCATACCCCGCGAAATGCATAGAAAGTGACAGTCTGCCTTACACTGGAGTGGTATGATTTTTAGTTTTTGATATACAGCGCTGATGTTAGCTCAGGCCTCCATGTGTTTTGCAACAAACAGCTTGGCCAGTGACTCCTTACACAGCTGTTAGTGTACCCTGGTGTATGCTATTTTATCTTGTGCAAATTTTTTAAATAAAAACGGTATTATACTATATCCGTTTCCTTGAGGCTCTTTGCTGGGGAGCTTTTTGATCCATTCAGAGTGGAGGATCGCTATCCAGCTTGCCCTAGAGAAGCTATCTTGTTTGGTGTACTGAAGACTGGAGCGAGTGGGAACAAAGAGTACCTGTTACATGCCTGATGGTCATTCATGGCCGAATAGTTCTGGTGAGCACATTTGATTGTCACGTCGGGTGAAGCACATATTTGTTTATTTGCACGGTGGTTGGAGTTTGACCATTTTTGAATACAGCATCACTTATTATTTCTGCAATTGTTTCTGATTATTTATTATTTACATTCTGGACATTATACACTTGTTGCGCCCTTATGTTTTTCCTCATCATGTATTAGTACTCTGCACTAATTTTGGAGCTGCACTGTATAAGTATTGTGTATAAGTATTTTGTTATTAACTATTTAATTATTAATTATTGGCGCCTGTTTCCATTTTTTTCATTTAAAGCCATCCTCGTGGTGGTAGAAACTGGAAACCACGAGGCATTTTCAAACATGGTCAAGGCTTGTTGCTCCATCGCGCACTGCGTAGTTCTTGCCACAGCCCCCACATGATCCTCCTCACATGGCCGGACTCCTCCCCTTTGGCGCTTCAGTTCGCGGGCTTTCTCTGAGTCACGCCCACGAACTGTGCAAGGAAGGTGTGCCTCGTGGCGTGTTGACCAATATGGCCGACCTACTCGGAACTCCATTGGGCAGACACACTCAAACTCCGTCAGCTTCGGCTCCATAACACAATCCCGGCACCGAGACCCCACGTGTAGCGGCCTCACCCTCCGTCCCCTTTTAGTAAATAAAATGGCTTGCTTGTCTAGGGGTATGCGGGAAGAGGATGAGGTTCACTACGGCCCATGTCCTCTAAGGTGTAGAGGTGAAGGCCAACACTATTTTACCTCCGAGTCCTGTGTTCTGGATGGAGCCTCTGCCCCACCTGCAGAGGGCAAGCTTGAATGTCAGTAATAGAGCCCCACACCATAAAACGTCCAACACTCCTTTATTCTTCTTCACATATGAACAGTATCAGTTGAACTTTTAAACAAACAAACAGGGTGTGGATACGAGTAGGCCCAGGCACAATGAACTCTCCTATTCCCTCTTTGGCAAATAGGCTTGGTCGCTGCCACCGACCAGGTGAACTGTTGAGGCCCCTGTCACAGGCCTAATAGCAGGTCTCTGCCACCGACCTGAATTGACTAGATGTACCGCTGCCACCGGTCACAGAACATGAATTACCTTCCTTTATGAATAGGCCCTCGTTGGAGAAAGACATTCATCCAAGCGGTCTCCGGAGGTCCACCCTTCACGAAGGGTCCCCTCTCCGGTCCCTTACACTCTGGATTCAGGTGTCCAACACCCGGGGCACCTTAGGACGATCCCTCCCTCGCGGGACCCAGCGGAAGATACTGGGCCCCAGGCCTCCGGCTGAGTACCTCACCCCAGACTGAAGGTGTCTGGGATGGAACACGAACTCCTCATGTACAGGCCAAGGGTGCCTGAACACCGAACACGGACAGCAGCCCTCAGGCTGAAGGTGCCTGGGACTCGGACCTCGTGGCTAAGATGTCCGCCCCCTTTATACCCTCTCCCAGCAAGCACAGCGGGTTCCCCGCCCCGCAGTAAGCTGCCGCGAGAGGTCACAAAGGGTGCGGCACTGCAGTAGTGGTTCAACCCCGGCCAAGAGCGACAGCGCCACCTACTGAGCCGCAGGGAACTGTGCACCACTGATGTCCTCACCCAAACAGAATACAGCCCTATTCTTCCAATCAGTGCATCTGGGTCATGCTACCACCCAGATGCTTCCCCTAAATATATATATATTATTTTTTTTTTACACACACAATATACATGTTAAATGCATGTGTGTGTATATATATATATATATATATATATATATATATATATATATATATATATGTGTAGCGCCCTCCTCACCCCCCTCTTTCTCTCGTCTCGTCTTTCTCTTGTCTAGGGGTATCTTAGGGGGGAGGGAGCGGGGGCACTGAGCTCCGGACCTCCATCCGAGTACCTCACCCCAGGCTAAAGGTGCCTGGGATGGAACACGACCTCCGGTTGTCCTCTAGGCCTAGGCCACCCAGAGGACCGACACGAACCACCGTCCGCAAGCTGAAGGTGCTTGGGACTTCGACCCGGTGACAAAGATGGCCGGCCCCTTTATACCCTCTCCCAGCAAGCGCGGCGGGTTCCCCGCCCCACCATACCGCTGCCGAGGGAGGACAAAAAGGAGGCACAGCACACAGCAATGATTCAACCCCAGCCCAGGGCAACAGCGCCACCTACTGGGCTGCAGGGAATTACACATCACTAATGTCTCTGTCAAATTCAAATTTACAGCCGGGAAAGTACATACCCGCTACATATATATATATATATATATATATATATATATATATATATATATACATACAGTGGGGCAAAAAAGTATTTAGTCAGCCACCAATTGTGAAAGTTCTCCCACTTAAAAAGATGAGAGAGGCCTGTAATTGTCATCATATGTATACCTCAACTATGAGAGACAAAATGTGGAAACAAATTCAGACAATCACATTTTTTTGCAAATTATGGTGGAAAATAAGTATTTGGTCACCTACAAACAAGATTTCTGGCTCTCACAGACCTGTATCTTCTTCTTTAAGAGGCTCCTCTGTCCTCCACTCATTACCTGTATTAATGGCACCTGTTTGAACTTGTTATCAGTATAAAAGAAACCTGTCCACAACCTCAAACGGTCACACTCCAAACTCCACTCTGGTGAAGACCAAAGAGCTGTCGAAGGACACCAGAAACAAAATTGTAGACCTGCACCAGGCTGGGAAGACTGAATCTGCAATAGGCAAGCAGCTTGGTCTGAAGAAATCAACTGTGGGAGCAATAATTAGAAAATGGAAGACATACAAGACCACTGATAATCTCCCTCGATCTGGGGCTCCACGCAAGATCTCACCCTGTGGGGTCAAAATGATCACAAGAACGGTGACCAAAAATCCCAGAACCACATGGGGGTACCTAGTGAATGACCTGCAGAGAGCTGGGACCAACGTAACAAAGGCTACCATCAGTGACACACTACGCCGCCAGGGACTCAGATCCTGCAGTGCCAGACGTGCCCCCCTGCTTAAACCAGTACATGTCTGGGCCCATCTGAGGTTTGCTAGAGAGCATTTGGATGATCCAGAAGAGGATTGGGAGAATGTCATATGGTCAGATGAAACCAAAGTAGAACTGTTTGGTAGAAACACAACTCGTTGTGTTTGGAGGAGAGAGAATGCCGAGTTGCAACCAAAGAACACCATACCTACTGTGAAGCATGGGGGTAGCAACATCATGCTTTGGGGCGGTTTCTCTGCAAAGGGAACAGGACGACTGATCCGTGTACATAAAATAATGAATGGGGCCATGTATCATGAGATTTTGAGTGCAAACCTCCTCCCATCAGCAAGGGCATTGAAGATGAAATGTGGCTGGGTCTTTCAGCATGACAATGATCCCAAACACACCGCCCGGGCAACGAAGGAGTGGCTTCGTAAGAAGCATTTCAAGGTCCTGGAGTGGCCTAGCCAGTCTCCAGATCTCAACCCCATAGAAAACCTTTGGAGGGAGTTGAAAGTCCGTGTTGCGCAGCGACAGCCCCAAAACATCACTGCTCTAGAGGAGATCTGCATGGAGGAATGGGCCAACATACCAGCAACAGTGTCTGACAATCTTGTGAAGACTTACAGAAAACGTTTGACCTCTGTCATTGCCAACAAAAGATATATAACAAAGTATTGAGATGAACTTTTGATATTGACTAAATACTTATTTTCCACCATAATTTGCAAAAAAAATTCTTTCCAAATCAGACAATGTGATTGTCTGGATTTGTGTCCACATTTTGTCTCTCATAGTTGAGGTATACCTATGATGACAATTACAGGCCTCTCTCATCTTTTTAAGTGGGAGAACTTGCACAATTGGTGGCTGACTAAATACTTTTTTGCCCCACTGTATATATATATATATATATATATATATATATATATATATATATATATATATATATATACACACACACACACAATATATATATTATAATAAAGGTGAGTATATATATATATATATATATATATATATATATACACATACATACATACACACACACACCTTTATTATTATAAATATTGTGTGTGTGTATATATATATATATATATATATATATATATATACATACACACGCACACATACGTTTATTATATACACACAATAATATTTTATAATAAAGGCTTGTATGTATATATATATATATATATATTTGTGTGTGTGTAATAAAAACAATAATTTTATATATATATATATATATATATATATATATATATATATATATATATATATACACACAAACCTTTATTATATTATATTATTATGTGTGTGTGTTGTTGTGGAGATTTTTATGGAAATGTATTAATGTATGCTGTCAGATGTCCCCCCAGTGTCAGTTTTGCTGTAATGCGCTCATCTGAGCGTATTTGCACATACAGACGTTGGTGGAAGATCGGTGGCGGGAAAATCTTCCTGTGGAAACAGCGATGTTTGCTGCATTTAGAGATGTTGTTTTGCGCCCCGTTGGGGGAACTGGCCGGCCCCTGGCGGGGGGCGTTAAATGACTCTGAGCGCACATATCTGTGTCCACAGGAATGGTAGCATAACTATAAAATAATTGTGGTCCATTTGAGGCATAATTGTTATGTAGTTTCCGTCATTTGGTAACAGTGTATGTCACTGTTAGTCGATTTGAATGAACATTGTATCCTTGTATGGTCATTCTCCTGTGGAAGGAACATCCTGTGATGTCCCCGCCCATGGGGGGAGGTGACTGGTTGCTGCAACCAATCACCTCCTGTCTTGAGATCTTTTGAGTTTAATAAAAGCCTATGATTAGGCGTCGGCTGCAGAGTCTATGCTGGAATGGCCTGATGAGAAGATAAGCTTTTGTGGTGCTGCCTTTCTTGGATGAATGGGAATGAACGGTGAGTGGATCTTTAGCAAACTTAGGCTAAAGATAGCATTATTGCAAAAAGATGAAATCTGATGTGTGCTTAGATAGCACAGGAATTATAGGCTGTGTGCTCTGCAAACAGCCTAGGAATTCCACAACAGTGTGTGTATGTATATAATAAATGTATGTATGTGTGTGTATATATATGTACACACACACACAATATTTATTATAATAAAGGTGTGTGTGTGTATATATATATATATATATATATATATATATATACACATACACACACCTTTTACAATAATATATAGTGTGTGTGTGTGTTTATGTGTGTATATATATATATATATATATATATATATATATATATATACACACACATACACACTATTTTTTTTTATATATTTAAAATATTCACTACTTGTCGCTACACACATCTGTGAGAAAAAATGTGCCCAGGTGCACAACAAAGACTGTATTTACACCAAATAATCTCCTGTGCTAGAGAAATAATATTTGTAAATATTCTTAGTCTAAGGCCCCTTTCACACTAGCGGACCGTATGTCCGCTTTTTCATCCATCCGTTTACGGATAAAAAAGGGACATACATTGGTCCCTAGGAGATCGCGGGTGTCAGCGGATGAACATCCGCTGACACCCGATCTCCTCCGTGTCCACAATCCTCCGATTCTGCAGACGGAGGAAAATACTATTTTTTTATCTGTCTGCAGAGCGGATCGGATGAACACGGACAGACGGTCCGTGTTCATCCGATCCCCCCATAGGGGAAAGCAAAGATCTGACAGGGCGGTCCCTGCACAGTGTGCGGGGACCGCCCTGTCATCAGCGGAGCGATCCCCGCAGAGCAAGCAGAGGTTCATGGGGCGGATCCTCACGGATCCGTCCCGTGTGAAAGTGGTCTAACGTGTGAGCGAGAGAGATAGATACAAACCTTACATTTAATATGACCTATTACCCTTTGTTAATTACATTAACCAAAAACACACAAACAAAAATATGCAAATATAGAATTTTTTTATTTATATATTTAATAAATGTTACCATATTTATATAATCCTTTTTATAATTACATTAAAATGATGAGAGAGAGTGAGAGAGAGAGAGAGTGAGATGAGTAGAGAGAGAGAGAGAGCGAGATGAGGAGAGAGCGACATGAGGAGAGAGAGAGAAGATAGAGGAGAGAGAGAGGAGAGAGGAGAGAGAGGGGAGAGGGAGGAGAGAGAGAGGAGAGAGAGAGAGAGGAGAGAGAGAGGAGAGAGAGAGGAGAGAGAGAGAGGAGAGAGAGAGGAGAGAGAGGGGAGAGAGAGGGGAGAGAGAGGGGAGAGAGAGGGGAGAGGGAGATGAGAGAGAGGATAGAGAGAGATGAAAGAGAGAGAGATGAAAGAGAGAGAGAGATGAAAGAGAGAGAGATGAGAGAAAAGAGAGAGGAGAGAGAGGAGATGGAGAGAGATGAAAGAGAGAGAGAGCGCGAGAGGAGATGAGATGAGGAGAGAGAGATATGAGGGGAGAGGGAGAGAGAGAGAGATATGAGGGGAGAGGGAGAGAGAGAGATATGAGGGGAGAGGGAGAGAGAGATATGAGGAGAGAGAGGGAGATATGAGGAGAGGGAGATATGAGGAGAGAGAGATATGAGGGGAGAGAGATATGAGGGGAGAGAGATATGAGGGGAGAGAGATATGAGGGGAGAGAGATATGAGGGGAGAGAGAGAAAGAGATATGGGGAGAGAGAGATATGAGGGGGGAGATAGAGAGATGAGGGGGGAGAGAGAGCGAGATGAGGGGGGAGAGAGAGCGAGATGAGGGGGGAGAGAGAGCGAGAGATGAGGGGGGAGTGAGGGCGATAGAGAGCGAGAGATGAGTATTTAAAATAGTTTTTAGATTACAACCGGAATTAATTATTATTATTTTTTTTTAATTCTTAATTTTTAATGTTTGAAATTCGCAAAACCACTTGGATCTTCAACCTAGAAGATTAAAAACAATAAAAAATGAATGAGATTATAAAATTAAAAATATTTTCAAATAAATTACTTTTGCATTATTTTGTTTATTGCTTACCTGCAAATGGCGTACACCAAGTAAAGATGAATTTCTATGGCAGTCCTTCAGCTTCTGAAATGTAAAAAATTTAATTAAAATGACATAATTTATGATATCATTGTATGATAAGGGGAAGAGGCCGAGTGGGAAAGGGAGAGAAAATGAGGGTCACCGGGGGGAAGGCGTATAGAGAGATAAAATCTATCTGCCCCCATCACACTGCCAGCATCACTTCACGCTGCCCCAAGCGCATCACATCGCATCGAATAGCCTCCCCAGCGCAGCACATGTCCCCCAGCACAGCACATGTCCCCCAACGCATGTTCCACAGCACATGTCCCCCAACGCATGTCCCCCAGCACAGCACATGTCCCCCAATGCATGTCCCCCAGCACAGCACATGTCCCCCAGCACAGCACATGTCCCCCAGCACAGCACATGTCCCCCAGCACAGCACATGTCCCCCATCACAGCACATGTCCCCCAGCACAGCACATGTCCCCCCATCACAGAACATGTCCCCCAGCACAGCACATGTCCCCCAGCACAGCACATGTCCCCCAGCACAGCACATGTCCCCCAGCACATGTCCCCCAGCACATGTCCCCCAGCACATGTCCCCCATCACAGCACATGTCCCCCATCACAGCACATGTCCCCCATCACAGCACATGTCCCTTATCACAGCACATGTCCCCCAACATAGCACATGTCCCCCAACGCATGTTCCACAGCACATGTCCCCAAATGCATGTCCCCCAGCACAGCACATGTCCCCCAACGCATGTCCCCCAGCACAGCACATGTACCCCAACACATGTCCACCAGCACAACACATGTCCACTAGCACAACACATTTCCCCCAGCACAGCACATGTCCCCCAGCACAGCACATGTCCCCCCAGCACAGCACATGTCCCCCAGCACATGTCCCCCATCACATGTCCCCCATCACAGCACATGTGTCCCCCATCACAGCACATGTCCCCCATCACAGCACATGTCCCCAAGCACATGTCCCCCAACACAGCACATGTCCCCCAACACAGCACATGTCCCCCATCACAGCACATGTCCCCCATCACAGCACATGTCCCCCATCACAGCACATGTCCCCCAACACAGCACATGTCCCCCAACACATGTCTCACTGCCACTGCACCCATCACACTGCTGCTTTTGACCCCCAGGATTATCCACCACACTTACCGCTCTCTAATAGAATGTCCTCCACAAGAAAATCACTTATCCTCCGCCGACGATGTCACTCCTTTGGACGCTAGGTGAAAGCTGGCAAAAAAAGCCAGGTTTCCCTTATTTAAAATGATGCCGTGCATTGCGTAATTTTCTGTTTCGAAATAACGCAATGCTACAGCCCAGGGCCTCCTGGGATTGATGACAAACATCTCCCAGGAGGCATAGCGGTCAGTGGATGACGCGCTAAGGCCGCTTCGGCAGCGGCCGGAACAACAAACAGATGCAGAAATAACTGAGTTTAAAAAAATGTTTTTTAAGATGCCAAATCTATTTAAGGGGACAGAACTACAGGGGATGCAGCAAAGTTGACAAATAGGGTGGAACTCCACTTTAACAACCCTGCTATGTCTGGTACGTTAATAATATAAGGGGTCCGAATCCGAAAACGGTAAGAAATGGGAAGGGGGATAGATTTAAAGGCTGGAAAGAAGGAGAAAGAGGGAGGGTGAGAAAGGGAGAGGATAATAAAAAAAAACCCAGGGGGGGGGGTTAGGGGAGGGAAAGGGAAAAGGGGGGAAAGGGGAGAGATAAGGGAAGGAGAGATGCAGGGAGGAGGAGTCTGTGAGGTAAAGACTGACAAAGTTAGAGTGATGAGCTCCGTTGTCTCTGCTCCCCCGTCCCCTTAGCTACATCCTTTTGATTAGGCCACCATAAAGTATCTGTGTGTAGCGTCCATCCCAAATGGTTGGGACGCTATTTAAATTTAAAGGGATGTCTGAGCCAGTAGTTGGGCTCAGACAGTTGAATTACAGCTTGTTTTGCTTCTGCTTTAGCTGTGGTTTGCCCGGTAGTAGTTTTCCCTTATTGCCTGTAGGTGGCGTTACCACCTCAGGCACCTGTTGGAACACGGGCAGACCATGGTGCATTGAGTGGCCCTTCTCGGCAACGGTACAGGGGGAGTGGTGAACCCACTGTGCTTGCTGGGAAGGGATACTTAAGGGGCAGACACCATTGATTGGGGTCCTTCTTCGCCTCGTGGCCCTCAGGGCTCGAGGTATGTGTGGTTTTGGTCCCGGGGCTGCATCGCTGTCTAGTAGGCCCAGCTAAAAACAGAAAAACAAAAAATGTAGCGCTAATGCATATATAAATACAACACCCAGTGATATAGTGCTGATACAAAAAATCAAATAACAAAAGTCCATATGAAATTCTGATAATAAAGAGTCTCTGATATGTGAAATCAAAACAAATTCTTGATAAATATGTGATAATCCCAAAATCTTGAGAAAAGTGAAGATGACCACCACAGATACAGAGGAGGCTTACCAGAATATGTGGACCCAAACAGACATACGTCTGGAAGGTCACATCAAGCTTTGAGTGTATATCACCCTGATGAATTGATCCTCTGCAGATGAATCCACCGGAACCTCACTCACAGCGAATATGATGGAAATGTAGATAAAAGCACTGTATAACCTCCCTGAGTAGATGCGTAGCTTGAAGCTTGTGGGCCCTGGGGCAGTGGACGGCGTCAGTGGGGCAGTGGACGGCGTCAGTGGTGCAGTGGACGTGGACGGCGTCAGTGGGGCAGTGGACGGCGTCAGTAGGGCACTGGACGGCATCAGTAGGGCAGTGGACGGCGTCAGTAGAGCAGTGGACGGCGTCAGTAGGGCAGTGGACGGCGTCAGTAGGGCAGTGGACGGCGTCAGTAGGGCAGTGGACGGCGTCAGTAGGGCAGTGGACGGCGTCAGTAGGGCAGTGGACGGCGTCAGTAGGGCAGTGGACGGCGTCAGTAGGGCAGTGGACGGCGTCAGTAGGGCAGTGGACGGCGTCAGTAGGGCAGTGGACGGTGTCAGTAGAGCAGTGGACGGTGTCAGTAGAGCAGAGGACAGGTTAAAGTGTTTTTTTTACCATTTTTTTTTTAATAATTTTATTTTTTTATTAGCCCTGTTGGGGGGGCTTTGGTTTTAGGTCTCTGAATGTACACAGGGGTCCCCCTATGCCTGTACACTACAAGACCCAGCATGTCCATGACTCACTACTCCCCCATGCTGGCTCCTGTCACAACCCTAAATATAGGATGTTCCCAGTACAGGGGAGTCAGGAGAAGTTTCAGTTTCCCTCAGTGTGTAGACCAACCACCCCTGTGTCCAGCACTGCAGAATGTTCTAACATTCTTGCTTCCATCCGCCCCCGCTCCACTCTTACTAAGTCACATTTCCAGCTTGAGAAAGAGTTTATCCCCCAGCGGGCCCCGCCATGACTGAGGACAGGTGGTGGGAGAGGCGGTTGTAAGCGAGGGAGTTGAAGACACAAGCGGTGAAGTGGCGTCTGACTTGAATGGAGAGGTGAGGGGAGGAGACACGGGAGGAGGGGGGACCAACTCACAGAGGCACAGAAACAGTGAGGACATGGAGATCGGATGCAGTGCGGAGAAGGCAGGTCTGTGCGGAGAAGGCAGAACGTTCACCACAATACATGTACCGCCTCCTCCACTCAGCAGCCCCATCTCACCCATGTGAAGGAGAGGGGAGTGGTCTACCTGTCACATACTATCTGGTATCCGAGGTGATCCCCCCGCCCACACAGAGACTCATTGACAGCGGATCTAATGTGAGAGGGAGGCCGCCCCGCCCCCCCCTGGAGCAGGGGCCGGGTCACTATGGCAACTCCGCGGCTGTATCCTTTCATGCTACACCCACTTGTCACTGCCGGCTGCCGCCCCTCTTAAAGTGCCGCCTGGGACCATGGGCCCATTTGGTCCCATGGAAGGGCCGGCCCTGTCTATAACCAATAGTGCCAGCCTTCCCCTGCATGTACCCATAATATCACCAGCACTAGGTCCTAATAGACTGCCGCCACTGCCAAGGAGACAGATGCCAGACCAGTGCTGTCAATAGCAGGGACAGGACAGCTGGGGAACCCCACAGTGGCAGAACACCAGGGCCTGGTGGCAAGACAACCTTTGCAAACCCGATAGTTCTCCCACTGCTTTGGACCCTTATATTTTCTTGGTGTGCTGGTGACATATATCTCTTGTTTTCTGCCACCCTGGGGGGCCACAGTATAGTAGGAAGGGAGCTCACTGCAGAACATGTGAAAGGGCCCGTTGTGGGATCAAAGTAAAGGGCCTCAGTATATATATAATTGCATTTTATAGTTGGCCCCCCTACTTTTGTCCCTGTCCCCCCATGTGCCCCCCCTAAGTATGAAAGCTGGAGACGCCACTGCAAGAGGCGCCTATTATCAGACGCAAGGACGCCGAGGCCAATCCAGAGCAATTGGGATTCTTGGAATTTTCTCTGCCTCCAGTCTGCGAAGCAGATGAGGAAGGAGCTTAGGTGGAGGGAAAGCATCGATTAGTCGGTACTGATTCCCTGGTGCCACTAACACATCTGTCGCGTGTGCCCATGGGTCTCTTGACCTGGCCAAAAACCTCAATACCTTCCGATTGAGTCCAGAAGCCAGGAGATCTATGTCTGGCGTGAGTTGAGCTTCTTGTTCCTCCTTGATGGTTGACATACGCCACCGCCGTGGCGTTGTCCTACTGGATCCTGACTGGATGCCTCTCTAGTCTCTGAGACCATGTGGAGAGGCACAGCCTGATCGCACGGAATTCCGGGACGTTGATCGGCAAGTGGGATTCCTCCGGAGTCCAGCGACCCTGGTCGACTGAACCCCCCAGACCCCCCCCCCAACCGGTAAGGCTGGCGTCCGTCATGATCACTATCCAGTGAAAAGGAGGAAACGACTTCCCGGACAGAAGTGCCGGTGATGTCAGCCACCAAACTAGGGAGGTCCTGACTAGGTGGCTCACCCGGATTTGACAATCCAGGGATGATGGGCACTTGTCCCATCTGGACAGACTTTCCTTCTGTAACACTCGCGTGTGAAATTGTGCATATGGTACCGCCTCGAAGTAGGCTACCACGAGGCCCAGGACTTGCCTGTAAAAGCGGCGTGACGACCATCTTGTGGATGTCAACTGCCGCACCGCAGCCCGAAGGAGTCCAGAATCAACACCAGATATACTAGGAGTTGAGTCGGTACCAATACTGACTTCTGAGTGTTCAGCACCCAAGCCAAGTATCAGAGGGTCTGATGGGTTATAGACACGCTCACCACTAACTCTGAGGTTGAGTGGCCCTCAGAAGAATCTCGTCCAAGTAGCCAACGATAGCGAAGCCACGCTGTCTTTGCCAGAATCAGGGCGAGCACCCTGGTGAACACCCTCAGTGCTGATGCCAGGCCAATGGGGGCGCCACCCTTTGGTAGTGGTCTTTCCCGGCCGCAAAGCATAGCCATCTCTGATGCCTGGAGCATATGGGGACCTGCAAGTATGCGTCTTTGCCAAGGATGCCAGAAATCCCCCGGATGGAGGGCAGCGACAACAGAGCGAACCAACTCCCTCCGGAATCTTTGTACCTTCACAAAGCAATTGAGGGGCCTGAGATCCAAGATTGGGCGAACCCCCTCCTTCTTGGTACTAGGAACAGATCTGAGTAAAAACCCTTGAAACCGTTGCTGTACTGAAACAGGAATAATCACCCTGCGTATCCTAGGGCAAGAGAGAAACTATCTTATACCCTGAGGAAACTACTTTGCAAACTTTGCGGGATCTGAGATGTCCACCAGGTCGCGATGTCGCAAACACGTCCCCCTACCCGAGAGATGGGTGGTGACAGATCTTTATGCGGATTCAGATTTGTTCGTAGGCTTGTTGGGCTTGCGAAACCAGGGACACTACTGTCCCTCAGCAGGGGCTTTATCGGCCTGGGATCGTCCATTTGCCGCACTAGGCACACGAAAAGACCGCTTTGTTGAAGGAGGGCCCTAGCCAACCGCGTGGCTCATTACCCTTTTTTGGATTGAGGGAGCAGCATGCTCTTACCTCTTGTGGCATCTTTAATAATGTCATCCAGGGATGCTCCAAAAGTCTGTCGCCCTTAAAGGGCAAATCCATCAGGGTTTTCTTGGAAGATTGATCCGCAGACCAATCTTAACCAAAGTAGACGGCGTAACACCACCGCAGAGCTTGAAGCTCTGGCCAGCAGAGGAATTGTGTCCAAGGCTGATTCACAAACAAATTTTTGGCCCTGCCAATTGGTCAGCTAAGGCTGTCCGGGGAAGCCTGACGTGCTTTTAACCCATTGTGCAGCATCTTGCCTATTCAGTGAGTGTCTGAGACACCAGGGCCCCAACTATCGTTGGGCGCACAGCCGAACCCAATACCATGTACAGGTTGTGGGTGACCGCCTCAGCCATCTTGTCTGCAGGGACCTTGAAGGCAGGAGCCCCTTCCACCGGAACGGTGGCTAGCTTGTTTAGTCTGGACACAGAAGGGTCCACTATCGGGGGCGAGGTCCATTTTTTCAAGAAACTCGTCGAGAGTAACGCACCGCCAGATTTTTAGGGACTGAAAAAAACCTTCTGTGGTTTGTCCCACTCCTTGTATAAAAGTTTGTCTATATAAGACACACAAGGAAACACCTAGCCGTGCAGGTCGCCTTACGGAACCCAAAAGTGACGGGCGCTCCTCTTTTTAGAGTGTCTTGCACTGCGGTGATAAAGTCACTTACCAGAACCCTATTGCGTGCTGACCTGGATCCGGAGACTCTCACTGTCCGGCCGATCTCGGTCCGCATCCTCAGATACATCAGATCTAGGCCTAAGCAGTAGCTGGACTCGGCTCTGCATCTGAGTTGTCCCCAGCAGATGGCAGGGGAGGGGGCGCTTTCTAGCCCCCGTTTTCCCACGCGCTGCTTACACCTTGGCAATAAGCATCAATTGCAAGCTCAGGTATTTCAGGGGAAAAAGCGTCTGCTTCAGACGCCATGCTGACCCACACGCCTGACACAGGCAAGGCACAGTAACCTACCCTCCTAGCTGCAGTAGAGACGAGGGTTCCCCCCCCAGAGGACTCACCACCCTGGAACAGTGTACGGCTGCCGTCCGCTACCTAGTAGAGCTGCTTCCTCAGCTATACAGTCTGAGGTGTCAGCAGCCTGTGTCTGTCGGTTTGCGCCTGTTTAAATGCTGTCTGATCGATGGCAAAATGGCCGTCGAGAGGCCAATAGAGGCCAAACAATGCTGCGGGCCACAAGAACATGGCCGCCGGGCGTAGATAAAGCATGGAACACAGGAAAAATGGCCGCCGAGCGGCCGCTAGAGGTCAAACACAGTGCAGCCACAAAAACATGGCCGCCAGTGCAGCAGAAAGTAAACACAGCAGGGATCACCAAAAACATGGCTGCCGAGCGGACGATAGAGGCCAAATACAGCGCAGCCACAAGAACATGGCCGCCAGTGAAGATAGAGCAATACAGCATGGATCACAGCAAAAATGGTCGCCGACAGCATGGAGCAGGACACACAGGTAAGCAAATCTCTTAAGCATCTTATAACACTGATTTAGCGGACAGACATGCACAGTTCCCCACAGGTGAAGCCCTCCCCAGGTGAACCCCATCCCAGCAGCTAGCTCAGAGAGCCTAGGGAGGAGGGAAGGAAGGAGGGGGAGAAGGGAAGGATAGAGCCCTTTACTCACCTCTCCAGGAATGCCCAGCTCTGTCTTCCTGCCGAAGCAGGGAATTATACTTACCCTTCCTGTGAGATTGTGCTGGAAGCATCCCAGACAGACCATCTTCCACATGGTGATGGAGATGACTGTCGGCCAGCTACTGCGACTCGGCCGTATAGACAGGTCCGATGCAATCCCTGGAGCGTATAGCTCACCTGCCACCCGTAGAGCGACGGGCATGTCATGGACGACCCAGTGCGTAGCTATGGTCGGCACACGCTCGATGGCCGAAACTGGGGGGACTACAAGGATCTGGGATCCAGCCTGTCACCCAGTCGGCAGTTGATCGAAGATCACAGGAACAAGAATCAAAATAAAATAATAAAATTTCAATCTGGAATAAAAAACCTCTAGGCCTATGGGCCCGAAGGGAGCCATGTCTACTCCATAGCTAGGCAGAAAAAAACTGATCTGCTTAGTGCAGGCTGAGGGGATATAGCCAGTAGGACTGCCCCCTGGGCGGGGCTGTTCAGCTTTGACGTTAACACTTTCTGCCTAGTCACTCCAAAAGGAAGGCTAATACCCACTTTGTCAAAATTAAGGCTGTGTCCGTCCATGAATGAAAGAGAAAAGTCATTTAAAACTACTCGCGGCTGTAATGAATTGTCGGGTCCCGGCAATACAGATAAAATTAATTGAAAAAAAATGCGTGGGGGTCCCCCAAAATTCCATTACCAGGTCCTTCAGGTCTGGTATGGATATTAAGGGGAACCCTGCGCCAAATTTTAAAAAAAAATTACGTGGGGTTCCCCCCAAAAATCCATACCAGACCCTTATCCGAGCACGCAACCTGGCAGGCCGCAGGAACGGTGTCAGTGGACGGTGTCAGTAGAGCAGAGGACAGGTTAAAGTGTTTTTTTTACCATTTTTTTCATAATTTTTTTTTTTTATTAGCCCTGTTGGGGGGGCTTTGGTTTTAGGTCTCTGAATGAACACAGGGGTCCCCCTATGCCTGTACACTACAAGACCCAGCATGTGCAGGACTCACTACTCCCCCATGCTGGCTCCTGTCACAACCCTAAATATAGGATGTTCCCAGTACAGGGGAGTCAGGAGAAGTTTCAGTTTCCCTCAGTGTGTAGACCAACCACCCCTGTGTCCAGCACTGCAGAATGTTCTAACATTCTTGCTTCCACCCGCCCCCGCTCCACTCTTACTAAGTCACATTTCCAGCTTGAGAAAGAGTTTATCCCCCAGCGGGCCCCGCCATGACTGAGGACAGGTGGTGGGAGAGGCGGTTGTAAGCGAGGGAGTTGAAGACACAGGCGGTGAAGTGGCGTCTGACTTGAATGGAGAGGTGAGGGGAGGAGACACGGGAGGAGGGGGGACCAACTCACAGAGGCACAGAAACAGTGAGGACATGGAGATCGGATGCAGTGCGGAGAAGGCAGGTCTGTGCGGAGAAGGCAGAACGTTCACCACAATACATGTACCGCCTCCTCCACTCAGCAGCCCCATCTCACCCATGTGAAGGAGAGGGGAGTGGTCTACCTGTCACATACTATCTGGTATCCGAGGTGATCCCCCCCGCCCACACAGAGACTCATTGACAGCGGATCTAATGTGAGAGGGAGGCCGCACCGCCCCCCCTGGAGCAGGGGCCGGGTCACTATGGCAACTCCGCGGCTGTATCCTTTCATGCTACACCCACTTGTCACTGCCGGCTGCCGCCCCTCTTAAAGTGCCGCCTGGGACCATGGGCCCATTTGGTCCCATGGAAGGGCCGGCCCTGTCTATAACCAATAGTGCCAGCCTTCCCCTGCATGTACCCATAATATCACCAGCACTAGGTCCTAATAGACTGCCGCCGCTGTCAATAGCAGGGACAGGACAGCTGGGGAACCCCACAGTGGCAGAACACCAGGGCCCGGTGGCAAGACTGCCTTGGACCCTTATATTTTCTTGGTGTGCTGGTGACATATATCTCTTGTTTTCTGCCACCCTGGGGGGCCACAGTATAGTAGGAAGGGAGCTCACTGCAGAACATGTGAAAGGGCCCGTTGTGGAATCGTAGTAAAGGGCCTCAGAATATATATAATTGCATTTTATAGTTGGCCCCCCTACTTTTGTCTCTGTCCCCCCATGTGCCCCCCCTAAGTATGAAAGCTGGAGACGCCACTGCAAGAGGCGCCTACTATCAGACGCACTAGATCGGCGTACCAAGGACGCAGAGGCCAATCCAGAGCAATTGGGATTCTTGGAATTTTCTCTGCCTCCAGTCTGCGAAGCAGATAAGGAAGGAGCTTAGGTGGAGGGAAAGCATCGATTAGTCGGTACTGACTCCCTGGTGCCACTAACACATCTGTCGCGTCTGCCCATGGGTCTCTTGACCTGGCCAAAAACCTCAATACCTTCTGATTGAGTCCAGAAGCCAGGAGATCTATTGTCTGGCGTTTGTTGAGCTTCTTGTTCCTCCTTGATGGTTGACATACGCCACCGCCGTGGCGTTGTCCTACTGGATCCTGACTGGATGCCTCTCTAGTCTCTGAGACCATGTGGAGAGGCACAGCCTGATCGCACGGAATTCCGGGATGTTGATCGGCAAGTGGGATTCCTCCGGAGTCCAGCGACCCTGGTCGACTGAAATCCCCAGACCCCCCCCAACCGGTAAGACTGGCGTCCGTCATGATCACTATCCAGTGAAAAGGAGGAAACGACTTCCCGGACAGAAGTGCTGGTGATGTCAGCCACCAAACTAGGGAGGTCCTGACTAGGTGGGTCACCCGGATTTGACAATCCAGAGATGATGGGCACTTGTCCCATCTGGACAGACTTTCCTTCTGTAACACTCGCGTGTGCAATTGCGCATATGGTACCGCCTCGAAGGAGGCTACCATGAGGCCCAGGACTTGCCTGTAAAAGCAGCGTGACGACCATCCTGGGGATGTCAACTGCCACACCGCAGCCCGAAGGGTCTGAAACTTTCCTATAGGGAAAAAACTTTTGCCTCTGAGGAGTCCAGAATCAACACCAGATATACTAGGAGTTGAGTCAGTACCAATACTGACTTCTGAGTGTTCAGCACCCAAGCCAAGTATTAGATGGTCTGATGGGTTATAGACACGCTCACCACTAACTCTGAGGTTGAGTGGCCCTCAGAAGAATCTCGTCCAAGTAGCCAACGATAGCGAAGCCACGCTGTCTTTGCCAGAATCAGGGTGAGCACCCTGGTGAACACCCTCAGTGCTGATGCCAGGCCAATGGGGGCGCCACCCTTTGGTAGTGGTCTTTCCCGGCCGCAAAGCGTAGCCATCTCTGATGCCTGGAGCATATGGGGACCTGCAAGTATGCGTCTTTGCCAAGGATGCCAGAAATCCCCCGGATGGAGGGCAGCGACAACAGAGCAAACCAACTCCCTCCGGAATCTTTGTACCTTCACAAAGCAATTGAGGGGCCTGAGATCCAAGATTGGGCGAACCCCCTCCTTCTTGGTACTAGGAACAGATCTGAGTAAAAACCCTTGAAACCGTTGCTGTACTGAAACAGGAATAATCACCCTGCGTATCCGAGGGCAAGAGAGAAACTATCTTGTACCCTGAGGAAACTACTTCGCAAACCCCTGCGGGATCTGAGATGTCCACTAGGTCGCGATGTCGCAAACATGTCCCCCTACCCGAGAGATGGGTGGTGACAGATCTTTATGCGGATGCAGATTTGTTCGCAGGCTTGTTGGGCTTGCGAAACCAGGGACACTACTGTCCCTCAGCAGGCGCTTTATCGGCCTGGGATCGTCTATTTGTCGCACTAGGCAGACGAAAAGACCGCTTTTGGTGAAGGAGGGCCCTAGCCAACCGCGTGGCTCATTACCCTTTTTTGGATTGAGGGAGCAGCATGCTCTTACCTCTTGTGGCATCTTTAATAATGTCATCCAGGGATGCTCCAAAAGTCTGTCGCCCTTAAAGAGCAAATCCATCAGGGTTTTCTTGGAAGATTGATCCGCAGACCAATCTTAACCAAAGTAGACGGCGTAACACCACCGCAGAGCTTGAAGCTCTGGCAGGCAGAGGAATTGTGTCCAAGGCTGATTCGCAAACAAATTTTTGGCCCTGCCAATTGGTCAGCTAGGGCTGTCCGGGAAAGCCTGACGTGCTTTCAACCCATTGTGCAGCATCTTGCCCATTCAGTGAGTGTCTGAGACACCAGGGCCCCAACTATCGTTGGGCGTACAGCCGAACCCACTACCATTTACAGGTTGCGGGTGACAGCCTCAGCCATCTTGTCTGCAGGGACCTTGAAGGCAGGAGCCCCTTCCACCGGAATGGTGGCTAGCTTGTTTAGTCTGGACACAGAAGGGTCCACTATCGGGGACGAGGTCCATTTTTTCAAGAAACTCGTCGAGAGTAACGCACCGCCAGATTTTTAGGGACCGAAAAAAACCTTCTGTGGTTTGTCCCACTCCTTGTATAAAAGTTTGTCTATATAAGACACACAAGGAAACACCTAGCCGTGCGGGTCGCCTTACGGAACCCAAAAGTGACGGTCGCTTCTCTTTTTAGAGTGTCTTGCACTGCAGTGATAAAGTCACTTACCAGAACCCTATTTCGTGCTCACCTGGATCCGGAGACTCTCACTGTCCGGCCGATCTCGGTCCACATCCTCAGATACATCAGATCCAGGCCTAAGCAGTAGCTGGACTCGGCTCCGCATCTGAGTTGTCCCCAGCAGATGGCGGGGGAGGGGGCGCTTTCTAGCCTCCGTTTTCCCACGCGCTGCTTACACCTTGGCAATAAGCATCAATTGCAAGCTCAGGTATTTCAGGGGAAAAAGCGTCTGCTTCTGACGCCATGCTGACCCACACGCCTGACACAGGCAAGACACAGTAACCTGCCCTCCTAGCTGCAGTAGAGATGAGGGTTCCCCCCCAGAGGACTCACCACCCTGGAACAGTGTACGGCTGCCGTCCGCTACCAAGTAGAGCTGCTTCCTCAACTATACAGTCTGAGGTGTCAGCAGCCTGTGTCTGTCGGTTTGCGCCTGTTTAAATGCTGTCTGATCGATGGCAAAATGGCCGTCGAGAGGCCAATAGAGGCCAAACAATGCCGCGGGCCACAAGAACATGGCCGCCGGGAGTAGATAAAGCATGGAACACAGGAAAAATGGCCACCGAGCGGCCGCTAGAGGTCAAACACAGTGCAGCCACAAAAACATGGCCGCCAGTGCAGCAGAAAGTAAACACAGCAGGGATCACCAAAAACATGGCTGCCGAGCGGACGATAGAGGCCAAATACAGCGCAGCCACAAGAACATGGCCGCCAGTGCAGATAGAGCAATACAGCATGGATCACAGCAAAAATGGTCGCCGACAGCATGGAGCAAGACACACAGGTAAGCAAATCTCTTAAGCATCTTATAACACTGATTTAGCGGACAGACATGCACAGTTCCCCACAGGTGAAGCCCTCCCCAGGTGAACCCCCGTCCCAGCAGCTAGCTCAGAGAGCCTAGGGAGGAGGGAAGGAAGGAGGGGGAGAAGGGAAGGATAGAGCCCTTTACTCACCTCTCCAGGAATGCCCAGCTCTGTCTTCCTGCCGAAGCAGGGAATTATACTTACTCTTCCTGCGGGATTGTGCTGGAAGCATCCCAGACAGACCATCTTCCGCATGGTGACGGAGATGACTGTCGGCCAGCTACTGCGATTCGGCCGTATAGACAGGTCTGATGCAATCCCTGGAGCGTATAGCTCACCGGCCACCCGTAGAGCGACGGGCATGCCGTGGACGACCCAGTGCGTAGCTATGGTCGGCACACGCTCGATGGCCGAAACTGGGGGGACTACAAGGATCTGGGATCCAGCCTGTCACCCAGTCGGCAGTTGATCGAAGATCACAGGAACAAGAATCAAAATAAAATAATAAAATTTCAATCTGGAATAAAAAACCTCTAGGCCTATGGGCCCGAAGGGAGCCATGTCTACTCCATAGCTAGGCAGAAAAAAACTGATCTGCTTAGTGCATGCTGAGGGGATATAGCCAGTAGGACTGCCCCCTGGGCGGGGCTGTTCAGCTTTGAAGTTAACACTTTCTGCCTAGTCACTCCTAAAGGAAGGCTAATACCCACTTTGTCAAAATTAAGGCTGTGTCAGTCCATGAACGAACGAGAAAAGTCATTTAAAACTACTCGCGGCTGTAATGAATTGTCGGGTCCCGGCAATACAGATAAAATTCATTGAAAAAAATGCGTGGGGGTCCCCCAAAATTCCATTACCAGGCCCTTCAGGTCTGGTATGGATATTAAGGGGAACCCTGCGCCAAATGGAAAAAAAAAATTACGTGGGGTTCCCCCCAAAAATACATACCAGACCCTTATCCGAGCACGCAACCTGGCAGGCCGCAGGAAAAGAGGGGGGAATGAGAGAGCCCATGTTGATGTAGACAAGGGCTTCATCCCCACAACCCTTGCCCAGTGGTTGTGGGGGTATGTGGGCGTGGGGACTTATCGGAATCTGGAAGCCCCCTTTAACAAAGGGGACCCCCAGATCCCGCCCCCCCCCCCATGTGAATTGGTAAGAGGGGGACGGGATCACGTGATGGGTGGCCCCGCCCTCAGCTACATAAGAAATGTCAGGCTGGCGCCGCATCATTCGCCAGAGGTGCCTCCGGTGGAGGCAGGATCGTGTGCGTGTTCCTCTCTGGAGATCATCCATTGCTGGAGATCGAGAATTGGATTACATCGCTGGATGGATTTATTGGATTACATCGCTGGAATCTCTTTTTTATTTTTTATTTTTAATAAAGGACTTGTCCCAAGCCGTCTCCTGCGGTTTTTAACATTTTGACACTTTTTTGTGAAATGGTAGGGGTACAATGTACCCCTTACCAATTCACATAGGGGGGGCGGGATCTGGGGGTCCACTTTGTTAAAGGATGCTTCCATATTCCGATAAGCCCCCCGCCCGCAGACCCCCACAACCACCAGTCAAGGGTTGTGGGGATTAGACCCTTGTCCCCATCAACATGGGGACATCCTCCTTGTGTTGAGGGCATGTGGCCTGGTACGGTTCAGGAGGGGGGGCGCTCTCTCGTCCCCCCTCTTTTCCTGCGGCCTGCCAGGTTGCGTGCTCGGATAAGGGTCTGGTATGGATTTTTGGGGGGAAGCGCCACGCCATTTTTTTTTTTTTGGTGCGGAGTTCCCCTTAAAAATCCATACCAGACCTTTAGGGCCTGGTAATGGAATTTTGTGGGACCCCCAAGCATTTTTATTTTTTATTTTTCAATGACTTTCAATGACTTTTATCTGTATTGCCGGGACCAGACAATTCATTACAGCCACGAGTAGTTTTAAATGACTTTTTCCTTTAGAAATTTCATTTTGTGCAGAGACTATTATAAACACGGGAAACATGCGCTACTTTACAGGCATACTATAGATACCCCCAGGTACGAAATGTAAAGGAATATTTCACTTTTATTGTTTCACTTTAAGTATTATTAAAATCACTGTTCCTGAAAAAATGCCTTTTTTAAAACTTTTTTTTGCATTGATACATGTCTCCTGGGGCAGAACCAGGGTCCCCAAACACTTTTTATGACAATAACTTGCATAATAACCTTTAAAATTAGCACTTTTGATTTTTCATGTTCGTGTCCCATAGACTTTAATGGTGTTTGCGTGTTCGAACCAATTTTTTGCCTGTTCGCATGTTCTTGATGCGAACCGAACAGGGGGGTGTTCGGCCCATCCCTAGTCATAGGCAGCATTCCTCCTTCTCCAAACACGGTGAGTTGAGTTGATGTCAAAGAGCTTGATTTTGGTCTCATCTGACCAAAATACTGTCACTCGGTTCTCCTCTGAATCATTCAGATGTTCATTAGCAAGCTTCAGACGGGCCTGTACATGTGACAGACAGGGAGAGATTGAGAAACAGCAGCACTAGACGCCAGTCTTTTGTGTTCTATTACTAAAATGGAATGTACTGATGAGCTCAATAGTGGGCCGCTTCTCATTTTACTGCCCATTCACACCCGGGGGGGTGGACAAGACCTCCAAGTGTTATGTAACTGCTGTAGAGAGAATCAAGGTCTCCCAAATCTGGGCTGCAGTGTGTCACAGGACTATGTATATCTCAGAAGTGAATACAAATTGTTTGGCAAATAAAACCGCTCCCATATAAAGAATGTATTTCATCTTTGTATTTATATATATATATATATATATATAATGATTTAATTTATTAAGATAAAAGCTGTCCAAAACTGGCTGGCCCTATGTGAAAAAGTAATTGCTAAATCGTGAAGGAACTGTGATTGACTAAATTTTCTGGAAAGTTGAGTTAAATTCCGCTTGCCACCCCCAGGTGTGATTACTGCCAGACCTGTTGAATCAATAAATCACTTAAGTAGAAGCTGTCTGACAAAGTGAAACACGTTAAAATATCTCAAAAAGCAACACATCATGCCACAATCTAAAGAAATTCAATAAAAGATGAGAAAAAGTAATCAACGTGCATCAGTCTGGAAAGGGTTACAAAGCCATTTCTAAACCTTTGGGACTCCAGTGAAGCACAGTGAGAGCCATTATCCACAAATTGAGAAAACTTTGAACAGTGTCCAACCTTCCCATGAGTGGCTGGCCAACTAAAATGACTCCAAGCGCACAACGACGGCTCACCCATGAGGTCATAAAAGAACCCAGAACATCTAAAGAATTGCAGGCCTCACTTGCCTCAAATAAGATCGGTGTTCATGATTCAATAAGAAAGAGACTGGGCAAAAATGGCATCCATGGGAGAGTTCCAAGGCGAAAGCCCCTGCTGACCAAAAAGATCACAAAGCCTTGTCTCACATTTGCCCAAAAACATCTTGATTATCCAAGACTTTTGGGCAAATATTCTGTGGACTGATGAGAAAAGTGTGAACTTTATGAAAGTTGTGCATCTCGTAACTTCTGGCGTAAAACGAACACAGCATTACATAAAAATAACATCATACCAACAGTCAAACATGGTGGTGGTAGTGTGATGGGTCTTTGCAGCTTCAGGACCTGGCCGACCTGCCATAATTGATGGAACCATGAATTCTGCGCTCTACCAGAAAATCCTGAAGTAGAATGTCCAGCCATCAGGTCGTGACCTCAAGCGCACTTGGATTATGCAGCAGGACAATGATCCTCAACACTCCAGCAAGCCCACCTGTGAACGGTTAATAAAAAATAAGGTTTTTAGATGGTCTAGTCAAAGTCCAGACTTACGTCCGATTGAGATGCTGTGGCATGACCTTAAAGAGGCCATTCATGCTGGAAAACCCCCAAAAATACTTTTTCACAGGACTGTAGCCGTTTGCCTGGAGTTCAGCTTTTAAGTTCTGCAGTAGTTTAAGAAAATCGCTTCAAACATACAAAAATATGCAAAAATTGAAATCTTTACTAATATCAAATGGTGCTGCTCTTGAAAAGTACTATTAAAGGGTTGACAGGTTTTCTCTTATTACAGAAAACCCATTTCATAAAGTAAAAGCATCTCACCTAAAAACCATGTGCTTCCAATTTCAAAATCTTGGTTATTTTATTAAATAACCTGGTCTGTAATTTTTTAATAGATGGTGTAGGAGATTGTGGTAAAAGAAGCTAATGATTTAATTGTTCTCCAAGGATCTATACTTAATGATTCAGTGTCAGCAGCTTTTGTAATGATAATACAATGTAGACACTGAAGTGTAACTATATTTGGTCCCCTTGAGGCCGAAATAAACTCAGAATACAGCTTATCTCAGTGCACCAGCTTTGCACATCCTAAATGGATGTTGCATTCTAGGTACCAACATAACATATAAACAATTAAAATGATTTTTTTTTATTATTTATCTCATTTTTTGCAAGGAAATTATGAATCTGAAATTCAAACTCGTAGCTTGCTAAACAAAAACATTTCATTAATGGTTGAGGCATGCTGAGCGATAAGAAAACAGTTCTAGCCTGCCAGATATTTTTATTTTTTTTTAAGTTTGAGCATGGAAGGTTTACAGCTATAGCTGTGTCATAATGGATATTTTATCAGAGTTAAGCCTCGTACACACGATCGGATTTTCCGCAGACAAAACATCAGACTTTTGTCCGAAGGGCGTTGGTCATTAACTTGTCTTGCATACAAACGACACACAATTGTCGGCCAACAAACACGAACATAGTGACGTACTACGTGACATTTCAGCTCTTGAGTGCCACCCTTTGGGCACCATCTGCTAATGTCATGTATGGTGAGCATTGCTTCCGAGCATGCGTGTTTGTACTTAGAACTTTTTTTTGACGACTTGTGTACACATGATAGGAAAATCTGACAACAGACCGTTGTCCACGGAAAATGTATAAGCCTGCCATTCATCATTTGTCGGTGGAAAGTCTGACAACAATTGTCTGATGGAGAGAACAAACGGTCGGATTTTCGGCTAACAGGCTGTGATCACACAATTCCCGTCGGAAAATCCGATCGTGTGTACGAGGCTTAAGCCTCGTAGTAGGAAAGAGGAATGGGAGAGCATGCTCCGCTTGCAATGTATCCCAATTCTTCTATTATGTAATGAATTTGAATTGTCCCCATATTAGCTTCCAGTATTCATTCAGTGATTAAGCAATTTTCATTCCTTCAACTATGGGTTGAAGAAGAGAAAGTAGAAATTAATTAGTTAGAAAGTAGAAATTAATTAGTAGAATGTAGAATGGCATGTGAATTGCCATCATCCCTGATTAAATGGAAAAGGTATGACCTCAAGTTTGGGATTTTTAAAGGCAATTGTACAATGAAACAAATTTTTATATATATTGTGACAGCAGGAAGGTAAAGTCACCTGGTTGCATCCAGGGGGGTAGATATATTTCGCCCAGATTCAGGCTTTACGCCGATTTATACAGCTAGGTGGAGAGTTGTATAAGCCCAGCTGAGACTAGTGGGCTCATGAATGACTCATACCTCTAGGGAGAGTGCTGGGCGTCGTGCAGGCAGGGAGTTGATGAGGCCAGCTGAAGCCTGTCAGTTCGTTTAAGGCCTCTATAAAAACTCCCAGATTCATTAGATGTTAGCTCATGCCTGGAAGCAGACCTGTGTGGACTGTCTAGGGAGAGTGAACCCCTGTGCGGTGAGAGAAAGCCTGTGTGGCTATATTTTGCTTGGACATTTAAAACCAGGGACTAGGACAGCACTAGGCTGATCCCAGTTGTTAGTTAGGAAACCTGTATGTTTAGTCAGAGGTCAAGTTGACCAGGATTTATTTTGTTTGTTTCTTTTGCTTTGCTGTGTTTTTGTCACTGTAAATAGAAAATAAACGGCACCTTTTTGATTTTGAAAACCACAACCTCCGTCTGCTGGGCCTGTTTTTGTGTGGGGAGCCCATCCCGGGGGTCACACACACCCGCTGCCGAGCTAACCCCCTCACAGTTGGTGGAGAACCAGTGGCAGTTTTTTTTTAAGCCAGCATGGAGGAGATACTGAAACAGCTGGCTCTAGCAAATGCCAATCAACAGCAGACAAATGCAGGTTTGCAAAAGAGCCTTGCAGCTCAACAACAGAACTTCGCAGCCCAGCAGCAAGCTCATCAACAGAGCCTTGCAGCCCAGCAGCAAGCTCACCAACAGAGTCTGGAAGCTCAGCAACAAGCCCAGCAACGATCTGAGGCCCGCTTCATAGACCTATTACAGAAGCAAGAGCAGAGACTACAACAAATGGAAGCAGTAATGCAGCAACGTCCGCAGACCAGTGAGGAAAGCCGTCCCACTAATACCGCGTCCTTTGGGGTGAGTCGTTTATTGACAAAAATGACTGGAGAGGATGATCCAGAGGTATTTTTGACCACGTTTGAAAGGACTGCTGAAAGAGAAAAGTGGCCTGAGGAGCAGTGGGCTGGACTGGTGGCTCCTCTGTTAACGGGTGAATCGCAGAAAGCTTACTATGACCTAGAGCCTGACCAAGCAAAAGACTATGTGATGCTAAAAGCTGAAATATTGGCAAGGCTGGGTGTCACCCTGGCTGTCCGGGCTCAGCGTGTGCATAACTGGACTTTCCAGCTTGGAAAACCCCCCAGGTCTCAAATGTATGATCTCATTCACCTGAGCAGAAAGTGGCTACAGCCAGAGACTTTGTCCGCACCAAAGATTGTGGAACGTGTTGTAATGGATCGGGTTTTGAGAGCTCTTCCTACTGCCATCCAAAAGTGGGTAAGCCATGGAGACCCAGAGACGGCCGATGGTCTTGTGGATCGTGTGGAGAAATACTTGGCTACAGAGAACCTGACGGCCTCTTCCAGAGACACTCGGACTTTCCACCCTAAGACCAGACCATCCCCAGGGGCGGATAAGATGATTCCAAGGGGTAAGGGTGGAGAGAGTGAGAGGGTGGGAGCTCTACCCCAAGTTTGGCGAGAACAGCCTGGGAAATCAGCGGCTCAAGAGGCGGCAAGAAGGATCATTTGCTACCGCTGCCGGCAAGCGGGACATATTGCAGCAAATTGCCCGGTTTTGGAGGAACCCATGCAGTGTGACTTTCTGACGGGCAGACGTCAGTCGCTGTGTGCGACAGTCGCATGCACTGCCATTCGGGGAACTGAGAAACATTTATGCAAAATGTGTATTAATGGTAGAAATGTTGTGGTATTGCTGGATTCAGGTAGCCTTGTGACCCTGATAAAGGCTGAATTAGTTAAAACAGAGGTCTCTGGGAATAGCAAGGTAGCTGTTATTTGTGTGCATGGGGACACCCGAGAGTATCCAGTGACTACAGTGTGTTTCGAGACCCCCAAAGGTACCCTTTCTCATCCAGTGGGCTTAGTGTCTCAGTTACCGCATGACGCCATTGTGGGAAGGGATTTTCCGAAGTTCTGGGAACTGTGGGATGATCCTGAGCCCCCCACTGGTGCCCCTATGTACCAGGAATATGATAGCCAGAACTCCTCTGAGAGTGGTGAGGACTCTCCCGAATTTCCCTTGTCAGTATTGGCAGGGGAGACTCAAGAAACTGGAGAGGAGCCCACCTCCTCAGACGAAAACCTACCGTCTGTGGAGTTTTCTGATCTTGAGGTTCACAGGGAAAACTTTGCCACAGAACAGTTGAAAGACCCCGCCCTAATAAAGGCACGGGAAAACGTAGTGAAAATAGATGGCGAGTTAGTGAACCCAGATAATACCTGCACTTACCCATACTTCAGCGTAGAGAAGGACCTACTGTATCGGGTGGCAAAAAGGGCAGAAGAAACCGTTGAGCAGCTTGTGGTGCCCAAACCTTACAGGAAGTTGGTGTTGGAGTTGGCCCATGGGCACATTCTTGGAGGTCATCTGGGGACAGAGAAAACCCGAGAGAGGGTATTACAGAGATTCTATTGGCCTGGGGTGATGAAGGACATAGAAAATTATTGTTCCTCCTGCCCTGTGTGTCAGAGGTCGGCCCCGATGCCACACTTCCGTAGCCCGCTGGTCCCTCTACCCATCATTGAGGTCCCGTTTGAGAGAATCGCAATGGATTTGGTAGGTCCTATAATCAAGTCCGCTAGGGGGCACCAGTACATATTGGTTATAATGGACTATGCCACCCGTTATCCAGAAGCGATCCCTCTCAGAAATACCTCGGCCAAAACCATAGCCAAAGAGCTATCTCTTGTTTTTAGCCGGGTGGGTATTTGTAAAGAACTGCTTACGGACCAAGGTACACCCTTTATGTCCCGGGTTATGAAGGAGCTGTGTAAATTGTTCAAAGTGACGCAATTACGTACATCTGTGTATCACCCCCAAACCGATGGGCTGGTTGAAAGATTCAACAAAACCCTAAAACAAATGTTGAAGAAAGTGGTGGATAGGGATGGAAAGGATTGGGACTGTCTACTTCCTTATTTGATGTTTGCTATTAGGGAGGTGCCCCAATCCTCTACGGGATTCTCCCCCTTTGAGTTACTGTATGGGAGACACCCAAGAGGGCTGTTGGATATTGCCAAGGAAACTTGGGAAAGTGAGAGTTCTCCCCACAGGAGTGTGATTGAGCATGTCGCCCTGATGCAAGATCGAATTGCACAGGTAATGCCCATCGTGAAGGAACATTTGGCCCAAGCGCAGTTGGCACAGCAGAGAGTGTACAACCGTGGAGCCAAGACCCGTACCTTTTCCCCGGGGGATAGGATATTGGTACTTGTCCCTACGGTTGAAAGTAAATTCCTTGCCAAATGGCAAGGCCCCTACGAGATAATGGAAAAAGTGAGCGAAGTGAATTACAAGGTCAGACAACCAGGAAGGCGAAAGCCCGAACAGATCTATCACGTTAATCTGTTGAAAGCCTGGAGGGATAGAGAGTCCCTAGTCGCAGACACTTGGTCACCAGCTCAAACTGGTTGCGTGATTCCTGAGGTTGGAATCGCAGCCACCTTGTCACAACCCCAACAACAGGAGGTTAAGGAGTTTGTGCTTCGCAACAAGGAGGTATTCTCTGAGCTGCCGGGACAAACATCTGGGGTAGAGCATGACATTATTACCCCGCCCGGTGAAAGGGTGAAGTTAAAACCCTATCGGATCCCAGAGGCCCGACGGGAGGCAATACGGGAGGAAGTACAGAAAATGCTGAACTTAGGGGTGATAGAGGAGTCCCAAAGTGATTGGTCTAGTCCCATTGTGTTGGTGCCTAAACCGGATGGGAGCTGGCGATTTTGTAACGATTTTCGTCAGTTGAACAAAGTTACAAAATTTGACACCTACCCCATGCCACGTATAGATGAGTTGATCGACCGGCTGGGAACAGCCCGATACATGACGACTCTTGACCTCACAAAAGGGTATTGGCAAATCCCCCTGGCCAAGTCAGCCAAAGAGAAAACCGCATTTGTAACCCCAGACGGGGCGTTCCAATATAAAAGAATGCCGTTCGGGTTACAGAATGCGCCGGCCACATTCCAGCGGAAAATGGACCAGATGCTGAGGCCCCATCGGAAGTATGCTGCGGCTTACCTGGATGACGTAATTGTCCATAGCACAGATTGGGCCTCACATCTGCCAAAAGTGCAAGCAGTCCTGGACTCTGTTCGGGAAGCAGGGTTTACGGCTAACCCCAAGAAGTGTACCATTGGGCAGGAGGAGGCCAAATATCTTGGGTACACCATTGGGAGGGGAGTAATAAAACCCCAACTCAACAAAGTCGAGGCCATCCAGAGTTGGCCACGTCCCAACAGCAAGAAGCAGGTACGAGCCTTTCTGGGAATCGCTGGGTATTATCGGCGATTCATTCCCCACTTTGCTTCTAAGGCTGTGCCCCTAACCAACCTGACGAAGGGGAAAGGGTCGGTCATGATTAAATGGACCCCCGAGGCTGAGGCAGCATTCCAATTCTTGAAACAAGCCTTATGTAGCCAGCCAGTGTTGTACTCACCCGACTTCTCTAAAGACTTTGTCGTACAAAGTGATGCGTCAGATGTGGGGTTAGGAGCAGTATTGTCCCAGGTCTGGAACGGGGAAGAGCACCCAGTCATTTACCTCAGCAGGAAGTTGAAGTCCCATGAGGTAAATTACGCCACCGTTGAAAAGGAGTGTTTAGCGGTGAAGTGGGCTCTAGATTCCCTTCGGTACTACCTGCTAGGTAGGCACTTTGACATGGTTACGGATCACGCTCCGTTAAAGTGGATGGCTCAAAACAAGGAAACAAATAGAAGAGTGAATAGGTGGTTCCTGGCCCTCCAGGAATTCAACTTCACAGTAAAGCATCGCCCTGGCGTTCAAATGGGGAATGTGGATGCTTTGTCTCGAGTACATGAATGCCTGATTGCTGGTGTTACAACCCCGAGGTTAAAACAAGAGGGGGGGGTATGTGACAGCAGGAAGGTAAAGTCACCTGGTTGCATCCAGGGGGGTAGATATATTTCGCCCAGATTCAGGCTTTACGCCGATTTATACAGCTAGGTGGAGAGTTGTATAAGCCCAGCTGAGACTAGTGGGCTCATGAATGACTCATACCTCTAGGGAGAGTGCTGGGCGTCGTGCAGGCAGGGAGTTGATGAGGCCAGCTGAAGCCTGTCAGTTCGTTTAAGGCCTCTATAAAAACTCCCAGATTCATTAGATGTTAGCTCATGCCTGGAAGCAGACCTGTGTGGACTGTCTAGGGAGAGTGAACCCCTGTGCGGTGAGAGAAAGCCTGTGTGGCTATATTTTGCTTGGACATTTAAAACCAGGGACTAGGACAGCACTAGGCTGATCCCAGTTGTTAGTTAGGAAACCTGTATGTTTAGTCAGAGGTCAAGTTGACCAGGATTTATTTTGTTTGTTTCTTTTGCTTTGCTGTGTTTTTGTCACTGTAAATAGAAAATAAACGGCACCTTTTTGATTTTGAAAACCACAACCTCCGTCTGCTGGGCCTGTTTTTGTGTGGGGAGCCCATCCCGGGGGTCACACACACCCGCTGCCGAGCTAACCCCCTCACAATATATATATATATATATATATATATATATTGTGACAGCAGGACGGTAAAGTCACCTGGTTGCATCCAGGGGGGTAGATATATTTCGCCCAGATTCAGGCTTTACGCCGACTTATACAACTAGGTGGAGAGTTGTATAAGGCTAGTGGGCTCATGGATGACTCATACCTCTAGGGAGAGTGTGGGGCGTCGTGCAGACAGGGAGTTGATGAGACCAGCTGAAGCTTGTCAGCTCATTTAGGCCTCTATAAGAACTCCCAGCTTCATTAGATGTTAGCTCATGCCTGGACCCAGACCTGTGTGGACTGTCTAGGGAGAGTGAACCCCTGTGCGGTGAGACAAAGCCTGTGTGGCTATTTGCTTGGACATTTAAAACCAGGGACTTAGGGACTAGGACAGCACTAGGCTGATCCCAGTTGTTAGTTAGGATACCTGTATGTTTAGTCAGAGGTCAAGTTGACCAGGATTTATTTTGTTTATGTTTCTTTTTCTTTGCTGTGTTTTGTCACTGTAAATAGAAAATAAACCGCACCTTTTTGATTTTGAAAACCACAACCTCCGTTTGCTGGGCCTGTTTTTGTGTGGGGAGCCCATCTCGGGGGTCACACACACCCGCTGCCGAGCCAACCCCCTCACAGTTGGTGGAGAACCAGTGGCAGTTTTTTTTTAAGCCAGCATGGAGGAGATACTGAAGCAGCTGGCTCTAGCAAATGCCAATCAACAGCAGACAAATGCAGGTTTGCAAAAGAACTTCGCAGCCCAGCAGCAAGCTCATCAACAGAGCCTTGCAGCCCAGCAGCAGACAAACGCAACTTTGCAACAGAGTCTGGAGGCTCAGCAACAAGCCCAGCAGCAATCTGAGGCCCGCTTCATAGACCTGTTGCAGAAGCAAGAGCAGAGACTACAACAACAGATGGAAGCAGTAATGCAGCAACGTCCGCAGACCAGTGAGGAAAGCCGTCCCACTAATACCGCGTCCTTTGGGGTGAGTCGTTTATTGACAAAAATGACTGGAGAGGATGATCCAGAGGTATTTTTGACCACATTTGAAAGGACCGCTGAAAGAGAAAAGTGGCCTGAGGAGCAGTGGGCTGGACTGGTGGCTCCTCTGTTAACTGGTGAATCGCAGAAAGCTTACTATGACCTAGAGCCTAACCAAGCAAAAGACTATGTGATGCTAAAAGCTGAAATATTGGCAAGGCTGGGTGTCACCCAGGCTGTCCGGGCTCAGCGTGTGCATAACTGGACTTTCCAGCTTGGAAAACCCCCCAGGTCTCAAATGTATGATCTCATTCACCTGAGCAGAAAGTGGCTACAGCCAGAGACTTTGTCCGCACCAAAGATTGTGGAACGTGTTGTAATGGATCGGTTTTTGAGAGCTCTTCCTACTGCCATCCAAAAGTGGGTAAGCCATGGAGACCCAGAGACGGCCGATGGTCTTGTGGATCGTGTGGAGAAATACTTGGCTACAGAGAACCTGACGGCCTCTTCCAGAGACACTCAGACTTTCCACCCTAAGACCAGACCATCCCCAGGGGCGGATAAGAGGATTCCAAGGGGTGAGGGTGGAGAGAGTGAGAGGGTGGGAGCTCTACCCCAAGTTTGGCGAGAACAGCCTGGGAAATCAGCGGCTCAAGAGGCCGCAAGAAGGATCGTTTGCTACCGCTGCCGGCAAGCGGGACATATTGCAGCCAATTGCCCGGTTGTGGAGGAACCCATGCAGTGTGACTTTCTGACGGGCAGACGTCAGTCGCTGTGTGCGACAGTCGCATGCACTGCCATTCGAGGAACTGAGAAACATTTATGCAAAATGTGTGTTAATGGTTGAAATGTTGTGGTATTGCTGGATTCAGGTAGCCTTGTGACCCTGATAAAGGCTGAGTTAGTTAAAACAGAGGTCTCTGGGAATAGCAAGGTAGCTGTTATTTGTGTGCATGGGGACACCCGAGAGTATCCAGTGACTACAGTGTGTTTCGAGACCCCCAAAGGTACCCTCTCTCATCCAGTGGGCTTAGTATCTCAGTTACCGCATGACGCCATTGTGGGAAGGGATTTTCCGAAGTTCTGGGAACTGTGGGATGATCCTGAGCCCCCCACTGGTGCCCCTATGTACCAGGAATGTGATAGCCAGAACTCCCCTGAGAGTGGTGAGGACTCTCCGGAATTTCCCTTATCAGTATTGGCAGGGGAGACTCAAGAAACTGGAGAGGAGCCCACCTCCTCAGACGAAAACCTACCGTCTGTGGAGTTTTCTGATCTTGAGGTTCACAGGGAAAACTTTGCCACAGAACAGTTGAAAGACCCCGCCCTAATAAAGGCACGGGAAAACGTAGTGAAAATAGATGGCGAGTTAGTGAACCCAGATAATACCTGCACTTACCCATACTTCAGCGTAGAGAAGGACCTACTGTATCGGGTGGCAAAAAGGGCAGAAGAAACCGTTGAGCAGCTTGTGGTGCCCAAACCTTACAGGAAGTTGGTGTTGGAGTTGGCCCATGGGCACATTCTTGGAGGTCATCTGGGGACAGAGAAAACCCGAGAGAGGGTATTACAGAGATTCTATTGGCCGGGGGTGATGAAGGACATAGAAAATTATTGTTCCTCCTGCCCTGTGTGTCAGAGGTCGGCCCCGATGCCACATTTCCGTAGCCCGCTGGTCCCTCTACCCATCATTGAGGTCCCGTTTGAGAGGATCGCCATGGATTTGGTAGGTCCTATAATCAAGTCCGCTAGGGGGCACCAGTACATATTAGTTATAATGGACTATGCCACCCGTTATCCAGAAGCGATCCCTCTCCGAAATACCTCGGCCAAAACCATAGCCAAAGAGCTATCTCTTGTGTTTAGCCGGGTGGGTATTTGTAAAGAACTGCTTACGGACCAAGGTACACCCTTTATGTCCCGGGTTATGAAGGAGCTGTGTAAATTGTTCAAAGTGACGCAATTACGTACATCTGTGTATCACCCCCAAACCGATGGGCTGGTTGAAAGATTCAACAAAACCCTAAAACAAATGTTGAAGAAAGTGGTGGATAGAGATGGAAAGGATTGGGACTGTCTACTTCCTTATCTGATGTTTGCTATTAGGGAGGTGCCCCAATCCTCTACGGGATTCTCCCCCTTTGAGTTACTGTATGGGAGACACCCAAGAGGGCTGTTGGATATTGCCAAGGAAACTTGGGAAAGTGAGAGTTCTCCCCACAGGAGTGTGATTGAGCATGTCGCCCTGATGCAAGACCGAATTGCACAGGTAATGCCCATCGTGAAGGAACATTTGGCCCAAGCGCAGTTAGCACAGCAGAGAGTGTACAACCGTGGAGCCAAGACCCGTACCTTTTCCCCGGGGGATAGGATACTGGTACTTGTCCCTACGGTTGAAAGTAAATTCCTTGCCAAATGGCAAGGCCCCTACGAGATAATGGAAAAAGTGAGCGAAGTGAATTACAAGGTCAGACAACCAGGAAGGCGAAAGCCCGAACAGATCTATCACGTTAATCTGTTGAAAGCCTGGAGGGATAGAGAGTCCCTAGTCGCAGACACTTGGTCACCAGCTCAAACTGGTTGCGTGATTCCTGAGGTTGGAATAGCAGCCACCTTGTCACAACCCCAACAACAGGAGGTTAAGGAGTTTGTGCTTCGCAACAAGGAGGTATTCTCTGAGCTGCCGGGACAAACATCTGGGGTAGAGCATGACATCATTACCCCGCCCGGTGAAAGGGTGAAGTTAAAACCCTATCGGATCCCAGAGGCCCGACGGGAGGCAATACGGGAGGAAGTACAGAAAATGCTGAACTTAGGGGTGATAGAGGAGTCCCAAAGTGATTGGTCTAGTCCCATTGTGTTGGTGCCTAAACCGGATGGGAGCTGGCGATTTTGTAACGATTTTCGTCAGTTGAACAAAGTTACAAAATTTGACACCTACCCCATGCCACGTATAGATGAGTTGATCGACCGGCTGGGAACAGCCCGATACATGACGACTCTTGACCTCACAAAAGGGTATTGGCAAATCCGCCTGGCCAAGTCGGCCAAAGAGAAAACCGCATTTGTAACCCCAGACGGGGCGTTCCAATATAAAAGAATGCCGTTCGGGTTACAGAATGCGCCGGCCACATTCCAGCGGAAAATGGACCAGATGCTGAGGCCCCATCGGAAGTATGCTGCGGCTTACCTGGATGACGTAATTGTCCATAGCACAGATTGGGCCTCACATCTGCCAAAAGTGCAAGCAGTCCTGGACTCTGTTCGGGAAGCGGGGTTTACGGCTAACCCCAAGAAGTGTACCATTGGGCAGGAGGAGGCCAAATATCTTGGGTACACCATTGGGAGGGGAGTAATAAAACCCCAACTCAACAAAGTCGAGGCCATCCAGAGTTGGCCACGTCCCAACAGCAAGAAGCAGGTACGAGCCTTTCTGGGAATCGCTGGGTATTATCGGCGATTCATTCCCCACTTTGCTTCTAAGGCTGTGCCCCTAACCAACCTGACGAAGGGGAAAGGGTCGGTCATGATTAAATGGACCCCCGAGGCTGAGGCAGCATTCCAATTCTTGAAACAAGCCTTATGTAGCCAGCCAGTGTTGTACTCACCCGACTTCTCTAAAAACTTTGTCGTACAAAGTGATGCGTCAGATGTGGGGTTAGGAGCAGTATTGTCCCAGGTCTGGAACGGGGAAGAGCACCCAGTCATTTACCTCAGCAGGAAGTTGAAGTCCCATGAGGTAAATTACGCCACCGTTGAAAAGGAGTGTTTAGCGGTGAAGTGGGCTCTAGATTCCCTTCGGTACTACCTGCTAGGTAGGCACTTTGACTTGGTTACGGATCACGCTCCGTTAAAGTGGATGGCTCAAAACAAGGAAACAAATAGAAGAGTGAATAGGTGGTTCCTGGCCCTCCAGGAATTCAACTTCACAGTAAAGCATCGCCCTGGCGTTCAAATGGGGAATGTGGATGCTTTGTCTCGAGTACATGAATGCCTGATTGCTGGTGTTCCAACCCCGAGGTTAAAACAAGAGGGGGGGGTATGTGACAGCAGGAAGGTAAAGTCACCTGGTTGCATCCAGGGGGGTAGATATATTTCGCCCAGATTCAGGCTTTACGCCGACTTATACAACTAGGTGGAGAGTTGTATAAGGCTAGTGGGCTCATGGATGACTCATACCTCTAGGGAGAGTGTGGGGCGTCGTGCAGACAGGGAGTTGATGAGACCAGCTGAAGCTTGTCAGCTCATTTAGGCCTCTATAAGAACTCCCAGCTTCATTAGATGTTAGCTCATGCCTGGACCCAGACCTGTGTGGACTGTCTAGGGAGAGTGAACCCCTGTGCGGTGAGACAAAGCCTGTGTGGCTATTTGCTTGGACATTTAAAACCAGGGACTTAGGGACTAGGACAGCACTAGGCTGATCCCAGTTGTTAGTTAGGAAACCTGTATGTTTAGTCAGAGGTCAAGTTGACCAGGATTTATTTTGTTTATGTTTCTTTTTCTTTGCTGTGTTTTGTCACTGTAAATAGAAAATAAACCGCACCTTTTTGATTTTGAAAACCACAACCTCCGTTTGCTGGGCCTGTTTTTGTGTGGGGAGCCCATCTCGGGGGTCACACACACCCGCTGCCGAGCCAACCCCCTCACAATATATATATACATACACACACACACACACACACAGTGGGTACGGAAAGTATTCAGACCCCCTTAAATTTTTCACTCTTTGTTATTTTTCAGCCATTTTCTAAAATCATTTAAGTTAATTTTTTCCCACATTAATGTACACACAGCACCCCATATTGACAGAAAAACACAGAATTGTTGTAATTTTTGCAGATTTATTAAAAAAGAAAAACTGAAATATCACATGGTCCTAAGTATTCAGACCCTTTGCTGTGACACTCATATATTTAACTCCTTGAGATGGTTCTACACCTTCATTTGAGTCCAGCTGTGTTTGATTATACTGATTGGACTTGATTAGAAAAACCACACACCTGTCTATATAAGACCTTACAGCTCTCAGTGCATGTCAGAGCAAATGAGAACCATGAGGTCAAAGGAACTGCCTGAAGAGCTCAGAGACAGAATTGTGGCAAGGCACAGATCTGGCCAAGGTTAAAAAAAATTCTGCTGAACTTAAGGTTCCTAAGAGCACAGTGGCCTCCATAATCCTTAAATGGAAGACGTTTGGGACGACAAGAACCCTTCCTAGAGCTGGCCGTCCGGCCAAACTGTGCTATCGGGGTAGAAGAGCCTTGGTGAGAGAGGTAAAGAAGAACCCAAAGATCACTGTGGCTGAGCTGCAGAGATGCAGTCGGGAGATGGGAGAAAGTTGTAGAAAGTCAACCATCACTGCAGCCCTCCACCAGTCGGGCTTTATGGCAGAGTGACCAGATGGAAGCCTCTCCTCAGTGCAAGACACATGAAAGCCCGCATGGAGTTTGCTAAAAAAAATACCTGAAGGACTCCAAGATGGTGAGAAATAAGATTCTCTGGTCTGATGAGACCAAGATAGAACTTTTTGGCCTTAATTCTAAGCGGTATGTGTGGAGAAAACCAGGCAGGCACTGCTCATCACCTGTCCAATACAGTCACAACAGTGAAGCATGGTGGTGGCAGCATCATGCTGTGGGGTTGTTTTTCAGCTGCAGGGACAGGACGACTCGTTGCAATCGAGGAAAAAGGGATTTTTATAACAGCTTACCTGTAAAATCCTTTTCTTGGAGTACATCACGGGACACAGAGCGACTTAGTCATTACTAATGGGTTATATAGATTACCTTCAGGTGTTGGCACTGGCCAATTCCAAACCGGAAGTACCCTCCCCTATATAAGCCCCTCCCATCCGGGAGCACCTCAGTTTTGTAGCCAAGCAATAAGTGTCCCAAAAAGAGGGGTGGGAGCTCTGTGTCCCGTGATGTACTCCAAGAAAAGGATTTTACAGGTAAGCTGTTATAAAAATCCCTTTTTCTTTTTCGTACATCACGGGACACAGAGCGACTTAGTCATTACTAATGGGACGTCCCAAAGCAATGCCAAATGAGGGGAGGGATACATAAGCTGGGCGCCATCAGGCATGAGGCTCTTTTGCGGCCTGCAACACACTGCGCCCAAAGGCGACATCCTCCTGACTTGTGACGTCTACCTGGTAGAATCTAGTAAACGTGTGTACTAAGGACCATGTTGTGGCCTTACAGTACTTGAGCCAGGGAGGCTTGGTGATGCACTGCCCATGAAGTTCCAACTGCTCTTGTGGAGTGCGCCCTAACTTTGAACGGAGGCGGTCTCCTTTTCAAGCCATAGGCTTGTATTATGACCTGTCGAATCCACTTGGCTAAAGTAGATTTTTGATGCTGCCTGACCCTTTCTGGGGCCTTCCGGCAGAACAAACAAAGTATCCGTTCTACGAATCTGAGCAGTGGCTTTAAGATAAGCTTTAACTGCTCTTACTACATCCAAAGAATGCAATAACTTTTCCTCTACCGAACTAGGTTTGGGGAAAAAAGGAAGGAAGAACCACATCTTGGTTCAAATGGAACCTCGATACCACCTTAGGAAGAAGGCTGGATGAGGACGTAATACTACTCTGTCCTTATGGATAACCAGATATGGCTCCTTACAGGACAAGGCGGCTAATTCCGATACTCTTTTAGCCGAACAAATGGCTACTAAGAAAATCAATTTCCTGGTGAAAAGAACCAAGAAAATGTGCCGCAATGGTTCAAATGGTTGTTTCTGTAGAACCGACAGAACCAGGTTTAAGTCCCATGGACATATGGGAATACTAACCGGAGGGCTAATACGCATCACTCCTTGTATGAAAGCTTTGATTAATGAATGCAAAGCCAAGGGCCTTTGAAAAAAAAAATATTGACAAGGCCGTCTGACCCTTGATAGTACTCAAGGCAAGCTTCCTATGTACAGCCCACTGTAGGAAGTCCAGAATCCTACCTATTACGTACTTACGTGGATGCCATTTCCTGGCCTCACCCCACGTGATGTACGCCTTCTAGATCCTATAATAGATCTGCCTGGATACCGGCTTCCTGGCATTGATCATGGTAGATACCACAGGATTAGAGAGCCCTCTCTTTTTTAGAATGTGGGCTTCTATAGCCAGGCCGTCAAACCTAGGGCTGGTAAGGAAGGGTAGTATATCGGTCCTTGCGAAAGCAGGTCCGGACGATGTGGGAGGGTCCAAGGACTTCCCACTGACATTTTTACAATCTCCGCGTACCATGCCCTTCGGGGCCACGCTGGAGCCACCAGAATCACTGGTTTCTTTTCTACCCTGATTCTGCGGATTAATCGCGGTGGGAATGCATATATCAGCTTGAACTGATCCCAAGGGAACACTAGGGCATCCGAACCGCAAGCTAGGGGATCCTTTATGCGAGACACAAATCTGTCCACCTTTGCGTTGAATCTGGATGCTAGCAGATCTACATCCGGTGTTCCCCACCGTTGGCATATTGCCTGGAAAACCTCGGGGTGAAGAGACCATTCCCCCGGGCATAATTGCTGGCGACTTAAAAAAGTCCGCTCTCCAATTTTCCACTCCTGGGATGAAAACCGCGGATATGGCTGTGACATACCTTTCTGCCCATTCCAGGATGCATTTCGCTTCCCTCTGGGCTGCACGACTCCTGGTGCCACCCTGGAGATTGATATATGCCACTGCTGTGGCATTGTCTGATTGAATTCTGACAGGTGACCCTTGGAGTTTGGATGTCCATGCTACTAGGGCATACCGGGCTGCTCGTATCTCTAAGAGATTGGTGGGCAGGGCCTTCTCTGCTTCTGACCACTTGCCCTGGAGAGACCATTGCTCCAGTACTGCCCCCCAGCCTATGAGGCTGGCAACTGTAGTGACCACCTTCCAAGAAACCGGACTGAAGGGTTTCCCTTCCCAGATTCTGGGGCACCAACCACCAATGGAGGCTCTTGCGAACGGAAGGAGACAGGGACATTGGTAAGTCTAAAGCCTGAACTTTTTTGTTCCAGGCTGACAGTATGGCCCTCTGCAAGTTCCTTGAATGGAATTGACCGTAGGGTACCGCTTCGAATGAAGCCACCATTTTTCCCAGCAGCCTTATACACAGGCGTATGGATGGTTTTTCTTTTTTGTACCCACTAAGTGGGTCAAATCTTTCAAAGACGACACCTTCTCTGGAGGTAAGAAAATCTTTCTCTGATTTGAATCCAGTCTTAGCCCCCAAGTATTCCAGGCTTTTGACTGGTTTTAGGGCTGACTTGTCTCGGTTGATAATGCAACCGTGAGATTCCAGATACTTGATTATCTTGTGAACGACCACTTCTAGTTTTTTTCACTGAGTGGTCTATCAGCAACAAGTCGTCTAGATATGCCATTATCGTTACACCTTGTGTTCCTAGTTTGGCCAATCGTAGGGCCAGAATTTTTGTGAACACTCGTGGTGCCGTGGCCAGACCGAAAGGTAAGGCTCTGAACCGAAAATGGCGCCCTTCTACTGCAAGGTGTAGAAATTTCTGGTGGGCCGGACAGATGGGAATATGCAAATAAGCATCCCTTATGTCGATCGAGGCTAACCATTCCTGCCCTTGTAGGGCGGTGGCCACCGATCGGATCGACTCCATCCGAAAAAAGTCCTGATATGTAGGAACTTGTTTAGCCCTTTTATATTCAATATGGGCCTCATGTCCCCATTTGGTTTGGGGACTGTGACAAGGTTCGAGTAAAACCCGAACCCGTTTTCTTTCAAGGGAACCTTCATGATTACCCTTGGGGCAATAGTTGCTCTAGTGCCAGAAGGAGGGATCCACTCTTCTGGGGATCGCTTGGCACGTTTGACCTTATAAAATGGGCAGGAGGAATGTCTTTTAACTCCAGCCTGTATCCCAGACTTACTGCGGGGATCACCCATCTCTGATGGTGTCCCGCCAGGTCTCTGTGAACAACTGAAGTCTTCCCCTCACCCGACTGAGTGGGGGCAACCCTTCATGACTTAGGGGGAGGTTTTGTACCTCTCTTGACCCAGGGTTTCTTGATACCCTGTGATTGTCCCTGATTTCTGCCCCCTGGATTTGACCGCGGAGGCCGTCGGAACTGTTTCACAGCCGATGTGCCAGGGACTGGAGAAGTAGGCCTCTTAAAAGAAGGACTTCTACCCTTGTTCTTAACCGGTAAGAGTGAACTTTTACCGGCAGAAATTTTCTGGATATATTTGTCCAGATCTTCTCCAAATAAGCGTTCTCCATGAAATGGGAAGCTAACCAGCAGTTTTTTACAGGGAGCTTCAGCAGACCAGTTTTTGAGCCACAGAAGCCTACGCATATGTACTATAGACAGCGTAAAGCGGGAGGCCTGTTGGATTGTATCCTTTATGGCGTCCACCGCAAAACACAAGGCTCTAGGCAGGTCAGCTAGGGCAAGAGCCTGCTGATCTGGTAAGTCCCTTAAGACTTGTTTCAACTGATCTTTCACTGCTTGGCAGACTCCAATCGCTGCTACCGCAGGTTGTGTCACCATGCTTGCTGTAGAGAAAGCAGATTTTAGTAAAGACTCCAATTTTTTATCTATTGGGTCTTTGAACATTGGAACATTATCTACTGGACATGTCAGTGATTTGTTAACAGAAGAGATGGCTGCGTCCACTGTAGGGACCCTCCATTTTTTTATGAACTTATCCTCCATGGGATAGATCACCGGAAATCTCTTGGGGGGAGCAAATATTTTATCAGGATGCTCCCAATCCTGGTAAATAAGCCCTTCTAATAAAGGGTGGATTGGGAAGGAACAGACAGCCTGGGGAGCTTTTAGCGACCCCAGCGAGGAAATCGTAGTGGATGGTGGTTCCGCCAGAGGCATTTTAAATGCTGATCGGACCATATTAGTCAGAGACTGAACCCATAATCTTTCAGCCTGAGATGCTGAGAAAGGTTCTTCCACTGTTGATTCCTCCATAACTGAATCAACCTTATCCTGATCCCCTTCAGGTAGGTCGATCTCTGTGTGGGGCTGTTCCTCCACTAACAGGCACTCTGAAGGAGGAGACGGAGATCGGACGCGCTTTTCCTGAGACAGGGAAGCAGCGATCAATGCTGTTAATCTCTCTTCCAATCCTCCCAGAGTTGAGGATAAAACCTCCTCTGTTATATATACAGGAGCAGGTGGACTGGGGACAGCCGCAGCACCAGGCATTCCTGCGGGGTTTCTACGGCTACTGACCTCTGAATTCTCAGGGGAGATTGGTGCAGTACAAGCATGCCCAATATCCTCAGAGCCCGATGGAGACCCCTTTGGCTTCCTGGAAGATCTATTTCCGGAGCGTCTGGACGACATATCCTTTAAGCACAAAGCTGAGGTATTCCCGTCGTCATACACCAATTTTTCTGGTAATAATCTAACACAGGTGCTGCTATATACCAGCTGGTGTCCACTAAAGTGCCTTTCTATGGGGATGCCTGCATCAACCGCCTCTGTGTGCCACTGTTTGTTGCTAGCTCTGTTTGCATCCAGCTGACACTTGTACTGTGTCTTTTAACTATGCTGGGACGCCCGCACATGCGCAGAAGCGCTGCGGCGCGCATCGAGCGTCATCCACCCGCCCCGCCCCTTTTTTCATAGGAGGCGCGTGCACGCGCCCGCGCGCGCCCGTGCGCCATTGGCGCCCTTTTCGAAATCAAACAGGGGACTAGGAGCCAGGGCCCTTTTTGCCGGAGGGCCTGTGCGGTGGATGAGCGCAGCAACAGGGCAGAGGAAGTGGATTCCCACAGAGAAACTTACCAGCTGCCTGGATCTTTTGACTTGAGAAAACCAAAGATCCACATGACAAGAAAAATGGACTACAGCGGCCTCTAGTGGTTTAACACAGGTACCGCGGTCCCCTTTTTTTTTTCTTGACTACTATTAAAATTTTACATTTTCAGTAGTTACAGGCAAACACAGATATTTAGCGGGAATACCGTTAGGTAACAGACAGAAAGACAAATTAGGCTTGGGGGTCCCCCAATAGAACCAAGTTCCTGGGGGCCCCCACTTACCTGATCCCCGCCGCAGGACTTTGTTTGGTCCACAGAAGTCCAAACTTCACCTATCACGGCAGGCATTGTAATTAAACCTTCAGGGACCGGGTTCCCAAGGATTCCACTCCCCTGGACCTGTATAGCACCCTGCACAGACAACATCTTGGTCGTGGGTATGACCAGAGCTCTGGATCCCAGGGTCCAGCCCTCCTAAGAGAAGCATTACAGGCAAAACCTTGCTCTTCTGCTGCAAGGCCCGGGTACCGACCGTTTAGCTATGAAGCTTTTTTGGTGGGATCCGGAACAGCTTACTAAGGCCCAAAAGAACCTGTACGCAAGCCCAGTGAAAACACATGTTACTCTTTGGCCAACACCTTAGACACTGGCAAAAAAACTGAGGTGCTCCCGGATGGGAGGGGCTTATATAGGGGAGGGTACTTCCGGTTTGGAATTGGCCAGTGCCAACACCTGAAGGTAATCTATATAACCCATTAGTAATGACTAAGTCGCTCTGTGTCCCGTGATGTACGAAAAAGAAAAGATGAATGCAGCCAAGTACAGGGATATCCTGCACGAAAACCTTCTTCAGAGTGCTCAGGACCTCAGACTGGGCCGAAGGTTTACCTTGCAACAAGACAATGACCCTAAGCACACAGCTAAAATAACGAAGGAGTGGCTTCACAACAACTCATTGACTGTTCTTGAATGGCCCAGCCAGAGCCCTGACTTAAACCTAATTGAGCATCTCTGGAGAGACCTAAAAATGGCTGTCCACCAACATTTACCATCCAACCTGACAGAACTGGAGAGGATCTGCAAGGAGGAATGGCAGAGGATCCCCAAATCCAGGTGTGAAAAACTTGTTGCATCTTTCCCAAAAAGACTCATGGCTGTATTAGATCAAAAGGGTTCTTCTAATAAATACTGAGCAAAGGGTCTGAATACTTAGGACCATGTGATATTTCAGTTTTTCTTTTTTAATAAATCTGCAAAAATGTCAACAATTCTGTGTTTTTCTGTCAATATGGGGTGCTGTGTGTACATTGAGTAAAAAAAATTAACTTCAATGATTTTAGCAAATGGCTGCAATATAAGAGTGAAAAATTTAAGGGAGTCTGAATACTTTACGTACCCACTGTATATATATATATATATAGTATTTATTACAAAAAGATAATAGAAACAGAAATGCTCTATATTTTATAAAGTGACACAGTATAAAATATTTTTGATGCATGGATATGCATGAACATGAACATAGAACAGTGGTACATGATAACTGCATCAGATACAAAGAACATGATACAAACAGTTCTGAGCGATGAGTGGTTGAGAAGTCCTTTTGCATATGTTAAAAAATCTTCATCGGGGACATCAACCACTTCTGAAAGTGCAGAGTACAAAATCAGTTCATGAGATACAAAATACATTGGACCATAGATATCCATAGCATAATACTTCAGTGTGTACATCCACGCCTATTAAGGAATACAACACAATTAACTTACATGTCAATATGTTAATTTGGAAAAGACAGCTCCTCCATCCTGGGCATTCCACCAAGGTCAACATAAGCCCTCCATCGCATAGAGGAGCCCCAGAGTAATACACTCAATGAGGACACCAAACCAAAGAATCTCCACCATTTACATCCCAACCCAAACGAGCCGAGTGAAAAGAAAAGGACCTGTGGAAAAATTGGATAATGAATGGCTTGAAACAAATGTCAAGTCAAGCTAGACCATCTGGCATAAAATTACGCCTTACCCACCCCCCAAGAACCCCTAGGAGGGATGACCCCATGACCCCAAGGGAAACCTCAGCCACCCCCTGGGGGGGGGAAGAAATGCTACCTAGAACCAAATCAGTGAACCCCCAACTATAAAACTCCTCATATGTAAAATACCCATATTCAAAGAACATGCCCCTAGAAATATCAAACTCCCCACAGAAAAAAACAAAGGGAAGGGAAGCACGGGAACTTGAGAAGCCAAAATGCATAGATAGATGGAGGGGGGCTGTACACCTACCACAGTAGAGTCCTAATACTAATTTCCCAGATGGCCAGCAAGGTTTAAGCCCCACCATATAAACCAGGATGGTCAAGATGGCCGGTTGATTCCTCGAGAGGTTGGGGAGACAACAGTCTCCCTGGATGGCATCCACTGGAACACACGGAGAGTGCTGGCATCCTCGGGGCTTCTGCCGTTCTCCTCTTATGTCCCAGGGATGGTGCCAGGAAGTGACGGCACAGGGCGGAGCCACGGCATCACTTCCTGTGACGGCCAACGGTCCTCAAAGGACGGCCAGCGTGGGAACGCAAGGGAAGCGCCAAACCGGAAGTGGCCTCAAACACATGAGGCCATCTCCGGAAATGACGCAACTACGTCCCACGCAACCGACGCAGTGCTGCCGAGCCATACAACGAAGAGGCCAAACCGCATCAGTGGTCAAAAAGATGACCCGGCCACTAGAACCAATCACCAGGAAGGGGGGAGGAGCCAAATGCACCCAAACATGAGCACAAGGCCGATCCCTCCCCTAGTCCTGCATGCGTGAGGGGACCTGGCAACGAAAAGGTGACACCCAAACCGCAAATTTGCGGAATGGCGGAACCCTCCCAAGAGATGGAAAACCAGGCAGGTCAGGCCAATCCGCCTGGCTGCCTCGAAGAAGCCCACCCCGGGAAGACCCAACAAGGTCAGGTCAAAGGAAGGACCATGTACTAACAATGAAACAGATATGCCTATCCCGAAGTAAAAAGCCCAACCTAAAAGAGAACTAAAACCCCCCGACACATAACAAAATCTTACCCTGCCTATGGACTGGTACCTAGGTACCGTGACCACGAACAACAGGAAAGAAAGCCCACCCATATTAAATGCGATGGTGGCAGCCAACATGGGCGGATGTCCGGATGGAGGGGAAATCCGATCCTATTAAAACATAATATAACACAACAGAAGATTAGAAAATTTAAATAAACAAAATAAATTTCATATGGCATAATGATGTGCCCATTGTTTCTAAAAGGATAACAAGGGCACATCATATTATATAAATGAATAAAAAAAGAAAAAAGAATGAAAAAACCCCCATAGATGTGCTTTAAATTGTCCCTACATCAAAGAAATCGACAAATAAATGGGTAAAGACCCTTGGAGGGAGATCTCCTTATGGGAAAGGAGAAAACCCAAGTCAAACCAGTTGGGTAGGTTTGAAAACCCTATGTATCACGAATGGGAGATTCGAAACATGTATACCTCTAGTGTATGAATCACCCTATTAGTCTGTTTTCCCCAAGCTGAAGCCATCTAAAAAGGGCCTAAAGCTTTCTGCCTCATTGAGGCCGGGTGGGGTGGTAACGTCTAGATGCCTGATCCATCGCATTTCGCGCTGCAATAAGGTTTTGTTCCAGTCCCTCCCTCTTGTTGGAATGTGTACTCTGTCTAAAACTGTAAAATTTACCACCGGCATTCTGTAGCCATGCCTTTTTGCCACATGTCTTCCAAGCGGATTGGATTGCAAATTCTCATAATTTGTAAATGTTTGCTAACGCGTTGTCCCAATCCTTTCGTGTCTTCCCAACGTAGAAGGCTCCACATTGGCATTGAAGAAAGTAAACTACTCCCTGCGTTTTGCAATTGGCAAAGTGTTTCATGTGGAAGCGTTCTCTATTGGGTAGCACAAAAGAGGTTCTCTTGCCTATGACCTCACAAAAAGAACATGATCCACATGGGTACGTACCCCAAATTTTGCAAGGATCTTTTCTCCGATTTCCTTTGTACTCACTCTGGGTGAGTATTCCCCCTATTGATCCAGCCCTTTTGAAAGTAATTTGTGGGTTGGCAGTCACCAAACTTGTAAGGGATGGCTCCTCGGTGAGAATGGACCAATGTTTGTTGAGAATTTTTCTTACTTTATCATGTTCGTTAGAATAACGTAATATAATTCTCGTTGCATCATCTTTTTCTTGGTCTTTTTCTTAAAGATCAAGTCATGCCTATCCATGTTCTTCACACGGTCTAAGGCTTTGAGGGACAACTTAGTATAAACCCTAATTAACAATCTCCTACTTAGTTCGTCAGCCTCTTGTTGAAAGGCTTCCATGGTCGTACAATTGCATTTCAACCGGAGGAATTGGCTAAAGGGTATAGATTTTTTTTAGAGGTTCAGGGTGGAAACTATCGGCGTGCAATAGAGTATTGCCGACATTCTCCTTTCTGTATAGCCTACTACTGAGTCTACCAATCTGGTCTTTGATGATGCAAATGTCTAAGAAATTGATCCTATGAGGATCATAAGACATAGTAAAAAATAAATTAAATTACCGTAGTTATGATTCATTTCTTTCAGACATTGTTTAAGAGTCTCTTCAGGGCCATTTCACACCAGGAACACATTGTCTATGCAAGGTTGCCATAGCGCGATGTGCTGTGTGTATACTGCCAGCCAGTCATTGGATAAAAAATACTTTTCCCACTCCCCCAGGTACAAGTTGGCATATGAGGGTGCACAACATGTCCCCATAGCCACACCTTGTACCTGGAGGTAGTGGGAACCTTTAAACAAAAAGACATTGTGTCTCAATATAAAATCGAGCATTTGGAGTATGAATCTGTTAAATTTTTGGACTTCTTAACCACTCATCACCCAGAACTGTTTGTATCATGTTCTTTGTATCTGATGCAGTTATCATGTACCATTTTTCTATGTTCATGCATATCCATGCATCAAAAATATTTTATACTGTGTCGCTTTATAATATATAGAGCATTTCTGTTTCTATTATCCTTTTGTAATAAATACACATATACATATCTATAGGTTTCATTGTACAATTGCCTTTAAAATCCCAAACTTGGTCATACCTTTTCCGAAGAAGAGAAAGTATTTAAATTCCCCCATCAATACAGTCAGTGTTGATGGGGGAAAAAAATCGCTCCTGCTTCGCTATTGTATTCTGACAGGGGGAGGTTCCCCACCATCAGAATAAGATTACTGCTGGTGGCTATAGCTGCTGGCAGTGATCGGATAAAAAAAACAGGCTGGTTGTACTAAAAATGATCAACCTGCCCATAGAGGGATCAAATTTCAATCCCTCTACGGCAAGATAACAGAAATTAATAGTGAACATGAAGACAGAGTGAGCAAAACGAGGACCTTCTCTGTGTACTGATGCTTCTTCTCTGTCCAATTAGTAAGCTTGGGGTGTGTTCTTGACCCAGCAGTAATGCTGCAGTGCAAAGCCAAGGACCTGTTGCCTAGATTGGATGTCAAAATCACAAGACTGGAAGAACAGAATTACAAATCCTTTAACGAATGAATCGGTTCACATGCAAGCATTATAACAGTGTTTCACACTAACAGTGCTTAGTCATAGCTGTGACTAAGCACGGTTTGTTAGTGTGAAACACGTCAGCTCTTCTGTTCGTTCTGCTGTGGCATGTATTTTTGATTTCATTTTTTGAATAAAAGGCAAAAACTTTTTTGGAGTGCGGCTGTCCAGAACTTCTTCGTGTTTTATTAAACTTCCAAACAACCCCAGTGGAATTTCACCAGTATATGACCGCTTGTGCTTTGTGCAAAAGCACTGCACAGAGCAGGTAAGTACGAAGTTTTTGGTATTAAAACAAGACTTTAATATCGCTTTAATAAGGTCAGATAGCGCTGAGTGGAAAATACACAGTTCGTTCTTAAAATACTTCCTTTAACCACTTAAGGACCGAGCCTGTTTTTCAGACTGTGTTTACAAGTTTAAAACAGGTTTTTTTGCTAGAAAATTACTTAGAACCCCCAAACATTATATATTGTTTTTTTTATAACACCCTAGAGCAGTGGTCCCCAACCTTTTTAGCACCGGGGACCGGCGTTGTTGAAGAAAATTGTGCCAAGGCCCGGGGGCGGGGGGGTTGGGGTGTATGCGGCTTTTCGCGGGCAAATTATCGGGGAAATGGCTGGTGTTGGCGCTTCAATCATCCCGGCACCATGGTTAATATGGTGTCAGGATGATTGAAGCGCATTATTTCTATTATTACATTGTAATATAAAATGAAATAGTTCAACTCACCATAATGCAGAATGTGGCAGAATGTCAATTGCCATGTTGCCTGCCACCAAATGAGGATTGTCACTTGCCACCAGATGCAGCTTGTCACTTGCCACGACGCTTGTCACCAATTGTATTTTGTCCCTTGCCACATCGCCTGCCACCAGATGCTTTTTTTGTCCCTTGCCACGTCACCTGCCACCAGATGCGGATTGTCACTTGCCACATCGCCTGCCTTCATATGCAGCTTGTCACTTGCCACGTCACCTGCCACCAGATGCATTTTGTCCCTTGCCACATCGCCTGCCACCAGATTCAGATTGTCACCTGCCATCAGATGCAGCTTGTCATTTGCCACCAGATATGGATTGTCACCTGCCACCACATTAAGATTGTCACTGCAGTGGTGGCAGCACAGGTGTTCGCATTAGTTCAGAGGCAAGCCTGGAGTAGTGGGTAGTGAGGGAGAACAGCAGTAATGGGGGGGGGGGTGGCGGGTGGTGAGAGAGGATTTCATCTCTCTGCTCCCCTGCCTCACCTCCAGCAGTGTATCGGTAATCTGCCGCGCTGTGTCGGTGGAGGAGCAGTGATGCGGTCGGGCAGTGAGAGATGATCTCCTCTCTCTGCTACCCCGCCACACCTCCAGCATTATAGCAGCCCCGCTGTGAGCATGGATGAGCGGCGATGCAGGTGGGCGGTGAGAGATGATCTCATCTCTCTGCTCGCTCGCCTCAGTATAGCGGCCCCGCTGTGAGCACGGAACCGCGGTGATGAGGCCGGGCGGTGAGAGATGATGTCATCTCTCTGCTCGCTCCGCCGCCGCACGTCGGACAGTGTAGCCTTCACGGCCCGGCTGCAAACAGGCCACGGCCCGGCAGTGGGCCGCGGCCCGGGGGTTGATGACCCCTGCCCTAGAGAATAAAATGGTGGTCATTGCAATACTTTTTGTCACACCGTATTTGCGCAGCGGTCTTACAAACGCACGTTTTTTTGGGAAAAAATTTTGAATTAAAAAATAAGACAACAGTAAAGTTAGCCCAATTTTTTTTATATTGTGAAAGATAATGTTACGCCAAGTAAATTGATACCCAACAAAATTGCGCCCGCTCGTGGAATGGCGTCAAACTTTTACCTTTAACCACTTAACGACCGCCCACTGTATATATACGTCGGCAGAATGGCACGGACAGGCACAATCACGTACCTGTACATGCCTGCCTTCGTATGGGTGGGGGGTCCGATCGGACCCCCCTCCGGTACAGTGAGCGGCCGGGATCGCTTCGGGAGCGATCCGTGATGAGGGGGCCGCCATTCGATTCTGGCCACCCCCTCGCGATCACTCCCGGCGAATGAAAAGCTTCCTCTGCCTGTGTAATGTTTACACAGGCAGGAGGAAGTGATGTCATCTCTCATGCGGCGCCCCCCCCCAGGCCCCCCCAGATCACCCCCAGTCCTCAGTCACAGTGTCACTGATTGCAGTGACCATTTATTTACTGATCACTGAAATCAGTGACATTTGTGACTGAAAAAGTGTCAGGTTTAGGTCCAGTGTAGCCCCCTAACCCCCCCCCCTAATAAAGGTTTAACCCCTTGATCACCCCCCATGTAACCCTTTCACCGCTGTCACTAAGCGATCGCTTTTCTGATCACTGTCTAGGTCAGTGTTTCTCAACTCCAGTCCTCAAGGCGCACCAACAGGTCATGTTTTTGGGATTCCCATTGATTTTCACAGGTGATTTGAGCAGTTTCACTGCCTTAGTAATTATCACAGCTGTTTTATCTGCAGGAAGTCCCAAAAACATGACCTGTTGGTGCGCCTTGAGGACTGGAGTTGAGAAACACTGGTCTAGGTGTCGGTGATGCCGATAGGTAGCCAGTTATTTTTTTAGGTTCGCCGCAGGTTTTTATAGCGTCGGGTACCCCCATATATTACCTAATAAAGGTTTAACCCCTTGATCGCCCCCCCCCAGCTAACCCTTTCACCCCCTTTTGCCAGTGTCACTAAGCGATCGTTTTTCTGATCGCTGTCTTAGTGTCGGTGATGCCGATAGGTAGCCAGTTATTTTTTTTAGGTTCGCCGCAGGTTTTTATAACGTCAGGTACCCCCATATATTATCTAATAAAGGTTTTAACCCCCTAATTGCCCCTAGTTAACCCTTTCACCAGTGATCACCGTATAAGTGTTACTGGTGACACTGGTTAGCCAGTTAGTTATTTTGTTATTTAGGTTCCCCGTCAGGTTTTTATATAGCGTCAGGTACCCCCATATATTACCTAATAAGGGTTTAACCCCCTGATTGCCCCTAGTTAACCCTTTCACCAGTGATCACCATATAAGTGTTACGGGTGACGCTGGTTAGTTAGTTTGCTTTTTATAGTGTCAGGGCACCCGCCGTATATAACCCAATAAAGGTTTAACCCCCTGATCGCCCGGCGGGTGATATCAATTAGGTTTTAGTGTCAGAGAGGGTCTGCGTCGCCCCAGGCAGTGTCAGGTTAGTGCCAGGAATGCTAACACCCACGCGTGAAGCATACCCCTCCCTTAGTGGTATAGTATCTGAACAGATCAATATCTGATCTGATCAGATCTATACTAGCGTCCCCAGCAGTTTAGGGTTCCCAAAAACCCAGTGTTAGCGGGATCAGCCCAGATACCTGCTAGCACCTGCGTTTTGCCCCTCCGTCCAGCCCAGGCCACCCAAGTGCAGTATCGATCGATCACTGTCACTTACAAAACACAACACACATAACTGCAGCGTTCGCAGAGACAGGCCTGATCCCTGCGACTCCAGTGCTGTAGGAGGTGATTTCACCACCACAGTTAAAAAAAAAGAGCATATATGCCGAAGCAGGGGGCAGCAGGGGCGGAGGAGCGATTTTGCTCTTAATGCCGCGTACATACGGTCAAAATTCAGACGAAGGCTTGCCCGTGGAAAAGTCTGACCGTGTGTACGCGGCATATCTTTTGCGGGAGGATGCCCCATGCTTCGGCATATATAAATGGTGCATGTATGCCCATCATTAGAAGTGGCTGAATGAAGGGAGGTATTCTAATGGTGGGCATACCCACCAATCAATCTCTTTTTTTCGTTCAGCCAACAGGCTGCATGAAAAAAAAGATTTCAATACATGTCCAACAAGGACCAGCAACGTACTGGTATGTTGCTGGACTTTGGTTATACCAGATTGATGCCTGTGGGTTTAGGTATCATCTTGGTATCATTCTTTTCAGCCAGCGGCCGAATTTCATGTAAAAGCATTCCTAGCGGCTAATTAGCCTCTGGACTGCTTTTACAAGCAGTGGGAGGGAATGCCCCCCCCGGATATAAAAAGCGCCATTGGGAAAGCATTTTATCACACCGATCTTGGTGTGGTCAGATGCTTTGAGGGCAGAGGAAAGATCTAGGGTCCAATAGACCCCATTTTTTTCAAAAAAAGAGTACCTGTCACTACCTATTGCTATCATAGGGGATATTTACATTCCCTGAGATAACAATAAAAATGATAAAAAAAATAAAATATGGAAAGAACAGTTTAAAAATAAAATAAAAAAGCAAAATTAATAATAAAAAAAAAAGCACCCCTGTCCCGCCCTGCTCTTGCGCAATGGCGAACGCAAGCGTCGGTCTGGCGTCATATGTAAACAGCAATTGCATCATGCATGTGAGGTATCACCGCGAAGGTCAGATCGAGGGCAGTCATTTTAGCAGTAGACCTCCTCTGTAAATCTAACGTGGTACCCTGTAAAGGCTTTTAAAGGCTTTTAAAAATGTATGTAGTTTGTCGCCACTGCGTGTTTGTGCGAAATTTTAAAGCATGTTATGTTTGGTATCTATGTACTCGGCCTAAGATCATCTTTTTTATTTCTTCAAACATTTGGGCAATATAGTGTGTTTTAGTGCATTAAAATTTAAAAAAGTGTATTTTTTCCCCAAAAAATGCGTTTGAAAAATCGCTGCGGAAATACTGTGTGGAAAAAAAAATGCAACACCCACCATTTTAATCTGTAGGGCCTTTGCTTTAAAAAAATATATAATGTTTGGGGGTTCAACATAATTTTCTTGCAAAAAATAAATAAATATGTTTTCATGTAAACAAAAAGTGTCAGAAAGGGCTTTGTCTTCAAGTGGTTAGAAGAGTGGATGCAAGCTTCCTAATGTTGTTTATAAAATGCCAGGACAGTTCAAACCCCCCCCCCCAAATGACACCATTTTGGAAATCAGACACCCCAAGCTATATACTGAGAGGCATGTCGAGTCCATGGAATATTTTATATGTTGACACAAGTTGCAGAAAAAATAATTTTTTTTATTTTTTTGCACAAAGTTGTCACTAAATGGTATATTGCTCAAACATGCCATGGGCATATGTGGAATTACACCCCAAAATACATTCTGTTTCTTCTCCTGAGTACGGGGATACCACATGTGTGAGACTTTTTGGGAGCCTAGCCACGTACGGGACCCCAAAAACCAAGCACCGCCTTCAGGCTTTCTAAGGGTATAAATTTTTGATTTCACTCCTCACTGCCTATCACAGTTTTGGAGGCCATGGAATGCCCAGATGGCACAAAACCCCCCAAATTACCCCATTTTGGAAAGTAGACACCCCAAGCTATTTGCTGAGAGGTATTGTGAGTATTTTGCAGATCTCGCTTTTGTCACAAAGTTTTGAAAATTAAAAAAAATAAATAAAAAAAAATATTTATTTCTTCATTTTCAAAAACAAATGAGAGCTGTAAAATACTCACCATGCCTCTCAGCAAATAGCTTGGGGTGTCTACTTTCCAAAATGGGGTCATTTGGGGGGTTTTGTGCTATTTTGGCATTTTATGGCCTTCGAAACTGTGATAGGTAGTGAGGAGTGAAATCAAAAATTTGCGCCCTTAGAAATCCTGAAGGCGGTGCTTGGATTTCGGGGGCCCGTACGCGGCTAGGCTCCCAAAAAGTCCCACACATGTGGTATCCCCGTACTCAGGAGAAGCAGAAAAATTTATTTTGGGGTGCAATTCCACATATAACCATGGCATGTGTGAGCAATATATCATTTAGTGACAACTTTTTGTATTTTTTTTTTTTTTTTTTAGTCATTATTCAATCACTTGGGACAAAAAAAATATATTCAATGGGCTCAACATGCCTCTCAGCAATTTCCTTGGGGTGTCTACTTTCCAAAATGGGGTCATTTGGGGGGGTTTTGTACTGCCCTGCCATTTTAGCACCTCAAGAAATGAGATAGGCAGTCAAATTAAAAGCTGTGTATATTCCAGGAAATGTATCCTAGATTGTAGACGCTATAACTTTTGCGCAAACCAATAAATATACGCTTATTGACATTTTTTTTACTAAAGACATGTGGCTGAATACATTTTGGCCTAAATGTATGACTAAAATTTAGTTTATTCGATTTTTCTTATAAACAAAAAGTAGAAAATATCATATTTTTTCAACATTTTCAGTCTTTTTCCGTTTATATCGCAAAAAAAAAATCGCAGAGGCAATCAAATACCATTAAAAGAAAGCTCTATTTGCGGGAAGAAAAGGACGCAAATTTCGTTTGGGTACAACATTGCATGTCCGCACAATTTCCAATTAAAGCAGCGCAGTGCCAAATTGTGAAATCACCTCTGGTCATTAACCACTTCAATACCAGGCACTTATGCCCCTTTCCCGCCCAGACCAATTTTCAGCTTTCAGCACTCTCACATTTTGAATGACAATTACTCAGTCATGCTAAACTATATCCAAACAAAAATTGTATCATTTTCTTCAAACAAATAGAGCTTTCTTTTGGTGGTATTTAATCGCCACTGGGTTTTTAATTTTTTGCGATATAAGCAAAAAAAACAGCAATTTTTTTTTAAAAAACACACTTTTTTTTAGTTTATATTGTAAAATTTTGCAAATAAGTAATTTTTCTTCATAAATTTGTGCCAAAATGTATACTGCTACATATCTTTGGTAAAAATAACCCAAATTAGTGTATGTTATTTGGTCTTTGTGAAAGTTATAGAGTCTACAAACTATGGTGCCAATCACTGAAAATTGATCACATCTGATCACGCCTGATGTACTGAAGGCATATCTCATTTCTTGAGACACTAACAAGCCAGGAAAGTACAAATACCCCAAAATTACCCCTTTTTGGAAAGTAGACAGTCCAAGGTATTTACTAAGAGGCGTGGTGAGTTTTTTGAAGTTGTATTTTTTCCCCACAATTCTTGGGAAAATTTGGATTTTTCTTTTTTTTACACAAACTGGTCATATTAACAGTTTTTTCTCTCACACAGCATATGCATAATTGCAACTATGCCCCAAAATACATTCTGCTACTCCTCCTGAGTGTAGCGATACCACATGTGTGAGACTTTTACACAGCCTGGCCATATACAGAGGCCCAACATTGAAGTAGCACTTTCAGGCGTTCTACAAGCATAAATTGCTCAACTACCTATTACACTTTTGAAGGTCCTGGAGCACCAGTACAATGGAATTGTCCACAAAATGACCCCATTTTGGAAAGCACACACCCAAACGTATAATCTATGAAGCATTATGAGTCTTTTGAACAGTTCATTTTTTTCCAGAAGGTTTTGGAAAATGAGGAGAAAAAATGTAAATGCATTTTTTTTACACAAAGTTGTCCATTTATAAGATATTTCTAACACATAGCATGTACATAGCAAAAATGACACCCCAAAATGCATTCTGCTACTCCTCCTGAGTATAGCAATACCACATGTGTGAGACTTTTACACAGCCTGGCCATATACAGAGGCCCAACATTGAAGTAGCACTTTCAGACGTTCTACAAGCATAAATCACACATATCCTTTCTCAACCACCTATTACACTTTTGAAGGTCCTGGAGCACCAGGACAATGGAATTGTCCACAAAATGACCCCATTTTGGAAAGTACACACCCCAACGTATAATCTATGAGGCATAATGAGGCTTTTGAACGGTTCATTTTTTTCAAGAAGGTTTTGGAAAATGTGGGAAAAAATTAAAATGCATTTTTTTTTACACAAAGTTGTCCGTTTATAAGATATTTCTAACACATAGCATATACATAGCAAAAATGACACCCCAAAATGCATTCTGCTACTCCTCCTGAGTATGGCGATACCACATGTTTGAGACTTTTACACAGCCTGGCCACATACAGAGGCCCAACATCCAAGTAGCACCTCCAGGCATTCTAGCAGCATTAATTGCACATATCATTTTCTGACTACCGATCAAATTTTTGAAGGCCCTGGAGCACCAGGACAATGGACTTGTTCACAAAATGACCCCATTTTGGAAAGCACACACCCCAACGTATAATCTATGAGGCATAATGAGCCTTTTGAACGGTTCATTTTTTTCCAGAAGGTTTTGAAAAATGTGGGAAAAAATTAAAATGCATTTTTTTTTACACAAAGTTGTCTATTTATAAGATATTTCTAACACATAGCATGTACATAGCAAAAAATTACACCCCAAAATGCATTCTGCTACTCCTCCTGAGTATGGTGATACCACATGATTGAGACTTTTATACAGCCTGGCCACATACAGGGGCCCAACATCCAAGTAGCACCTCCAGGCATTCTAGCAGCATTAATTGCACATATCATTTTCTGACTACCGGTCACATTTTTGAAGGCCCTTCATATATCTAACACATAGCAGGTGCATACCAAATAACAAAAGATTACCTGTGGTTTTAAAAGTGCAGTGGTCCACAGAGGAGAGCATCGGTCCAGGCAGCAGGCAGGGATGAGGTCAGCGACAGCAAAAGCAATCATCCAGGCAGCAGGCAGGAATACTGTCCATAGTTCGTACCGGCAGAGATACTGTCAGCACAGCCAAAGCACAGGTCCAGGTAGCAGGCAGAGGTGTCCCGGCAGAAATACTGTCCAAAGTCAGTAGAGGCAGCAGGCAGGCAGGTCAACACAGCCAAAGTATTGGTCCAAGCAGCAGGAAGAAACATGGTCCATAATGTCATGGGTCATTACAGGCAGTAATATGGTCAGCACAGCCAAAGTATTGGTCCAGGCAGCAGGAAGGACCATCAAGCTTTGGGCCAGGGGGACAGGGGTAGAGGCTTCTTCCACCCAAATCGCTTTGAAGCCTCCGGGCAACCAGACCCTGTTCTTGAAGCACAGAAAACGAAAAACTGGTTTTCTCTACTCAGAACGCTATTCTGAAGCCCCTCACATATGTGAGACCCCTGTGTACTAAAAGTAGATAGCCAAAAGATCAGTCCAAGTGGCAGGCAAAAACATGGTTGATTAACAGGCCAAGGTCGGTACACGTGGAAGTCAGAAACGTGGTTTAAATCGTCAGGCAGAGGCATCGTCGGTAAACAGGCTGAGGTTGGTGCACGTGGAGGTCAGAAACGTGGTTTAAATTGGCAAGCAAAGACATCGTCGGTAAACAGGCCAGGGTCAGTTAATTAACATGGAATGTAGTTTGTAACATGGTAGCAGGCAAATGGGGAAATGGCAGTCTGTTAATAATAAGGGGAACTAATGGATGTATGATAATTTTTGAAGCAATTTCCGATGCACAGGCCAGGTTGGGAGGGACAATCGGGACAATAATAGGTGGTGTCTCTTCTTACTCCTCCTCTGCTGCATACACAGCATTTCTTTTGGCGTCTTCTTCCAGATTCTGTTGGGGGGATGCTAAAGGGATAGTGTCGCTCGTGAAGCCGACTCACACTATCAGAGCGAATGCTTCCTGGGAAGGGATCTTGTTGGTAAGGGCATCGATGATATCTTCGATATAATGGAGGTAGGGGAGTTGTTGATTTTGAGTTGCTTTTTGGTAGCAGACAAACGAATTAAAAAGGGCCATGTGAAACAGGTGAAACGCAACTTTCTTGTGCCAATAACGGGACTTTCTGGTTGATAAGTAGGGCTGTAGCATCTGGTCGTTTAAATCCACCCCCCCCATGTACAAATTGTAGTCATGGACACATTCGGGCTTTACAATGGGGCCGCGTCTTCTTTGGATCTCCACCACGGTGTCATTGTGGATTGTAGAGAGGATGTGGACATCTTTCTTGTCCCTCCACTTCATGGCCAACACCTCCTCGTTCCTCATGAATGCCGATTCTCCAGGTCGCAATTTTTTGGTCAATAAATTTTGTGGGAATCCCTTCCGTTTTTTTTTTTGAAGGTACCGCAGGCCGGGGTTTGCTTACTGTAAAGGTGGCGAAAAAGAGGCAGGCTGGTATAATAATTATCAACGTATAAATGGTAACCTTTTCCGAACAGGGGGTATGCCAACTCCTAGACAAATTTCCCACTGGTTCCAATATATGTGGGGCAATCACGGGGCTGGAGCTGAGAGTCTTTATTTAATTTTAACCCATACCTGGCTCTCTTGCTTGGTATATACTGCTTGAACTGCAGTCGGCCAGGGAAATGTATGAGGGACTCGTCCACACAAATTTTTTGGTCTGGGATGAAAACTTCATGAAATCGCTGGGAAAAGGCATTGATTAGGGGGCGTATCTTGTACAATTTGTCGTAGTTGGGATGATCTTGGGGAGGGCATTGTGAATTGTCATTGAAGTGGAGAAAACGCATGATCATGTAGTATCTTTTCCTGGACATGACAGCGGAATATATGGGCATGTGTTGGATGGGGCGTTTGGACCAATATGCATGGACTTCGTTCTTTTTTGTAAGCCCCATATTGAACATAAGGCCCAAAAACAATTTAAATTCATCCAATGTTAGACGTCGCCACTGGAACATGCGGGCGTAGGAAGAATTGGGGTTGGCAGCAATAAATTGGGATGCATACAGATTAGTTTGATCCACTATGTTCTGCAGCAAATCTTGTGGGAAAAATAAACAAAAATAATCAAATTTAGAAAAATTTGTAGTGTCGGGCTGCACACCTGGCTGTGCAGTGAAAGGGGGGATGATAGCGGATCCTGAGTTGGCAGGCAACCATAAGGGGTTTGCCAGGGCATTGGGAAGGTAGGACTGGGGCTGGATTCTTCTGGTTGGGCGTGTATTTCCATTACTTGTACTGGGCTCCTCTTCCTGGGGTATGGCGCTGCTGGTGGTGGGCAGTTCTCCTGATCTTGGTCCTGATCGCATTCTTTTGGGAGGGACGGTTTCCTCCGGGGACTCGGACTCTGAGCCACTATCCTCCACTGGCTCGTATTCCAAACCAGAATCGGATAATGGGAGCTCCCCGCTGCTCTGCTCATCCGACATGGCAAGAATGGCATATGCCTCCTCAGGTGTGTAAACCCTTTGGGACATTATGGCAGTGCTTATTGGTTGGCCTGTGTAATGGTACTGCTAGTGGTAGTGGTGGCGGTCTGTGTGGTGGTACCGATGGAGGTATTAGTGGTGGGCCTGTGTGGTGGTACCGATGGTGGTATGGGTGGTGGTGGTACAAATGGCGGTACAGGTGGTGGTGGTACTGATGGCGGTACGGGTGGTGGTGGTACCGATGGCGGTACGGGTGGTGGTGGTGGCAGTACCGATGGCGGTACAGGTGGCGGTGGTACAGATGGCGGTACGGGTGGTGGCGGGTACCGATGGCGGTACAGGTGGTGGTACGGGTGGTGGTGGTACCGGTGGTGGTGGTGGCGGTACCGATGGTGGTACAGGTGGCGGTGGTACCGATGGCGGTACGGGTGGTGGCGCTACCGATGGCGGTAGTACGGGTGGTGGTGGTACCGATGGCGGTACAGGTGGTGGTGGTACGGGTGGTGGTGGTGGCGGTACCGATGGCAGTACAGGTGGCGGTGGTACCGATGGCGGCACTAGTGGCGGTACTGGTAGTGGTACCGATGGCGGTACTGGTAGCCTGTGTGGCGGTACCGATGGAGGTGGGCCTGTGACAGATGGGCTGATTGATTTCTTGACAGATGGGCTGATTGATTGACAGATGGGCTGATTGATGTGCTGGGCTGTGTGACAGGTCCTCTTTATTGGGGGGGGGCGTGTTGTGCACAGTAAACTGTAGACAAACTACACTGATCTCACTTACTGATCTCTGCTCTCTCCTCACAGATCGGTGTGTGAGGAGAGAGCAGGGTTCAGGTAGTAACTCCTGCTGTTTGTTTACATTTGTGACCGGCTGTGATTGGACACAGCCGGTCACGTGGTAAACAGCCAATTTCACTGGCTGTTTACCCTGATCGGGGACGCGCTGTGTCCAAGGGACACTCGCCTTCCCCGATCCCCGCTCTGCAAGCCTCTGGCGGCGCGCTCCGTGCGCGCCGCCGAGTTTGTTGTGACATGTGATCGGCTGTGACGTTGACACAGCCGATCACATGGTATCCAAGGGACACACGCCGTCCCCGATCACCGCGCTGCGCGCCCCCGCGGGCACGCGCAAGGCATTATCCTGCAGGACGTCAATAGACGTCCAGTGTGGATAATGCAACCACTTCCCGGACGTCAATCTCCTATTGACGGGGCGGGAAGTGGTTAAGCTGCGTAATGGTCCGGGGCTTAAGTGGTTAAAAATCTCCATAGGCGATGTTTAAAAAATTCTACAGGTTGCATCTTTTGAGTTACAGAGGAGGTCTAGGGCTAGAATTATTTATCTCGCTTTAACGATTGTGGCGATACCTCACTTGTGTGGTTTGAACACCGTTTTCATATGCGGGCGCTACTCACCTATGCGTTCGCTTCTGCGCGTGAGCTCGTCGGGACAGGGGCGCTTTAAAAAAATAAATTTTTTCTTATTTTACATGATTTTATTAATTTTTACACTGTTTTAAAAAAAAAATGGGTCACTTTTATTCCTATTACAAGGAATGTAAACATCCCTTGTAATATAAAAAAGCATGACAGGTCCTCTTAAATATGAGATTTGGGGTCAAAAAGACCTCAGATCTCATATTTAGACTAAAATGCAATAAAAAATAAAAATAGTCATTTGAAAAAATAACAAAAAAAATGTGCCTTTAAGACGTATGGGCGGAAGTGACGTTTTGACGCCGCTTCCGCCCTGCTATGGTATGTAGACAGGTGGGGGCCATCTTCCCCTCACTCGTCTCCATAACCTGCAAGGAAGAGGCCCCAACTGAAACCACTAGGGAATCGTGCACCAGGACGCCGCTACTAGGACTACCCTGTTCAGGGCCGATTACCCTTTTAATCAATCACCTACTATACACGCCGTTTCCAGACTATCAGGCACTCAGCAATGTAAGTGTAACCTTTTTTATTTTGTGGAATCATTAAATGTTTTAAACGGCATTGCGTAATGAGGCTCTTTCTCTCTTGATCCCCATTCATTCTTATGAGCAACATCAATAAGACGTCATCCTAAAGATCTGAGTTCGGGGTATCCCCTCATGCCTAATAGACCACACTAGCGATAGTTGGTCCACACATTGCGGTGAGTGCACATATATGTGGGGCACCCAGTTTGAGCACCAGTCCATAGGAGTCTTTATTGAGCACGAGCACCATATGGAACCATCATGTTATTATATATGTTTCATATATGTATTTCCTGTCGCATCATGGCAGCATACACCTTTGGGGTTGTGGCTCCGCCCCCACAACCTGATAGGACCGTTTAGCTATTAAGCCCAGAGCGGGCCCCCGCCCAGGTATTCTCTTTTTTTTCCCTCACCTAAGACCTGACAAGGACTTCAAAGATGAAGAACCCCCTTACCACTTCGCCCCAGCCAGGTTCTAGCCTCTCCTGGGTGGAAGTCCTATCCTGTACAGCCTCTAAATGAGCTCTATGGAAGGAACCCCACTCTGATGGTCTCAGGGGTATGTGCCAGTTTCCTTTCTTACGAACCTTAAATAGGTTTATTATGCAGCGACCTCCAGCTCTTCTGTGCACCCTTTTTCACTAACCTGAGCCTTGTAGTCCCACAAGCATCCCGGCTGATAACTGCCAGCTCTTCACAGACCTTAATCAGGTCTCTATAGCGGCCTCCAGCTCTCCTGGGCGTCTGTATAAAATCGGGCTTTCTGCGCCCTGTAGTCCCATAGCAATAGAGGTATTCCTCAGGCTCTCCAATGTAATTCTCTGTGTATGTCAGTTTCCAAGATGGCGCCGGCTCGCTCACGACGCTACAGAGCATGTGCGGTCATCACTGGGCGACGGCGGTGGCAGTTTTAAAAACCAAATCCTTTCTGCTGTTTTTTCTCTTGAACACTGCACCTGTCAACAGCATTTTCGGTGGGATAGATTGCACTGCTGTCTCTTCCTTAAGGTAAGCTTCCTGGATCTATTTTTTCCTTTACTGGGTTTCACCTTACCTACTGTCTGCATGCTCATTTCCTACTATCTGTTGTAGGGGGGACCACATCACTCCTCATGGAGGTCGCTGCCCCGGTAGACCATCACCAGCCTAATAGGTAATGGGGGGAAAGATTGGTAAGTAGTGAAGACTGAAAAAGAGAGCCTGTCACTAATGCTGTCTAAATTGGAAAGCCCTATCAGGTCGGCCAGATCGTCGGATTCAAGACGACAAGAGCCATCTAGAAGGAGCCCAAGCCATAGACAAAGCCGCTCAGATTGCGGTAGAAGTCGCTCACGCACAAGACGAAGTCACTCAAGTCGCAGAAGGAGCCGTTCAAAATCCCATTCACGGCACAGACACTCCTACAGGAGGTCTCCTTCACGCAGACGCTCTTCTCCCCCTCAGCGTTCCCATCCATCAGGGAATTCATGCTGGGTTTGCGGTGCCATAGCACTTTCGGACAAGCTGGCCTGTCGCACATGCTTGGACGAAGCAACTAGAGGAGAGCCAAGCAGATAGCCGGCTATATTTACATCCCTGCAAATTGCAGAATCTGAATCAAGCAGATCAGTGCAAGGCACTTCACCTGCGACTCCCTCCACATCTAAAAAGTCAGAACCCCTATCTGACAATGAGGACTTGGAGGTATCCACCGGGTTTGACTTTTCACTTATAGAACCCTTCATAAAATCAGTGAAGGAAGCTATAGAATGGGAAGAGGAAAAAGAAACTCCGCAAAAAGCGAATAAATATTTTCTGAATCTCAAAAAAGAGGAAGACTTAATTAAAGATGAATGGCAAAAACCTGAGAAGAAGACCAGTCTCAGCAACAGACTTGCCAAACTGTATCCGCTAAAGGAATCCAGTGTCAATCCACTAGTAACACCACCAGTGGTAGACTCCTCCCTGATGCACCTAGCCCGGCACGTAACTCTTCCAATAGAAGATGCGGTCACATTTAAGGATGTATTAGACAGAAAGATCAATCTGGATCTTAAAAGAGCCTACCTATCCGCAGGTGGTGCCTGCAGACCAGCAATAATGCTAGCAGCAGTGGGAAGGGCTATCTCAAGCTGGTCCTCCAACGCTGAGAAGTTGGTAGCAGAAGGTGTGGAACAAGAGCGAGTAATCACAGCTCTCCAGGAACTCAGCCTTGCAGGCGATTTTGTCGCAGAAGCCTCTGTAGACATCATAAAGTCAACATCCAGAGCAATATTAAGCTCAGTGATGGCTAGGAGGGCACTCTGGCTAAAACCATGGTCAGCAGACCCCTCCTCAAAGTCCAACTGGTGTAGGATCCCATTTGACGGCTCAAACCTCTTCGAGGAGAAGCTGGACTCGGCCATTTCAAACGTCACCGGCGGAAAGTCTGGACTCATTCCTTCAGACAGAAGGCCTAGACAACAAAGGCCACCTACATTCAGAAAGAACCTCCCAGATAGATATAGGGAGGCTAAGTCCTATAAGCCCGGCAGGGAGTACAGAAAAAATTGGAAGAATCCACAGTCATCCTTCCTAAAACTCCAAAAGTCCAAGACCCATACCCCGGGGGACCAGATGTCTTTTTGAAGATGCGTCCGCCCAACCAGCTGTAGTAGGAGCCAGACTAAAGGACTTCAAGCAGGTTTTGGTGGAGATAATAAGAGACCCATGGACAGTGGCTACTGTCCAAGACGGACACAAATGGAGGTTCAAGAATCGACCTCCCAGAGACCAATTCGTCAAAACCAGAATTCCAACATCCAGCGAAAAGAAGCTCATATTGGCAGAATATGTCCAAGATCTAATCCAAATAGGCCATAGTGGAAGTCCCACCTCCACAAAAGGGGAAAAGGTTTCTACTCTTTTTTTGGTAAAGAAAAAGACCGGGATCTGCGCCCTGTCCTAGACCTAAAAAGTCTCAATCGCTCAATCCTGGTGGAGACTTTCAAGATGGAAAGTCTACAGTCAATCCTCTATGCCATAAATGTCAGCGATTGGACGCTCTCTGTGGATTTAAAGGACGCTTACCTGCATGTTCCCATTCACACCGCATTCCAGAAGTTTCTCTGCTTCTCGGTAAACCACCAACACTTTCAGTTTCAAAGTCTTCCATTCGGGATTTCTACCGCTCCCAGAACATTTACCAAGGTCCTGCTACCAGTGATAGCTCTACTAAGGGAGCAAGGATTGAGAGTCCACCATTATCTGGACGACATCCTATTGCTTGCAGACAACCAAGAGTCTTTTACTCCACCGAGACACTCTTAACATCCACCTTGCAAAAATTTGGGTGGCTGATAAACTGGAAGAAAAGCAATCTCCAACCTACTCAGAGAATGGTCTTCCTGGGGGCAGAACTGGATACCAGACTCCACACCATACAACTCCCTCAAGAGAAAATTCCCATCATAATCCAGAGGGCAAAGAGATTACTCTTATCCAACACACTCCCAGCCAGAGAGTGTCTCAGCATCATGGGGTCGCTATCAGCAAGCATTCCTATGGTCCAATGGGCCCAATGGAACACAAGACCTCTCCAGATGTCATTTTTGAGACAGTGGAACGGGGTATCAATGTCTCAGCGAATCAACATCCAAAAAAAGGTCAAACAATCACTATGGTGGTGGACCCAATTGCACAACCTAAAAAAGGTACAAACGCATAGTTACCCCTCCCCAGGAGGTGATTACTTCGGATGTCAGCAGGGAAGGCTGGGGAGCATACTACCAGCATCTCGCAGTCCAAGGCCGGTGGTCTTTCGAGACACAGGATGTGGTATCGAACATCCTAGAGATGAAAGCAGCTTTCCAGGCTCTACTAGCTTTCAGTCCCCTCCTGAAAAGGAAAGAAGTCCTGTTGAAGATGGACAACAGGGTAACAGTTGCCTATATCAACAGGCAAGGAGGCACCAAAAGTCGATCCATGATGCAGGAAGTCCGCCCAGTCCTCGAATGGGCGCAATTGAATCTATCGGGGTTAAGGGCGATGTATGTCCCAGGAACCCAGAACCAACTGGCCGACACGCTAAGCAGAAACTTTGTTTCCAACAACGAATGGGCTCTGAGTCACCAAGCTTTTTCCCTCATAGCGAGAAATTGGGGCATGCCAGATATAGATCTGGCAGCGACTCCAAACAATGCAAAGTGCAGGAGGTACCTGACAAGAACCCCCTGCCCATTAGCGGAGGGGACAGATTGCCTATAACACGAGTGGAACTTCCATCTGGGTTACATCTTCCCCCCCGACACCTCTCATACCAAGATTTCTTCTCAGGCTCAAGAGGTCATCCTCCACAGTGATAACAGTCCTTCCCTTTTGGCCGAGACGACCATGGTTTACCACTCTCCTTCAGCTGAATACAGCGAGACCCTTACCGCTTCCACCAGCAGCGGATCTACTCTCCCAGGGGCAACTTCTTCATCCATCCCCGGAAAGTAGGGTTGTCCCGATACCACTTTTTTGAGACCGAGTACAAGTACCGATACTTTTTTCCAAGTACTCGCCGATACCGATTACCGATACTTTTTTTTCAATGTCATGTGACAGTTTGAAAGATGGGGACTGATAGGTGGCACTGACAGGTGGCACTTATGGGCACTGACTGGTGACTGGCGCTGATGGGCACTAATAGGTGGCTGGCAATGATAGATGGCACTGATTGCACTGATAGGTGGCACTTATGGGCACTGATGGCACTGATAGGTGGCACTTGTGGGCAGTGATAGGTGGCACTGATAGGTGGCACTTGTGGGCACTGATAGATGGCACTGAAAGGTGGCACTTATGGGCACTGATAGATGGCTCTTATGGGCACTGATAGGTGGCACTTGTGGGCACTGATAGGTGGCACTGATAGGTGGCACTTGTGGGCACTGATGGCACTTGTGGGCACTGATTGCACTGATAGATGGCACTGATTGCACTGAAAGGTGGCACTTGTGGGCACTTATGGGCACTGATAGATGGCACTTATGGGCAGTGATAGGTGGCACTTGTGGGCAGTGATAGGTGGCACTTGTGGGCAGTGATAGGTGGCACTTGTGGGCACTGATAGCAGTGATAGGTGGCACTTGTGGGCACTGATAGATGGCACTGATTGCACTATCTGTGCAATCAGTGCCATCTATCAGTGCCCACAAGTGTCACCAATCAGTGCCCATAAGTGACACCTATCAGTGCAGTAAGTGCCATCTACCAGTGCCACCTAATAGGTGGCACTGGTAGATGGCACTGATTGCACTGATAGGTAGCACTTGTGGGTACTGATAGGTGGCTGGCACTGAAATGCTGTGGGGAAAAAAAATGACACAGGATTTAAAAAAAAAAAAAACTGCTGCAACGCCCATCTTGGTACACCCTGCACTCGGCTGAAGTAAGCAGCAGCAGACATCTTGTTACACCCAGCCCATATAGCTCGGGCTGGGTGTAACAAGATGTCTGCTGCTGCTTACTGCAGCCAAGTGCAGGGTGTACCAAGATGGGCGTGGGGACGTTCAGCCGCTGACGGCGACCGAATGTGACAGCACCGGTCAACGATCCTGATGTAGCTGCGCCCTGAACCCCTGCCAGCTTACCAGGTTCAACTGCAGGTGAGGGACTCGCTCTCCGCCCGCGGACTCCGTCCATCGACTGTGCCCGCCCTCTCCAGCCAGACTCCGCCCACACTTTCCTTCAGAGACTCAGCCCGCCCCCTCTCCAGCCAAACTCCGCCTGCACTAGCTCTGTCGACAGACTCTGTCCGCCCTCTCCAGCCAGACTCCGCCCGCACTCCCCCGCCCTCCCCAGCCACTGACTCCTCCCGCCCTCTCCGGCCACAAAAAAAAAAAAAGTATCGGGTGAAGCATCGGGAGCATTTGCGCGAGTACAAGTACTCGCGCAAATGCTTGGTATCGGTCCCGATACCGATACTAGTATCGGTATCGGGACAACCCTACCGGAAAGGATGCATCTGACAGCCTGGGGATTGAAAGGGCTAGGTTTTTGAACCAAGGTTTCTCCCAAAAAGTGGTAGAAACTCTTCTTCAAGCCAGAAGTTGCACCACCAACAGTACCTATAAGAGGATCTGGGAGAAGTTTCTCTCAGTTGCACAGCAACAAAACTGGAACCCATCATCTCCAACAGTTGCGCAAATCCTTGAGTTTCTCCAGTTAGGCCTAGAGAAAGGCCTTGGATCAAGTACATTAAAAGTTCACGTGTCAGCATTATCAGCTATGACAGGAATCAAGTGGGCACAAGAGCCCCTAGTTATTCAGTTCCAGAGGGCCTGCCTAAAGATAAGGCCTCCCAGAAAGCCTTCCTTCCCGACTTGGGATCTTTCGGTCGTACTAGAAGTTCTATCACACGAACCATTCTTTCCATTAGAAAACATCTCCTTATGGGACTTAACACTCAAAGTCACTTTCTTAATTGCAATTACATCGGCCAAGAGAGTCTCAGAGATGCAAGCTCTACTGGCAAAAGAACCATACTTGATTGTCTACCCAGATAAAGTAGTCCTAAGACCATCCGATCGGTTTATTCCGAAGGTGTCATCCTCCTTCCACTTCAATCAGGAGATTAACCTACCTGCTCTCTCCACAGAACAAGGGGATCCACATCCGCTGGATGTAAGAACTAACATTCTAACCTACCTGTCAACAACAAATGACCTTAGGAAGTCGGAAAACCTCCTGGTCATCCCACACGGCTTTAGAAGAGGTCAATCAGCAACCTCTCGCACCATCGCAGCATGGCTGGTGAAGATCATCAAAAAGGCTTATTCACTGGGTCAGACGCAAATACCTGAGGGCTTAAAGACACATTCTACAAGGGCAATGGCGACCTCCTGGGCAGCCTACTGCAGAGTGTCCTCGGAAACTATTTGCCGAGCAGCGACCTGGTCCTCAAGGAATACCTTTATTTCTCATTGCAAGGTGGACTCTGCCAGATTGTCCACGGCAGAGTTTGGACGAGCAATTATTCAGTCCAACACCTCTATTCCATGTAAATAAAAAATAAAAAATGTCTTTATGCTCAGACCCACCCAGTCTGCGAGTTATTCACCCAAAGGTGTATGCTGCCATGATGCGACAGGTAAATGGAAAATTGTATACTCACCTTTCCGTAATTTTCCTTTCCTGTCGCATCTCATGGCAGCATATAGATGCCCACCCGTCTGAGGTGAGGTATATATATACTAGAATACCTGGGCGGGGGCCCGCTCTGGGCTTAATAGCTAAACGGTCCTATCAGGTTGTGGGGGCGGAGCCACAACCCCAAAGGTGTATGCTGCCATGAATGTGCATCAGGAAAGGAAAATGACGGAAAGGTGAGTATACAATTTTCCATTATTTGTCTACCAGTTTGTTATATATTCTAGTAGTTGATTTCTAGCGCATTTTTCTTTCTTTCAATCTATATTGCTCTGTTGGTACCTAGCAAGTTTACTTTGCAGCTGATATCAGGTACTTTGGGTACTCATTATATCCAAAGGCGCTTTTTAGTTTATATATTAAAGAGGACACGATCGCCTCCGCCGCTACCGACGGCTCCGGTAAGCAGCGGAGGGCGTGGGAGAGCGGCGGGAGGGGGGTGCCCCTCTTCCACCACCGATAACGGTGATCTTGCGGCAAATCCGCCACAGAGACCACCATTATTGTTAACAGGACCACACACTGAAGAGATGGATATCTCGGTTGTGGCAGCAGCCACTGCCGTTACCGAGATATCATCTTTAAAGTGCCGACGTATATATACAGTGGGCGGTCCTTAAGTGGTTTAAAAACTCCACATCGATCTCTTCAATCCCAGTAAAGAAGGCAGAGAGGAAAGGAAAAATTTGTAGCGTAAAAAGTTTCTCATTTTATTTAAAATAGTCATATAAAAAAAAACATGAATCAGATTCACATGATATAGTGCTTGCCCAGATATAAGAAGTATTCACATGAACATATATGGTAGCTGCAGCACCAGCAGAAACCACAGACTAACAGTACATGCAGCCGCTTCCCAAGTGTGATGACATCACAACGCACCTTCCAATGCATTTCATCAATTCTGATGTCTTCAGACCTGCCAATTGTGTATGCCTAGAATGTACATGGCTGACAAAGTTATAAAGTTCTGCCCAGAACAGGACTTGTTCTACCTCTCTTGCCACAACAAACTTGTCCTGGATGATGGATGTATGCCACTGCCTGTGTTGACTAAATCCAGATTAGATTGCCCCCCAACAGGTTGGTTCAATGCTGAAGAGACAAAAGAATTGCTTAAAAGGTCAAAAGATTTTTATCAGGAGAGGAGATTCCTCCGATGACCAAGTGTCTGCACTGATATCTCAACTACAGAGATAGGATCGAATTGTCCCACAATGACAGAACACTGCATTGCAAAGGGAAGGAGGCTACAAATAACCTCAAGACTCTCACACAAGTGAAGGAGTTGGCAGCTTCAGGACTGAAGAGCTTGCGCTTGAGGCCAGAGACTCTGAAGCTTCTCCTGGTGAAGAAACATGAGCCAACATGTTGGTGAACAACCAAGATGTTGCCGATAGCCCATATGGCAGGGCCACAAACTGATAGAGCAACGGTCATACAGCAAAACCTTAGAAATGCTGCAAAGATGGGTACCTACAAGTAAGGATTGTTGATGTACAAAGAAACCAGAAAGTCTCCCTGATGGAGAGGCAATGGCAGGTCTGATGGATGTGTGACCCAAAATGAAGACACTGAAGGCTTTGCAATTCAAGATGGGGTGAATGTTCCTTTGGGTATTAGGATAAACAGCTTGGAGGAAAATCCCTGGACCACTTGCACAGTGACATGTGCTATGACATCACAGTCCAGAAGGCCCAAAAGGGTTTGATGAAGATCTGCCAGTCAGCCAGAATACACAGAAAGATTTGAAGTGAGAAGGCAAGGTTGAGGTAGGGAATGAAAATAAAGTTAGACCTGGGAAACCACCTCCTCACACACAAGCATCAGGAATCCAAGCATACACAAAGGCCAATAGACAAGTGTACAGCATCCTGCTGTCTCCTGGGGACATCTGCGTGTTATACTATCTGTGGCCACTAGGGCTTGATCTACTTTCTGCTTACAATTCTGGCTGGATCTAAGGGATCTACTTGTTTCCTATACATGCTTGGCTGCATTATTTTGTTAGCCTCAATTTTGCTCACTGGTGTCCCCATGCAGTCTTTTTCTGCATACAGACTGCTATTTCAGCTGGTACGCTGAGTCTTGAGGTTTTCGTCTCTAGCTGCCTTTTGCTCTAAGAAGCATCTGAAATTTCATCCTGTTTTTCTGCGAGATGTGAATTGTTTCCGCGCTCACTACAACGGTTCTGGGCCTGCTTATAAAATAATATATACAAAAAAACTTTTTGATCAAGGGATAATATTATACCCTCCTGCTCCCAAGATAGTAAGGCGTGTTTACCTACTATCACTGTTCGTCCTGAAGAAGCCTCACGGCGAAACGCGTAGACGCACACAGGGACCACATCTGTACAATCATCTAGTATACAGTGTTTTAATCTACTCTATTATAGTTTCTGTCTTGTCTTTTATAAATAAAATATTTTTTTGTTTATCTTATGTGTCCTTGCCTTCAAAGTCCGACCCCCAGGTATCTCTATTTTTGAGCTATCTTTTCACGCTTTTCCAAGTTATCCAACGGATGTGGCATTGTGAGTGCTTCCCTTTCCCTCATTTATATACAGGCCAATAGACACCCCCTCATCAACTCTGGAAATTGAATCACACCATGTTGAGCAAGGCTTGTCTAAGTATTTGGCAGATTTTGGAGCCAACACCTACAGTACCTCGACGTTGAAAGGGAGTGGAGAGACAAAAGGGAACAACATTTTTTTTTTTCCACTAAGGCTCTTACCACCAAAAACCTCCTTGGTAGAAATATCTAGGGCCAGTCCAGTTGTTCTTTAAAAGCATACATATTAAATGTTTCTTAGAAGTCAGTTCTGCAGTCCAGCACTTCAGCCAACGCGCCTTAACCATATGCACTGGCAGGAGATTCATGTGATAAACTAGATGGGAGGCTTATATTACAGCTGAAATTCACTGTCACGGCAATTTTATTCAATGCATATAACAAGCAGAGGCTTCACCAATGAATTTTAGTGCACACAAGCACAATATAACACTAAAATTATCGGTAAAATATAAAGGATGATAATATGTTGAGTAAATGGATACCTAACATGTCACGCTTTAAAAATTGCCTACACCCATGGAACGACAAATTATGGTACCTAAAAATCTCCATAGGGGATGCTTTATAAGCCTTTACATGTTACCAGTTTAGAGTTACACAGGAGTTCTGGCACCTCACTCTCACCCTGACATTCCTGATGATACCTCACATGTGTGGTGCGATCACTGTTTACATGTGTACAGGACCTACGTATGTGTTTGCATTTGCGAGTAAGTACATACCTTTATTTACAATTTTTTTTATTGAACTTCATTGCCATCACAAGGGATGAACATAATTTCTTGTGATACCATGGGCCAGGACAGGTCCTCTTTATGGAGAGATCTGGGGTCTATTAGACTCCATATTTCTCCTCTGCCCTCCAAAGCATCTAATCAAACTAAGTGTAAGAGAACTGCTGATTCACGTCTGGCGCGCGCATTCCCAGACAACAGACTTCCAGAACGCCATTGTGCATTTACTTTTTTGGGGGCATGGCCTCTGAATGGTGGTGTGAGAGATACGCTGTACTAGAGCTCCGGGTCCTCCGTGTTAACCCAGATATGAGCGGTGGAGCTGATGGACAAGAAGCTTTAGACTGAGGCATGTACACTGGATGTAAGTACAAGACTAGATCCACCATAAGGAAACCGCCCGCATGTAAGACTCAAGAGGATATCCAGCGCTACCTTACCTCACCCATACCTAGACCAGCACCCCCACGTGATTCCCTGGGTGCAGAGGAGACAACGAGACGCGGATTGGACCGAACTGCGGGAACAAGTTCAACTGCAACAAGGTTGCCTACCGGGTCAGGTGGTGAACGGGAAGTGGGGGTGAGCCGACAGACACAAGCTGCTGGAGCGCGGATCTCCGAGCACTCCCCCAGGCCAGAAACTATGGTAGGGATGGAGGCGGCTGATATTAAGGCTATGTTAGCTTTGCTCCCCACACGGCAGGACATTGCGGCGCTGCCCACCCGCCAGGACATTGAGGCATTAATCCTCCGGGTGGAAGAAACACATCGCCAAGACTTGCAGGCGGTAAGGACGGATGTGAAACTGCTGATAGACAGGGTGGAGGAGAAAGAGGAAGCCATAGCATCCTTAGAGCAGCGTGTTGGCGATATCGAAAAAACTTTTGGGAAAACTCAGTCCAAACAGACTGACATGGTAATAGACCTACAATTGCAGATGGAGGTCCTCGAGGACAGAAGTCGCAGGAATAACCTGCGACTCCGGGGCGTTCCCGAAGAGGCTGAGATAGAGGACTTGGACATTAAAGTAAGAGCGGTTCTCCTGTCAATTTTAAAATCCCCACAAGGGGAGATTGAAATAGAAAGGGTCCACAGAGCCTTAGGCCCCAAATCCAAAAATCTGGAAAGACCTGGAGACATAATCTGCCGCTTATATCGATATCAGCTAAAGGAGCAGATTCTTAGGGCAGCATGGGATATGGGGGATATCGTTTATGAAGGGACCCATATAAAAGTTCTGCCGGATCTGTCTCGGGCCACATTCCAACGCAGAGCGTGCTTACGGCCAATATTAGAACTGGCAAGGGGTGTTCATACAGGTGGGGGTACCCGCTAGCAGTGACCTTTCGTAAGGAAACCACCTCATTTACCCTTAGAACATTGGCGGAATTACCAGACTTTTTTCTGTTCCTGAAGGTGACACCGATCCACACCCCAAACTGGCTATGGCCGATTACTTATACAGGGAACCACTGGGGGAGGTCAAACTTTCAGGGACTACGAACAAACCCAGAAATGGGTCAAGGTCAAGGTCAGCGTCAACAACCCAGAACAGAAAGTAGCGGGAGTCCGGAGTAGTACCAGTAAAACTGAAAAACTGAATAAACTGCCCTCCCCCCACCGAAAGGAATAACGTTTTGTGCAGGGGTTGTCCCCCCCCCTAGATTATTTTTTCCTTTTTCCTTGGTTGGTTTTTGGAAATGCTGGGTATAAATAGCAATATAAATAGTAATAAATAGTATTAAACAATTAAAGGGGTACCTATAGGAACCTCCAGGAAAAGAGGATCCCCTTGCCCCTTTTCTTTCCCTTTTCTCTCCCCCCCTTTTTCAAGCATACATAGAACCTAGAGGAGTATATATATATATATATATATATATATATATATAGGAGTATATATAGGAATTCTGTGTTTTTTGTGTTTTTTTCCAGGGATTTTAAGGGAACCCAGGCAGTAGGTCTAAGTGGTGTGAAGGTTTTTTTTTTTCCTTTTTTAGATTTTTTTCACTACTTAAAAGGAGATGCAAAGAATTTTCTTCTCCTTTCTTAACATTGTCACATAAAAATTTAAATATTTTTAATTTTTTTTTTTAAACTGGAACTTGTTTAAAGTCACGTAAAGCCACGTAAATATATATATACATATATTCTACTATACAATATATAGAACATAGAATTATAAAGGAAGACACATAGATTGTTCATCTGGGGGAATTTTCATTAGCACATACACTAAATACGGAATAAATGCAACCATGGGAGACTGCAGTTGAAGATTGGGGTGGGACACAAAAAAAAAGGAAACTTTACTTTTATTTTTTTTCTCTCTTCCTTTTTTTTTTTTTTTGGGGAATTCACAAGATATATACACTATATACACTATACTTGTCGGGTCCCCTCATTCTTCCCTGTAGTTTCTAGTCCCCCCCCTTTTTTTTTTTTACACAGAAGTGATAGATTCCAGTTGGATGGAATAATTATTGTGTTAATACTCCTCTCTTGTAGCTGGGGATAGTTGGGAAAAAGGGGGGGGGGGGTAAACATGGGTAGGTACGAGTTCCATTTCTAGTCCTTCCACCCCTATATAAAGGAGGTGGGGAGGAGTTGGGGTATCTTAAGAGAGGGGGGTCTTCTGGGGGGGTGAAGGAGTTGGAGGGGAGGAAAGGGAGGGGGGGGGGTATATACGGATAAACGGTCTGAAGAAATATAAGATGATATAAGGTATTTTGAGAGGGGAATTAATGTACAAGGTATTGGTTCCCTTTTTCCTTTTTTTTTCCCCCTCCTGTCTCTCCTCACTTACTCCCAATTCTTTTTTTATTCGTCTTTTTGGGGAGAGGAACGGTGAGGAGGGATTAGGGGGGGAGGATATGATTATTGGTCTATATGACTATACGTTTGAATTATTAAATTTAATACAAGGATCTCAAGGAATATACGAGAGACTATATGTGAGGTAATACATTCTATAGATCAATATGTGTTATATACCAAAATCTAGGTGCTGTATCACCATAATAGACTATAAGGGATATGAGAAATAGGGAACCGTCTTATAGAGTAATGTATATCAATTCCCTTCTTTGTTTGCGCTTTTTTTTTCTTTTCTTTTTTTTTTTCTCTCTCCCTTTTTTTTTGGCCATTGGTTAACGGTAGAGGACAGTGGAGGACTCTATTGATGTTAATTTAGGCTAAGGAAGGAGGTCATAAATAGATGTTCTCATAAGAATGGAGGGAGGGAAAGGTAGATCTTTAGAAGGTAATATATATGTAAGGAATATATATATAATAATAAGGGGGTAAACTAGGGGGAAAGAAAAGAAAGGGGAAAAAAGGGAAGGAAAAAAGGCAATAAGGTGAAGAACATGATTAATATGGATATTGCTTAGTTCTCCCCCTCCCGTCTCTCCCGTATCCCCAGGGGATTTACCCCCACTTTCTGGGTGACGAGAAAAGCTGGGGAGATATGGAGGAGCCCGGAGCTTAAGTATTATGTTTTTTTTTTCTTTTCTTTTTTTTTTGTTTAGTTGAGTCTCTTTTTTTTGAGGCCTCTCTCCACTGCCTATTCGTGGTACACGCCCCCATATAGGTTAACGCTCAAATACCGGATAATCGGTGAGTGTCTTTTTTTAGCACATAGCTAATAGTACTAGGTAAGGGCTGGGCAACCAGCCCTTTTCTTTTTTTTTCTCTTTGGTTTGGGTTGCTGTTCCCCTTTTTTCCCTTTTTTTTTTCTTTCCCTCCCCTGTTTCTCTCTCTCTCTCACTTGGCTGGGAAATAAAATGGAGACCCTGAAAGTACTATCATTGAATGTTAAAGGGCTAAATACACCAGAAAAAAGGAGGATGCTACTGCATGATATGCAGCGCCTGGAAACAGACGTAGCCTTCATACAGGAGACGCATTTTAGAGATAATAAAATACAGATTTTAAAGAACCGGTTGTACCCAACAGTACCCCACTCGACTAACCAAATAGCTAAGTCAAAGGGGGTTTCTATTCTTTTAGCAAGGAGAATACCATGGACATACATTGCTTCCACGAGAGACCCAATAGGGCGTTATTTGTTCGTAAAGGGGAAAATAGGAGATATAAAGGTTACACTGGCGACATTATTGTTGTGGAGATTTTTATGGAAATGTATTAATGTATGTTGTCAGATGTCCCCCCAGTGTCAGTTTTGCTGTAATGCGCTCATCTGAGCGTATTTGCACATACAGACGTTGGTGGAAGATCGGTGGCGGGAAAATCTTCCTATGGAAACAGCGATGTTTGCTCCATTTAGAGATGTTGTTTTGCGCCCCGTTGGGGGAACTGGCCAGCCCCTGGTGGGGGGCGTTGAATGACTCCGAGCGCACATATCTGTGTCCACAGGAACAGTAGCATAACTATAAAATAATTGTGGTCCATTTGAGGCATAATTGTTATGTAGTTTCCGTCATTTGGTAACAGTGTATGTCACTGCTAGTCAATTTGAATGAACATTGTATCTGTTTGAAAGGATGTCCTTGTATGGTCATTCTCCTGTGCGGAAGGGACACCCTGTGATGTCCCCGCCCATGGGGGGAGGTGACTGGTTGCTGCAATCAATCACCTCCTGTCTTGAGATCTTTTGAGTTTAATAAAAGCCTATGATTAGGCGTCGGCTGGACAGTCTATGCTGGGATGGCCTGACGATAAGATCTATGTGTGAGCCTTGCTTCTTGGATGGATGATGGGATGAACGGTGAGTGGATTTTAGCAAACTTAAAGATAGCATTATTGCAAAAAGATGAATCTAAAGTGTGTGCTTATAGAGCACAGGAAATATAGGCTGTGTGCTCTGCAAACAACCCATATTTCTACGACAGAATGGCGACTCACGGTTGGGACCAATTGCGGCCTCTTTGAGCATCAGATCAGCAGAGGAGGAGAGTGGACCTGCGATGTGATTGATGCGTGAAGAGGCTGTACTTTAAAACGAACAAAAAAAATTTGTCTTTTTGAAATAATGCTTTAAGTTTGCAGTGTGTGTGTATGTCTGCGAATCGTATGTGTGTGTGTGATTTTGTTGGGAGAGAGATCGTATGCTTGTGAATTCGATCGTATGCCTGTGAATTTGATTGTGTGTGCCTGTGTGTGATTAGATTGTTTGTGTGATGCAGGACATGTGTCCCCATAAGTGTGACTGAAGTTGTGTAAGAGATGATCTGATGGAGACTGTATATTGTGTATGAAATGAAGGTATAGCTGTGGTATTTCATGCAGCCTACACTGAGATTGGCGGCCTTGTTAAAGATGGCCGCTGCATTGAGCCATAAACCATGTGCTTTAGTGGGGGGGGGGGGCAGGCAGCATGGTCATTGGTTACAATGGTGCTGGAAGGGAAACGCCCTGACAGATAATCTGATGTACAAGCAACAATATACTGTATGTGTGTAGTGTTTGTGATTTCTATGAAAAATAGAAATGGATAGATTGTGATTTTTGCCTTTATAGGGGACAAAGACACATGTCCCCATAAGTGTAAAAATATTTTAAGTAAAGAGTTTGGTTTTTGAGTTGAAAGTTCCCGCCGCATATCCAAGTGGCCAGGCATTGCTAGAAGGCAGACATAGTATGTCTCTGCAATGGCTTGTTATGGAAGCTGAGGCCACTGTGTGTGTGAACTTTAGGTAGAGAAAAGTGGTGAATATCTCAGAGTATATGAACTTGGAGAAATGAACATGTTTTTAATATTGTCATGTAACTAACATTTATTGAATGTGCTGTTTAGTTGGCAAAAGGGAGGCTAAGTTTGTAAGTGTACATGTGGTCCTTGTAGAGTGTAGCTGACACCTTTTTCAGTGGATTTTGATGATAATTTAGGAAAATCTCAACTGTGTAGTCTGTCTTTGTGGAGAAAAACATTTTTGATTTTCTTTTAAAGAGATGCTGGTTTTGGCGGGAAAAATTGCATGGCGCCATTGTTGTTGTTGTCCATGAGGCTTGCAATGGTTCATCCACCATTCATGGGCTTGCCTCTGGTAAGCTGTTACCTTACCTTTGTTTGCTGATGTCACCGTGTGTTGCATAATCATCTACTGATCTCAGCTTGGGATTTTGCAGGATTTATGCCTTTGCAATGGGACTATTAATCCATCATTTTTAGCTCTATAATTCAGTATTGTGGTTTAATTTTTGGGGTTTTTATTGCATCATCTGGGCATTCATCTGGACTTTTGACATATGTTTTATAATCATTGGCCATTGTTTTTTTGTTATCTAGTGGTTGGTGCACATCAGCCCCTGGATTCTGTGTTGGCATTTGTTGATTGGCGCAGTTTTGTCCTGTTTTATGCGTTTGCTAGATTAAATAGTTTTTCTAAGCATCGCCTTTTGAGTTGAGTAGAGTGGTATCTTGAGATAGCGCGGTTTTACCCCGAGGTGCCACAACGTGCTTGCGGACACACGCACATGCTGGGGCCTATTTATGGATGGGATCTGGCTGACCTACCAGCATTTGGAGTGTGGGAAGAGGCCAACGCAGACACAGGGAGGACATGCAAACTCCATGCACATGATGTTAGGTTGGGGAATTCTCTGTTTTCATTTAAGTAGATGTGGGCTATTGCAGGGTCGGCTGGCTTTGCAGTATATGAGCTCCATTTTTTTTGTATTGGGTTTCGAATGTAGGAAAGACTTCACTTTACACTGAATTTTGATGGATTGTAAGACTAACAGAGTTTTTGTACAATGATGTGTTTTAATGTTTGGATATTTGGGAGTTTCCCAGAGGGCAATTCATATGTTTTGAAGATTTGAGTCTCAACTTGTGGTTTTGCTTGCAGGGGATGTTTGGGTCAGGACCCTCCCATTTGCAAAGGGGGTTTTTTATTCCATCATTTTCTTGACAAGGTTTTAACTTGTTGAAATATATAATGTGTAGCCATGGATTTTTTGGAGTCTTGATAGACAAGGCGATCAAGGCCTCCCCTCCCCCTCCCTCTTCCTGAACAATTGATATGTAAATAAACCAGTTTGGTTTTTTAAGTAGCTGAGCATAATCGGAAGTTTCTTTTCAGCATTTATATATCAGAGGAAAGTTGGTGGGAGGAGCTTGGGGTTGTCTGAAAGGTTGGCAAATGAGATTTGTGTTTGGAAGGAAAATGGAAAGCATTTTTGCGTTTGAAAGTCTTTTATATTTTGTTCCAGTTTTGTGAAATTTTGTACTGTAATACAGTTTTGGGTAGAGAGAAAAACAGGGGGTATCACCATTATTTTATCATCTAGATACAGATAGAAGCCACATTGTTCTGCAGGTGGTAAACTGGCGTAAGTGTTCTGTGAGGTTTAGTCTGACAACGCAGTGTATGGGTGTATAGCGGAAAATGCTTGTGTATGCATGCACTGTGAGGGATAGAGGCCTAATTCGGGGGTTGATCTGTGGTTGTTGCTGTAGTTCCAAAAGTGTTGGGACAACAAGCCATAGATATGACACCTTGGTTAGGGTTTCTAGTTGGAGGACTTGACCATATAGTGGTTGTAGTTCTTCAATTCACCGTATAAGAAGACACCGGGCGGTGATCTCCGAAAATGGGTGCAACGGTTTAACCTGGACGCAGGTTTAAGACGATAAGCCGATTCGAATCGCCATGGACACAAGGAGGTCTGTGCAAAGGGAAGGAATGGAGGCTTCCCATAGTCAGACGGTCACACAGTGCACGAAACCTAGTTTTGGGGCAAAGGCCTTTGAACCCCAAAAAGATTAACATAGGTGGTCCAAGGATACTATTTTGGGTATCCCTCTGGAATGGATGTAGTTGAGCTGCGGCTTCAGAAATCTGTAATGATGAGTGTGTTGATGGAGGTGTAGTCTCATGCCCGTTTGTTTGAACTTTGTATGGCTGGTCCATGCAAGCTTCTCGAGCTGCTCTCATATTCCCATTGTATTTTTTCCTATTGCTGAAAGAGTGAAGGTAGAATTCTGGCTGTTTTCATTTTTTTCATTTGTGGTTTTGGAAACTGGGAAGTATTTCCCCCACGTTTGTATCGGAATGTTTGTATGTAGTAACGTGAATATGTTCGAACTTACCGCGGCGATCCTTCGATGCGTCGCAGCTGTTGTATGTTTGTAGGAACGGGAAAAGTAAGGGTTACAGAGGGTTTTGTTTGAATCGGTTTTGAAAGAATGTCATTGACAATTTACCAATGTACAGGAATGTCATTATTGTTTTACCATTCTTTGCAGGTTAAATATGAAGAATAGAGTAATGATTTTGCTTATAAGTATTTTTCAGGTCCAAAGAGTTTGTACAGGTGTATGCAGACAGCGGTACATATGGATAAATACGAGTCTAAGGGAGGTAAAAGTATCATAGGTTATTTCATTGTTTCTTTTTTCCTGCACCACGCATTTCTTCCTTCAGTCTGTAATGAGGAAGAAAAGGGGGGGGGAATGATAAATGTAAGAATGACAGTTTTTTTTTCAAACTAATAATAACCTCTGTAATTCTAACCAAGTTTGTGCCAAGACTGTCTTTCTTTAATAGAATTTGAATCGGCAAGCAGCAGTCTGGTGAAGTAGGTTCCCATCCCAGAGGCTAAGAACCTTGTCAATGGCTCCAGGTATTGTAAGCCACGCACAGGTTATGCAGTGACCACAGTCCCGATGTCTGGGTTATTGTCATATGAGGGTTGTTTGGAGGTCAATCAAAACCATAGTCGTACTCTCCTCATTAGCTGTCACTTATATTCTCGGCTGATGGGGGAGGTGCGATCGTTGTGACATGAACTTCAAAATGTCCACCACAGGGTTCACGAGTCCCTCCTGGACCCTGACTCAGTAATCAGTTTACATTCTTTCCAACCAGATGACTGGGTCGTTGTAAAGAAGCTTGAGGGATGAGACCACGCCAGCCACTGCAAGAAGCGGCTCAACCACACCAAAGAATGAGGAGTATCTTTGTTTATTTATATTTTTGTTGTTTAGTACATTTTAGCGAGGGTAACGGTGAAAAGCATCCCAAGTTATTATTTAAAGTGTATGTCCTGACTAGCTCAGAAAGCAAACAGGACCGATGGTCTGTTCTGAGTCTTCACCGAGTTTTAGTCCCCAGCGATGACAGAGGTACATGCCATTTATGATGTTATTATGGGTATGAGGAGTTTTGACAAACTAGTGAAGACTCCAGACAGACACTTGTCAATGGAATCTAACGATGCATTTTTAGAGGGTAAAATTGGTTTTAGTTTTAATGGCTCTGTCTCTTGTCGGTTTGGACTTTAGTTTGGTGTTTATGCGGATCTGCAGCTTATAAAGGTAATTCCCCCAAAGCAAGAGGTTCATGTGTGATGGTGAAGCTGTCCCAGCATCTTATCTCATGGCCGATCGCGAGGACCTGATGGCGCAGGAAATTAAGAATGGCAGGGACAGCTAGAAGGGATTTGTTGACCAACCCCGACCAGGTCTGGGCATGGTGTCCTGCATGTACAAGGTGGGGGGGGGGCTCGGGCTTGGGATACGATTGAACAATTCTCATCCGTTAAGGATAGGGTTCTTCATGTAATTGTTGAAGCCAGAGCTGTAGCTAAGTGAAGGTTGGGAGTCTATTTTAAGGGTCTGGGAATCTTTGGGGATCTAATTTTTATTTTACAGCGGATCGTGGTTAAAGGAAGGGGGATATATATATATATACTCATGTCGTTTTTATTTCTATTCTTTCTATGTCGTGACAAGAGGCTCCTGTTGCCTGATTTGACGCGTGACCAGAGTTCCCTTGATGAGACGCCCGAAACCGGACCCACATACAAGACACAGAGGATCACAGACGGATCAGCGATTACTACAGCTCACCATGTCGTGTCCTCCTTTATAAGTCATGCCCCTGAAGAGTAGAGTCTACATGTCAAGCCGTGTTTTCCTTTTTATGGACTAAGGACTGATTCATTTCCAGGCGTAAGAAGCATATCAACTTTCATCGATGGACACATAGGGTGCATATGACAAAAAAGGGAGGACTGTTGTGGAGATTTTTATGGAAATGTATTAATGTATGTTGTCAGATGTCCCCCCAGTGTCAGTTTTGCTGTAATGCGCTCATCTGAGCGTATTTGCACATACAGACGTTGGTGGAAGATCGGTGGCGGGAAAATCTTCCTATGGAAACAGCGATGTTTGCTCCATTTAGAGATGTTGTTTTGCGCCCCGTTGGGGGAACTGGCCAGCCCCTGGCGGGGGCGTTGAATGACTCCGAGCGCACATATCTGTGTCCACAGGAACAGTAGCATAACTATAAAATAATTGTGGTACATTTGAGGCATAATTGTTATGTAGTTTCCGTCATTTGGTAACAGTGTATGTCACTGCTAGTCAATTTGAATGAACATTGTATCTGTTTGAAAGGATGTCCTTGTATGGTCATTCTCCTGTGCGGAAGGGACACCCTGTGATGTCCCCGCCCATGGGGGGAGGTGACTGGTTGCTGCAACCAATCACCTCCTGTCTTGAGATCTTTTGAGTTTAATAAAAGCCTATGATTAGGCGTCGGCTGGACAGTCTATGCTGGGATGGCCTGACGATAAGATCTATGTGTGAGCTTTGCTTCTTGGATGGATGATGGGATGAACGGTGAGTGGATTTTAGCAAACTTAAAGATAGCATTATTGCAAAAAGATGAATCTAAAGTGTGTGTGCTTATAGAGCACAGGAAATATAGGCTGTGTGCTCTGCAAACAACCCATATTTCTACGACATTATATGCTCCCAATCATCATCAAGAAGAGTTTTTGGGCAAAGCAATTGAACGCCTGATGGGATTTAAAGAAGGACAATTGATACTAGGAGGAGATTTGAACATTGCATTAGTCCCTAAAGAAGATACTTCCTCAGGAGTGTCATCTATTCCCCTCAGGGCGCGAAACCGAGTTGCCCAAATCCTACACAAAAACCAGCTGATTGACGTATGGCGGCTCCTCCACCCTAAAGAAAAAGAATTTACGTTTTATTCCCCTGTTCACAAAATGTATTCCCGGATAGACTTTTTTCTTGTTCCACATGCTCAACTTCCCTCAGTTAAAACGACAAAAATAGGTTTGATTACGTGGTCAGACCACGCACCTATTTTCTTGACATATGTATTACAAGACCCATCCAAGACTAGATCTAACTAGTGGAGACTAAATGAGAGTCTCTTGCAGGACCTGGAAGATGTGACTAAAGAAATACAACTTTACTTTAATTCTAATAATACCCCAGATTGTGACCCAGGGATTATCTGGGAAGCACATAAGGCGGTTATTCGAGGGGTCTTGATTAAACATGGAGCAAGGATAAAGAGAAGAGACGTACAGAACAGTTAAAATATCTACTGGAGGAGCTAGCCAGATTAGAGTCTAGACATAAACGAACACGTTCAACATCCCTAGAGAGAAATATTACTGAAATACGAACACAAATCACAGACCTTCTTTATTATAAGGCCAAAGCAGCACTACAGATATGCAGGAAGTTCTCATACGAATCAGGGGATAAATGCGGGAGGTTACTGGCCAGAACTCTACAAGAACAGAAACTAAGTAATTACATACCCCATATTATTACACCGAACAAATCTAAGGTAACAAAACCACAGGAGATAGTACAAGAATTCCAAGAATTTTTATCAAACTCTTTATAATTTACAGATTAAATCTCCTACACAAGAACAGATAGATCTCTACCTCTCGGCATCATTAATGCCGAGACTCTCGGTAGAAGACAGAGATAAACTTGATGGTGTAAAAAATTTAAGCAATAAACCGCGCTAGCCAGTAACATAAATAAATATACAGCAGCACCTGTGATATGTGATGTAGTATACAAAAGAATAAAAAGGAACAAGTGCGCTAATGTGAATTGACTAATAATCAAAAATTATGAATCCACACATATATTGAATAAATGAAGTCCAACAGTGATAACAATGAATGTGTCCTGTAAAAATGAATATATCCTAAATAAGTCCCATCAAAAATCAGCAATGAAGGGAAGCCGTGAAGAGGTGAACCGCAAAAAGTTTGAAATTCGGTGCATGCACACCCGTGTCCACCACCAACAATCAAGCTGCTTACCAGAGGTAAGAAACAAATAAGCCCATCCGCAATCCCAGGGGGAGATCCAGAGAAATCCAGATAAACTTCGCAGAGTTCCAACGTCACTTGATAGGCAGTGGATACAGCAAAGATTTCCCAAGGAGAGAGAGGAGGCTCAATAGTGCATTACCCAATGTAAAATGTATTTTTAAAACCGGGTTTAAAAACACTTACACAATGTACAATTTAAAGAACATAACAACCGGCCGGTCCGCCGTACCTGTCCCGTAGTGATGACGTCAGCACGCACACCTCCCGACGTACGTTTCGTGTTCCTACACGTCGTCTTGGGGATCAGGTGACGTGCTGACGCATCACAAGATATAGGAAGGAGGAAGCCAGGCCTCGCTCTGAGCGGCCAATGGAACTGCGGCAATTACACCGAACCTCCACACCGCCTACAAGGCCCGGCCCAGAACCAAAATAAGACCAAGCCTCACTTTGAAGTACAGGCAGCGGTATATAAATGGGCAAATGTAGCCCCAAATATATTCTAAATAAGAGGGTACCACATAAAATGACATCTAGGTGATAAAACCCAATGGAAATTAACCATGTCGTGTAAGTGGACAGGTTTAATGCCTGATATAAAAGAACATCCACATGTCCACCACAGCACGGTATACCATTTGAACCTAAAAATAAAAAAGGTATATTATGAAAAATATATACATATGTGTGTGTCATAATGAAAACACACGTATGTATAAATGGTATTGAAAAAGATTATAAAAAAGATTTATATCTTTTCTTCTCAATGAGGAAAGAAACCTTTGTAAAATATCATGTATGATGGAGGTCAAAAAAAGACAAAAAAATATACCTCCACCAAACCTGATAATAAAAGAGAAGAGGGGGGGGGTGTTATTCTGGCACGTAAGGGCCCAATAGGGGTCCATATTGTGACAAAATTACACACATATAAATGTATATTGGCAGACAGTTCAAATCAACAAAATGCCAGACCTCACATAGCTCTCAGATATATGGACATAGCCCCCACTCGCACCAAACTAAGAGTTATCGATGAAAGCGTTGAGGTCTACCTCAACGTTCATCCCAAACGGTACATAACTCTTCAGTTTGTGGATCCAGGACATCTCTAGTCTAGAAATACTTCTAATCATAGAGTCTCCTCTCTATCTGGTAGAATATTTATCAATCCCCAGAAAGATCGTATTAGTGGGGTCTTTATCATGGATCTCTAAATAGTGCCGGGATACTGGGTGTTTTGGGAAACCTGTGAGGATATTTGTGATATGTTCATTCAATCTAACACGGAGAGGTTGCTTGGTCCTGCCCACATATTGAAGCCCACATGGGCATTGCAGGAGATATACGACCCTCTCCGTGGAGCAAGTAATGAAAGGCAATATTTTATGCTCAACATTAGTTACGGTGGATTTAAACGTATTGGTACGCCTATGGGTACATCCGCTCAACGAACATACTCTGCACCTCCTACACTGATAGAAGCCTACCAACTGATCAAGAAAGGTCTTATACACAGACGGAGGATCTAGTATATTAGGTGCCACTCTCCCACGTATGGAGGGTGCACCTTTGTATACGACCTGAGGATGAACAGGTAATACTTCATGTAAAACAGGATCATTGGTAAGTATATGCCAATGTTTTTTAATCAACTGTTTAATGCCCCTATATTGGGCTGAATAGGTGGTAACAAATGGGATGGATGGTACTCTTGATTGAGACCTAGGCTTCTCAGCCAATAGGTCTTTCCTATCCAACAATGCCACTTCGTTTAAGGTAGGAGTAAGTGAGTCATTGGAATACCCTTTTTCCACAAATCGACCAATCAAAATCTGAGCCTGTGTTAGGAATTCCTTATGGTCTGTACAGTTCCGTTTCAGCCTAATGAATTGGCTCTTCGGTACGGATTTAAGCCATGATGGATGATGGCAGCTATTGATAGGTATATATGAATTTCTATCAGTATTTTTAAAGAAGGTGGAGGTAGTGAAGGAGCCATCCTTAATACATATCTTTAAATCCAAAAAATGAATCTCCTCCTGGCTTGCCTCAAAATTCAAAACAATACCCCTAGTGTTGTTGTTGAGGTGCTCCATATAGACATCCAAATCTTGGCGCTCTCCATCCCACAGGAGGAGGACGTCATCAATGTACCTCGCCCACAACATAAGTTGGGGCGGGCGTTGGACAGACGACGTCCTCCTCCCATAGGGCCATGAAGAGGTTGGCCAGGCTGGGGGCATACTTTGCCCCCATAGCCACACCTCTATCCTGCCTGTAGAATTGGTTGTTGAACCAGAAATAACTCCTAGAAGCAGCAAATGTTAATAATTCAAGAATATATGAAATCTGTTCATCAAAAAATCCAGAGTCACGCCTCAAGTAGTATTCTACTGCAAATAAACCCAAATTGTGGGGAATAATGGTATATAAGGACGTGACGTCCGCCGTTACCAACCACATATTGTTTTTGGGGGTAATTCCAGTCATGATATTAATAACCTGGCGTGAGTACTTAAGATACGAGGGCATCATCGAAACTAACGGTTGTAAAAAGCCATCAATGTAACGTCCTTGATAAACTTGAGGTTCCCATTACTAGGGAAGAACTGGAGGAAGCTGTAGGCTCCATTAAAACAGGGAAAGCGCCGGAACCAGACGGCTTTACGGCTCAATATTATAAAACACTACTTCCAGTCTTATCAGAGTATTTGCTAAAACTATTTAACGCCCTGGGGTCGTCAGCAACCTTAACAAAAGATACTCTGTTAGCATACATCTCAGTGATACAGAAGGAGGGGAAAGATCCAGCGTCCTGTGGAAGCTATCACCCAATCTCTCTGTTAAACTTAGATCTGAAACTTTTTACTAAAATTTTGGCGAACAGGATCCAACAGTATGTCCCAAACTTGATACATTTAGACCAGGTTGGATTCGTTACTACAAGAGAAGCGAGGGATAATACCACGAAGGCCCTCAATTTATTACAGATAGCGAATGAAATGCAGACACAATGTGTTTTCCTGAATACGGATGCAGAGAAGGCCTTTGATAGGGTGAATTGGGAGTTTATGCGGGCAGTTTTACAGCACGGAGGCTTTGGTAGTAAGATACTGCAGTGGATTGCTGCCATTTACTCTTGCCCAACGGCTCGGGTACGGGCGAATGGAGTACTATCAAAGCCATTCCCTATTACAAACGGGACACGACAGGGGTTCCCCCTGTCCCCACTACTTTTTGCCCTGTCACTGGAACCGTTTCTCTGCACCCTACGATTAAACCAGGATATCGTAGGAATTAAAATAAGGAATATTCAATGCAAAATCTCGGCCTATGCGGACGATATGCTGTTTACCCTCACAAATCCCCCGATTACGATCCCGAACTTAATGAGGGAGTTTGAGAAGTATGGTGCACTTTCGAATCTTCGTATTAACTTTAATAAATCTGAAGCTATGGGGGTTAACTTACCACATACATCAATAACTCAGTTGAAACAGAACTTTAAGTTTAAATGGACAGATAGAGCCTTAACGTACCTTGATATCTTACTCCAGAGGAAATATAGTAAAGGTTTATGAGTTAAACTTTCCCTCCCTACTACAAAAAATTAAGATTTTGCTGGAGAAATGGAGCTCGGGTTTGCATACCTGGCTGGGACGGTGTAATATAATCAAGATGAGCATACTACCTAAACTCCTTTATCCATTACAGGCATTACCAATACACATTCCCTCATGTTTTTTCAAACAGAGTCAGAAACTAATATTTGATTTTATATGGGCACATAAACAGCCAAGGATACAACGGAAACAACTAACGTACTCTAAAAGACAGGGAGGATTGGCTGTACCGGATATACGGAAGTATTACCAAGCAGTACATTTGAACAGAATTATTGATTGGAACAGACATACAGACACCAAATTGTGGGTACAAATAAAAAATGCCCAGTCACCTGTGCCCCTGAAAGGAGCACCGTGGTGTTACGCAGCATTGCCCAGAAAGATCTCTATGAACCCGCTGGTGGGCAACACGGTCAGGGTTTGCTCGATCTTGTTTCCCACCATAGGCATAGTACCCACGACTTCCCCTCTATACCCGATATTAGGCAATCCTCTTTTTAAACCAGGTTGTGAAGATAGAGCATTTAGACATTTAGAGAGCATGGGACATACACAAGCATCCAATTCCATTCATACAGGAAGATGGCTGACAATAAGGGAACTGATGGAACAAGGGAACATTTTTAGACTAAAATTCTGGAACGCTCTACAGATTACTCACTTTTTAAGCACCCTACCAAGCCCGAGACAGTTTGAGAGACCGCTTACTACTTTTAAGAAACTTTGTAACGAGAAGGGAGCAATAGCGCATACATTATCTGTAAGTTACAGTCTGTTAATCGCACAGCCGGAAACGTACTCCCTGAAATGTTTGCAGGAATGGGAAAGGGAATTGGGTAGGACCTTTAGCTTGGAACAACGACAAAAGATGCTTAGATTTACACATGAAACATCAATTTGTGTCAAAACCCAAGAAACCAATTTTAAGATCTTCTCCAGGTGGTATAGAACACCTGAGAAACTTCGGAAAATGTTCCCAGACATCTCAGATTGTTGTTGGAGATGTCACAAAGATAAAGGTACTATGTTACATATCTTTTGGGATTGTCCCAAGCTGAGGTGTTTTTTGGGGGGGATTAAACAAATTCTCCAACGCTGTACGGATTCAATAATACCGGAAGACCCGGCGTACTTTCTCTTACATGTAAATCAGGTACCTGAAAAGTTATATAAGGAATCATGCATCTCTCATCTTCTGGATGCTGCAAAGGCATGTATTCCCTTAAAATGGAAATTACCAGACCCACCTACAGTGGGAATGTGGATTGGTAAGGTGAAGGAGATCAGTAAATTAGAAGAGTTAGTTTTATCTGCACGTCATCAGCATGGAAGGTATTTAGAGACATGGTCTGCTTGGAACACCTTCCTAGCCTCAGACGAGGGGAAAACTCTCCTTGAAAATGGAATAATGGATGAGAAATGTAATGAGTCTTAAATTGAGGCGATCAAGATAGGTCTATAATCATGTATTTGACAGCCATGGGGAGAGAGAATGGGGGAGGGAGATATTTTTTCCCTTTTTTTTTTTGTTGTTTTTTTTTTTTTGTTTGTTTGTTTTTTGTGGCCAGGTGGAACAATTAATATTCAATGTGGAGTTGTATGTAATTTTTTTATTATGTATTTCTTTGTATTGAAATAAGAAAAAATGAAATAAAGTTGATTAATTTGAAAAAATAAATAAAAAAATTGCCTACACCCATGGAACGACAAATTATGGTACCTAAAAATCTCCATAGGAGATGCTTTATAAGCCTTTACATGTTACCAGTTTAGAGTTACACAGGAGTTCTGGCACCTCACTCCCACCCTGACATTCCTGATGATACCTCACATGTGTGGTGCGATCACTGTTTACATGTGTACAGGACCTACGTATGTGTTTGCATTTGCGAGTAAGTACATACCTTTATTTACAATTTTTTTTATTGAACTTCATTGCCATCACAAGGGATGAACATAATTTCTTGTGATACCATGGGCCAGGACAGGTCCTCTTTATGGAGAGATCTGGGGTCTATTAGACTCCATATTTCTCCTCTGCCCTCCAAAGCATCTAATCAAACTAAGTGTAAGAGAACTGCTGATTCACGTCTGGCGCGCGCATGCGCACGTTCCCGGACAACAGACTTCCAGAACGCCATTGTGCATGCGCAACGGACGGCGTGCACACGCAGGAGTGCGTCCCTAATGCCAGTTGGCGCCAGACGGCCTATTTAAAGGGTGCTCTGAAGCTCTACAAGTGCTGACTGGTCTTCAGCTGTGTCCTGACCCTCTGAACCCTGCTTATTACCTGCTTGATACCTGTTACTGATCCCGGGTTCCTCTGACTCTGCTTCTGGACTCTGATTTACTTGATTACTGGTACCCGACTCCGGCCTGCACCTAACCTTCCTCCTGCTTATGCCTTGTACTCTGCAGCCTGCCTGTTACTGAAACCCGCCTATCTCTACGACTCTGCTTTCGTTTGACCGGCTCGGACACTGCCTCTGGAAACCTGCGTTGGCTCTCTATCTTCTCAGCTCTCCTGTGTCCAGTGCTCTCCTGTCTCCTGACCACAGGAAGTACTGACAAGCCACCAAGCCTGAACCTGCAAGTTGGTTGGAGTTCCTCTTTAACATCCGCTGATCTTCTGAGTTCCACCCCAGCGCTTTACCTGCTGTCCTACTCGTATCACCGAGCCTACTACTTCCACCGCAGGTTCTACAAGCAACATTCCCAGGCACTCATGTTCCTCCTGACCCTAGCCACCATCTGTTCTACCTTCAGTGGGGCTTGGGTAGGAGATACAAGGGAGGCTGACCTCGTCATATCAGACTCCTACCAGGTACGTGACACTAAGATCGGTTTGATCAGATGCTTCACAAGCCAGTAACAGCTTGTAAAGCAACAAACAAAATAGAAGTGACAAAATCCTTGTTTTTCCGTTTCTGATGTCACAGAGGGGGAGAAACAACAGAAGTTCTTCTTACTCTGCTGCATCCGATGCAATAAGTAGCATATGAACAGGGCTCCTCAGTGGGACAGGCAGCAGCAGGAGGGAGGGGCCCTCTTCTGCACCTTTACCTTTTAGAGAACTGCTGCCTGAAAATAATATCAGGATCATGGCTGCAGCAGCAATCATGATCCAAATATCACCACCAATTCCTGAGGAGGTATATATACGTACATCGGTTGGGTAGTATTTAAGTGGCTTTGATAGGGGGTCAGGATATGGTAAAAATGTGACAACTATTTTCAATGCCTGTGTAAAAGTGCCCTTCAGGAAAGCTCCTCATACTGCTTCTTGGTATGGGTCTTTAAAAGCAGGTGCATCCTAAACCTGAAAAGTAGTTGCCTTGTAAAGGGAAGACTAGGCAGAATTAACAGAAGAAATAGACCACTTACTAATGAAATCTGCACTAAATGGATACAAGGCCAGTAAATGCTTTGGGGAGCAAACAAGCTATCTGGGTTCTTCGAACCTTTGGAAAGGAAAGGGCTCAAAAGCTGGAAAAAGCACTGGTAGAAGCAAGAGGCTTATTTTCTAGATACAGTGTGTCGCACAGTGCTTCAATAAGAGTCAACAAGGTCTCCTTTAACTTGGGAGTAATAGTGGTAGACTGAATCCCCAAGGTATATTGCTCATTTGACATTTATTTGAGCAACTCAGAATAAGGAGTTTATGCAGCCAATGGTTCTGAAGCAGTAAAGAGCACACTTCTGGCCTATGTAGTGAAAACCTCATCCAAGAGGGCAGAGAATCCATCTGCACCTGACAGAGCTAAGGAAGACTCCAAAGATGGCAGTGATTTAAAGGAGCACTAAAGCTTTTTTTTTTTTTGCTTAAAAATAACAAACATGTTATACTTACCTCCACTGTGCGGCTCGTTTTGCACACAGTGGCCCCGATCCTGGTCTTCTGGGGTCCCTCGGCGGCTGTCTTGGCTCCTCCCCGCAAGGACTCCACACCTTAATGCGAGTGAGCTCGCATGGTGTGGAGTGATTGCGGGCGCGCTCCCGTGATACAGCGGCGTCCATAGCCGCCGACTGTATCACTCGGCCCCGCCCCCCGGCGTGCCGCGTCATTGGATGTGATTGACAGCAGCGCCAGCCAATGGCTGCGCTGCTTTCAATCTATCCAGTGTAGCCAATCGGCGGCCAGGCAGAAAAACGAAGAGGATGACGGGGACGAGCATGGGACTTTCGAGGGGCCAGGTAAGAAAAACGGGGGCTCGGGGGGGGGGCGGTATTGTCGAATGTTTTTTCACCTTAATGCATAGGATGCATTAAGGTGAAAAAACATGTAACTTTACTACTCCTTTAATTCTGCAGTGGGCTTGCTCCAAGCATTTTCTGACCTGTTAGTAGAGTTGAGGTAGTCACCTGACTGCCAGACTGCCCCCCAATTATCCCAGCCTGTGTCTAGAACCAGACTTGTTGTGATCACAAAGCAGATAGCTAATATACAGGCTCAGGGTACCTGGCAAGCCCTCAAGTACACACAAATCACAAACAGATGGTCGCTAGTAACTATTGGCTGGTTTTAAAGGGAGAGAGAGCAAGCAGTGCATACAATTCACCCAGTGAATGTTGTCAGCACTTAGTCCCATAGCATTAACCCCTTCTATGGCAAGGCCTGCAGGAAAAAAGAAACAGCGCTCAGCAATCAACAAAAATGGAGCTCTCAATGCTCGGCCCGATCAACCTAATCAGTGAGTTCTCAGAGACAGAGGGGATGCCAGTGGCTCTGGATCTGAAAAGCCATCAGCAGCTAACAGAACAGAGTCTGGAAAGATAGCTTTCAAGTAAATAGGAAACCTCCAGTCTATGTGCTATTGATAAACTAACCCAATTGTGTTGTGCAAGGAGGTAAAACAGTGCCTTCAGGGTATGTGGGTCTTAATACATCTATTGAAGAAAATTCCACTACAAGCTTTCACCACTCATCTCACTACTTTCTACTACAGCACCCCACCCTAATATTTATTTTTTGTTACCTTCATAACCCCAAGGAGGCCAAAAGAGTCCCACTAAGACAATTCTCCTGGCCAGATCAATACATTTAGTATTAGATGGGAAGAGGGTGGACACAAATGTAGCGCACACACACCCCCTTCTCCTTGTCTGTTTCGACTCCTCTTAGGAGAAAGGGGCACACCGCACCACAAGCCCATACCCTCCTGTGTTAAGAGGTTAGGCTGTGTTGTTTTTGGGCCTTGTCTGCAGCCGGGGCATAAAGTCCTCCTGAGAATGATTCTCACCTCTTCAGTGTGTAGATGCAAGTCCTTGATTTCCCCAGGAACGTAAATGTCCACACCAGCTGAAAGTCCAACTCAATCTTTATTTTTCACTTGCACAACACATTGGGGTTGATTTACTAAAGGAAAATCCACTTTGCACTTGAAAGTGCACATGGAAGTGCAGTCGCTGTAGATCGCTGTAAATCTGAGGGGAAGCTCTGAAATTAGGGGAAGCTCTGCTGATTTTATCATCCAATCATGTGCAAGCTAAAATGCTGTTTTTAATTTTCCTTGCATGTCCCCCTCAGATCTACAGCATCTGCACTTCCATGTGCACTTTCAGTGCACTTTCAAGTGCAAAGTGGATTTTCCTTTAGTAAATCAACCCCATATTCTCTTGGATAGACGAAAGGTTGGAGTAAAGACACAGGACAGCTTTAAGGTGTGGAGGAGGTCCAGGAACAAACGTAGCTCAAACTCTAGAACTGTTCAGACTCTCAAACAGTTTTGGCGCATGGTCTCTGCCACAGACCATGAGGTTGGTCTCTGCCAGACCTGGTGGATAAAGTCACTGCCACTGACCTGGCGAACAGGGTCACTGCCACTGACCGGGTGAATAGGGTCACTGCCACTGACCGGGTGAATAGGGTCACTGCCACTGACCTGGTGAATATTGATTTCCTTCCTAGGACATAGCCCCTTTTAGGGAGAAGACATCCCCCCAGAGAGTCAACAGACCCCTTCCTTCACTGTGTCCACAGCACCGGTCCTTCGGAACAGGTCCTCTCTTCTCTTAGGGTGCGGGTCCCCTCGCAAGGCAGCACCCTGGACTCCTCGATCCCTTGTGGACCCCAGCCAAAGGCTGCTGGGCTCCAGGCTGTTACTGCAACTCCTGGGCCTCCATGCCCAGGCGAACAGGAGCGGTGAGGTAGTACCTCACCCCAGGCTAAAGGTGCCTGAGGTGGAACCAGAACAAGGCCTCCGGACCTAGGGCACCCGGAGATGACGAATCCTACTCCCACACACCCAGGCTGAAGGTGCCTGGGCATGGACGGACAAAGACCACCCCTCTCAGAAGATGTCTGCCCCTTTTATATCCTCTCCCGGCATGCACAGCAGGTTCCCCGCCCTACTGTACAGCTGCCGAGAGGGGACGCAAAAGGCACAGCACTGCGCTCGCGGTTCAACCCTGGCCCAGAATGGCAGTGCCACCCATCGGCCACAGGGAACACATCACCAGCATTAACCCCTGAGAACAGAAAATGGTCCATAAATCCTATGAATTGAATGTGTCTGAGTCTGGTTACCACTCAGACACTTCCCTTAAATTGAACTCCCCGCTACACAAATATTTAGATTTCATGACACATGAGAAAGCAAGACTGACTAAACAATAAGGTGGAAAAGGACACAAGGCTGGGGGAGGTCCCAATGATAAATAGAACTTATTCCAGAATTGTAAATCTTTTTATATCTCCTAATTTATTTGCATATTATGGCCCACTTAAACCCTAGGGGTTGCCCTCCTCTCACGATAACAGGTCTATACACCAGCTGACATTAGATGTTGCTGCCATACTCCTGCCACTTCACAGGATCCCAATAAAGCTTCTCTTCAGCCATTGGATGGCCACTGATGATCTAATTCCCAACATAATCCCTGGCACCACGTTCTATTCTTGTCTTTCAAAGTACTCTAGCTTTTATGTATTTTCTTTATTTTGCTGTTGACTATGTACCTTTGTGATTGCATAACAGCTATGTGTACACTGACCCATATCCTGATGAAAAAAACCCCTGAACCCTCTTATCTTGCCCATCTCACATAAAAACAGAAAGCCTGAATTATTTAGTTCTATACTTATAACAAATTCTCTGTAGGTGACCCTCTATAAGGCTTCCTCCCTGTGTTCTATTTCTAAGAATGGATTAATTAGGCAGTGTACAAACTATAAACTGCTGGGGAAAAATGATGTGTGTATTCCTGTTCATGTGGGTAACTGGTATTTCATTTAGTTCTGTGCATTAGCTACTGATACCCTAAAGCCAGAATGTACATTGTACATACATAGAAAAAGGACAAATTGTGGGAAACAGATATTTTTTTTTTTTTACTGTGGGACTACAGTTTAGGTTACCCTGCTTTCTATGCGTTAAAATCCTTTATTTGTACTTAGCTGCTTATGAGAAGCCCAAAGCTCGTTTTTAAACCCAACAGTTGGGCCGGTTCAACTGGAGGTGGAACAAACATGAGCAATAAACTGGTATTTACTTAAAAAAAAAAAAAAAAAAAATTGTAAAAATACAGTATATAAAGCAGAGACGGTGGTAATTACTTCTCATTAAAAAAAAGTATACTTTTACAAGCGGTTTCTAAACTTTTGCCATCGACCGTATTTAGGGTATCGTAGCCAACGCACAGAACTATATTAAATACCAGATACACCCACATGAATAGAAATACACACATCATTTTCCCCCAGCAGTGTATAGTTTGTACACTGCCTAATTAATCCATTCTTAGAAATAGAACACAGAGAGGAAGACTTAGAGGGTCACCCACAGAGGATTTGTTATAATTATAGAATTATATAATTCTCAAGTAATTCAGGGTTTATGTTCTTATGTGAGATGGACAAGATAAGGAAGAGGGTTCAGGGGGATTTTTATCAGGCTATGAGTCCAGTGTACACATAGCTGTTATGCAATCACAAAAAGGTACATAGTCAACAGCAAAATAAAGAAAATACATAAAAGCTATAGTTCTTGGAAAGCATTAACTCTATACAGTAGGTGTCTTATAATTGGGACCATCAGTGTTTACAGTGTATATACAATTATGTATACAACCTCATACATGCACAGTTCATTCATTCATTATAAACGTAGTAAATCCCACCAATTTCCATTAAAAGGTTCAATAAACTGATCAGCAACAATTAGTTTTAATGGGCCTTCTTAGGACACTGTTTAACCACTTGTCCCCCGCCCACTGTCAATTGACGGCGGGCGGAGGATACTCTCGTTCTGGGAGGACGTCATATGACGTCCTCCCTTTAAAACGAGCTAAGAGGCGCGCGCTCGCCGCCAGCGGCGCGCGCGCCAGCCGCGTTCACAAGGCCCCGGTGCGCGTGCCCGGCGGCCGCGATTGCCGCCGGGCACCCACGATTGCCCGGGAAACGAGCAGGAAAGTGGATCTCTGTGTGTAAACACAGAGATCCACGTCCTGTGAGGGAGAGGGGACCGATGGTGTGTCCCTTGTACATAGGGACAACCATCGGTCACCTCCCCCAGTCAGTCACCTCCCCCCACAGTAAGAACACATTGAGGGAACATATTTAACCCCTTCCCGCCCCTAGTGGTTAACCCCTTCCCTGCCAATCACATTTATACAGTAATCAATGCATTTTTATAGCAGGGATCGCTGTATAAACGTGAATGGTCCCAAAAATGTGTCAAAAGTGTCCGATGTGTCCGCCGCAATATCGCAGTCACAATAAAAAATCGCAGATCGCCGCCATTACTAATAAAAAAATAAAAATGCTATAAATCGATTCCCTATTTTGTACACGCTATAACTTTTGCGCAAACCAATCAATACGCGCTTATTGCGATTTTTTTTTTTACCAAAAATATGTAGAAGAATACGTATCGGCCTAAACTGAGGAAAATTTAATTAAATAAAAAAAAATGGGTATTTATTATAGCAAAAAGTAAAAAATTGTGTTTTTTTTCCAAACTGGACGCTCTTCTTTTGTTTATAGCGCAAAAAATAAAAACCGCAGAGGTGATCAAATACCACCAAAAGAAAGCTCTATTTGTGGGAAAAAAAGGACACAAATTTCGTTTGGGAGCCACATCGCACGACCGCGCAATTGTCATTCAAAGTGTGACAGCGCTGAAAGCTGAAAAATGGCTTGGGCAGGAAGGGGGTTTTCGTGCACAGTAGAGAAGTGGTTAATGCTACTTTAAAAAATTGAATAATTTTTCTAAAAGGCCCAATATTTTTGGCCACTGTAACTTTCCTATTAAATTATGGTACTATTTTCCAATTAGAACAGCATTTCTAATTAGAGAAGCATTTCAGTAACAATTCCTGAGAAATCTTTTGAAAAGTTCACTTGTCAAACCTGGAAATCTTTACCTTCCTTCTATGTAAATAAGGCTAAGTTCACACTGGCATTAAAAGCAGGTGTTTGAAGGGCGTTAAAAATGCCCCTCATATGCCTATGCAAATGAAGCAATTACAAAACAGACACCATTCAAACCTCCCCCATTGCCAACCCCTTTGCCTTCTGGTCCAAATTCCTCTGTAAGTGTCAGCATGGCTGATAGAATCCTCCAACAGTCCTATTTAACCACTTCCATACAGGGCTTTTTATACCACTTCAATACCGGGCCTATTCTGGCACTTCTCTCCTACATGTACAAATCATCATTCTTTTGCTAGAAAATTACTCAGAACCCCGAAACATTATATATGTTTTTTTAGCAGACACCCTAGGGAATAAAATGTCGGTCGTTGCAACTTTTTATCTTGCACGGTATTTGCGCAATAATTTTTCAAACGACTTTTTTGAGGGAAAAAAATGGTTTCATGAATTAAAAAAAAACAAAACAGTAAAGTTAGCCCAATTTTTTGGTAAAATATAAAAGCTTATGTTACGCTGAGTAAAAAGATACCTAACATGTCACGCTTTAAAATTGCGCACACTCATGGAATGGCGCCAAACTTCGGTACTTAAAAATCTCCATAGGCGACGCTTTGAAATTTTTTACAGGTTACCAGGTTAGAGTTACAGAGGAGGTCTAGTGCTAGAATTGTTGCACGCGCTCTAACGCACGCAGAGACACCTTACATGTGTGGTTTGAACGGCGTTTACATATGCGGGCGGGACTTACGTGTATGTTCGCTTCTAAGCGCGAGCTATTGGGGACGGGCGTTTTTAAAAAAATATTTTTATTTTTTATTTTACTTATTTTTTTTTATTTTTACTATTTTTTTTACCCTTTTTTTTTTTTTTTTTGATCACTTTTATTCCTATTACAAGGAATGTAAACATCCCTTGTAATAGGAATGTGTGTGACAGGTCCTCTTTATGGAGAGATGCAGGGTCAATAAGACCCCACATCTCTCAGTGAATTTTTTTCCACCGATCTCATACTTACTAGCCGCAATGGCGGCTTTGTTTACATTTGAGGACCCGGGCGTGATGTCATCACATCGCGCCCGGGTCCTCCGACGATCATAGAAATGACTGGTGACCATCTCTATGCTCATCACGTGACCCACCAATGGCGCCGACGATTCTCTCCGGGTCCCCGATCGCACGGGAGAGCCCGGAGAAGCACCGGATGGCGGCGGGAGGGGGGGATGTCCCCTCCGGCCGCCTATAAGAACGATCAAGCGGCGGAACCGCCGCTATGATCGTTCTTATTGTGCGCAGGATCGCCGGCTGCAAACAAGGATATCTGAATGATGCCTCTAGCTGCAGGCATCATTCAGATATCCCCCCTCAAAGCGGAGGACGTCATATGACGTCCACCCGGAGGGAGAGGGGGTTCCTGCCGGCGTCATTCTGCTATGGCCCGGTATGGAAGGGGTTAAAAATAGGAGTTTGTGGAGCGGTTTTAACGTGTCTTAACGCTTCAAAACTGTGCAAAGGGCATTTGGGGAGTGTTTTTAACTCTTCACTAATGCTTGTAAAACGTCAGTCTAATGCCCCCCTACTAAAGCTCACTGACACCAGTCTAACGCCCATACTAAAGCTCATTAACCAGAGTCTAATGCCTATAAGGCTATAGGAGTGATTGTTAAGCATTAGAAATGTAGTCAAGTGTGAACAAGCCCTTAAACTTGGACTTTTGTCCTCTACTCTAAAGTGGAGTACGATACATCCATAATGGGGCCAGACATACCAGTCAGTAGGTTTTTCTTGCAAAGGCTGTAAGGAGTTGGGCAGTGAAGATTGCAGTAACAGGGAGAAAGATTTTTTACCAGGCAGACTGCTCTTAAGTGGACAGGGGTTTACCTAAAGAACAATTAGCAAAAGTAAACCTATCATTAAAAGTGGTAGATAAAACTAGACACATTTTAAGGTCCTGGGATAAATGAATTGATAATTTAAAGAAAAAACAAACAAAAAAAAAACAAATGCGATGAGTTAAGTCAAAGATCTGCCTGGCAATCCCTGGAAAGTGCCGGTGACTTGTCGTTCTGGTTCCCCTATCTGTATGGTTCCAAGCTCAACTGCGCAGGCGCAGCCGAACAGCTGTTGAAGCTTGGAGATTTCCGTCGGCTTGGCTTGCGCCTGCGCAGTAAAGAGGGAACCAGAGCGATAGGAGGAACCATAGTCTCGGCAACTGTGGACGCGCTGGCCCCCGATGCTTCATTACACACGCCGCTTTCCTCTTCATACAGCAAGGGGCGGCTCAGATGTCATATTCTGCAGTGCGATTTGTTTGTTTATACACGACACTCTATCCAGCCCCTTGCTGTATGAATAGGAAAGCGGCGTGTGTAATGAAGCATCGGGGGCCAGCGCGTCCTATCGATATGCTTCCCCCCCTTGACTGCGCAGGCGCTGCCGAACAGCTGTTTAAGCTCTGAGATTTCCGTCGCCTCGGATTACGCCTGCGCAGTCAAGCTTGGAACCATACAGATAGGCGGAACAAGCTTGGCAGATCACCTGCAAACTTTTTGGGAAGTCATAAATCAGGTAAATATTGTGAAATCGTGAGTAATATGCAGAAGTCGAAAACAAGTTAAAATTAGGATGAAATTAATAGTGGATGTGGACTGTCACTCGGACAATCTCAGCATCGTCAGTGATAACAGTGAATGATTTTTTCAGGGCATTTCAAATAAAAAAAAAATTGGTAGCAAGGCAAGTAGAGTCACTGTACCCTGACAAACTTCTGCTGGATCCTTAAAATATGTGTAAATGCAAAAAATAAAATAACATTTTTTACTCAAACTTATTTGCATATTTATTATGCCATTTTTCTTTTACTTTAAAAGATGCACAAATACCTGTAAGTCTGCTGCATTCTGTCAATGCTTTTCAGAGGTTCAGACCCATGGTAGCATTGGCAGACATGCATCCTTCACCACCAAAAAGGGGCGGGACTTTTGCATAATAAGCCTAGTTTTTTTACTCTGCCTTTTTTTTGTCACAGGCTGACATGTCCATAATCCTGCCCACTCTGCAGGGAGCGACCGTGCCTCCTGTGTCCTGACTTGCTGTATAGTACAACAGTAGTCACACCAGCTGTTAAATGTCATAAGTCTTCACTCCCAGCCATCACTGGTCATAATTTTAGGAAACAAAAGTCATGCGAGTGCTTTACTTTTTAAGAGTTTTAGTACACTAAGACTGTAGAAAAAACCCCAAAACAAAAAAGTGCTAGCAGCTCACCTGTCCTTCGATGAGATGGCTGCATTACTTTTATTTTTCAGGCTGTCAGTTTTTTTTTCTGCCTGGTAATATAGCACATAATACACTTCCAGTCATTTCATGACTACACTCATTTTGCCACTATATCTTTGGAAAAAGCCATGGTTGCCACACAAACTGGACTTCCAATTTCATGCATCTTCTTTTGTTTACCTCCATTACAGGGTGCATTGATGGGACTAATAGTTTCACACATGTTTGCGCCTTCTTTTGTTCACAGATGAGACAGACACTGAAGTACTAGCAAGATCTATGGGTATTTTCTGGACTTGGAAAAGTTTTGCAACTGCCACATCTAAGGACCAGAAAGCGCCAATAGATTCTATTTTTGTTTTTGGGTTTAAATACATTTTAAAAGTTCACCTACTCGTTACAGAAGTTTTTCCAAGGCGAAATTCAGTAAAACAAATACTGCATCTGTGTTTGTGCTTTTAATTCATTCTAAATAAAGGATATCAAAGTAAAAGTTGGGTATGATTCAAAAACCTTGATTTATAGAGCAAATCTAAAAACATAGTCCCAAAAACAGATAGTCTATGATGAATACTTTTTTTTAAAGGAAGATGCTCTGTGAAAACAAGAATCTGGGATTTCCTCGTAATCATGTATGGTTTTTCTATGAATTTAAGATTTAACCCTAAGAGCTCTTTTACAAGGAGGTGGTCTGGTCCGATCAGCAGGGGATCCATGAGCAGATCCTCTGCTGAATGAGAGCCGAATATCACGGATGTCAGTTTTTCTTTTTTTACATCTGGGCCAATCAGTTCCTGCCCTGCAGACACGAATGGAACCATGATAGTTCTAAGGGTGGCCAGATGAAAATGGACTCTGGTGTCTGTTTACATCAGGCTACCTCCAATTCATCACGTTTAGGTCTGGAAAAACAGGAAAGGTCCTTTTTCATTTTTTTTCCTGGACCTGAATGGACACAAGTCCGTTTAAATCGACCTGTCCACCGCTTGGAGCTTGTCTGGCAGAAAAACTGACAAGCAAAATTTATCAGAAACCCTACGTGAAAAGGACCAAAGGGTAAATGGTAGAGTTTGTGAGTTACAGATGGTCATAAGCAGCCTCTCAGCAATAACATCCACACATCAACTGCAACAAATGTAGAAATATAAACAGGCAATAATGTGTGTATTCAATAAATGACAGCTCTTACATTAATCTGTTGAAAATTGATTAATTTCACTTGCATAAAAATTGCCATTCTTCAGGAAAAAATAAAATAAATAAACCACCTTCTACCTAGACACAATCTTAGGAGAGGGACAATAGTCTTCACAATTGTTTAGATACATAAAAAACGGCTTGGTTTTCTTTTTTTCAGAAAATAATAAAAAAGGCACAGATTTGTGGAGGAGGAGTAGTCATGAGACATCATTTACAAAAGTGTCTGAAATAAAAACTGTCTTTAGACGCACGCAGCAACCATTTTTAATTTTCATTCTCCAAGTGTCATCAGAGTGACTTCGCAAAACACACAGGGAATATGGTAGTTTCTTCAGCATAGCCAAATTGATCATTTTTACAATTGAATAATTATGTATTCAATCCAAAAAATATTTAATTGAACAGGTAAAGTAAAATTTACTGGATACACATCTTATTAAACCTCTTTAAAGCGTTTGTTTTTAAAAATTCATAAAAACTGTTGTTCGGGTTATCACTCTTTAAAATAACGGACTGGCATAAATTGTGAGGTTCTATAAAGTGTTTATTGAGGAGAATAGAAAATTTGAGATATTTGAGTTAGAGGTACACTTCACAATATAAGATGAAATTAGGCAAAATAAAGGTCCCCCCAATGGTAAAATAACTACGAGGACTGTACCAAAAGTAATGCGAAAATGGGCACATCTCCCCCCCCCCCCTCCAAATTACATAGGTAGGACAAATTTAACATGTTGGTAGAGTAACACAATTCTTCTTTCGTGTTTTCATTGCAGGTTAATAATGGATTCCAGGCAGAAGCATTGTGCTGTCATTGAGTTCTTGACAAAGGGGCCCAGGCCGTCCGACATTCACGGAAGGCTACAGAATGTTTAAAGAGATGACACCATTGAAAAGAGCAAATTCTTGTGATTGGTGACACCTTGCCAATAATTTCATTGCTGTAAACATTCTGTAACCTTCTGTGCGTGTCGAACAGTCTGCACTCCTCCATCAAGATTGGCAGCATGTTGCTTCTGCTTGAAATCCATTATTTACCTGCAATGAAAAAGACGAAGAAGAGTTACTATAGAGGAAGATTTACTCTACCAGTACTGTATGTGAAAAATAGAATTGTAAGTTAAAAAGTGTAAAAAAGTTAGTGATTTTAAAGTGGATGTTAACCCTCTCCTATACCCAGTGAAGTGAACAGCCTCAGATGATACACAGAGATGAAACAAATCTCCCTACACAAGTTTTACATGTATATCTGCTGTTTTCTATATTCTTTAGAAAGTGAACATCGTGTTAGAATTTTTTCTTCCTGTTTCAGCACTGGGTGTGGAGTCTGGGCATACACTGTGTGACAGCTGATTGGAGGAAAGGCACACACCCGACTCCACATAGGCAGAGGAAGATGCTGGCAGAGCCGTGCTGTGAATAGCCAAGCTCTCTGCTAATCTATTTATAGCACCCTCCCCGACGCAAACTTGCAGCTGCCTTTATCTCCTGTGCCAGAAGTGATCATGCTGATAACAGGGGAACGGAGCAGCAGAAAGACACGTGACTTAGGGCTTTGGAGAGAGATACAATGCTGTGAAAAAGTATTTGCCCCGTTTTAGATTTTTTTTCATATTTGTCACACTTCAATGACCCAGATCATCAAACAATATTATTACACAAAGATAACCCGAGTAAATACAAAATGCAGTTTTTAAATGATGGTTTCATTTATTAAGGCAAAAAAGCTGTCCAAACCTGCCTGGCTTTATGTGAAAAAGTAATTTCCCCCTAAACCTAATAACTGGCTGTGCCACCCTTGGCGGCAACAACTGCAATCAAGCGTTTGCGATAACTGGCAATGAGTCTTTCACATTGCTGTGGAGCAATTTTGGTCCACTCTTCTTTGCAGAATTGTTTTAATTCAGCCACATTGGAGTGTTTACCAACATGAACGGCCTGTGTAAGGTCATGATACAGCATCTAAATTGGATTTAAAGGGGTTGCAAAGGTACATGTTTTTTCACCTTAATGCAGTCTATGCATTAAGGTGAAAAAACATTCGACGATTAGCGACCTCCCAGCCCCCCGTTGACTTACCTGAGCCCTCGAAAGTCCCGCGTCGTGAACTCGCTGGCTTCTCGGCTCATTCATTGGATGACTGATAGCAGCGCAGCCATTTGCTCCCGCTGCTGTCAATCAAATCAATGACGCGGCGCACGGGGGGCAGGGCCGAGTGATACAGTCGGTGGCTATGGCCACCGACTGTATCACGGGAGCGTGCCCACAAGCTAACCCCTTTGGGGGAGCGCTTCCCAGAACGGGGGTTAGCTCTTGCGGGGAGGAGCCGAGACAGCTGCCGAGAGACCCCAGAAGTCGAGGATCGGGGCCAATCTGTGCAAAACGAGCTGCACAGTGGAGGTAAGTATATGTTTGCTATTAAAAAAAAAAAAAAAGGAACCTTTACAACCATTTTAAGTCTGGGCTTTAAATAGGCCACTCCAAAACCAAAATTTTGCTTTGTTTGAACCATTTGGAGGTGGACTTGCTGTTGTGTTTCGGATCATTGTCCTGCTGCCTAACCCAAGTGCACTTGAGGTCACGAACTGATGGCCGGACATTCTTCTTTAGGATCTTCTTTCTGGTAGAGCTCAGAATTCATGGTTCCATCGATTATAGTAAGTCGTCCAGGTCCTGAAGCTGCAAAGCAGTCCCAGACCATCACGCTACCACCACCATGTCTGACTGTTGGTATGATGTTCTTGTTATGAAATGCTGTATTCGTTTTATGCCAGATGAAACGGGACACACACCTTCCAAAAAGTTAATTTTTTGTCTCATCAGTCCACAGAATATTTGTCTAAAAGTCTTGGGGATAATCAAGATGTTTTTTGGTAAATGTGAGATTAGCCTTTGTGTTCTTTTTGATCAGCAGTGACTTTGGCCTTGGAACTCTACCATTGATACCATTTTTCTTTCTTATTGTTGAGTCATGAACACTGATCTTACCTGGCTTTTTGTGATCTGTTAGCGTGCTTCACTTTGTCAGACAGGTTCTATTTATGTTGTTTCTTGATTCAACAGTAATCAAGCCTGGGTGTGGCAAGTGAAATTGAACTCAGCTTTCCAAAAAATTCTGGTTAATCACAGTTCATTCATGATTCAGCATGGGAGAGGGCAATTACTTTTTCACATAGGGCCAGGCCGCTTTGAACAGCTTTTTCCCCTTAATAAATTAACCACTTGCCGCTCGCCCTATTACAGAATGAGGGTGGCAAAGTGGTTTCAATATCCTGACCGGACGTCATATGACATGATCAGGATATTGAGCCACGGCGCGCAGCGCGGCGATCGTTGTTGCGGGGTGTCAGTCTGACACCCCACAACACCGATCCAGGTAAAGAGTCTCTGACGGAGACTCTTTACCACGTGATCAGCCGTGTCCAATCACGGCTGATTACAATGTAAACAAGAAGAGCCGGTGATCGGCTTTTCCTCACTCGCGTCTGTCAGACGCGAGTAGAGGAGAGCCGATCGGCTGCTCCTCTGACAGGGGGGGTTTGTGCTGATCGATTATCAGTGCAGCCCCCCCAGGATGCCCACACTGGACCACCAGGGATGCCACCAGACCACCAGGGATGCCCACCACCAGGGATGCCACCTAGACCACCAGGGATGCCAATCAGTGCCCACAATGGATGCCAATCAGTGCCCACAATGGGCATCACTGATTGGCAGGCATTATTGTTTGGCACTGATTGGCATACATCATTACAGTACATCAGTGCCGCCCATCCGTGCCACCTATCAGTGCCCATCCATGCCACCTATCAGTGCCCATCCATGCGCCTATCAGTGCCCATCCGTGCCACCTATCCGTGCCGCCTATCCGTGCCCATCCATGCTGCATATCAGTGCCGCATATTAGTGCCCATCAGTGCCACCTCATCGGTGCCCGTCAGTGCAGCCCCATCAGTGAAGGAGAAAACTTACTTATTTAAAACGTTTTGTAACTGAAACAAAAAAATACATATTTTTTCAAAAATTTTGGTCTTTTTTTTTTTTTTTTTTAAGCAGAAAATAAAAATCCCAGAGGTGATCAAATACCACCAAAAGAAAGCTCTATTTGTGTGAACAAAATGATAAAAATTTAGTTTGGGTACAGTGTAGCATGACCGCGCAATTGTCATTCAAATTGCAACAGCGCTGAAAGCTGAAAATTGGTCTGGGCAGGAAGTTGTATAAGTGCCCTGCATGGAAGTGGTTAAATACATTTAAAAACTGCATCTTGGATTTACTTGGGTTATCTTTGTGTAATATTAAAATTTGTTTAATGATCTGATCCATTTAAGTGTGAGAAATATGCAAAAAAAAAAGAAAAAAAAAGAAAGAGGAAAATACTTTTTCACAGCACTAGTAAACACTACAGATATATTTGCCTAGGTCAGATTACATGAATTGGGTTTACATCCACTTAAAACCCTCTGCTTGTAAACCAACCCATTCAGTTTAAAATAAGAATAAAAGGCAAAGCATTTGTAATACCCTTTCTCCCCTTTTTTTATAACTAATCATGTACCCTCTGTTCTCAGCTGCATAAGAGCTGGGGGGAGAAGAAGCAACAGTACAACCGAGACATCCCAGTGAATAGCTGTGCGGGGGGTGGGGGTTGTTTGTCGTGTCAGCAGAAGATTGATCATTGGAGGAGGACACATCAAGTTTCTAACACAGCTAGGGAACTGTGCTCTCCTGCTTAGTGTGGTCAGTTTTTTTTAAATAGGAAAGCAGAGGGACTGGCAGGAATACCAGGAATTTTACAGAAAGGAAGCAATAAAACAGTATACTTTTTTCTTACAAATACATGGTATAGCAGGCACATATAAATATAAAATGTTGGGTTTAGATATTCTTTTAAGCCCACATTTGCATTACTTTCAGTACAAATGTGAAAAAAAAAAAAACTTGCGCAATATTTATGTATGCGCAATGAACAGTTAAAGAACTCTACATCTAAGTGAATATACCCTTTTTCTTAGTACGGTCCCAAATCTGATTAGAAAACACAATTGTTACTTCAGACACAAAAAATTAAAGACAGTGCTTTTGCCTTTTTCCCCATAGAAAGTAAAAGGTAAAGCAGACTTTTGTTCCCTCCAGAATCAGGAAAACCTAAACAGGTAAAAATATGGTCATAATTGTGTAGGCCACATCTCAAAAAACACTAGAGTATGCCAGTGTAGGGTCATGTGGCATGAACCCTAATAGCCAGTTTTGTTATGTCAAAGCCCCTATTATGACCACTGCATCATTAGTGTAGAATAATGTAATAAAAGGCATCCACATTTAGTTTAGTATTGTCGATACAAATTTTTCTACAGAAAATGCCCAAAAAACTGCTAATGAAATAAATGGCTGCAGAATGAAATGTTGTGTAAAGCAATTGAATTTAGTCACAACGTACACTATAGACAGTGTTAAAGGCAATATTTTATAACACACAGTTTTGTGGTCAGCTAGAACAAATGAAACCTTTAGGGCATGTGACCATCACTTAAGGAGTACAGGTGATTACATTAAGTTAATAAAATGTACAGGCATTCTTTACCTCATTTACCTAACAGGTGGAAGCACAATAAATAACGTAAAAGTAGAAGTAGATCCATCATGGCCTGAAATATGTGCACTAAAAAGTACAGAATAGTAAAATAAAATTGTATTTATACAATTAATGTAGTTAGAATTTAGGATGTCATCCTTTAACAATGACAATTTCTCAATGTCTCAAAAAGCAAAAGTGATAATTTTTTTATACATGTAGTGTAGTTTACATTGTTTTTGTAGAGTAAAATTATATGTACATGTGGAAAAGAGGAGCTGGGTCTAGGGTTACATAAAAAACTGAATGCAAAGATTTGCAAATATCATAAACCCAAATTTTATTCACAATAGAAAACAGAAAATGTACCATTTTAAGAAAAAAAATAAGGTCATTTTAAAATTGATGGCAGCAACACGTCTAGAAAAAAATTGGAACACCATGTTTTCCACGGTGCAGCATCCGCTCTTAACAACACTCTGTAATTTTGAGGAGACCAGTTTCTGGAGTTTGATAGGAATGTTGTCCCATTCGTGCCTGATATAGGATTCTAACTGCTTAACAGTCCTGGGTCTTTTTTGTTAGATTTTTATTTCAAGATGCGCCAAATATTTTCAATTGGTGAAGAGTCTGAAATGCAGGTTGACCAGTTAACCCCCTTAGCCGTAATCCCGAGTCTGGCTCGGGGTGAGTTTTTCATACCAAAAGCGATAACCCCGAGCCAGACTCGGGCTGCGTCGCAGTATCCAGGGAGAGTTACTTACCTTGTTCCCTGCGATGTCTCCCCGCAGTGTGTGCGAGCCGTGTCTCGCTCGATTCACACTGCCGAGTGCCGAGCTCCGTTCCCTGCGACGCACAGGGATGGAGTTCGGCGCCAAATTCAAAAAGTGAAAAAGACATTATAGATACAGTATACTGTAATCTTAAGGATTACAGTACTGTATCAAATAATTACACACCCCCTTTGTCCCTAGTGGTCTGTGCAGTGTCCTGCATGCAGTTTTATATTATAAAAACTGTTCTTTCTGCCTGGAAACTGGAGATTGTTCATAGCAACCAAAAAGTGTCCCTTTATGTCAAAAGTGGTTTTAGACCAGCTAGAAAACAGCGATAATAAATTAGAATCACTTGCAGAATTGAGCGATAGCGATTTGTGGGGAAATTCGTCATCAAACCTGAGTAATGACAGCGACAATTCTGCAACTGAGCAAATTTCTGTGTTTTGGATTTGATTACATTAGTGAATAATTTTTATTATAATAACATTACTATTTGTTATAATTATTTATAGTTATTTATTATATTTTATGATTTTGTGTTTCAAACTTAATCATACCCGGGATGACTACTAGACTCTTGTTTGGTCAGGTTTAAGTAAGTAATTACTAAGAATTGCAGGCCTACAATACATAACACCAAATTTCCATTCAAAATAATTGTACCGCTTTTGGTACAAAATTCCAGACAGAATCATACTGCCAGGGAGGTTAAGCACCAGGACTCTTCTACTACAAAGCCAATGCGATTGTTAAAGATGCAGTATGCGGTTTAGCATTGTCCTGCCATAATATGCAAGGCCTTCCCTGAAAAAAAGGTCATCTGGATTGGAGCATATGCTGCTCTTAAAGCTGGATATATCTTTCAGCATTGATGGTGCTTTTCCACATGTCCAAGCTGCCCACCCCATAAACACAAATGCCCCCCCATATCATCAGAGATGCAGGCTTTTGAACCGAGCACTGATAAGCTGAAAGGTTCCTCTTTTCTTTAGTCCAAAGGTTGCAGTGCCTATAGTTACCACAAAGAATGTGTAATTTTGATTTTTCTGATCACAGAATCGTTTTCCACTTTGCAACAGACCATTTTAAATGAGCTTTGGTCCAGAGAAGACAGGCGTTTCTGGATCATGTTCATATAGGGCTTCTTTGCACGATCAAGCTTTAACTTGCATTATTGTATGGCATGAGGAACGGTGTTCGACAGTGATTTTTGGAAGTAATTCTAAACCTATGCAGTCATGATCCAATATTGCATTTCGGCCTTGTCCCTTGTGCACAGATTTCTGCAGATTTTCTAAATCTTTTGATATTATGCACTGTAAAGTCTTTGCAAGCTTACATTGAAGAACATTATTCTGAAATTGTTCAACAATTTCTAGACACAGCTTATCACATATTGGTGAACCTCTGCCCATCTTTACTTACTCTCTAAGATGCTCTTTTTATACCCAATCATGTTACAGACTTGTTGCCAGTTAACCTAATTAGTTGAAAATGTTATTCCAGCTCTTCCTTGTTAGTTCAACTTACTTTCTAAGCTTTTTGCTGCCCTGTACTTACTTTTTTGAGCCGTGTTGCTGCCAAGAATTTAAAAATGACCATTTTTTTTCTTAAAATTGTACATTTTCGACGTTTAAACATTTGACGTGATTTCTTTTGTGAATAAAATATGGATTTATGAAATTTGCAAATCATTGCATTCCGATTTTATGTAGCGCTTCAACTTTTTGGGAATTAGGGTTGTATTAAAAGGGCCAGGTCAGGCTGCATTCAAGCATGAGTTGACCAATTTGGAGAACTCAGATAAAGCCAAGGAAAGTGATTGAATAAAGCCACACCAAATATACTAGAATCTGAAGGCATTTATTCATTTGCAGATATCCGCAGTAACAAGTCAACACATAACCTGGTCATCAGGGCTTACAATACTGTAAAAGTTAAACAAAAATTGACTTTTCTGGAATAATTCATAAAAAAAACCAAAAAAAAAACACACTAGCTGCTGAAGGGTTTCCACTAACAAATACATACCTCATCATTTATAGTTCTAACCAAATCTCTTTTCCTCCATCGAGTATTGTAAGCCTTAATGGAAGGAATTCACACATTTTACCCGTCAGCTTGTTACTTTGTATTTCTAAAATGAAATGAATGCTTTTGGACGCAAACAAATGAAGTGTTGCTATTATCCACTTACTTTCACTAGTTATAAATAAGACATTAAAATGTGTCCATCATCGAAATGATAATCATTAGCAATGCTCCAGGCATCACTAGTAATAACCAGGCAGCTTCTAAATGTCATTGGCACTCATTTAAAGCATTTACAACATGTTGTGAAATCTCTGTGAGCAATATGAAAGCTTGAGACACTTAAAAACAGTTTGTCATCCTCTGTTAAACTCCTATATGGCCCAATAGTCTAACTATTGCAATAGATGATTACATTGTACTGTATGTAAAGGAAAACATTTTTTGTTTTGGCGTGGGACAGTTCCACCCTTTGCCAAGTTTTAACTGCAGCCTGGAATCCCCATTGGGGGAATGCATCCCTTTGTTCTGGTGACCACTGTCCCGGAGACAGAAGTCCTATATTTTAGAGTTGTCATTAGCGTGAGAGAAAATCTTTCAATGGGGACAAATGTGCTTTTAAATGATACTAAAGCCTTATTTTTTTTTATACAAACATGTTATACTTACCTGCTCTGTGCAGTGATTTGCACGGAGCGGCCTCGACCCTCCTCTTCCCGGTTCCCCCGCTTGCGGAGAGCTGTAACAGCAGCTGCTCTTGTGAACATCGCTGAATCTAGATCAGGCTTGGGTAAGTATTGAGAAAAAAAAGGAGGAAAACTGCGCTAAAGAAAAAAGATGTACAGCAACAGCTGTATTCATGTGATACACATACATAATAAAAAGAGAGAACAATAAACAGCTGCGCTACAACATTAGGGACCGATATTAAAACCAGTCAATCATAGACAAAGTGCATAAACCATATACCATAAACCATATGTGAAAGTGATGTATGTATAAGGGATGTGTAAAAGAAAAATCAAAAAGCACATCCAATATGAAGGTATAATGATAAACCAATAATACAGTCCCAACTTTCTAATAGAAGTAATCCATGATGGAAGTAATCCGTGGAGGAAGGTGAGAAAATATTGAGGGAAGATCTTTATGCAATATTCCATGCAACACCCGTGATCCACCACCATATGAATGTGCCGCTTAAGAGAAGCAAGGGGATAACAAGCCCATCAGCAGTCCACACTCTCCAGTGGGAAATTTGTGCAATATTCCATGCAACACCCGTGATCCACCATCATTTAAATGTGCCGCTTACCAGAGGCAAGGGGATATCAAGCCCATCAGCAGTCCACACTCTCCAGTGGGAAAAACGAGTCCAGAGCGGTAAATCAGGAATTGACCTCAGCTCGCGAATGGTCCCAGAAAGTAAAAACACTCAATAGTGTATTACCGTAAAAAAGTTTATTTAAAAAGACATAAAATACACTTACAGGAAAGACGATAAATCATCTCAATGTAAAAAGCCGGCCGGCCTGCAGTCGCCTGTAACTTGGTGATGACGTCAGCGTGTTCACCTCCCGACGTACGTTTCGTGCAACAACACGTCGTCAATGGGGAATCAGGCGACGCACTACTCTAATATAGTAAACAAATGTGAAACCAAGCCTCAATGTGATCCCCCTGGCAGCAGCTCACAAACTCCGGAAGCGGAATAGAAATACTAGTTAGTATATAATAGAATCAGGGAAAACTCATAAGACGACCCCAATCCAGGGATGTAATATGATTACTATGAACATAATAATCAATATGGCATACAGTCCCTCCGATCATGTGACTAGGCTCAGGTAAACGGTTTGAATTGCAGAGCAGAGCAAACCCGTGCAGCCACATTATACAAGCGCACATAGATTAAATAAGGAGGCAATCACTGTCGTAGCTAAACAGGAAGGTGGATGTCTCAATCACAGCCATGTAAAAATCACCATAATTAAACGGACTACAATGTGAATGAGAAAATTATTGATTATATATGGATGAAAAAAATGTATAAATGAAAAAAATGTGGATAGGTAGGTAAATGCCCAGACCAATAAGTGGGTCCAAAAACGCACATGTATCCGGGCAAAACACACATCCAATGAATGGTCATGAGCCATATAGATCAATTGAAGTATGTAAAATGGAACAAGGGGCAAATGGCAAGAAAAATATAAATAAACTGAATTAAATAGAAGAAAAAATAAATGAATATAAAAAGTATATTAGATAGTAGATGGCCTTAACTCCCATTGTGAGAATATGGGTCTAGTCATTAGGCCAGCTGATAAAGGGGGAGGGATAATAGTTTTGGACAAGGTAGACTATCTTGTTGAGATGTATAGGATCCTGAGTGATCGAAAGACCTATACCCCTCTTCCCTCAGATCCTAAGACCCTTTACATGAAAGAACTGTCAGCTTTGGTTCAAAGGGGTTTTGATTTAGGGATACTTAAAAAAAAATAAAGTGAATACTTGGTGCCTTCGGTAACTCGTACACCGGTAATCTATTACCTCCCCAAAATACATAAACATCCGACCTGCCCCCCGGGACGCCCTATAATTAGTGGTATTGATTCCATCACGTCCCGGGTGGGTAGATACATTGACGACTTCTTACAACCCTTGGTCTCTAGGATGCCTTTGCATCTTAGAGACTCTCGTCATGTCATTAATATCTTAACAGAGTATAACCCCCGAGCTAATATGTGGTTGGTGGCAGCTGACGTCACGTCTTTATATACTGTCATCCCACACAATTTGGGTCTTTTTGCAGTGGAATATTTTATGAGACGTGATTCAGAACTGTTCGATGAGCAGATTACTTACATCTTAGAGTTGCTTTCATTTGCAGCCTCCAGGAGTTATTTTTGGTTTAATAACCAATTCTACAGGGGAGTGGGAGAGCTATGGGGGCTAAGTATTCCCCTAGCCTGGCAAACCTGTTCATAGCCCTTTGGGAGGAGGACGTCATTTATGCCCAACGGCGACCTCAGGTAGTGCTATGGGCAAGGTATATTGATGACGTCCTCCTCCTATGGGACGGCAGCCGTAGTGATTTGGACCTCTTCATGGAAAAGCTCAATGTCAATACCAGGGGGATTTCTTTCAATTTTGAGGCTAGCCAGGAAGAGATTCACTTTTTGGATTTGAAGATTACCATCAAAGATGGCTCCTTTTCAACATCCACTTTCTTCAAAGACACTGATAGGAATTGTACTGACCATGGTGAGTTTCTATCTCAAGGTGAGGTTTTGACCACTCGTTTCTTAGATAAGGGATATTCAAATATCTCCCTCACAAACACTGAGTGAGGTGGCCTTAATAGACAGGAAGGACCTATTAAAAGATAGGTCTCAGACGACTACGAGAGCACCATCCATTCCCTTCATTACTACTTACTCAGCTCAACATATGAGTGTTGAGAAGCTTATCAAGAAGCATTGGCATATACTTACCAACGACCAGGTTCTGAAGGCAGTTTTACCGGAGCAACCACAAGTTGTTTATAAAGGTGCCACATCCCTTAGAGGGAGAGTGGCACCCAATATTCTAGACCCCCCTCCTACTAGGGGGACTTTCCTTGATCATTTGGTGGGTTTTTACCTATGTAGGAGGTGTAGGGTGTGTTCGGTTAATGGGTGCATGCATAGGCGCACTAATATGTTTACGTCCACTAGCACTGGTGCCGAGTTCAAGATAACCTCTTTCATCACATGCTCCACGGAGAGAGTCGTCTACCTGCTGCAGTGCCCGTGTGGGCTGCAAAATGTGGACAGGAACAACGACCTCTCCGTGTGAGACTAAACGAACATATTACCAACATACTTACCGGTTTCCCCAAACATCCAGTGTCACAACATTATTTGGAAGTCCACGCTAAGAACTAGGGTTGTCCCGATACCGATACTAGTATCGGTATCGATACCGAGCATTTGCCTGAGTACTTGTACTCGGGCAAATGCTCCAGATGCTTCACCCGATACTTTTGTGCAGTCAGCGGTGATCGTGTGTGGGGGAGTTACAAGCACTGATCACCGCTGCATAGATGTAAAAGTTTGACAGCTGTTTCTCCCTTCTCTCTCCCTCCCCCCCCGCGGCTTTCAGTTGCTTTAAAATCAGCGGTGATCAGTGCTTGTTACTCCCCCACACACGATCACCGCCGATTGTCCCCGTATCCTCCTCCAGCCCCCTCCATTTTTCTGCTGTCTCCCTTCATGTCCCCCTCCATGCTGCGGTCTCCCTCCATGCCTCCCTTCATGTCCCCCTCCATGCTGCGGTCTCCCTCCATGCTGCCGTTCCCCTCCGTGGCCCCCTCCGTGCTGCCGGTCCCCTCCGTGCTCCTCCTCCACCCCCTCTTACTGTCAGGATGGAGAGCGGAGGTAGGAGCCGGTTAAATTGTAATGGACAGAGTCAGTGATCACTGACTCTGTCCATTCACATAACTGAAACATCGTTAACTGTGTTTACAATGTTTCAGTTTATGAATGAAGAGAAGCCGCTGTCTTCTCTCCATTCATTTTCAGCGCAGCTGAAACTGCTGAGAAAGGGACTGGGGAATCTGTCCCTAGTCCCTTTCTCTGCCTCAAAGGGGAGATGTAAATAAAAAAAATTGTAAAAAATAAAAAAACTGACACATGCGATTAAAAAAAAGTATCGGTAATTGGTATCGGCGAGTACTTGAAAAAAAGTATCGGTACTTGTACTCGGTCTTAATAAAGTGGTATCCGGACAACCCTACTAATACAGTCTTTCTGGGTATAGATATATATGCTCCACAATGGAGAGGGGATTCTATGATACGGAGTATATCCAGACTTTAAATGGCCTGGATTCACAAATTAAGATGTTATACTCCGTTTGGGATGAATGTAGAGGAAGCCTTTAATGCCTTTATTGATAACTCCTAGGCATGCTTCTGTCATTTTTACACACCTATATATATGTGCACTTGGTGTGATCCCATGGTAGCCAATCTGTAGTCTTTGAGACTTTTTATTTTTATATTCATTTATTTTTTCATCTATTTAATTCAGTTTATTTATATTTTTCTTGTCATTTGCCCCTTGTTCCATTTTACATACTTCAATTGATCTATATGGCTCATGACCATTCATTGGATGTGTGTTTTGCCCGGATACATGTGCGTTTTTTTCTTTTATATTTTGTTTTTGGACCCACTTATTAGTCTGGGCATTTACCTACCTATCCACATTTTTTTCATTTATATATTTTTTTCATCCATATATACCGTATATACTCGAGTATAAGCCGATCCGAATATAAGCTGAGGCACCTAATTTTACCACAAAAAACTGGGAAAACTTATTGACTCGAGTATAAGCCTAGCGTGTCCATCTGCATGCCTCACTTTGCCTCACTGTGCCCATGTGCATGCCTCAAAGTGTCCGTGATTAGACTGATGTTTAACATGGGAGTCTATGGAAGGGGTGCCCGGCTTTGAAAAATCGGTGCACCCTGGCCGTAGGTCCCCCAGACAATAAGCTTTGCAGACTTATAGAGGAAGAGTGGGACTACATGTGTGCCAAGTTTGGGGTCCATAGGACACATGGCTGGCCGGTACCGGGTCCCCAAATTCCAGAAGATCAGGCGCAAAAAGGTGACTTGAGTATAAGCCGAGGGGGACATTTTCAGCACAAAAAAATGTGCTGAAAAACTCGGCTTATACTCGAGTATATATGGTAATCAATAATTTTCTCATTCACATTTTAGTCCCTTTAATTATGGTGATTTTAACATGGCTGTGATTGAGACATCCACCTTCCTGTTTAGCTACGAGAGTGATTGCATCCTTATTTAATGTATGTGCGCTCGTATAATGTGGCTGCACGGGTTTGCTCTGCTCTGCAATTCAAGCTGTTTACCTGAGCCTAGTCACATGATCGGAGGGACTGTATGCCATATTGATTATTATGTTCATAGTAATCATATTACATCCCTAGATTGGGGTCTTATGAGTTTTCCCTGATTCTATTATATACTTACCAGTATTTCTATTCCGCTTCCGGAGTTTGTGAACTGCTGCCAGGGGATCACATCGAGGCTTGGTTTCACATTTGTTTACTATATTAGAGTGATGCGTCAGTGCGTCGCCTGATTCCCCATTGACGATGTGTTGTTACACAAAACGTACGTCGGGAGGTGAACGCGCTGTGGTCATCACCAAGGGACAGGCGACTGCAGGCCAGCAGGCCGGCTTTTTACATTGAGATGATTTATTGTCTTTCCTGTAAGTGTATTTTATGTCTTTTTAAATAAACTTTTTTATGGTAATACACTATTGAGTGTTTTTACTTTCTGGGACCATTCGCGAGCTGAGGTCAATTCTTGATTTACCGCTCTGGACTCGTTTTTCCCACTGGAGAGTGTGGACTGCTGATGGGCTTGATATCCCCTTGCCTCTGGTAAGCGGCACATTCATATGGTGGTGGATCACGGGTGTTGCATGGAATATTGCATAAAGATCTTCCCTCAATATTTTCTCACCTTCCTCCACGGATTACTTCCATCCCGGATTACTTCTATTAGAAAGTTGGGACTGTATTATTGGTTTATCATTATACCTTCATATTGGATGTGCTATTTGATTTTTCTTTTACACATCCCTTATACATACATCACTTTTACATATGGTTTATGGTATATGGTATATGGTTTATCCACTTTGTCTATGATTGACTGGTTTCAATTATGGTCCCAAATGTTGTAGCGCAGTTGTTTATTGTTCTCTTTGGGCTTACCCAAAGAGAAAAATAAACAGCTGCGCTACAACATTAGGGATCGAAATTGAAACCAGTCAATCATAGACAAAGTGCATAGACCATATACCATAAACCATTTTATTAGGGGGGCTGCGGGGGGGAGCTGCATATTGAAGTTTTTTTTACCTTCATGCATAGAAGCCTTCAGTGTTTACAACCACTTTAACAACTGTCTAAGAGGGGTATTCATCTCACTGTTGCATCTCCAAGACAGGAAGTGAAGGAAAAGCTCCCCAGCAGGACCAAGGAGAAAAATAACCTGATAAACGTTTTAACTCCTTCTTCATGCATGCATCCACAACCAAAAACAAATCTTTGGCTGTGCATAGATTTTAAGTTAAATCAAGACACAACTGTATTTCTTTAACATTTGAATGACCTTTCATGAAGCACTAAAAACTGAAATCAATGTCCTCAGAAAGCATATAGGGGGGTTAAACAAATATTGGGAACACCAGTCTTACAGAGCTGTAGGATACACTGAAAAAAACAAAACAAGTGTTGTTATTTTTCGTTTATTTTTGTTGTCTATACTCTAAGTTGTATGAGTGTGTTACATATTCATTCATCAGCACTTAGCATATGTGGTTAGTAAAATAGATGACTTGTCCGACCCAAAGGAGGACAAACTGTTTGTGCCTATTTAGCTGGAGTGTCTATAACAGGGGTCTCAAACTGGCGGCCCTCCAGCTGTTGCGAAACTACAAGTCCCATCATGCCTCTGCCTGTAGGAGTCATGTTTGTAATGCCTCATGGGACTTGTAGTTTCCCAACAGCTGGAGGGCCACCAGTTTGAGACCCCTGGTCTATAACAATAGCCTAGTTGTTTTGTTCTTCTAGGGCAGGCATCACTAAATGGCGGACCTCGGTCCATACCTGGCCCGAGTGACAGTCTTGTCTGGACCACCACGGCATTTAGCTGCCTGTGTGTCATCTCTTTCTCCCACCACTGCTATCTTCAAGGCAGGGCAGAGGGCGGGAGGAGCGACTGGTATGGATTTGTGGGGGGGGGGCTTTTTAAGTTAACAAGTGGCAGATTGGTTACTATGACAGGGGGCAGTCCTAACAACCATTTAAAAGAAGTTAGGAAGCTTCTGCCCTTCACCCAGACCGATCACTTCCCCTGCCCTCTGCTATGAAAGGTAGTCGGACTGGAATGGAAGGGGGAGGGATGATCACACTGAGGTAAAGGGGCTGTATTGTTAAGGTGGGCTATGCAAAGAGTGGAATGCTATGGAAAGGGGGACTGAGATAGAATGAAGGTTCTGCAATGTAAAGGGGGTGCTATATTATAAGAGGGGGGGCTATGTAAAGGGGGACTTTGATTTGAAGGAGGCGGCAAAGGATGCCGGGGATATAAAAGGGGTTCTATAACGTGAAGTGGCAATGTATTGAAAAAGGTGGGGACTTTTATGTGAAGGGGGTTGTAATGTAAAGGGTCACCTGCGATTTAAATAGGGCCTGCATTGTAAAGGGGGGGCTGCCAAGTAAAGATGGGGGACTACGATGTAAAGGGAGTGGAACCATGATGTAAAAATGGGGGACTGATGCAACAATGGGGGGCTGTGAGGTAAAGATGGGGGACTTATCTAAAGGGGGAGACTGATGCAAAGGAGACTGCGATCTAAAGGGGGGAGACTGATGCAAAGGGTGGGACTGTGATACAAAGGTGGGGAGCCCAATATTGTAAAGGGAAGCTATGATGCGAAGGAGGCTGTGAAGTAAAGGGGGAAGCTATGTTTTTACAGGGAACTGAATTGTAAAGGGGGCTGTGATGTACAGTAGAAGATTGAGCTGTGATGTAAAAAGGGGGACTGTGATGCGAAAGGGGGGCTGTGTTATGAAGGGGGACCGAGTAATAGCACAAAATAGGAGGAGAACTGGATTCCTACTGGAAGAATCGTTTACTGACCAGACATCTTTGAATTTTAATTCAATACCCCTGTTCTAGGGCAACAGTCTCCAGGATATTGACTGCGTACACAAAGCAAGGACAGTGGCTGAAAACAAACAATTTTATCTTTGCTTTAAGCTCTTGCATGGATATTGGCTTCGTAAAGTTCTCTAGACTGGTTCTGTGAAAAAAGGTTCTTCAAGGTAGTATTTGGTGTCAGTAGTTCTTTGTTGTTTGGAAGGTTCCGAGGGTTCTTTTTATTTGATTTCAGCTTTTGACCACTATTCTGCACTGATGAAAAGTTTTGCCATTCTTTATGAAAGTGGTCATAACTATGGAGAGTGGTTTTTCCTTACATAGTTACATAGTAGGTGAGGTTGAAAAAAGACAAGTCCATCAAGTCCAACCTATGTGTGTGATTATATGTCAGTATTACATTGCATATCCTTGTATGTTGTGGTCGTTCAGGTGCTTATCTAACTAATAGTTTCTTGAAACTATCGATGCCTCCCGCTGAGACCGCCTGTGGAAGGAAATTCCACATCCTTGCCGCACTTGCAGTAAAGAACCCTCTATGTAGTTTAAGGTTAAACCTCTTTTCTTCTAATTTTATTGAGTGGCCACGTGTCTTGTTAAGCTCCCTTCTGGGAAAAAGTTTTATCCCTATTGTGGGGTCACCAGTATGGTATTTGTAAATTGAAATCATATCCCCTTTCAAGCGGGTCTTCTCCAGAGAGAATAAGTTCAGTGCTCGCAACCTTTCCTCATAACTAATATCCTCCAGACCCTTTATTAGCGTTGATACCCTTCTTTGTACTCGCTCTATTTACAGCACATCCTTCCTGAGGACTGGTGCACAGAACTGAACAGCATACTCTAGGTGCGGCCGGACCAGAGTCTTGCAGAGCGGGAGAATTTTCGTTTTATCTCTGGAGTTAATCCCCCTTTTTAATGCATGCCAATATTCTGTTTGCTTTGTTAGTAGCAGCTTGGCATTGCATGCCATTGCTGAGCATATCATCTACTAGGACCCCCAGGTTCTTTTCCATCCTAGAATCCCCCAGAGGTTCTCCCCCCAGTGTATCGATTGCTTTGTGTATTCCGTCATAACCATAGAAACTGTTGCTCTTGAAACACAAATTTTTTGGCTGTTAGCATTACAGAAGCTTAAGCTAAAAAGCCACCAATAATGTGCTCCTAAGACACCCATTTTAGTTTTTAGTTCAAAATTATACCACACTAGTATATATTGACATCCTTCGGCAGCTCATTGATCCATGTCTGGGTCACCAAATAACTAATAGTACTCTAGCAGTCACGCTGTTAGAAAAATATACCCATCAGAACCAGCACTTACCAGAAACATCATACCCACTTTTCTGAGGGCCAGTAAATGCTTGTGTTTTTTTTATATCAATTATAGAGACCACTTGTAAAGTAAACATTGGATGTTTTTTTTGTCTCCAAGAGGAGTTTAGAGACAGGGGCGTTTAGAGGCAGAACACACCCCCCCCCCCCACTCTCAGCAGGAGCAGTACCGTTTTGGCAGAAAAACGCTTGAAGCACCATAAATGCTTGTTAACACTAGGTGCATTTAGTGTTAATTTCAATGGCTAGGATAAATTATTCTGGCCAATAAAACAAATAAACTCCAAACCACTTGATGTGCCTAACCGAGTTACACGCGTTTACAAGCATCAATTGTTTTTTTCTGCCAAATTGCTGCTTTCAGGAGAAAATGTATAGGAGAGATGGCCAAACATCCAGTGTGCATGAGGCCTAACTGTTGCTAAACAAAACATGTAATACAATGGCATCAGCCTAATAGGCATACAGAAATATATTTTTTTTGCCTAAAGTGTTGCCTAAACAAATAAAATAATCTCCCATAATACTGGTGATACCATTATTTTGTCCACCCCCTTTATGACATATACAGATAAAACTGCTATTTCTTCTAGAGATTTGAATATTTCTAGAGAAGAGAGCTAAACCCTTCAGAGGTCAATATTTTACAACAAAGGACCGAATTATCATTATATATTGAATAGGCTAAAAACATAAAAGAAAGGCCAAAAGATGGGTTTACATATTAAAGTACTCTTTGTGACCAAGGAGAGAACATTGTTGAAACATTTTTTCTACTTAAATAATTGCACGGTCCAAGTGGACAATTTTAGTTCATTCTCACTCAGGTTTTGGATTACTACCACTTATAAAAGGACGGCTACTTCCCCATCAACAACAGCTTCCACACAGTCTATCAAATTCTATCTTCCACATATGGAAAAAATATGAAAACAGTAATATGTAGTTTGCAAATACTGTGTGTAACTTTACACAAGTATTTAACGTAGGCAAAATTCATTAGTTCCCAAACAGTTTGAAAACAATAAAAATATATCAATTTGGTATTATTTAATTGTTATCAAAGACAATGAATGCCAAGAACACTTATTTAAGAATCAGCTCAAAGTTTTTGTACAAAAAATAATCCTCCTACAGTAACAAACAACGAATGGCTTTGTTTGTCTAATGGACCATTCATTTTACTACAATGAAGTGACGTATTATCAAGGGGACTCCTTTCAGCAAATGTTCTTGAGTAAAATAATCGAATTCCATTATGAATCTTGGATAGGAGTAAATCTGGTGTTCAAAATGCACAGCAGTTCATCCTGTGCCCGATTCTCAATGACAAGTAACTTACTGGTCACAGGCACCTTTTAAAAACTTGCACGCATAAAACATCTTTACACCACTCTGACGGTCCAACATGGTGGTCCTAAACATTTGTGAGTCACTATCTGTTAAGAATAGGAGGTGAGCATCATGTTCTATGCTCAGCCACAAAGCAGACCCGTGAGTATCCTCATCAAACTTGTATGTTTATAGATTCTCTTTATAAAAGATCTGTCAACATGGTCAAGGAATAACATGGTTTAAAATTCCTTTTGTCATATTTAATGTGAAACAGCTGCTTTATTCACATATAAATTAAAATGGCAGTTTTCTCTTTTGAACAGCTGCAATGGCACATAATTTTTAAGAATAAGTCATCTGCTCCTATTTATTGGCTTCTGGGTAAGTGGGATATTTCACAGTCTCAATTTTCTCCTTAACTTTATACGAGGGATATAAACCAGTTCTTCCTAGTTTGCGGTTAATGCCCTTTGAATAGCCATCCCAGTGGTTTCCAGCTACTCCAATAATGTCTCCAGGTTCCATAGGGATTTCTTCAGGATTTCGAGGGTGGTGGGGATATATCGCAATTTGGTTGTGAGCATTCTGTCCTCCAAAATAATAAATATCATCCAAGGAGTGAAAGTTGGCTGAAGCATCTGGATGAAGTGTTTGCATGATTTCATAGGCAACTCGACAGACCTATACAAAAGAGATCACAAAAATAAATGAATGTCAGTACATTCATAATAAAAAATAAATAAAAATACGCCACCAGATATTGAATTTTAAATTTTTAAAATGTTACTTCTTACAAATATGATTGACTCACTGCTAATCCCAGTTTTTCTCTCATATTAACATTGGATTGATCATATGCCAAAAGCAGGAACACCCTCACATATAAAATATTATTTATGTTAGCCTCATTTATATGTATTCGCCACCATAGCAGTAAACAATTTTATGTATTTATGAAGAAATCGTTTTTTTTTTTATTGTCAAGTACTCTGAAGGGCTATAGTTCCATTATTTACCACTAGCATCTTGTTCGAGCCATCCTTTCCCTTAAAAATCTATCAATCCTCGTTTCCTTCTAACACTTACTTCAAGACGAGATTAAAGTGGTTGTAAACCCCTACATATACCCAGTAAACTGAATGGCCTTAGGTGATACACAGATTAAACAAACACTCCTACATATTTTGTACCTGTTTATTTGTAGCCCTCATACCTCTACAGCTGTTCAAAGTTCATAATTTATAAAGCTTTTTTGAGATGTGAGAGAAAAAAGGGGTGGGGAGCTGAAATTACACTGTTCAGAACTCAGTAAGGAGAGCTCTGAGAGCCGAATGAAGGGAAGGCTGTCAGTTACAGGCCGTGTGCTGGAGCTCCCTGTCACCTTATTCCTCTTTGGCTCAGGGAAATTTATCAAAAGTGACACATGCAGATAGAGAAATGAGGCAGCACTTGACATGATGTAGCATCATGAATCAGCTTCTTTCATTTCGATTTCTGAAGAGATGCAAGTCAACTCTGGTTTCTCAGCTCTTTCACAATATGTGATCAAATGTCAGTACTCGTTAAAAAATGTATGACATTTTAGACTTGTCAAAAATGGAGACAGTAAAAGCAAGGTTCTTGGTCATTGGACAAATAGAAAGTGTCACGTACCTGGTAGTGGAGCCCAACATGCAGGGAGCGGCCTCTCGTAAACCGCTGGCTCAAGAACCCCTGGTAGAGTAAACAGGAGCTCAAGAGGACAAAGGGGCACAAGTGCCTGGCAGGTAAGCTGGTGTAGAGGGCTAATGCAGCAACAGGGAGCTGCACTGTAGTCCAGAGCAGGTTTGCAGCAGCAGGAAGGTGCACTGTAGCGCAGAGCAGGTTTGCAGCAGCAGGAAGGTGCACTGTAGTGCAGAGCAGGTTTGCAGCAGCAAGAAGGTGCACTGTAGTGCAGAGCAGGTTTGCATCAGCAGGAAGGTGCACTGTAGTCCAGAGCAGGTTTGCAGCAGCAGGGAGGTGCACTGTAGTGCAGAGCTGGTTTGCAGCAGCAGGGAGGTGCACTGTAGTGCAGAGCAGGTTTGCAGCAGCAGGGAGGTGCACTGTAGTGCAGAGCAGGTTTGCAGCAGCAGGGAGGTGCACTGTAGTGCAGAGCTGGTTTGCAGCAGCATGGTACATGAATAGTCAAGTCCAGGCCAGGTCAGTTCATCAGGCGGGCAGCAATCAGGTTGGAGGGTAATCAGGAGCGTAGTCAGGACAGGCCGGGATCAGGACAGGCAGCAAACAGGGGTAGTCAGAGATGAGCCGGATCAGATAAATGCAAGTTAGACTTACCGGTAACTTGTTTTCCAATAGGCTTTCAGGACAGCACCCAAGAAATCATGGCTCCTCCTCCTACAGGAAACACCTCATCAATTAAGACTTTAATTGGAGGTCTCCACGTTGCTTCCATCAGTTGTTTGTAGAGAACCTCCAGCCCCAGCTGCAACACATAAGCGACAGTTATTACATAGTATTACAGCAACAGCATATAAAAAGGGAGGGATCCTGCTGTTCTGAAAGCCTATTGGAAAACAAGTTACCGGTAAGTCTAACTTGCATTTTTCCAACACGTCTTTCAGGACAGCACCCGAGAGGATAATCGAGACTTGCCCCATTTAGGGTGGGACAACAGCCTGTAAGACTTTCCTTCCGAAAGCCTGGTCCCCAGCCGTCATGAGATCTAATCTATAATGACGGGCAAAGGTCGTCAGACTTGTCCACGTAGCTGCCTTACAGATTTGTTCGGGGGTGGCACCAGCTTTTTCTGCCCAACTCACCGCCGAAGCTCTAGTAGAATGAGCCCGGATACTTACTGGACTCTCCTGGCCTGTAAGGGAATAGGCGTCTGATATAGCCATTCTTAACCATCTGGCAATGGTTCCTCTAGAAGCTTGTCTTTTTTATTTCCGGAAAATAAAATGAATAGTGCGCCTGAACGCCTAAAGTCTTTAGTAGCTTCCAGGTAACTTAAGACTGCTCTTTTAACATCCAGGGTATGGAATTCTTCTTCCTTCTTACCCGACGGATTAGAACAAAACGTAGGAAGTATTATCTCCTGAGTTCTATTTTGAACTGAAGCAACCTTTGATAAAAAATTAGGACCCGTCTTCAGAACAATTCTGTCTGAGAAAATAGAAAAAATGGCTCCCTGATTGATAAGGCTTGCAGCTCACTGATTCTTCGAGTTGTTGTAATGGCTACTAGAAAAATTGTTTTCAAAGTAATTCGTTTCAGGGAGGTTAAATTAAGAGGTTCGAAAGGTTCCCTGGTCAGGGCCCGTAGAACGACTGATAAGTCCCATGACGGACAGTTTTTGATCACTACTGGTCTAGCCCGAGTGACGGCTTTAAAAAATCTGATTACTACAGGTTCTGATGAAATAGATTTCTCAAAATATACCCCCAGTGCAGCAACCTGAACTTTTAGGGTACTAACCGCTAAGCCCTTTTCTGCTCCTTCTTGCAGGAATTCCAGGATAGAAGAAATCTGCTTTAATGGTCTGCCGGATGTTGTGCACCAGGAGTTAAAGACTTTCCAGACTTTGTGATATATTGCTCTGGTAACAGTCTTTCTGCTAGATAGGAGGGTAGCCACCAACCTATCCGAGAATCCTTTTCTCCTTAAGAGTTGCTCCTCAGAAGCCAAGCTGTGAGTTTTAGCTTTTTTTCCTTCTTGGTGAAGCAGGGGACCTTGTAACAAAAGGTCTTGTCTCAATGGAAGGTGCCAGTATGGTTTGATCTGCATCTGTAGAAGAGCCGACAACCAAGGCCTTTTGGGCCAGAAGGGAGTGATGAAGATTACTGTCGTATCCTCTTTCTGGATTTTCGTTATGACTTGCGGAATCAGCTGCAATGGAGGGAAGGCGTAGCAGAGGTGAAAATTCCAACTGTGCGCCAGAGCATCTACCCCCAGAGATGACTTGTTCCTGTTCAGGGAAAAGAAGCGGGATATTTGTGTATTTTCCTGAGTCGCAAAGAGATCCACTCTTGGCTGTCCCCATTTCTTCACTATTAGATTGAAGACATCTGGATTCAATTGCCACTCCGCTTCGTACACCTGGTTCCTGCTGAGGAAATCCGCCATCCTGTTTAGGGTCCCTTTTAGGTGGACCGCAGACAAGGATTGAGTATGGAGTTCTGCCCAGTTTAGAATGCTCCCTGCTAGGCCTTGAAGTACTCTGCTTCTGGTGCCCCCTTATGTAAGCCACCGCCGTGGCATTGTCCGACAGGATTTGTGTACAGTAGGTGCCGCCGATATTGTGCTTCTATCGCGCTCCCATCGCCGAGATTCTCTGCGACAGGAGTGCCGAGATGTCGGCAGCAGGGTGGCAACACGTGTCGCGCTCGCTGCAATGGCGAGGAGACGCGACTCTGTATTGAGCGGGGATCCGACGCGGATTCCCGCCAATACCAGGCACTGCGTTTGGTATGAATCCTGAGCGGGAACTCCACGCCAATTTTTAAAGAAAAAAACGGCGTGGGTTCCCCCTCCAGGAGCATACCAGGCCCTTGGGTCTGGTCTGGATTTGAAGGGGAACCCTACGCCGAAAAAACGGCGTGGGGGTCCCCCTCAAGATCCAAACCAGACCCTTATCCGAGCACGCAACCTGGCAGGCCGCAGGGGAAGAGGGGGGACGAGAGCGGCCCCCCCTCCCTCCTGAACTGTACCAGGCCACATGCCCTCAACATGGGGGGTTTGGTGCTCTGGGGCCGGGGGGCGACCTGCGGCCCCCCCACCCCAGAGCACCCTGCCCCCATGTTGATGAGGACAGGGCCTCTTCCCGACAACCCTGGCCGTTGGTTGTCGGGGTCTGCGGGCGGTGGGCTTATCGGAATCCGGGAGCCCCCTTTAATAAGGGGCCCCCAGATCCCGGCCCCCCACCCTGTGAATGAGTATGGGGTACATCGTACCCCTACCCATTCACCTGGTGGAAAATAAATGGAAATAAAAACACAACACAGTTTTTAAAAGTATTTTATTGCACCGCTCCGGAGGTCTTCTTCCGACTTCGGGGGTCTCCGGTGTCGTCGCCGCGTTCTCCGGTTCTTTCTTCTGCCGGGCCTCCGCTAACTTCTTTTTAGCTCTTTTGCTAACGGAGGCCCGGTCTTCTCCGTCGTCTTCTTCTTCTTCTCCCGCTCTCCGGTTCTTCTCCCGCTCTCCGGTTCTTTCTTCCGCCGGGCCTCCGCTAACTTCTTTTTAGCTCTTTTGCTAGCAGAGGCCCGGTCTTCTCCGTCGCCTCGTCCGTCTCTCCGTCGTCCTTCTGCCGGCCCCTCCACTAACTTCTTGGTAGCTCTTTTGCTAGTGGAGGAGCCGGTCTTCTCCGTCGTCGCCGTCTTCTTCTCTCTTCTCCTCCTCGATGTTGACTCGTCGCTTCCTCTCGCAGTAATGGTAAATCTTCGGTCCGCAGAGATTAATATAGGCTTCACATGACGTCACAGTCACATGGTCCCATGACGTCACAGTCACATGCTCCGGGGCACATGTGCACATGTGCCCTGGAGCATGTGACTGTGACGTCATGTGCACATGTGCCCCGGAGCATGTGACTGTGACGTCATGTGAAGCCTATATTAATCTCTGCGGACCGAAGATTTACCATTACTGCGAGAGGAAGCGACGAGTCAACATCGAGGAGGAGAAGAGAGAAGAAGACGGCGGAGAAGACCGACTCCTCCACTAGCAAAAGAGCTACCAAGAAGTTAGTGGAGGGGCCGGCAGAAGGACAACGGAGAGCCGGACGAGGCGACGGAGAAGACCGGGCCTCTGCTAGCAAAAGAGCTAAAAAGAAGTTAGCGGAGGCCCGGCGGAAGAAAGAACCGGAGAGCGGGAGAAGAACCGGAGAGCGGGAGAAGAATTAGACGACGGAGAAGACCGGGCCTCCGTTGGCAAAAGAGCTAAGAAGAAGATAGCGGAGGCCCGGCAGAAGAAAAAAACGGAGAACGTGGCGACGACACCGGAGACCCCCGAAGTCGGAAGAAGACCTCCGGAGCGGTGCAATAAAATACTTTTAAAAACTGTGTTGTGTTTTTATTTCCATTTATTTTCCACCAGGTGAATGGGTAGGGGTACGATGTACCCCATACTCATTCACATAGGGTGGGGGGGCCGGGATCTGTGGGCCCCCTTATTAAAGGGGGCTCCCGGATTCCGATAAGCCCCCCGCCCGCAGACCCCGACAACCAACGGCCAGGGTTGTCGGGAATAGGCCCTGTCCTCATCAACATGGGGGCAGGGTGCTCTGGGGTGGGGGGGCCGCAGGTCGCTCCCCGGCGCCAGAGTACCAAACCCCCCATGTTGAGGGTATGTGGCCTGTTACGGTTCAGGAGGGAGGGGGGCCGCTCTCGTCCCCCCCTCTTCCCCTGCCAGGTTGCGTGCTCGGATAAGGGTCTGGTTTGGATCTTGAGGGGGACCCCCACGCCGTTTTTTCGGCGTAGGGTTCCCCTTCAAATCCAGACCAGACCCAAGGGCCTGGTATGCTCCTGGAGGGGGAACCCACGCAGTTTTTTTTCTTTAAAAATTGGCGTGGAGTTCCCGCTCAGGATTCATACCAAACGCAGTGCCTGGTATTGGCGGGAATCCGCGTTGGATCCCCGCCTATCGGCAATGCGTGTCGCTCATCGTGAAAAGGAACATTTTTCCTTTCCCGATGACGAGACAGCTCGGCGCTGGCTCTCGCGACGGAGCTCATAGGGTGTCAATATCGCCACTAGAAGCGGCGAGATTGACACAATATCGGCGGCACCTACTGTATGTTGCCCTTGGACTTCTTCTGCAAAGGACAATAAGGCCATTTCTATTGCCTTTAGTTCCCTCCAGTTTGAGGATCTCAGTGCTTCCCTTGTGGACCAAGATCCCTGAGCCCATCGACCGCTCATGTGAGCCCCCCAACCCCAGGAGCTGGCATCGGTTGTTAGCCTTACCTGGGTTGGAAAGGACCATAACAGGCCTGCCGAGAATCTTGCTTGGTTCTTCCACCACCAGAGACTCCTCTTTACTTTGGTGGGGATCTTCACCAGTGAATCCAGTGAATTTTGCTGGCGATCCCAGATTTTGCCCACTGTACTGCCGGTATGGAAGAGGTCAGGGTTCCTAGTGATGACATGACCCTCCTGATGGACAGAAGCTGACTGGATTGTAAGAGTGACACCACCTCTATTAGCTTTTTCTGTTTTTCTTCTGGGAGAAAAATCTTTTGGTCCAAAGAGTTGATATGGAAACCCAGGAATAACACCTCCTGAGAGGGAATCAGATTGGACTTTTGGAGGTTTAGTATCCATCCGATGGATTCTAGGTGAGCACGGGCTCTGTCCAAGTTTCTCTGAAGTCCATCTCTGGTTTGTGCAAACAGTAGCAGGTCGTCTAGATAAGGAATCACTGAAATTCCTTCTAGACGCAAGGGTGCTAGAGCTTCGGCCATTACCTTCGTAAATACCCATGGAGAAGTTGACAGGCCGAACGGGAGAGCTCTGAATTGCAGGGGAACCACCTTCTTCCCTTCTCTCAGTGCTAACCTCAGATATCTCTGAGATCTGGCGGCAATAGGAATGTGGAGGTATGCGTCCTGCAAATCTATTGATGCCATGAAGCATCCTTGACTCAGGAGGCTTCTTACTGAGAAAATGGAATCCATCCGAAATCTTTTGTATTCCACTGACAAATTCAGCATTTTTAGATTTAGGATGAGGCGATACTTTCCTGAAGGTTTCTGTACAAGGAAAACGTGAGAGTAGAAACCCTGGAAGAACTCCTTTGTTGGAACCGGAACAATGACTCTCTGAGATATCAGCTCCTGAATTAGGGACTTCATGGCGAGAGCCTTGACCGGATCCCTCGGGACGTTTGTCACCAATGGACTCCAGCTCAGAACCAAATAGCAAATCCCCTGCAAAGGGAATGCTACAAAGCCTGTTTTTAGATGCAGCATCTCCTGGCCAAGTTTTAAGCCACAAGGCCCTCCTAGCAGAATTCGTCAAAGCCGCTGACCTGGCTGACATCCGAATGGTTTCTGCTGAAGCATCCGCAATATACAATACTGCTGCAGAAAGTGTTGTAAATGAGTCCAGAATCTCCTGTTTTGGGGAATCCGCCGTAACATGGGCCTTCATCTGGTTAATCCAGTGTTCTAAATTCCTAACGACACAGGTTGTTGCCATTGCTGGTTTTAGATTGTTCATCACGGACTGCCAGGCCCTTTTAAGAAGCAAATCCATTCTTTTGTCCATGGGCTCCTTTAACATGCCCATGTCCTCAAAGGCAAGGTCAGTTGATTTTGAGACCTGTGAAAAAGCAGAGTCCAGTTTTGGAACCTTGTTCCAGATGGAATCCGGGTTGTCCTCAAATGGAAATCTTCTCTTATGAGACCGGGAAAAAAATGGCTTTTTCTCAGGTTCCAACCACTCTTTTTTAATCATGTCCGAGATTATTGAATGAACTGGAAAAACACGGCTTTTTGGATCACCCAAACCTGCATACATGCGGTCATGTAGGGAGAGCTCCTTCTTTTCCTCTTCAATCCCCAAAGTCGCATGGATTACTTTTAAAAGTCCTGCGACTTCTTCAAGCGACATTTTGTACTTAGAAGCGGTCTCTGCTTCATTTTCTTCCTCCTCAGAGTCTGTTCCATCTGGAGCAAGGGAAGCAGTTTCTTGGGAAGCATCTATCGGACCACCTAATAATATTTGAGAGCAGTCTTGGGGTTCTGAAGGCTGCGGAGTCCTAGGTTCCCTTGAGGGACCTTGTTTTTCTCTTAGGTTTGACCTAAAAGCTTGAAAGGTGGCACGGAGTTCATCCTTAATTGTAGATACTAGATTGCCACAAAAGGATGGGGACTATTCCCTGACTACATTTGCAGTGCAATCTGCACAAAGCGACTTGGTCCAAGTCTCGCTTAATTTTTCCTTGCAGACAGGGCACCTTCTCTTCACTGGTTGAGCAGAACTTTTGTCCTGCACAAATAGAAGAGAAAAACCAGGGACCACGCTAAGAAAAAACTGTTACACAGTACAAATCAATACACCCAGGTGCACATAGGGAAAAACAACACTTTCACTTCCTTGTGCCCCGCAAGCCATGCACCACCACCACCTCCTTTCACAAAACCCCTAGATCATATGCAGACATCCACCAGAGTCCCCAGCCACTGCACCACCAGGGAGATGTGGGGTGGGGGAAACAAAAAAGGGGGGGGAAGGGTGAATAACCCCCCACCCCACAGGAGAAAACGGCTCAGTGTAAATAGGACACAGTCCCTTACCTTAGCCTTGCTGGTGCCTTGGCTTGCCCCCTTATCCGCTGCATCGCTATCCATAGCTGTCTGCGGACGCGTGATGAAGAAACACCGGTTCCAGATTCAAAAACGCCGCCGCGCTGACCTGGAACCGGAACTTTAAGGCACCAGGTGGCCCTGCCCTCTCCCTCTGCGCTTTGCGGCTGGAAATGACACGCGCCGACCCAGAAGTGCTGCCTCTTCCTATACAGGACACGGCCGAGGCTCACCTCGGCCACCAGAACAATGGCGGCCGCTGTAAAGCTCCACGCCGCTATCCGTATACTGCAGGCGGCCGGCGAGGATACAGCAAACCGCCGCTCTGTAGAAAAAGGAGGCAGCCCTCCCGGGCTGTACAGGCTCTCCCCGAGCACGGAAGAGGGAGAGGGAGCCCACGGGACCATCCATGCTAGGAGGTAATTGGGAGGATCACTCTCCTAAGAAAAAAAGACTGACTGAGAACCTTTGTCTCCCAGGAAAGCCCTGAGAGATCATATCTTCTCACCAGAGGTGTTCCTCCGGCTGGAGGAAACACAAAAAACTGATGGAAGCAACGTGGAGACCTCCAATTAAAGTCTTAATTGATAAGGTGTTTCCTGTAGGAGGAGGAGCCATGATCTCTCGGGTGCTGTCCTGAAAGACGTTTTGGAAAACGAGTTTTCAAGATCAGGAGTTCAGGTAGCAGGGGTCTCAGGAACGCTGTAGACCGGACAGCAAGGAGCAGAGTGTCTGACTAGTTTAAATGGCATATTCTGGCGCCAACCGCTGTCACAGCGCGTGCGTGCGCGCTCCCGCTCTGAACGGTTCTTCCATGCACAGGCATTCTCCTGACACTGCTGTTGCTAGGCAGATTACAGAAACGTCTTTCCTGACATTGCCCCCCCCCCCCCCAAAGGGGCAGCCTCCGGATGCCCAGCTGGGCCAACTTGTTTGGGTGAGATCTTTTAAAGTCCCGAATCAGTCTTCCAGCATGGACATTAGTTTCTGGTTCCCATGAATTTACCTCAGGGCCGTAGCCCTTTTTACTTTACCAGGTACTGAACCTGGTTACGTCTTTTCCTGCAATCCAGGATGGACTCCACTTAGAACTCCTCCTCCCCATTGATGAGCACTGGTTCAGGGGGGCCGGTGTTCCGTTTGGTGAAGGGATCCGGGACTGCGGGTTTGAGCAAGGTCACATGAAAAACTGAGTGAATCCGGAAGGATTCTGGTAATTTTAATTCATAGGCCACCTCGTTGATCTTCCTAGTTACTTGAAAGGGACCCACGAACTTAGGACCCAATTTCTTAGATGGGCATGCCAGTTTCAAATTCAGGGTAGACAGCCAGACTTGGTCCCCAGGTGCTAGGTTGAGCTCCCCTCTCCTTCTCCTGTCAACACTTCCTTGTTGTATTCCTGAGTTTTAGTCATTGTCTCCTGGAGAAATTTGTTATTGGTTGTGAAAAAGTTCAGGGTTTCTTGAGCAGCTGGTACTGTACATTCCGGAACATTGTTGGACAAAAACAAAGGGTGGAAACCATATTTCGCAAAGAACGGGGACTGTTTGGTGGCGGAGTGAACAGAGTTATTATAAGCAAACTCGGCAAGGGGTAATAGGGAAGCCCAATCATCCTGGGAGAAGCTTGAGAAACAGCGCAGATACTGCTCGAGCGTTTGATTTGTACGCTCTGTATGACCGTTGGTCTGGGGGTGATATGCAGAAGAAAAGAAAAGATAAATCTTCAGGGATCCGCATAGTGCTTTCCAGAACCTTGACGTAAACTGCACCCCCCGAACAGATGTGATGTTTGCAGGTTTGCCGTGGAGCCTTACTATCTCCTTGATGAAAATGTTTGCAGTCTCGGAGGCAGAGGGTGTACCCATCATAGGCAGGAAGTGTGCCATCTTAGAGAGCCCATCAACTACCACGAAGATGGTGGTATAATCTTCTGAGGGAGGTAGCTTAATGATAAAGTCCATAGAGATCATTCTCCATGGTCTCTCTGGAACAGGTAGTGGCTTTAACAGCCCCCAGGCTCTGGTTTTGCTGCCCTTGTTTTGATTGCAGACGGTGCAAGACTCCACGCAGCTTCTGCAATCTCGAAGTAACTGCGGCCACCAAAATGTACGCTGGAGGAGCTCAGAAGTCTTGTGAACACCAAAGTGGCCGGCCAGTTGGTGATCATGACAGGACTTAAGAACCGCTACCCGTAGTTGCTGGGGCATGAAAATCTTGTCCTTGTTCCAAAATAGACCATCCTTTAACTGTAGAGCAAGGTTTGATGGCTGAGGGGTTTCTGAAGAAGCTTGTCTGATTTGGGACAAGAGATCTACCTGCAGCATGAGGAAGTTTCCGGGGCTAGGATGGTGTCTGGAGTTGAGAGGACTTCAGGTTCACTAAACATCTGGGAAAGTGCGTCCGGTTTGGTGTTCTTTGACCCTGGTCTGTAGGTGATATGAAACGAGAATCAAGTAAAAAAGAGTGCCCACCTGGTCTGGCGTGGTCTTAGTCTCTTGGCAATTTTCAGGTATTCAAGATTCTTATGGTCTGTGTAAAATCAGGATAGGGTGTGCCGCTCCCTCCAGGAGGTATCGCCACTCCTCGAGTGCAGATTTTATTGCGAGAAGTTCCTTGTCCCTGACGTCGTAATTCCTCTCAGCTTCTGATAACTTATGGGAAAAGAATGCGACCGGGTGCAGCAGAGCCTTGGGTCCCTGTCTCTGAGAATGCACCGCTCCAACTGCTACCTAGGAGGCATCCACTTCCAAGATGTAGGGTAAAGCCGGATCAGGGTGCTTCAGGACAGAGGCTGAGATGAACAGGTCCTTAAGGGTAATGAAGGCGGCCTGAGCTTCAGGGGACCAATGGAACCAGGTGCCTTGTCTGGTTAGACTAGTGATGGGGGAAATGATGGTGGAGAATCCTTTTATAAACTTCCGATAGAAGTTTGCGAATCCCACAAAATGCTGAATCGATGGGGGATGGCCAGTCCAAGATGGCCGTTACTTTCTGGGGATCCATCTTAACGCCTTCCACCAAGATAATTAATCCTAGGAACTGGATACTCTGTCGTTCAAACTCGCATTTTTCGGGTTTGGCGCAGCCATGTTGGCGAAGCCGAGTTAGTACCTTCCTGACATGCGCTCGGTGATTAGGCAGGGAAGAGGAGAAGATTAGAATGTCGTCTAGATAGATTATGACTAATAGGTCCAAGTAGTCTCTGAAGATGTCGTTAACGAAGTGTTGGAATGTGGCGGGGGCGTTGCAAAGGCCGAAGGGCATGACCAGATATTTGAAGTGCCCAAATCTGGTACGGAACGCAGTCTTCCACTCTTCGCCACTTCGAATGCGGACCAAGTTATAGGCTCCGCGGAGGTCCAACTTGGTAAAGATTACTGCAACTCCTAGTCATTGGAACAGTTTGGGCACCAAAGGAAGGGGGTACCTGTTTTTAATTGTAATCTTGTTTAAGTCTCTGTAATCTACGCAGGGGCATAGTGAGTGATCTTCCTTCTCTACAAAGAATATTCCAGCTCCTGCAGGAGAGGTGGAAGGGCGTATGAATCCCTTCTCCAGGTTATCGTCCAGGTAAGTCTTTAAGGTTCCTAGCTCTAGTTCGGACAAGGGAAAGATCCTCCGAAAAGGAACCTCTGCCCCAGGAAGGAGTTCAATAGGGCAGTCATAGGGCCTATGTGGGGGTAGAGTCTCTGTGCCCTTTTTACTGAAAACAATCAGAAAACTCTGGTAGACCTCTGGGACAAGTTGACGGTTCTCAACATCCGTTTCCAGGCACAGTAAACGAGACGGGGTGTCGGTAGTTTCCTGTAAACAGTGTTGGTGGCAGTAGGAAGAAAGGAAACTGATTCTTCCAGAGTTCCAATCGATTTGCGGGTTATGGGCCCTCAGCCATGACATTCCCAAAATGATTGGGAATAGAGGGGATTCGATAATGTCCAGGCAGAGTAGTTCCTAACCGTCTATCTGAATGGACTTGAGGATTAAAGCGCCAAGCGTGGCTGGTATGCCGACCCGGGCTAACTCATCCTTCAGAGAGACCCATGCGGAACTGGTGTCGCAGGGATGCGTCGTTCCAGTTGGTATCGGAAATCCAGCGCCTGAATTCTGACACATAGTCCTCCGCTGCCCTACGACCCTGCTGTAGTGAACATAGTGCTGCTTCTGCGGTGGCTGCTAGTTGTGGGTCCTCAGAGGAGGTCCATTGCCTGGAAGAAGGTGCTCAAGAGGTTGAGACAGACGTCCTTATGTTCCAGAAGACGGTGGGCCCATGTCTGAGGTTCGCCTGACAGCAAAGCAATAACAAAGCCCACCTTGGTGGATTCAAGGGAGAAGGTCCTGGGCTGAAGAGCAAAGAAAAGTTTGCAAGCATTGTGGAAAGCTCTATACTTGCGGTCCCCAGAAAACCTATCCGAAGTGCGGACCCTGGGTTCAGGCGGCATCATCACAACTGAAGGTGCAGGAGAGGCTCCAGATGAGCCAGAGGCTGTGGTAGACAGGGTCTGGACCCGCTCTTCCAAACGGGTATAGCCTTCCTGCAGGTTTCTGACTGCCGTGGTAAGTCCATACAGGTGACGGCATAAATCCTCCATGGGAGAGGCTCCCTGCTTGGGCTCGGACATGGCTGTCCGGTACTGTCACATACCTGGTAGTGGAGCCCAACGTGCAGGGAGTGGCCTCCGTAAGCCTCTGGCTCAAGAACCCCTGGTAGAGTAGACAGGAGCTCAAGAGGGCAAAGGGGCACAAGTGCCTGACAGGTAAGCTGGTGTAGAGGGCTGATGCAGCAACAGGGAGGTGCACTGTAGTCCAGAGCAGGTTTGCAGCAGGGAGGTGCACTGTAGTCCAGAGCAGGTTTCCAGCAGCAGGGAGGTGCACTGTAGTGCAGAGCAGGTTTGCAGCAGCAGGGAGGTGCACTGTAGTGCAGAGCTGGTTTGCAGCAGCAGGGAGGTGCACTGTAGTACAGAGCAGGTTTGCAGAAGCAGGGAGGTGCACTGTAGTGCAGAGCTGGTTTGCAGCAGCAAGGTACACGAATAGTCAAGTCCAGGCGGGTCAGTTCATCAGGCGGGCAGCAACCAGGTTAGAGGGTAATCAGGAGCGTAGTCAGGACAGGCCGGGATCAGGACAGGCAGCAATCAGGGGTAGTCAGATGATCCGGATCAGATAACGAGTTTTCAAGATCAGGAGTTCAGGTAGCAGGGGTCTCAGGAACGCTGTAGACCGGACAGCAAGGAACAGAGTGTCTGACTAGTTTAAATGGCATATTCTGGCGCCAACCGCTGTCACAGCGCCGAACGGTTCTTCCATGCACAGGCATTCTCCTGACACTGCTGTTGCTAGGCAGATTACAGAAACGTCTTTCCTGACAGAAAGTGTAAATTGCTGTTTTCTGGTACTAGTTCCTCTGCCACGTGTCTAATAACCAAATTATTTATCTACAGTGGAACCTCGGATTACGAGCATAATCCGTTCCAGCACAATGCTCGTAATCCAAAGTACTCGCATATCAAAGCGAGTTTCCCCATTGAAGTCAATGGAAACAAAAATAATTAGTTCCGCATTGACTTCAATGGCATGCAATACCGCATGTGGCTAGAGGTGGTGGGGGGGGGTGCCGGAGAGCCTCGGAAATACACGGAAAGGCCCGAGGACGGCTCGGCTGACCTCGGCAACTGAGTATTTACGAATCTTTCCGAGCATTTCCGAATGGCGCCGATCGGCTCCGGCGCCCCCCACCTCTGGATTGAATCCTGCTCGTTGTGCGAGACACTTGCAAACCGAGTTAGGATTTTTAAAAATACAGTGCTCCTATTGCGAAATGCTCGTTAACTGCGTTACTCGCAATCTGAGGTTCCACTGTAATTGTTATTGGGAGTTTCCATCACTTGGTAACGTTAAAAGCATTTGGGCCTACGAATACCAACTACTATCTGAATGTCCCCTATGAAACTCTGTTAAAGGTGTGTGTAGGTAATATATATATATTACATACATACATACGACATGAAACATCCCTCTACCACATAGAGTGCACGCTTACCAGATAGCAAGCATTATACCGCTTGTGGCTTAACACCCAGCCAGGGCCTGGATCTTCAGAGGAGACGTTAAATGACAGCTCGTATAAAGGACGTTTTTTGTACAGTGGGGCAGAAGGTCTAAGCCCTTTACCAAGATCTGAGGGAGCCGGTTATTTTGCAAGAGGTATGGTCAAAAGGATAACCCAGAAAAAAGAAAACTCGCCATAGTGTAAAATCTTCTAACGTTTTCATAAAGAAAAGTAATGCACTTACATTCAAAAGCGTATAAAACAGCATTGGTAAAAAGGAAGCCGGCCAGCTAGCATAAACACCCGCTTTTCTGGGATCGTAACAGAGTGGTGACGTCAGCACGTCCCTCCACCCGACGAAATTAGTCACAATCTGATGTCGTTCTGGGGTGTCGTGTTGACTCACCGCTTAAATACACATACAGAGAAAACCCCACCTTGATCTGAGTCTCGGGCAGGCAGCCAAGAAAAAACTCCATATTTAAAGGAGTACTCTTACCCTACTAAATAGAAATATATATATATACACGTATATATACGTTGGAAACTAAATGGATAAAACGGGAAATAAAAGGGAACTCTATTAATAAAAACGATCCCATAGGCTGTAATAGTAACAGTGACAGTAAAGCCTCGTACACACAATCGGATATCCTATGGATTCTAATCCGATGGTTTTGTCCATCGGAAATCCGATGAAGCTGACTTCCATCAGTCTTGCCTACACACTATCAGTCAAAAAACCGACCGTTCCAAACGCGGTGATGTAAAACACTCAGATGAGCCGAGAAAAATGAAGTTCAATGCTTCTGAGCATGCGTCGACTTGATTCTGAGCATGCGTGGGTTTTTTATCCGATGGACTTGCCCATAGACGATCTGAGTTTTCGATCGTTTTTTTATCCATCGGAAAAATTTAAAACATGTTCTATTTTTTAAAACCGATGGAAAGCAGACCGATGGGTCCCATACACGATCGGTTTGTCTGATGAAAACAATCCATCGGACGGTTTTCATCGGTAAAACCGATCGTGTGTACAGGGCTTAACTGTGGGAAACACAATTGAGGGAAAAGGATGACAAATTCTCACCCCAATTTTATATAGGGGCCAAATGTCACCCAATCTTTAAAGGCTATAGCCAAAGCTCCTAGTTAATAATTGTGGAACCTTCTTAATAGACCAACAGGCTAAAAAACTATATCATAGAATTATATTAACAAACACTGACAAAACTATAGCATGGGATTCAATTTGTATAAACAAACACAGATTCACGGTAAGCGGAATTAGCTAAAAAGGACTCAATGGAGTCGCACATAGATGAAGACATTCCCGGCGATCCGCAGCGGTCTCCAGTGGTCTACATAAACCTACATACACCCAGATAGAAAGGATGACTAACCAAGCAACAAACTCGTTTGGAAGATCCTTGTTATACCTACTCCCGAGATGAACACACTATCAGTTTCCTTTCAGGTTTTTCTCTTCAGGTTTACCAAAACCATCTAATATGAGGTCAAACCTTAAGAGTTTCAATTCGTATGCAATCAGGCAGGCCCTTGCACTACATGGTTTTGGTAAACCTGAAGAGAAAAACCTGCAAGAAAACTGATAGTGTGTATGGGGCTTATGGGTGAAGATATCGACAAAGGCGTCCCCCTTTTTGTCAGGGCACTCACAGCATACCGTAGTAGCTCCCACTCATCTATAGTAAAAAACACCCAAATAACAAAAATTAACCGACTATCTACACAAACCAAATACATTAAGGGATCCTAACTACACCCAAAGGCTTGATATAACATCTAATACTATATCTATTAGTATATTTATGGTGTTAGTGACCCGATTGAGCCTATATCAGAATAGAGTTCCTGAATATTTTTACGAACACAGTGACACCTAATGTCCAAATTATGGAAAGCAGGAAAAAAAATAATGGGATTAGCCTATATAAAATATTAATGAACATATAAATAAAGGTTAATTATAAACTGCAACCCGAGACACAAACCAAGTTTACAACAATAAGTCTACTATACCTTGAAATCCAGTCCTCAGGAATTGTCAATAATAGGCATTAACGTCAACATTCAAACCATATAGGATATATGACTTGATCCTTTGAATCCATGACATTTCAAGCTTGAAAATATCCCTCACCAGAGAGCTATCCCTCCAATGGGGACTATAATTGTCTATCTCTATAAAAATAGGATTTTTGTACTCACCGTAAAATGTAAAATCTGTTTCTCTGACGTCCATGGACTGACACAGCCTCTCTTACACTTTACACGTGGGTTATGTCCCTGCTTGCAGGAGAAGACCTAGGCAGAATGTGAAATGTTATACATACATTCTAAAAAGCCAGAGCTGAACAGCCCTGCCCAGGGGGGAAATCCCTCCGGACATGACCCTCCCACTGCAGTCAGCAGACCTCAGTTCGTAACAAAGCAGTACAAACCTTAAAAAGAAGGGTGGGTGCTGTGTCAGTCCATGGACGTCAGAGAAACGGATTTTACGGTGAGTATAAAAATCCTATTTTCTCTTATTGTCCATGGACTGACACAGCCTCTCTTACACTTTACACGTGGGATGTCCCAAAGCAGTGTCAAGAGGGATGGGAGCAGTATAAATGGAAAACCAAAAACTTCACTCCAAACAAGGCAGAGCTCCTCAACGGAGGAGTTGCAACATCAAACATCGGCCTGCAACACCTTGCGGCCGAAGGAAGCATCCGAAGATGCAGCCACATCAACCTTATAAAACGTAGAAAAGGTATGAACGGACGACCAGGTCGCCGCCTTGCACACTTGTGCAACCGACGCTTAATGTCGGAAAGCCCAGGAAGCACCAATTGCCCTGGGGGAATGCGCCGTAACCGGAAAGGGAGGCGCCCGCCCCTTGAGCGCATAGGCCTGAATGACGGTCTGTCTGATCCACCTAGAAATGGCGGCAGACGAAACCACTTGGCCCTGTTTTGGACCAGAGACAGTCACAAACAGTGAGTCAGACTTCCGAATAGAAGCAGTAGCGGACAGGTACACCCGCAAAGCTCATACCACATCCAATGTGTGAAGCGCAAACTCTCTGGGATGCGATGGGTGAGGACACAAGGACGGGAGGACAATGTCCTCATTAAGGTGGAAGGCCGAGACCACCTTTGGCAAAAAAGAAGGTCGCGGACGCAACACCGCCTTATCCTTAAGGATGACCAAATAGGGCGACTTGCAGGACAAGGCCGCCAATTCAGACACCCGTCTAACCGAAGTAATGGCCACTAAGAAGGCTACCTTCTGAGACAAGGTCAAGAGGGGAATATCTCTGATATTTTCAAATGGATGTTCCTGGAGAACCGAGAGCACCAAAGGAGACTGCCTCCGCCTGAGGTTCTGCAGCGGCAGCATCAAGCTTGAGAGTGTCCCTCACAGCATCAATGAGTTGACTAACAAGCACCCTGTCATTTACTGACTCAGAACTGGAGTCTTTCTCACAAGGAATGTCCTGTTCAAAACCATCAAACTATTCAGAGCTAGGGTCCTGAGACGCAGCAGCTAGGCCCATATCTGAATCAGCGCACTCCCCTTGTGGAGATAATGTGGGAAGAGGGCACTTTTTTGCTCCCTTGCGCTCGCACACCGCTTCCATCCTGGTCAGAAATGATTCCAGGACTGCCGACAACTGGTCCATAGGGACCGCAGGTGCTGGAGCACTGCCTGTTCCCATGTAAGGGGAAGCTGGTGACACTGACTCCATATTGTCCCTCTCTGAGACTCCTCAGAAAAAAAGTCCACCCACAGGCTGTGCTGACTGAGTAGGGGAATGCCCAGGGGATTCACCAACCCGGACCAGGACCGCTCGGTTCTGCTGCCTTGTCCCTCTCTGCGCCGCGCTGTATCAGCGTGAGAGAGCTGAGAGGAGAGTGTGAGGAGATTTGCACCGTTCCCAGCAGCGATAGAGGCCAAACAAGTGTTTAAAAAGCGCGCGGCTTCAAGAAAATGGCCGCCACAATGTGCTCAGGCGATCCACGGCAAGATGGCCGCCAATGCAAAGTAAATATAACCACACAAACATGGCGCCGAACGCCGCCCAGGCCCCCAAACACTCAAAAAACAGCCCCAGCGATATGGAGACCACCATGAGCCCCCCTCCAGGACAGTATGACCCTCAGGCACCCCACACAGCACAGCGCCAGCAATGGTGACAGAGAGTGACAATAAAAAACAGGGGGAGACAGGGAAAATCCCCCACACAGAGAAACACACAGCATGTACTCGCCTGCAGGCAGGAGAGGCTACTTACCCGTTCCCTGAGGGACCCGCTGGTGTGTTTCTGACAGGACTGTGCGGTACTGAGTAGCTGTCGGCCCGGTCCACCGCGAGAGATACAGGACTGTTCAATCTTGAGAGGACCGCGGAGCATGAAAGCCCACCGGCCACCCCTGGAGTCGTGGGGCATGCCGTGAACCGAGTCTCACGCCTACAAGGCGAGGATCAGCACGCTCGATGGTCGGACAGGGAAGACTACGAGGATATCTTGTACCCAACCTGTTGCCCAGCCGACAGTTGATAGAAGGTCTCAAAAAATAAAATAAAAAATTCCAAAAAGGAATAAAATTAGGTCAGGAGACTGGCTCCTGAGAGAGCCATGTCTTCTCCTTCTGCTAGGCAGAAAAAAACAGAGGTCTGTTGACTGCAGTGGGAGGGTTATGTCCGGAGGGACCGCCCCCCTGGGCGGGGCTGTTCAGCTCTGGCTTTTTAGAATGTATGTATAACATTTCACATTCTGCCTAGGTCTTCTCCCTTAAGCAGGGACATAACCCACGTGCAAAGTGTAAGAGAGGCTGTGTCAGTCCATGGACGATAAGAGAAAACCGTATTGGTAGGATCTTTGTTATGGACCATTAAGTAATATTTGGATACAGAATGGTTCTTTAAAACCTTTTTTGATGTTAGTAATATGTTAAGTATGACAAGTAGGGGGTTTTGGTCCGGCCCACATACTGTAGCCCACACGGACACTGAAGTAGACCACCCCAACTGTTGAACATATAATAAATGGTTTAATCTCAAACTCCAGTGAAGTACTAGTAGAGATAGTTTTTGTGGTTCTTTTATTCCACCAACCATTAAGGGAACATACTCAGCATCACTCTTACATTGATAAAAACCTGTAAGGTTCTGAATAAAAAGTAGTTTTCTTCATAGGAGGATCGAAAACATTAGGGTCTATTTTATTTCTAAAAGGGGGAGCACCCCTATAGATCAGTGGTCATCAACCCTGTCCTCAGGGCCCACTAACAGGCCAGGTTTTATGTATTACCTCGGGGAGATGCAGACTAGAATACTGCAATCACTGAGCAGCAAATTATATTACCTGTGATGTATTTCAGTTATCTTGCAAACCTGGCCTGTTAGTGGGTCCTGAGGACAGGGTTGATGACCACTGCTATAGATCACTTGGGGTTTAGTGAGCAGAATGGTGCTAAATACCCTATCATTGCCCAAAATGTGCCAATGTTTAGAGACAAGCTGTTTAATATTTTGATGTTGTACAGAGAAAGTAGTGATAAACGGAACTATGTGAGCTGTAGCCTTTCTTAATTGCAGGGATTTCTCTTTAAGTAAGTCCTCCCTATTCATTCGCAAGACCTGGTTAATAGTAGTATGCAGATTTTCTGTGGTATAACCCATCTCTATAAATCTCGTAGTTAGAATATCGGCTTGTATCAAAAATTCTTGAGGCTCAGTACTATTTTATCTAAGCCGCATATACTGGCTCTTGGGAACCGATCCAAGCCAGGAGCTATGGCGACATCGATAGCAATACAGTAATTCCTGTCAGCGCCCTTAGTCACTATGCAGAGGTGACAAATTTGCCATCTTTAACAGTAATCCTAAGGTCTAAAAAATTTATCTCTGTACGACTTGCCTCATGACTCAGATGTATCCCCCTCATATTGATATTCAGGGAATCTATAAATTGGGCCAGGTCATGTATTCTGCTACATATTTTTGGTAAAAAACAAACAAAAAAAACAACAAATAAGCATACATTGATTGGTTTGCGCAAAAGTTATAGCATCTACAAAATAGGGAAAAGATTTATGGCATTTTTTTTATTTTACTAGTCATGGCGGTGATCAGTGATTTTTAGCGGGACTATGACATTGCGGCAGACAGATCGGACACCTAGCTGACATTGACACTTTTTTGGGGAACCAGTGGCATTATTACAGTGATCAGTGATAAAGATATGCACTGATATTGTACTAATGACAATGGCAGGAAATGGGTTGAAATCAGGGGCAATCAAGGGGTTGAATGTTTTCCCTCAGTGTGTTTCTAACTGTGGGGGGGGGGGGGGGGTGGGCTGCCTGGGACAACACACAGATCCGTCTTCCTGCATAGCAGAGAGACAGGATCTCTGTGTTATCCCTGTCAGAATGGAGATCTGCCTTGTTTACTATGGCAAATCCCTGTTCGGTCTCTGTGGGGAACGATCGCGGGCAGCCATCAAGTCCGCCGGGCCCGCTGATTGGCTGTTCTGCTGTCGAAATTGGCGCTCACCAGTGTAGTATATTTTGTGTATATATATATATATATATATATATATATATATATATATATATATATTAGGGCTGTTACTGATTAAAATTTTCGTGTTCGATTAATCGATTTTTTTTTAATCGATTAATCGACTAATTTCGATTAATTATAACGCACATACAGATCCAACTACTTTTAGCTGATCTCCTTGCAGGCTAATTCCCAGTGCAGCTACCAACCACTGGAAAAATGATTAGCAGGATACAAAAAACACACAAAGGCAGCGCTCGATGGGAATAGCATTAAAACTTTTATAGTCTTCAAGTAGGTAACAAAATAAATATTGCACTGGAGATAAAATCGATGTAGCTACATAAACTGTAAAAATGGTGCGAGTAATGCCAAACGGTAGCAAAAGCAGTCATAAAAACATGTAGGTAAGTATGATACTGGTATAAAAATGTGTACAACGATACCACTGCTGAATCCAGATGAGGAGGGGTTAACATCAGTCCGTCGGCATGTAGATGTCCCGTGAAGGGAACTATCACAACTCCCAGTGGATGGCTGTAGAATCCCAGGTTGATAGAGGGAGGTGATAGAGGGAAGTGTAACAGCCCTTGCATGTAGCAGATAGTAAGGTCCCTCCGGCATGCAGATATGAAGGCACAGCAAAGGAGCCCTTCAGATGGACATGGCAAGCCCCGTCGGTGTCTGTGGCGTCTCCGGATCTCCGACGGAACTCCCTGAAGACCCGGAATTTTGATTGATCAAAAGAATTTTGATCGATTAAAAAACTTAATTGATTAATCGAGGAATTAATAGTTAATTTCCACAGCCCTAATATATCTATATATATTTTTTTTATATTTTATATATGTAGGCATTCCAGGACAAGTCCATTTTACACATCAAAAGGGTGTTAAGTTTGTGCAGGCCACATTGATATGTGTAATTAGATTAACAGATACCAAAGGGAACTTGTTGACCAAAGGAGATAGTGGCCAAACAAGATTTACTCCACATATCAAAGGGGACAGATAGTGACATATGTTAATATGCAAGAATGCAAATTAGGGCAGTTTATGACTGCAGCTGTTTATGGCTAGGTGTTATTGTCTGTCACTCTGAAAGACAGAAGCAGATCAAAGGCCTAATGGAAACGGCCAATCAAATTGCTCAGCCATTCAGTGTATAGGGAATATAACCTGGCGTTCAGTCTATTCATTCTCTTTGGATATGAAGGCACAGGTCTAGAAATGGTCTAGGAAAGATGGGACTCTGAAGGCTAATGTTCGTTGTCATATATACTCTGTTGGATTGTGTCATCTGTTGCAAGCTGTGTTGGAAGTCAATAAAGTGCATCTCTCTGGAAGAATCGGGTTGCTGCTGGAAAATTACTTACATCATTACAATAACTAGTAATTATCTAACCACTATACTATATCACTACAACCCACAGAACCTCGTGCATGAACCGATGTACACCTATGGCCATTCACGCAGACGAGCCAACCTGCCGCAGTATAACTACGGCAGCCTGTCGGCAAGAGGTTAATAACGCTCCCTTTTATTGTTTGTTTTATCCATTAGTGTTCAATATAATATATAATAAATGTATTCAATTTTTATTTTTTAGTAGGACAAGATTCCCTCTTTAAATATGGAGGATTTCTTGGCTGCCTGCCGAGAGCTTATATAGCTTTGGCTATAGCCTTTAAAGATTGGGTGACATTTGGCCCCTATATAAAATTAGGGTGAGAATTTGTCATCCTTTTCCCTCAATTGTGTTTCCCACTGTTAAAGCCAAGGAGGTTGTTTTTATTAATAGAGTTCCCTTTTATTTCTCGTTTTATCCATTAGTTTACAACACATTATATATATATATATATATATATATATATATATATATATATATATATATATATATATATTACCCTTTCTATTTTGTAGGGCAAGATTCCCTCTTTAAATATGGAGGATTTTCTTGGCTGCCCACCCGAGACTCGCACCAAGGTGTGGTTTTCTGTGTATGTATATTTAAGCGGTGAGTCGGCACGCCGTCTGTGCCCCCAGAACTACGTCAGATTGTGTCGAAATGCATCAGAAGGAGGGACGTGCTGACATCACCTCGCTGTTACGATCCCAGGAGGATGGGTGTTTATACTAGCCGGCCGGCTTCCTTTTTACCAATGCGGTTTTATCCACTTTTGAATGCAAGTGCATTACTTTTATTTATTAAAATGATAGAAGGTTTTACACTGGCGATTTTTCTTTTTTCTAGGTTATCCTTTTGACCATAACTCTTGCAAAAGAACCGGCTCCCTCGGATCTTGGTAAAGGGCTTAGACCTTCTACCTCACTGTACAAAAAACTTCTTTTCTACGAGCTGTCATTTAATGTCTCCTCTGAAGATCAAGGCCCTAGCTGGATGTTAAGCCACAAGCTTATGTGGTAGAGGGATTTTTCATGTTATGCTGTGAATCACTAGCATCACGAGAGGATTTTACAAGTGACACTCACTTTTCTCCACAATAGTGGTGTTAATGTTTACCACGGACTAAAGTTCTTTTATTATTTGTTACCTTAATTTTTCACATTTAGGTGGATGATTTAGCGCAGCTCTATTTTCATATTAGCTTCAGTAAACCCTGATCTCAACATTGAGTCTGTCTGGGCTAACATGGAGACAGAAGGATTTGAGTCTACATCCACAGAATATTTGTGGTTTGTTCTCCAAGATGTTTGGAACAACTTTTCTGCCAAGTTCCTTCAAAAACTGTGAGAAAGTGTACCTAGAAGAATCAATGCTGTTTTGAAGGAAAATCGTGGTTACACCAAATACTAATTTGATTTGGATATCTCTTTTGTATATTTATTTTCCATTTTGTTTTTGATAAAAACAAAACTAACCCTTCAATTTCCAAAAGCATTCTTAATTTACAGCATTTTTTCACACCTGCATAAGACTTTTGCACAATACTGTATAAATACACACACACACACACAGAGCCTCTTCTATATCCTCAGGCACAGCACCGCCTTTTTAAAGTACACAACAAAGATCAGCTGATCTAGTATCAGGAGAGGTAGTCAGAGACATCATAGAAGACATCAGAAGGGCGCTTTGGTGCAGAAATCAAACCTGCAGTGAGTGTAGTGCTCAACCTTTTCTCTTAACAATTAACATCACAAAAGATATCTTTAATAAACAAAGGTTTAGGATGCTGTCCCACCACAAAATTCAATCCTTTTAAACTGATACAAGAGTTATACTGCTTCAATCGTTCTATAAGATTTTAAGAACATTGTATTCAATGCATCCACGGATCACAGTGATGAGGACCTACACTGGGTTATCTATATTTTGAGGGTAAAGAGTAATACACCCACAACAACTACTTTTGCTCCAGTGGAGATTTGTTAAAAATGTGGACAAGGTTATTGCTGAACTTTTGCAAACCAGATCTGTGGATGATTATACCAACAATAATCTTACCAGACAAGATGAATAGAGACGAGTGCTGCAGCTACTTTATATGTGGAGAACTGTGGACAGGTTCCAGCAGTAGAGCATTCACAGCATGCACTGACTGGAAATAAACAAGCCTTCCAGCCTCTACCGCATACACTCTGGCCACAGGCAAAGGCAACGGACAAAAAGCAAGAGGGAAAGGACACTGTAGCAGTGGCGAAAGATCCAAAGACCAAGAGTGAGTTCATAGGCACATTGTCAAATGCCACTCTTTAACTTCCCTGGCGATTTTCCCGAGTGTGGCTTGGGGTGAATTTTCAGTACCAAACGCGGTAACCCAGAGCCAAACTCAGGATCGCATCGCAGGATCCATGTACAGCTTGCTTACCTTGTCTCCTACGATGTCTCCCCACTGTGTCTGCGAGCCGTGTGTCCTCCGCTCGATTCACAGTGCCGAGCTCCATTCCCTGCGAGCGTTGCTGGGATGACTGCCATGCAGACCATTTTGATGCAGTGCGCGACGTATGGTCTGAGCACCGACAGGCTGACCCCCACCCCTTCAACCTCTGCAGCAATGCTGGCAGCACTCATAAGTCTATTTCCCAAAGACAACCTCTGGATATGACCCGGAGCACATGCACTCAACTTCTTTGGTCGACCATGGCGAGGCCTGTTCTGAGTGGAACCTGGCCTGGTAAACCTATGTATGGTCTTGGCCACTGTGCTGCACTGTTATACACTGTAGCAAAGTGTCATTTCTTCAGTGTAATCACATGAATAGATGTAATAAAATATTTATAAAAACTTGAGGTGTGTACTCACTTGTGTGAGATACTGTATGTATTTTTGGAGATCTATACACAGTGGGGAAAATTATTATTTCATCCCCTGCAGATTTTGTAAGTTTGCCTACTTGCAAAGGAATGAAGCGTCTATCATTTATATCATGGGTGTATTTTAAATGATAGACAGAATGCCAACCAAAAATCCAGAAAAACACATGGTACAAATGGAGTTGCAGTGAGAAAAATAAGTATTTGATCCCCCACCAACCAACAATAATTCTGCCTCCCACAGACTGGCTACAGTATTTACTCATATGGTACACAGATTAGTCCTGTCAATTTATGAAGGTGCTCCTAACGACAACTCATTATGTGTATAAAAGACACCTGTCCACACAATCTTTTTCCATTCAAACATCATCATGGGCAAGACCAAAGAGCTGTCAAAGGATGTCAGGAAGAAGATCGTAGACCTCGATTTGCAGTGTTTGGAGGAAGAAAAATGCTGACTATGAACCCTAACAACACCATCACTACAGTCGAGCAAGGAGGTGGAAACATTATGCTTTGGGGCGGTTTCTATGCCAAAGGTACAGGCTGACTTTGCCACATTGAGGGGCCAATGGACAAGGCCATGTATTGTAAAATCTTGGATAAGAACCTTCTTCCCTCAGCCATAACACTGAAGATGGGTCGTGGATGGGTCTCAAAGCATGACAATGACCCAAAACATGCCGCCAAGGCAACAAAGGTGTGGCTCAAGAAGAAGCACATTAAGGTCCTGGTCACCAACTACAATAAATGTCTTACCTCTGTGCTTGCCAACAAGGGTTTCTCCGCCAAGTACCAATTCATGTTTGCTTGGGGATCAAATACTTATTTTACTCACTGAACTACAACTTACAGTTAGGTCCATATATATTTGGACACAGCACAATTTTAGTTTTTTTCCCAAGGTATTTATTTACCAAAACATATTCAAGCTATAGTTAGCATATATAATGGATATGGGCTGGAAGTGTACACTCTGAGGTTTAATTTGAGGGTATGTACATCCAAATCGGAGGAAGGGTTTAGGAATTACAGCTCTTAGTAATAGCTATCTCCCCCATTTTCAAGGGACCAAAAGTAATTGGACAATTGAATCAAAAGCTATTTCATGGATAGGTGTGGGCTACTCCTTCGTTATTTCTTCATCGCTTAAACAGGTAAAATGTCTGAAGTTTATTCTAAGTGTGGTATTTGCATTTGGAATCTATTGCTGCGAACCTACATAATGCGTTCAAAGGAGCTGTCCGTGAAAGTGAAACAGGCCATTGTAAGGCATGAAAAACAAACAAATCCATCAGAGAGATAGCAGCAACATTAGGATTGGCCAAATTAACAGTTTGGTACATTCTGAGGAAAGAAGAACGCACTGGTGATCTCTGCAACATTAAAAGACCTGGACATCCACAGAAGACAGTGGTGGATGTTCGCAGGATCCTCTCTTTAGTAAAGAAAAACTATTCACAACATCCAGACAAGTGAAGGACACTCTCCAAGAGGTGGGCGGCGTATCATTGTCAAAGTCTACAATCAAGAAAAGACTTCATGAGAGCAAATACAGAGGGTTCACAACAAGGTGCATACCATTCATAAGCCTGAAGAATAGATAAGCCAGATTCAACTCTGCCAAAAAGCATCTAAAGAAACAGACTAGTTCTAGAAAAGCATTCTTTGGACGGATGAAACTAAGATTAACCACTTCAGATCCGCGCTATAGCCGAAAGACAGCTGCAGCGCGGACCTGAACTGCCGGGTGGACGTCCCCAGGACGTCCTCTTGTTTACTTCCGCAATGCGCGCCCGCGGCGGAGCTGTGCCCGCTGTGTCACGCGGGTGCCGATGCGCGTGCCTGGCGGCTGCAATGTCCGCCAGGTACGCGCGATCGGCTGTCACAGAGCCAGGGACGTGGATCTCTGTGTGCAAACACAGAGATCCATGTCCTGCTAGGGAGAGGAGACTGATGGTGTGTCCCTTGTACATAGGGACAACCATCGGTCACCTCCCTCAGTCAGTCCCCTCCCCCCACAGTAAGAATCACTCATGAGGGAACATATTTAACCCCTTCCCGGCCCCTAGTGGTTAACCCCTTCACTGCCAGTCACATTTATACAGTAATCAGTGCATTTTTATAGCACTGTTCGCTGTATAAATGTGAATGGTCCCAAAATAGTGTCAAAAGTGTCCGCCGCAATATCGCAGTCCTGACAAAAATTGCAGATCACCGATATTACTAGTGGGAAAAAAAATTTTCAGAAATCTATCCCCTATTTTGTAGGCGCTATAACTTTTGCGCAAACCAATCAATAAACGCTTATTGCGATTTTTTTTTACCAAAAATATGTAGAAGAATACGTATCGGACTAAACTAAAAGAAAAAAAAAATGTAAAAAAAAATTGGGATATTTATTATAGCAAAAAGTTAAAAATAGGATTTTTTGTACTCACCGTAAAATCCTTTTCTCTGACATCCATGGACTGACACGGTGTCTCTTTACACTTTACACGTGGGTTATGTCCCTGCTTGCAGGAGAAGACCTAGGCAGAATGTGAGATGTTATACATACATTCTAAAAGCCAGAGCTGAACAGCCCCACCCAGGGGGCGGTCCCTCCGGACATAACCCTCCCACTACAGTCAGCAGACTTCAGTTCGTAACAAAGCAGTACAAACTTAAAAAGGAGGGGTGGGTGCCGTGTCAGTCCATGGATGTCAGAGAAAAGGATTTTACGGTGAGTACAAAAAATCCTATTTTCTCTTACCATCCATGGACTGACACGGTGTCTCTTTACACTTTACACGTGGGATGTCCCAAAGCAGTGTCAAGAGGGATGGGAGCAGTATAAATGGAAAAACCAAAACTTCACTCCAATAAGGCAGAGCTCCTCAACGGAGGAGTCACAACTTTAAACAGCGGCCTGCAGCACTCTGCGGCTGAAGGAAGCATCCGGAGATGCAGCCACATTAACCTTATAAAACTTAAAAGGCATGAACAGACGACCAGGTCGCCGCCTTGCACACTTGTGCAACCGACGCTTGATGTCGGAAAACCAAGGAAGCACCAATTGCCCTGGTGGAATGCGCCGTAACCGAAAAGGGAGGCGCCCGCCCTTTGAGAGCATAGGCTTGAATGACGGTTTGTCTGATTCCCCTAGAAATGATGGCAGACGAAACCGCTTGGCCCTGTTATGGACCAGAGACAGTCACAAACAGTGAGTCGGACTTTCGAATAGAAGCAGTAGCAGACAGGTACACCCGTAAGGCTTGTACCACATCCAATATGTGCAGCGCAAACTCTCTGGGATGCGATGGGTGAGGACACAAGGACGGGAGGACAATGTCCTCATGTATGTGAAAGGTCGACACCACCTTTGGCAAAAAGGAAGGTCACGGATGCAACACCGCCTTATCCTTATGGATGACTAAATATGGCGACTTGCAGGACAAAGCCGCCAACTCAGACACCCGTCAAACAGAAGTGATTGCAACTAAAAGGCCACCTTCTGAGACAAGACAAGAGGGGAATATCCCGGATATTCCCAAAAGGAGGTTCCTGGAGGACCGAGAGCACCAAATTCAGATCCCACGGTGGGAGAGGAGGCTTGACAGGAGGGAGCACATGGCGAACCCCCAACACAAGGTGCTAACCAAGAAATGACCCGCTAGAGGTCGCTGAAAGAAGACGGCCAAGGCCGAAATCTGATCCTTGATGGTACTCAAAGCAAGCTTTTGGGTCACTCCACACTGCAGAGGACGCAGGATTCTGGGGACGGAATACGTCCGAGGACGCCAGTCCAGCGCTTCGCATATGGCGATATAAGCTTTCCAGGCACGGTGATAGATCTGCTTGGAGGAAGACTTCCGTGTCCTTAACATGGTCAAAATGACCGAGTCCGAGAGACCTTCGGACCCTCAACACCTGGCTTTCAACAGCCCTGCCGTTAAAGCCAGAGACTGTAAGCCGGATGAAACATAGGACCTTGAGACTGAAGGTCCTCCCTCATCGGCAACCGCCAGGGAACGTCCGCGTCGAGACGTACCAGATCAGCGTACCAGTGATGCTGAGGCCAATCAGGAACAATTAGGATCACCAGAGTTTATATCATGCGATAAGGACCCTATGGGGCCACCAACGCATCCGAGGCATCGCCCAAGGATCCCTGGCTCTGGCCACAACCTCGACCCTTGCGATTGAGTCGAGAGGCCATCAGGTCCACATCCGGCGTGCCCCACCGTCGGCAAAGGAGTTGAAATATGCAAGGGCCACTCTTCTTGGTCCGGCGATTGGCGACTCAGATAGTCCGCCTGCCCATTGTCTATGCCCAGAATGTAAATGGCCTACAGAGCCGGCACGTTTCTTCCGGCCCACTTCAGGATACGGACTACCTCGGAAGCCGCAGCTGAGCTCCGAGTCCCCCCTTGATGGTTTACATACGCCACCGCCGTGGCGTTGTCCGACTGGCTCCTGATGGAGCGACCCCGTACTCTCTCCGACCTGAGGAGAGACACAGTCCGATGGCCCGTATTTCCAGAACAGTGATTGGTAAACGGGCTCGTCCGGAGTCCAAGGCCTTGAGCCGACAGGACTCCCCAGACTCCACCCCAGCCCGTCAGGCTGGTGTCCGTCGTGAGTACTGTCCAGTGGATGGGAGGGGAACGACTTTCCGGACCGAAGAGCAGAGGATCTCAACCACCATGTCAGGGGCGCCCTGACCAGGTGAATCACCTGGATCTGAAGATCCAAGGACAACGGGGATTTGTCCCAGGTGGACAAGATCTCCTTCTGCAATGCCCTGGTGTGTGATTGGGCATACGAAACGGCCACAAAGGAGGCCACCACGAGTCCCGGGACTATCATGCAAAAAAACTGATTGACAACCATTTTCGGGATGTCAGCACCCGCACCGCAGACTGAAGTGTCAGCAACTTCTCCAGAGGTAGGATACCTTTGCCTCCAAGGAGTCTAGAATCAGAACTAGATACTCCAGACACTGAGTCTGGACCAGGACTGACTCCTGAATGTTCAGGAACCACCCGAAGTCCCTGAGGGTCTAATTGACGATAGTCACCTTTCCTCTAAGTCTGAGCCACTTTCTGCTCTTAGCAGAAGATCGTCCAGATAGCCCACGACAGCAATACCTCACTGTAACAGAAGGCTAGAACCGGAGCAAGCACCTTGGTGAACACCCTTGGTGCCAAGGCTAGGCCGAAAGGAAGAGCCACAATCGATAGTGGACTTCGCTGATCGCAAGCGCAGAAACTTCTGGTGACTTGCGCAGATCGGAACATGCAAGTAGGCGTCCTTGAAGTCCAAGGACGCCAGAAGAAAATCCCTTTGGTGGAGTGTAGCGATCACCGTGCGAATGGATTCCATGCAGAATTTCTGCACCTTCTCGAAGGCATTCAGGGCCTTGAGGTCCAGGATAGGTCGAACCACGTCCTATTTTTGGGACGACAAACAGATTTGAGTAGAATCCCTGAAAACTCTCCTGTGACGGAACCGGCACAATCACTCCGGACCTGATCAAATCCTGTACAGCCCCCAAGAGGGCTGCCCGACAGGTAGGAAGGAGAGGAAGATTCGAGGGAAAGAATCTGTTTGGGGGCCAGGATCGGAATACTATCCTGTATCCTGAGGTGACCACCTCGCACACCCACCAGTCGGAGATTCGGGAGGACCACCGATTCGTGACCTGCGAAGTCGTCCCCCCACCCCAGAGTCGGGCGGAGGCAAGACTTCACGCGGAGGCGGGCTTGGGAGCCGCTTGTTCGGCTTACGCACCCAGGGGCACTTGTGCCCACCAGCCGCACTGCCGTCAGTCTGAGAGGACCTACCCGTGGACTCTGACTGACGAAAAAACCCAGTTTTGCTGGAAAGGAAGGCCCCTGTTTTCGGCGGGCCTCCTCACTCTTGCTAGTCTAAGGAAGAGGAGTGCTTTTACCTCCCATGACATCCATGACGATGTCATCCAGAGCAGCACCGAAAGGTCTACCACCTTTAAATGGTAGATCTGTCAGGAGCTTCCTAAGGCTAGGTCAGCAGACCAGCACTTCAACCAGATAAGACGACGCAATACCACCGCCGAGACAGAGGCCCTGGATATTAAAGGGGCCGCGTCCAACGTGGCGTCGCACACATAAACCAGGCCCTGAACCAGTTGGTGGGCCAGAGCAACTGTGTCTGGAGGAAGATTATGCTCCTGTACAGCTAGGTGCAACATTTTTGCCCAACCTGTAAGTGTTTAAGACACAATGGTCGCCGCTACCACAGGCCGTAGGGCGGATCCCAACAAGGCAAACATGGCTCTGCTCACCACTTCTGACCTCCTGTCAGTGGGGTCCTCAAATGCAGGAGTCCCCCCCATCGGGAGAGTGATGGCCTTGTTCAACCGGGCGACTGGAGGGTCGACCCTGGGGGAGAAGCCCACTTTTTAAGTAGGGCATCTTCAAGGGGTATCTGATAGACAAACGCCGCGGGACCATAAAAAAATTCTTCTGCGGCTTTTCCCAGACCTTATCAATGAGCTGGTCAAAGAAAGTACATATGGAAAAACCTCTTTAGAAAGCCTGGCCTTAAAAGAACCAAAGGAGACTGTATCCGCCTGAGGTTCTGCATCCGCAGCATTTTAGCTTGAGAGTGTCCCTCACCGCAGTCATGAGTACACTAACAAGCGCCCTGTCATTTACTGACTCAGAACTGGAGTTTTCCTCATAAGGAATGTCCTGTTCAAAACCATCCAATACATTCAGAACTAGGGTCCTGAGCGGTAGTGGCTAGGCCCATATCTGAATCAGCGCACTGCCCTCATGAAGTAAAGTGGGGGGAGGGCGCTTTTTTGCTCCCTTGCATTTGCACACAGCTCCCATCCTGGTCAGAAATGATTCCAGGACTGCCCACAACTGGTCCCTAGGGACCGCAGGTGCTGAAGCACTGCCTGTTGTCCACTGACATTTAGGGGAAGCTGGTGACAGAGACTCCATATTGCCCCCCTCTGAGACTCCTCAGATAAAAAGTCCACCCACAGGCTGTGCTGACTGAGGAGGGGGCGCCCAGGGGACTCACCAAACCGGACCAGGGACCGCTCAGTTCCGCTGTCTGTACCGCGCTGTGTCAGCGCTGGTGAGCTGTGAGGAGATTGTGAGGAGATTCGCGCTGTTACAGCAGCGCTAGAGGCCAAAACTAGTGCTGAAGAGCGTGCGGGCTACAAGAAAATGGCCGCCGCACTTCCCTGAGGCGATCCACGGCAAGATGGCCGCCATGACTCAGCAAAAGTGAAAAAAACAGCACACACACAGCGCCACTCGGCGCTCAGGCCCCAAAACACACAAAAAAAGGCCCCAAGCATATCTGCAGACCAGCATTAGCCCCTCCAAGAACAGTGTGACCCCCAGGCACCCCACACAGCACAGCGCCAGCAATGGTGACAGAGAGTGACAATGAAATACAGGGGGAGACAGGGAAAATCCCCCACAGAGAAACACACAGCTTTTTGTACTCACCTGCAGGCAGGAGAGACTACTTACCCGTCCCCTGAGGGACCCACTGGTGTGTTTCTGACAGGACTATCACAGTGCAGTACTGAGTAGCTGTCGGCCCGGTCCACCGCAAAAGATACAGTCAGTCAGGAACTGTTCAGTCTTGAGAGGACCGTGGGAGCATGAAAGCAAACCCGGCCACCCCTGGAGTCATGGGGCCTGTCGTGAACTGAGTCTCACGCACACAAGGCGAGGATCAGCACGCTCGATGGTCGGACAGGGAAGACTACGAGGATATCTTGTACCCAACCTGTTGCCCAGCCGACAGTTGATAGAAGATTCTCAAAAATAAAATAAAAAAGAATTCCAGAAAAGGAATAAAAATAGGTCAGGAGACTGGCTCCTGAGAGAGCCACGTCTTCTCCTTCTGCTAGGCAGAAAAAAACTGAAGTCTGCTGACTGTAGTGGGAGGGTTATGTCCGGAGGGACCGCCCCCTGGGTGGGGCTGTTCAGCTCTGGCTTTTAGAATGTATGTATAACATCTCACATTCTGCCTAGGTCTTCTCCTGCAAGCAGGGACATAACCCACGTGTAAAGTGTAAAGAGACACTGTGTCAGTCCATGGATGGTAAGAGAAAAGTGTTTTTTTCGAAATTGTCGCTCTTTTTTTGTTTATAGCGCAAAAAATAAAAACCGCAGAGGTGATCAGATACCACCAAAAGAAAGCTCTATTTGTGGGAAAAAATGATAAAAATGTCATTTGGGTGCAGTGTTGTATGACCGCGCAATTGTCATTCAAAGTGCGTCAACGCTGAAAGCTGAAAATTGGTCTGGGCAGGAGGGGGGTTTAAGTGCCCAGTAAGGAAGTGGTTAATCTGTACCAGAATAACGGGAAGAAAAAAAAAATGCAGAGAAAGCTTGGAACAGCTCATGATCCAAAGCACACAACGTCATCTGTAAAACATGATGGAGGCATTGTGATGGCATGACCATGCATGGCTTGCAGTGGCACTGGGTCATTGGTGTTTATAAATGATGTGACAGAAGACAGAAGCAGCTGGATGAATTCTGCAGCGTTTAGAGATATACTGTCAGCCCAGATTCAGCCAAATGCAGCAAAGTTGATTGGATGGCACTTCACAGTACAGATGGACAATGATCCAAAACACACTGCGAAAGCATCCCACAAGCTTTTGAAGGAAAATAAGTGGAATATTCTGCAATGGCTGAGTCAATCACCTGATCTTAACCCAATTGAGCATGCATTTCACTTTCTGAAGGAAAAACTAAAAGGCAGAAAGACCCACAAACATAGAACAACTGAAGACAGTTGCAGTTAAAGCCTGCCAAAGCATCAGAAAGGAGGAAACCCAGTCTTTAGTAATGTCCATGGGTTCCAGACTTCAGGCAGTCATTGCCAGTAAAGGATTCTCAACAAAATATTAAAAATTAACATTTTATTTATGATTATATTCATTTGTCCAATTACATTTGAGCCCCTGAAAATGGGGGGACTGTGTATAAAATGGTTGCAGTTCCTAAAATTTGTACTTGACATTCATGTTCAAACCCATGAATTAAAGCTGAAAGTCTGCACTTCAAATTCATTAAGATTGTTTTGTTTGAATTTTTTCTGGTGGCATACAGAGCCAAAAATATGAAAATTGTGCCTGTGTCCAAATATATATATGGACCCAACTGTAATTTATAGTATCTGGTTTAGGTGGTTTTTTTTTCTGGATTTTTAGTTGATATTCTATCATTTTAAAAACACCTATGATAAAAATGATAGACCTTTCATTTCTTTGCAAGTGGGCAAACTTGCAAAATCTGCAGGGGATCAAATTATAATTATCCCCACTGTATACAGTGCATCCAGAAAGTATTGACAGCGCTCAACTTTCCACATTTTGTTATGGTACAGCCTTATTCCAAAATGGATTACATTCAATATTTTCCTCAAAATTCTACAAACAATACCCCACAATGACAACGTGAAAGAAGTTTGTTTGAAATATTTGCAAATAAAAAAACCGAGTTACTTACCGGTAACATCCTTTTCCAGGAGTCTTTCAGGACAGCCACCTTAGAGAGATCCCGGCTCCTCCCTTCTCAGGAAACATCGCCTTCAATTTAAAGATTTAAGCCTCATCTTCCCGCCGGCCCCTCAGTTCTTCGAGAGTACCTATGGCCAACTGGGGAGACACAAGAACACGTCATGCAAATACAATTATCTTACCTGACGGCCTCATGCGATGAGTTCATAGGAATATCCAATAAATTGGGTGGGTACCGGTGCTGTCCTGAAAGACTCCTGGAAAAGGATGTTACCGGTAAGTAACTCAGTTTTTCCCCATTCGTCTTTCAGGACAGCCACCTTAGAGAGGATAAGCAAGTACCTTACCTTAGGGTGGGACTACTGCCTGCAGTACTTTACGACCGAAGGACTGGTCTTTGGCTGACAGCAGGTCCAATCTGTAGTGTTTCACAAACGTGGCAAAGCTGGACCATGTTGCAGCCCTACAGATCTGCTCTGGAGAAGCAACATCCCACTCTGCTTGAGAAGTCGCCATTGCACTGGTGGAGTGTGCCCTAATACCCTGCGGGGCCTCTAACCCCCCTACCACATAAGCTGGAATAATGGCTGCCCTTATCGTGCGTCTAGAGGCTCTGGAGCCCTTCCTAGACCCTGTAAATAATACAAAAAGTGAATCAGATTTCCTAAACTGCCTAGTACTTTCTAAATACTGAAGGACGCACCTCCTAACGTCCAAATTATGAAAGTTGCGCTCCTGTTCCCTCACAGGATTAGAACAAAAAGTAGGAAAAACTATTTCTTGAAGACACCTTAGGCAAAAAGGCCGGATCTGTTTTAAAAACCACACGATCCGAGAAAACCTGAAAAAAAGGTGCCCTAATGAAGAGGGCTTCGAGTTCACTCACTCGCCTTGCCGTAGTGATCGCCACCAAAAATACAGTTTTGAGGGTGATCAGTTTAATCGTGCAAGATCCCAGCGGCTCAAAAGGTTCCCCTGTAAGTGCCTGTAAAACTAAGGAAAGGTCCCACACAGGAAAGGAGGAGACTCTGATTGGCCTCTGTCTGCCTAAGGCTTTAAAAAACCTTACTATCCACGGATCTACGGCTAGTTGTTTTTCCAGGAAAACGCTCAAAGCGGACACTTGTCCTTTCAAGGTGCTAAGGGCTAAGCCTTTGTCTGCCCCGGACTGCAGAAATTCCAACACTGCTACAGAACTGCGTATGTCAAAAGAGCTTTCTAAGCACCAACTATTAAAACGTTTCCAAACCCTTAAGTAAATAGCCTGCATCTCCTTTTTTCTACAGCTTAGGAGAGTTGTAAGTAGGCGATCCGAGATCCCCTTGCCCCTCAGCAATTCCTAGTCAGAAGCCAGGCTGCAAGGTTCCACCTCTCTACGTGACGACAACAGACTGGACCTTGAGTAAGAAGATTCTCCTGAGTTGGTAGAATCCAGGCAGGTTCTACAGCCAGGCTCTTCAAGATGGAGAACCACGGCCTTCTGGGCCAATGTGGCGCAATCAGAATGAGAGTTGTATTCTCTCCCCGGAACTTCCTCAATACTGCTGGAATCAGTACAGGAGGGGGGAAAGCATAGCACCTGGAGAATGCCCAGGTCTGAGCCAGAGCATCTACTCCTAGCGCCCCGTCCCGTCTGTTCAGGTAAAAGAAGAGACCTGCTTTGGCATTGTGTCTTGAGGCGAAAAGGTCCACACATGGTATCCCCCACTTTCGAGTGACCATGTTGAAGACCTCCTGGTCCAAGACCCAGTCGCCCTCCCTCAGCGTCTTCCTGCTGAGGAAATCCGCTACCTGATTCTGTTCCTCTCTGCAATACATTTGAAGGGGGGACAAAACGTTGATTTCGGCCCACCTGAGGATGGCTTCTGCCAGAACCCACAGGGATCCACTTTTGGTACCCCCCTGCCTGTTGATGTAGGCCACCGCTGGGGAGTGCTCTGACTGGACACGCACATGCTGACCTTGAAGTTCTCCCTGAAAGCATCTGAGCGCCAGTGCTACTGCCCTCAGCTCTCTCCAATTGGAGGACCTCTCTGCGTCCTCTCTCTCCCCCAGGTACCTTGTACCACCCGGTAACCTAGGTGCGCTCCCCAACCTGTGCCGCTCGCATCGGTCGCGACAGTCCTGGATACCGGTAGGATCCAATCCAGACCTTGCGTCAGATTTGCCCCCTTTCTCCACCACCAGAGGGATCGTTTGACCTGACTTGGTACCGAAATCAGGGAAACTATGGACCCCTGACTGTGGTCCCAGACCCTCAGAATAAACAGCTGAAGATGGCAAAAATGCAGCCCCGCCCACTGAACTGCGGGGAGCGTGGATGTCAAAAAGCCCAAGGCTGACATAGCCGTTCTCACTGAGATCTGACCGCTGCCCTGGAGAAGCAACATTGCTTTGTCTACCTTCAGGACCTTCTCTTGGGGAAGGAAGACTCTCTGGCTTGTTGAATCCAACACGTATCCCAGGAAGATGACTTTTTGGGATGGAACCAAGTTGGATTTCTCCAGGTTCAAGAGCCACCCCAGGTTTTCTAGTATGTCTCTTGCGACCTGAAGATCCCGAGACAACTGCCACGAAGAAGGTTGTCTAAGTACGCGACTACTGAGACTCCCTTGAGTCGCAGGAACGCAACGACCTCCACCATCACCTTGGTGAAGATGCGGGGGGAAGATGACAGACGAAAGGGGAGAGCCCTGAACTGAAGATGGACAACCCCTTCCCTGGTTTTTACCGCCAGTCCGAGGATGTGCAGATATGCATCTTTCAGATCGATCGATGCCATGAAACAATAAAAGATACTAAAATGACCTGGCCCTCCTTAGTATCACTCTGCACTTATGAACAAAACCTCTAAAGAAACAAGTGCTAAAAATAGGAACATATACGATGACAGCAGCTGCTAAAAAAAATCAATTGTACATATAAAAAACAGTCATAAAATAAGCTTATATTAAAAGTTCTGAATAAACTGCAGCAGCGCTACGGACAAATGTTCATATGTGCGTCTTCCATATAATTGATCATATAGGTGGTGTGGATAGTGAACGGTGAGTCTGGTTGTAATTGATTTAAATTCTAGTTCCAGTGCTTCTTTCACCAAGGTGTGATTCACCACGTGGGGGGTAAAAAAGTCCCCCTATGGGGATGCACTCACCAGATGTTTAATCAATAAGGGCATAGATAAACCATCCTTCCATGTATCTGTTGTCTTTTACCACAATCCTATGTCTATGGTGCCGAGCATGCCTGGAGATGAAGACATTCTGCTGAAACAGTTTGGTGGCAGAAGTGCCTTCACCGAGTAGATCGAGTCCATTCGGAATCTCCTGTAGGTGACAGACATTCAGAGGCTTCAGGTTCAGGATGAGTCTGAATTTTCCCGAAGGCTTGCGGACCACAAAGATGTGGGAATAGAAGCCTCTGCCCGTCTCTAGGGTTGGGACCCGTACTACCACCTCCTGTTCTTCCAACTCCTGTAGGGAGGAAAGAAGAGCAGATGACCTTTCTGCACACTTTGGTAGGTCGGTGACCAAAAGTCTCAGGGGTGGAGGATTTAAAAACGTTGTATCCTCTTCTGATGATCCCCAACACGAACTGATTTGAGGTGATCATCTCCCACTGTGGGAGGAAGGCCCCCAACCTTGCTCCCACCTTGACCCTGTCACTGGGTCTTTTTGGGCTTTTCAGGAGGGCGAAAAATAGCCCACCCCCACTCCCTTTTCCCTTTTGTCCCCAAACCTTCTTTTGCCGTTCGGTTTGTTTTTGGGGCTCCCGACTTTCTTTGAGGGCGAAACTTTCTTTTAGTCTGTTCGCTCTTTTTAATGGGAAAGGCCTTTTTCTTGTCGGCCGTCCTATCCAAGACGGCCTTCAAACCAGGTCCAAATAACAAATCCCGTGTAAGGAATTCCACAGAGCTTTATTTTGGACACGCTATCTCCCTGCCACGTCTTAAGCCACAAGGCTCTCCTTGCTGAATTGGTCAGAGCTGAGGATCTTGCGGACATGCGTACAGATTCAGCTGAAGCGTCCGCAAGGTAGGCCACCCCTTTGAGCAGCATGGGAAAAGAAGAAAGGCAAGTCTCTTTCGCTGTTCCTGATTCAATATGTGCCTTTATTTGAGTAAGCCAGTACTCCATATTGCGGGCAACCACGGTGGCCACCATGGCAGGCTTAAGATTCCCCTGTGATGAGTCCCAGGACTTCTTCAAAAGTGAATCCATCCTTCTATCCATGGGGTCAGAAAGAACCCACATGTCTTAGAAGGCCAGGTCCGTATGTCTGGAAAACTGAGAAAAGACAGCATCTAGTCTAGGCGACTTATTCCAGACTAGAGCCTCCTCCTCTGCAAAGGGAAACCTTATTTTCAGCGCCTTTGAACAGAAAGGCTTCCTTTCCGGATCTTGCCAGTCCCTTTTAATGGCATCGACTAAGACATCATGAACACCTTCTTTTACTGTTCCCCCAAGCCCTTGTACATCTGCTCGTGCAGCGACAATGCTTTCTTTTCCTCTTGAATACCTAAAGTGGTATGGATCGCTCCTAAGAGATCCTCCACCTCTTCAAGGGAAAGCTTGTACAGCGAGGTTTTTGTGGACTCCCCGTCCAACTCCTCTGCATCCGATTCTCCCTGAAAATCTGAAGCAACGCTGTCTGCTTCTTCCTCAATTTCCTCTCTGGAACCCTCTGGCTTCTCACCACTACTAGGGAGAACGTCCGTTAGGCTGGGTGTAACACTCTGTTACGCTGGTGGAAGGTTGCTCTAGGGCTGGGGCAACTGAAAACTGGAAAACAGTGCCTGAAAGGACTGAAAAGTGCTTGAAAGCTCTTTGACTGATCCAGCCAGATCCGCACCCTGCTCTACCGCTTGCTCCTTTACTAGCCCCTCAATACAGTCCTAGCCCAGGACTCCCCCATGGTCGTTCTGCACAAAGGGCATTCTTCTTAGACCCACAAGGTGATTTACTCGTGGCCTTCTGAAACACAGAGAGAGAGAGCTGTATAAACTAAAGCCCACCAGCGCTTAACACAGAGGACCACCGGGAGTGCCCCCCCCCCCCCCAGGACCGACCACCACCAGGGTCCCAGATGCACCCTCCTTCCCCCCGACCACCAGGGAGGGGACAAACACCCATTGAGCTAACACCACTCCAGGGTTCCCCTTACCTTTGAGTGGCTGGTGTGGTCCCAACGTGCCTCCGACAGCTGTCTCTACAGCCCAGCGCTCGGTCCGCTCTCGTAGGCCGCGTCCGGAACCGGAAGACGCGGATCTCGCGGAAGTGCACGCCCCCCACCGGAACTGACGTCGCCTGTCATCCGGTCCAGCCTACAAAGCTCCAAAGCCGACCGCAAAATGCGGGGAGGACCTGGTACACTTCCTACAGGGGGTCCCCCTTCTCCACAGGTACCATGGAGACATGATGTCCCCGTGAGGAACCAATATGGACCCGTTCAGGGGTATGAAGACAACAAGAAGGAAGAGGACTTTGCCAACACGGCTCAACAAAGTTTAGGAAATTCACAGGCCCGTACATATGATGGCCCTCCAGGGGCAGCTCCCCTGAGAAACAAAACAGATCGTTTTTTAGGAAGAGGCAAAGGAAAGAAAGGAAGACTCAGAGAGGATGCAGAGGAGGGCAGCAGTGCCACTCCCAAAAAATCAAGGAAGAGGTAATATGCCAGGGTGTGTTTAACCTAAGTGGAGAAGAACTAACCAGAGCAGAAAAAATAACTTTGAATCTAGGATTAAAATATGCCTTAAGGAAGCCCTTAAACAAATTCCACATGTTCCTAGATGTACAAAAATACGCCAGGAAACTGAGTATAAAACAATTTTTTTTGTCAAATCCCATTCTCAGAAACAGTACCCAGGGGGAACTGAAAACCATAGAAGGAACAGGATTAAGAAATGCATCTTTTTTCAATCCCCCTGGGAAACCAGCTCCTAGCATCACAGTTTTCAAAGACTTGATGTTGCAGGAGCTATCACGGGTTAAATTCAAAAAAGAAAAACCAAAAAATTCCTTAGAGGGAATTACGTCCCTATGTGAGAGAAAAAATGTGGTGATCAGACCCGCAGACAAGGGGGGGGGGGGGATTGTAGTACTGAAGAAAGCCGACTACCTGAAAGAGATGGAAGTCCTACTATCAGATCGGGATACGTACAAAGTTTTGGATAAAGATCCCACTGAAGAATATAAAAAATCTCTCAATACCATTGTGGGAGAGGGACACCGGAAGGGAGTTATCATTGATAAAGAACTTGATTTTCTTGTCCCCCTGGCCCCGCGTATCCCCATTATATATTATATCCCAAAAATCCATAAAAATCCAGTGCAACCCCCCGGCCGCCCAATAGTAAGCGGTTTAGATTCCCTCACATCCAGAGTGGGGAAATTTGTGGATGTCTTTTTTGCAACCAGCTGTTACTAAAACACCAGCCTTTCTAAAAGACTCCATGCAATTTATTAGAGATTTATCTGAATATACAGTGGAGGAGGACGTCTTGCTAGTTACAGCAGACGTAGCCTCCATGTACACGATAATACCCCACCACTTGGGCTACAAGGCGGCGGAATTGTTTCTTCGGAAAGAACTTATAATGAAATCATCTACGTTGGAATTTGTTTTAAAGTTACTTTGCTTTGCTATGGAGCACAATTATTTTTATTACGGTGGACAATTATTTTTACAGAGTACGGGGGTAGCTATGGGGGCCAAATTTGCCCCCAGCCTAGCCGGCCTTTTCATGGCCTTAAGGGAAAATTACCAGCTTTTTCCCAAGATGAGCCCCGCCTCCTTTTTTGGCGTTGTTACATAGACGACGCCTTCTTTCTATGGAAGGGTGATGAAGGGTCCCTGTGTGAGTTTATGACCACTCTAAATGCCAACGAGTGGGGGATTAAGTTCACATACGAATATAGTTTCACTTCTATTAACTTTTTAGAACTGGTAATATTTAAAGAAGAAGGTGCCCTGTTGACCAAAACATTTTTCAAGGGCAGGGACCGCAATGGGTACATCCCAATAGATAGCGGACATCACCCCAATTGGCTCAAAGCCATTCCCAGGGGACAATTCCAGCGAATCAGACGTAAATGCTCACGTCTTGAAGATTTTCAATCACAGGCTATTACCCTCAAAAACCGTTTTATAGAAAAGGGATATCAAGTGTCCTCCCTAGATAAAGATCTTCAGGATATGACCTCCATGGATAGACAAAATCTATTAGTTCCTAAAACTAAAGATAAAAATAATATATCCAATGACTTTCAATGGTCTTTCCTAACTACCTTTTCGTCTCACTTTTGGTGGGTTAACAAGACAATAAGGAAACACTGGTCGGTCCTCAAGAGTGACAAGATCCTAGTACCCACGCTCCCTGATTGTCCAAATATCTTGTATAGAAGGAACCAAAACTTAAAGGACCTTGTGGCACCCAGTGTTGATCCTCCTCCTAAAGTTCATATGTTTGGCCATCTGAAGGGCTTTTTTCCGTGCAAAAGGTGTAAGGTGTGCAGAACCTCTTGGACTGTAAAAACTTCCTTTACTTCGTATACTACCTCTACAGAATACCCCATAACTGACCTCATTACCTGTGGCACTGTTGGGGTAATTTACCTCCTGCGTTGTCCGTGTGGTTTCCAATACATTGGAAGGACCACCCGTGCGCTGAAAGTGAGAATAGGGGAACACTTGTCCAACATACGTAGGGGTTTCAAAAAACATAGTGTTTCGTGGCACTTTCGTCAGTACCATAATAGAGACCCTTCAGTATTGGAAGTTGTGGGCATAGAGAAATATGTCCCTAATTGGAGAGGGGACAATCTGAAATGGAAAATATCACGCAGAGAAACGCGGTGGATTTTCGATATGCAGCGTTACAGTCCTTTGGGCCTTAACATCGAATGGGACATTAACTGCTATATTAATAATAGTTGATTTTTTCCTTCTTTAATAATAAATTAGGGGTCCCACGAAAATCCACCGCTGTGCTCATTATCTCTCTCTTTGCTCCCCTTTTTTTCCCATACATAATATCTTTCTCATATTTTTCTCTATATCATTCCACCTTTTTTCCCACTGTGTCTGACAACATGGGGGGTTGAAAATGGAGGGATTGTGGTGGTACATATATAGGGGTCAGGGTTATATGAGATAGCACCCTCTAACTATTAGAATGTATCTTTTTTCTTCCCTCTTCCTCCTGGTTCCTTATACCAGATAGGTTGGTTTTTTGTGGCCATTCATTACTTTTTTAAGATGTGATATATATTATTGTCATGCTTTTAGCATAAGTTTGATTTTTAATTGTATGCATACGTTTCCAACTATCCCTGTGGTGCCCGTTATTACTGACACTGACAGGCTGAACAGGCAGAATTTGATTAATTAAATATTATATTATATATTATTAATATTTTTTAATATTCATTTAAATTAATTTTACTCAAATTAATTTTTTATATGTCCGTTTTCCTTTTTTCAATGTATCAGTATGTATACATTTTTAATCATATTTATTTGACATGTCCTAATGTAACAGATGTCATCTCTGCATATATGTTTTTTAACATGATGGATGATTGTGTTTGTGCATACATGTATGTGGAATGGGACGCACTGGGTGGACATGTTCTTTTGCGTGCTTATATGCTCCTATACATGCCCATCATGTGTAGTCTTATGCACCGGGTAGCGGAGGAACTGTTGAGTTAATTTTTTCCATCTTCCGGTGTCATCCTGCTGTTCTGCCTATTTAAAGCGTGGTGTGCGACGTCTGCATCCAGCTTCCTTTCCCAGGAGACGCCTCTTACAGGAGAAACGCAGCGTAGGGTGGAGCTCACGATCCTGACGTCACCACGCCCCCAGACTGCTGGCTCAAACCGCGGCGAGTTTTTAGTGCCTTTTTGAAACACTGTGTTGTTTTCTTCTTGTGGATGTCAGTTACCCGTTTTTAAACAATAAAGGGTACTTTTTTATTTAAACCTACTGCACCATGAAGTCTTTTTGTTTCCCTATGATACTGGCCCCTCGCCACGCTATTTAAGCGTACCTGCTTTCCAAGAAGTGACGGTGATTGACAGTCTCCAGTCAGCCGGTGAAGCAGTGAAACTCCGATGACTACGTGATCCAGCATCGCTTACATCCGGATTCGGTGTGTGTGTGTATCGAGCTCTCTTTGGTCTCCGTCATAGGGACCCATCCCCTCTGGTAAGCGGCCTCTCTATACATACCTTCTGATGTACCTTGCGATCTTCATTTGAAGTTCCAGCTGAGGATCTACAATCCGCTACATTTTTGGTCACACATCAGCAATTGTGCTACTTATGGACACATTTTTGTCTGCATTAGGGTGGCCAGAATTGGCAGCTTAAGTGAACTGATACAGGTCACAGTGTTCATTCTAGTTGTTTTTTTGTTGTTTTTATCACAGCACACCACTTATATTTCACCTGGACGAGGTTCCAGGGGTTTTGGTATATGTTTTTTTCATTTTATATTTTTTTGTGGTACTTTGTCTACTACACTTAAGGTTGCGCATTTATTTTTATTTTTACACACTTCCTGCAGCGCCACCCCTGGGCGAACGAAGAGCGGACCTCCCCGTGCTTCCTCTTTCCCCAAGAGAAGCCGGAGTGCGCAGAAAGCAGTCGTACCCGGTGCTTACAGGCCCCCTAGCCGACCGGACTGCAAAACGTAGAGGGAGGGAGAGAGAGAGAGAGAACTGTCTCCCCCCTTCCCAGGTAATAACTGTCTCAGCCTCACCAGCTGCTCAGCCTGGTTCCTTAGTGGTGTCTCCCTGCCAGAGGAAACACCATAACTGAGGGGCCGGCGGGAACATGAGGCTTAAATCTTTGAATTGAAGGCGGTGTTTCCTGAGAAGGGAGGAGCCGGGATCTCTCTAAAAGGTGGCTGTCCTGAAAGACGAATGGGGAAAAGTCACATGCACATAAGTATTCATAGCCTTTGCCATTACACTCAAAACGGAGCTCAGGTGCATCCTGTTTCCACTGATCATCCTTGAGGTTTCTACAACTTGGAGTCCACCTGTTGTAAATTCAGTCGATTGAACATGATTTGGAAAGGCACACACCTGTCTATATAAGGTCCCACAGTTAACAGTGCATGTGAGAGTACACACCATGAAAGCCATGAAGTCCAAAGAATTGTCTGTAGACCTCCAAGACAGGATTGTATCACAGATATGGGGGAAGGGTACAGAAATTTTTCTGCAGCATTGAGGGTCCCAATGAGCACAGTGGCCTCCATCATCCCTAAATGGAATAAGTTTGGAACCACCAGGACTCTTCCTAGAGGGGGCTGCCAGGCCAAACTGAGTGATTTGGGGGAGAAGGGCCTTAGTCAGGGAAGTGACCAGGAACCTGATGGTCACTGTGACAGAGCCCCAGCGTTTCTCTGGGGAGAGAGGAGAACCTTCCAGAACAACAACCATCTCTAAAGCGCTCCACCAATCAGGCATGTATAGTAGAGTGGCCAGACGGAAGGCACATGACAGCCCACCTGGAGTTTGCCAAAAGGCACCTGAAAGACTCTCAAACTATGAGAAACAAAATTCACTGGTCTGATGAAACAAAGATTGAAATCTTTGGCCTGAATGGCAAGCGTCATGTCTGGAGGAAACCAGGCACCGCTGATCACCTGGCCAAGACCATCCCCACAGTAAAGCATGGTAGTGGCAGCATCATGCTGTGGTGATGTTTTTCAGCAGCAGGAACTGGGAGACTAGTCGGGATCGAAGGAAACATGAATGCAGCATTGCACAGAGACATCCTTGATGAAAACCCGCTCCAGAATGCCCTGGACCTCAGACTGGGGCGAAGGTTCATCTTCCAACAGGACAACGACCCTAAGCACACAGCCAAAATAACAAAGGAGTGAATACAGGACAACTCTGTGAATGTCCTTGAGTGGCCCAGCCAGAGCTCAGACTTGAACCCGATTAAATATCTCTGGAGAGATCTGAAAATGGCTGTGCACCGATGCTCCCCACCCAACCTCATGGGGCTTGAGAGGCAAGTGTGCCAAGCTTGTAGCAGCATGCTCAAAAATACTTGAGGCTGTAATTGGTGCCAAAGGTGGTTCAACAAAATATTAAGCAAAGTCTGTGAATACGTACATGCAATTTTTTCCTTTTTTTTATTATTAATAAATTTGAAAAGATTTTAAACAAACTTCGTTCACATTGTCATTATGGCTTATGGGGTATTGTTAGAACTGAGGAAATTAATGAATTTAATCCATTTTGGAATAAGGCTGTAACATAACAAAATGTGTAAAAAGTGAAATGCTGTGAATACTTTCCGGATGCACTGTACATCTATTCAGGAGGAAATTCAAGCTTGCTTTTATTAAAATTTTGTTTTCGTCCAGCATCATTGAAGTCTTGTTACATAGTTAGTCAGGTTGAAAAAAGACACAACGTCCATCCAGTTCAACCATAAAAAATAAATAAAAATAAATAAAAAATATCGTACAGTCCCATATACCCAATTCTATATCCACAGTTGATCCAGAGGAAGGCAAAAAACCCCAGCAGAGCATGATCCAATTTGCTACAGCAGGGGAAAAAAATTCCTTCCTTATCCCCCGAGAGGCAATCGGATTTACCCTGGATGAACTTTGCCTATAAATGTTAGTACTCAGTTATATTATGTACATTTAGGAGAGTATCCAGGCCTTTCTTAAAGCAATCTACTGAGCTGGCCAGAACCACCTCTGGAGGGAGTCTGTTCCACATTTTCACAGCTCTTACTGTGAAGAAACCTTTCCGTATTTGGAGATGACGTAAAGAGTGCCCCCTTGTCTTTTGTGTTGAACGTAAAGTGAATAACTCAACACCAAGTTCACTATATGGACCCCTTATATATTTGTACATGCTAATCATATCCCCCCTTATTCTCCTCTTCTCAAGAGTGAATAAATTCAGTTCCTCTAATCCAGTGGTTCTCAACCTGGGGGTCGAATGGCAATTTGCCAGGGGTCACCGAATCCTGGGCTGTTCCTGAAGCCCGCACCACTCTCCCAGCCTTTTCGCGACTGAGCCAGAAACACAGTGAGCAACACTACCTGTGATTATAGTTGCCATTAAAAGTCCCCACTACAGTTCTCAGATCAGCAGATGACCTTCATCAAGAGCACCAAAGTTGGCTGATCAGAACTCCTCCCAGCACTGCCACTGATCCCACCCCCCAACAGCACTGCCACTGATCCCACCCCCCAACAGCACTGCCTCTGATCCCACCCCCCAACAGCACTGCCACTTATCTCATTCCCTCCACCAAGGAGAAAGAGAAGGAATACAAATAGAGAATACATGGAAAGGAGAGAAAAAGAGGGAGAGGAACAAAGAAAAAAGGGAGAGAAAGAATAATAGAAAGAAGGCTAGAGAGAGGGATGGGGGGAAAAAACAAGAAATTAGGATAGAGAGAGATAAAAGGGAAAGAAAGGAGAACAAAGAGACCCAATATCATTTATAAAGATATTAAAAAGTAAGGGTCCCAGCACTGAACCTTGGGGTACACCACTGATAACCTTAGACCAGGCATGTCCAAAGTCCGGCCCGCGGGCCAATTGCGGCCCGCGTTTCAGTTTAATGTGGCCCCCTTGGTAGTTTGGAGATATATATCTTTTTTGGCCCCCAGGGCCACAAAAGATATTTATACTGTATTTATCAGCGCTGCCTCGGAGGGGAAAGGGAGGGGGCGGGACGAGTGCCGTCAGATTACATACAGGAGAAATCTCCTGTTTACTCGGCATCTGTAATAGGAAGTCCCGTCTCCTGGGCAGCCTTTTGACAGCTGTTCTGTCTATCATAGGAGGCCGTACTTTGCAATAAAGAGGCTGCCGATTAAACAGGAGATTCTCCTGTACGTAATCTGTTGGCGCTCGTCCCGCCCCCCTCTCTGTCCCCTCTGAGGCTGCAGATAGGCATGGATCAGGCTGCATTCATGGCAATGGCATTCATGGCAATGGTGAGACTGCATTCATGGCAATGGTGAGGCTGCATTGATGGGCACTGACCCTTCTTTTGCTTCACAGTTATTTAAGCATATCCAAATAACACGCCCAAGCTCATCCTTAGTCCTGAGCGGCATTAGCCACTTGCCCCTGTATGTCCACTCTTTGTCATTGACTGCATTTTGGATTTCTTTTGGATTGTATTTTGGATTTTACCCTTTGATTTTTGAAATAAAGATGCCTTAACAGAGTCCAGGATGTCTTTCTTTCTTCATAGTCCTGAGCGGCGCTCGGGGATTCGTTGGGGCCACAAAAGATAGAATATATATATCTATATATATAGATATATATATATAGATCGAGATATATCTTTATATGTATATAGATAGAGATATATATATAGATAGATAGAGATATATATATAGATAGATAGAGACATATATATAGATAGATATATATAGATAGAGATATATATATCTATCTATCTCCAAATTACACGCCCAAGCACATCTCTTCACCTCACACAGCCACAAAGGCAAGAGAATTCTTGTTGGGCAGTGTATTAGTGCTTGGACGAACACAGACTGAATTTTAATGGTTCAAAGAATGTCAGGCAAAACGGTCGACCCTCACGCATGTTCACTTCATTAAATCTGGCCCTCTATGAAAAAAGTTTGGACACCCCTGCCTTAGACCATTCAGAGTAAGAATCATTAACCACTACTCTCTGAATTCTGTCTTTTAGCCAGTTTTCTATCCATTTACAAACTGATATTTCCAATCCTGTAGACTTTACCTTACACATGAGCCGTGTGTGCGGAACTGTATCGAACGCTTTTGCAAAATCCAAGTATACCACGTCCACCGCCACCCCTCTCTCTGTCCAAGGTTTTACTTACCTCTTCATAAAAAGAAATCAGGTTTGTTTGACAACCTCTGTCTTTCATAAATCCATGCTGTCTGTTGCTTAAATAGTTTTTTTCCAGCAAGAACTCATCTATGTGGTCTTTTATTAATCTCTCCAGTATCTTCCCAACTATAGAAGTTAAACTAACAGATCTATAGTTACTTGTTAAAGACTTTGTTCCCTTTTTAAATATAGGCACCACATTGGCCCTGCGCCAATCCAGTGGTACTATTCCTGTCATTAATGAGTCCCTAAAAATTAGATACAATGGCTTTAAAATTACAAAGCTCATTTCTTTTAGGATCCGTTAATAGCAAGTGATGGTGTATCCTTTATGTAAAACAAACTACTAACCTGGGAAGAAAATGTACACACAAGAAAGTCAGCCTGGGATAAGAAATGGATATCGAGAATGACACCTCGTAAAGAATTTTCAGTGTACCGGTTGTGTAGACCTGCAGACCACGATATGGAATTGTCGCTAATAAACTCGTACTGTGAATATCTGAAAAAAATATAAAATGACATAAAGACATGTGTACATTTCAACCTTTAAGTTTATTTGGACCCTATACTTTTTGAAAAGATCCTGTAAGAGTAAATCATTCAAAGTAGTAAAAACCTGGATAAAAATGAAAACACAGAATAACACGACAAGGGTACAAATGTCGGTCTACAAATTAGATTTGTTGTAATTGCACTACAAAAATGTATTTGGTTGCCAGAAAAAGTAAAGTAATGCTGCTACCTCCTCTAAGTACTGGTAAGCTGATACAGAAGTCGTTGGTCCATTTATTGGAATGAGATGGGGGCGGAGGCAAGTATTTGGAAACCAGTGACGAACAGAGCATTGTGAGGAGATCTGCGGCATGTGGGAACATGTGTGTTCAAAGAACAAGAGATGGTCTGAGGAGGCTTATGTGCAAGATATGTTTGTATAAAAGGGTTTAGGACCAGGGAAGGTTTGATTCTGTTTGGGCTATGGCATAATCTAGTCAGGTTCACCTTGGTGCTATTTAATAAGCACTGCGTTAATTTTTTTTATTATATATAAAAAATAAATTAAAAAAAACAGTACTATGTCAGCCGTGGCCATTTCGGTGCTATGAGAGATGCCAGAATGCCCTCTGTTTCTATCTTCTGTAGCAGAAGAGGAAAGCATTTTAGAGGAGAAAACCCATAGATCATGTGGTTAATTTACGCCACTGCTGTGACACTGGCCGACTGAATCCTGGTCCGATGACCTGCAGTAGGGAGGTCCAGCATTGAAGGGATAACTGAATCCTTCTAAACTCCGGAAAGTTCCGAATTCTGTGGAGTTCAGGACTTCAACAAAGCCTGACAGACTGACATTCATTGTTATGACCTTCCAGCAGAGGTGCAGTAAAGATGTCCCTGATTACAGAGCTGCACTGATGACCTCCCTTCCCCACCACCAAGACAAGACTGGTTTAAAGTGCAGATAAATGTTTTGGTACACAGACTGATATCCTTATCTCATGCAACCAGAATTTTGAGTGGCAAAGCTCTGGAGTGAAACTGGATGTATGAGATGGCTTTGAGCGTGCCGTCAATCAATACAGCTGCGTGCCGCATCTATCAGCATTACTCCATGGCATTACATTGTAATTCAGCGAGATTGCTGGCCATTCACCAGTTCCTTGGTTTAACTTCACTGCACATGTGCGAGGTTACTGCACGGACATACCAAAAGGGTGGAGGTTGGGGTGGGAAAGGGAGTGAGAGGACTCCACATACAGTGATGGAAAAAAAGTATTTGATCCCCTGCTGATTTTGTAGGTTTTCCCACTGACAAATAAATGATCAGTCTATAATTTTAATGGTAGGTTTATTTTAACAGTGAGAGACAGAACAAAAATATCCAGTAAAATGCATTACAAAAAAATATATAAATTGATTTGCATTTTAATGAGTGAAATAAGGATTTTATCCCCTATCAAACAGCAAGATTTCTGGCTCCCAGGTGTCTTCTATACAGGTAACGAGCTAAGATTAGGAGCACTGTCTTAAAGGGAGTGCTCCTAATCTCAGCTTGTTACCTGTATAAAAGACACCTGTCCACATAATTAGATTCCAATCTCTCCACTATGGCCAAGACCAAAGAGCTGTCCAAGGATGTCAGGGACAAGACTGTAGGTCTACACAAGGCTGTAATGGGCTACAAGACCATCGGCAAGCAACTTGGTGAGAGGGTGAAAACAGATGGTGCGACTATGCATAAATGGAAGAAACACAAAATAACTGTTAATCTCCCTCGGTCTGGGGCTCCATGCAAAATCTCACCTCGTGGAGTTTCAATGATCATGAGAACAGTGAGGATACAAGCAATACATCACACAGAACTGGCAGGTAGTGTGTGAGTCAGTGCTCACTGGCAGCTATAAGGCAGACCATAAAGGGATCAATAACAGGGAGGGGGGAAACAACAAGATATACCCAAAACAAATTGATAAGAATTAGTCCATACAGTCCATAGTAGTGAGGAATATCAAGTAGACGTCCACTGAATGCATGTATAGATCCACAGGTGGATGGGGATAGCACACACAGTCACCGGCAGCTGCTCAGCAGGAAATGGGAGTTCCCTCAGACACAAACAAAAACAGCAGGAAGAGGGCCGTCTGGGTCAGTGAGATAGTAAAAGCAAGTAACACGTTATTCAGATACACTTACATAAAAGTATCAAAGTAGTTGCCAAGAAATAAATTGGTAGCACACTACGCTGTGAAGGACTGAAATCCTGTAGCGGCCGCAAGATCCCTCTGCTCAAGAAAGCACATGTACAGGCCCGTCTGATGCTTGCTAACATATGAATGATTCAGAGAACTGGGTTAAAGCGTTGTCGTCAGAGGACACCAAAATCAAGCTCTTTGGCATCAGATCAACTCTGCCATGTTTGTTTTGCGAAGAGGTCAAATACTTATTTCACTCATTAAAATTCAAATCAATTTATAACTTTTTTGAAATGCGTTTTTCTGGATTACTTTGTTGCTATTCTGTCTCTCACTGTTAAAATAAACCTACTAATAAAATTATAGACTGATCATCTCTTTGTCAGTGGGCAAACATACAAAATCAGCAGGGGATCAAATACTTTTTTCCCTCACTGTAGATGGTGGCGGTTTCAGTCAGAAGGGGCTGCAATAATGATAAACTGCAGAGATTTTAAGAACAAATACCTGATGCTCTGGATTATCCCTATGTGTTTGAAATGCTTTTAGTGTATTCGTTTTATTGAGTTTACTACCGCTTTAATGCACTTTTGATTGGGCAACAATGTGGCAAATGAGGTTTAATGTTGATAAATGTAAATGCACTTGGGGACTAAAACATGCATGAATCATACATTCTAAGAGGAGTACAACTTGTGGGGTCTATGGCTGCGAAGGATCTGGGTGAAGATCATAGACTTAATAACTGCCCTTTTTTAAAACATACAAAATACTTTTTTGTATTAAAAAGAGGTATAAACTTCAGAGAGAAAGAGAAACAAAATGTTGCCCCTGTCCAAAGGATTAGTATATGACCTCATCGAAAACATGCAGTTGAGTTTTGGGCCACAGTTCACAAAAAGGATATTGGGGAACTGGAGAAAGTGCAGATAATCAAACTGAAAAGAGGCACGGTGGAGCTCAGTTACAAGGAAATATTAACTGAATGTATTCTCCATTGAGAAATTAAAGCAGGACTACACTGCACTGGAGCACGATAAACCAAAAACGCGATTTAATTCATTTTTGAATAATCCAAGTCAACTCCCCCATCTCTCCGTGTCTCTATGCCAGTGTTTCTCAACTCCAGTCCTCAAGACGCCCCAACAGGTCATGTTTTCAGGCTTTCCATTAGAGCTGCACGATTAATCGTTATAAGATCGCGATTTCGATTCCCCCCCCCCCCCCCGCGATCTCCAGGCTGGATTAGCTCGATTTTTGTATTTCCGCGCCGAAACCAGCATGGAACGCAAATGGCGCTGATCGGAACTGACGTCAGCAATAGGAACTGACGTCAGTCAGCAGAGAGCGCGATGCGCCGCAGCGCCGCATCATCGTGGGCGGTACCACCACGTTTTTTCGGCCGCTCCAGCCCTCTGCTCATTAGCATTCCTGAAAAAACAGTAGGCGTGAGCGGCAAAGCAGAGGGCTGGAGAGGCGGGCGGTATTAGGAGAATTTGCATTCGTGAGGAACAGTAGGAGGGAGCGCCAATGTACAGGGCTGGGGGGCGGAGTTCCGATAAGAGCCGAGAGCTAGGGGGAACAGAATCCGGCAGGGAACCATTCTTGGCACAACACCTGTTAATGAAACACCACAGTGAGTGCGCATTGCACACTGTGAGTCTGTGTGTGCACCAGTATTGATCCGATGATTCCAACACACACGTGAGTACCGGCAACCACCAAACTCTGGGGTAGCTGACTGTGGAAATATTAATAATATGGGTAGCTGACTCAGACTGTGGTAATATTCATAATATTTTATGAGGGACAGTGGTTTCTGGTATTTTAAGTCCACTCCTCACATGCCCCCCTTTAATAGCCTGTCTGACTGTCATCTGCAAGGTCTGGGGCCCAGACCTTGCAGGTGACAGTCAGACAGGCTATTCAAGGGGGGCATGTGAGAAGTGGACTTAAAATACCAGAAACCACTGTCCCTTATAAAATATTATGAATATTACCACAGCACAGTGTGAGTCAGCTACCCAGACCTTGCAGACAGGCTATTAAAGGAGGACTTAAAATACCAACCACTGTCCCTTACGAGACTGCGCACAGATATTTTATGTCTCTCATGTTCAGAGGTTGTAAATCTGTAAAATATTTATTTTTTTGAGAATCGTGAGAGAATCGTGATCTTCATTCTATGCAAAAGAATCGTGATTCTCATTTTTCCCAGAATCGTGCAGCTCTACTTTCCATTATTTTACACAGGTGATTTGATCAGTTTCACTGCCTTAGTAATTACCACAGCTGTTTCATCCGAGGTAAATCCTGAAAACCTGACCTGTTTGGGCGCCTTGAGGACTGGAGTTGAGAAACACTGCTCTATGCTTTATTTTGCTTAAAAAAAAATCACTATGAAAAATACCCCTCTAGCATTTCTGGCCATGGCCATCTTGAGTAAGGGCAGTTGATTCATGTAGCATTTACTTCCTGGAGCCCATCTGCCCTTAGTTGAGGCATGCAGGCAGGAGGATGTGCTTAGCCGAGAAAAACCTTCCTGAAGTCTCCTGGGGATGTATGACACCACTTGCCTAGGCCTGGAAACCAGGAAGTAAAGAAATGTAAAGAAAAAAATTGTTTAACACAAGTAAATATGATATACTTTCCTATCAAGTCACTACTGCTAACAGCATAAGGATTAAAAATAGTCAATGAAGATGGAGAGAGTGAAGTTTTGCTTTAAAGGGAATATGATCACCATGTGTAAATACATAAGTGGTCCACATAAAGATCTTGATGTAGTTATTAACTTCAAGGTCACTCTTTATATCTGAAGAAAAGAAATTCAACTTCCACATTTGAAAAGGATTCTTCACAGTTAATAGCTGTGAAAATGTGGAATACGTAGGCTCCCTCAATGACTAGTTCTGACCAGTTCAGTAGATTGTTTTAAAAAAGGCCTGGATTATTTCGTAAATACACAAAATATAATTGGTTAACAGTTACGGGAAATATCACCAGGGAATGTTAATTCAGGGAATATCCATTTGTCTTCTGGGGGATCTAGAAGGAATTTATTTACCATGCTGGAGCAATTGTTTTTTTTTTTTAATGCCTTCCTCCCTTTCTCTGGATCAACTGTGGGCCTGCTACAGAACCAAATTGTAACTTTATTTTTGTCTGACATTTAAATCAGTCTTATGTATGTTGCAACCCCTGGTTTCAGACTTTTGCTACATATGGAGTCTGGAAGGCAGAACTTTCTATTCTGTTGTATGCTGTTAAAGAATTTGCTCTCTAGATCTGCTGTAAAAGCACTATTTTACATCTTGCATCAGTCTGGATGCACTGAAGACATTCTATATTTTTTTTTTACACATTCTTTATTTAAGAAAGAAGAACATGTGGAAATACAGAGACACACGCTGATGTATTTTACAGTAAATTAGACATTCTCCCATACTTTTATACATATACAACACTGTAAAGAGGAGAAATCTGTTATCATAGGGGAATCGCATTACGTTTTGAGGGAGCAGGAGTCCTCCATAACCCGCATGGCCATTGAAGATTTGGAGATTGAGATTGGAGATTGAGCCCGTTGATGACCGGCTCTAAAGTCTCAGCACTCACGTGCTGGCATTGTAGAAAGATAAGAAAAAAGAAAGATGGGTAAAGGAGGGAACAAGGGGTAGAGGAAGGAGGGAGAGAAGATAAAAAAAGTGGGGGGGGTGGGGTGAGAGAAAGGAGGGGTTGATATCATCATCCAGTCACACCCACTCCGACTGGGGAGCTTTCAGGGTCGACCTCTGGGCCACTAGCTGTCCGTACTCATCGGAGTAATTGAATTCATGCCAGTGGTAGAACCATGTTTTGGAAAATTTCTCGTTTAGGCCTTTCTCGGTGGCTACCAAGTCCTCCATTGCATGAATATCCGCCACTCTTTACAGCCAACCGGCCACCGACGGAGGCTGGGTCTGCTTCCAGTTCAGGGGAATGCAGCTCTTTGCCGCAGTGATCAGGAGCGGCAATATGGATTTTCTATAGCTCTTACTCGGGATCCTGTGATGGTGCAGAAGGAAGAGCTCGAGGGACATTGGTAACTCCCGATCTGTGAATTTCTGAACGATGCGATGTACCTCTGTCCAGAAGGGCTACATTCTATATTTATTGATTTCAGGTACTTGTATAGCGCTGTCAATTTACGCAGCAATTTACATATACATTGTACATTCCCATTAGGGATGAGCTTCGAGTTGGAGTCGAACATGAGTTTGACTCGAACATCGGCTGTTTGCTGAATTTCGAACATTATGGGCCGTTCGCGCCAAATTCGAGCGGCGCGTCACGGCCCATAATGTACTACGTCATCGCAGTGCATTGCTGGCTGATGATTGATCAAGCATGCACTATGACCCGCATGCTTTGGCCAATCACAGCGCCGTCAGCACAGAGAGCCATAATTGGCCAAAGGCGGGGTGCCTTTGGCCAATCATGGCTCAGGGGGACCAAGTACACGCCCCACACTATATAAGGCCGCCTGTGCGTTGGCCTTGTGTAGTGTGTTGCGGCGTTGAGAGAGAGAGTAATTTCAGTTAGTTAGATTGAGCAGGCAGTTGATTCAGTTAGATCAGTATATATATGTGTAGCGGGGTGCTATATTTAGGGGGAGCATCTGAGTGGTAACTAGGCTCATATGCACTAATTGTTAGGTTTCATGGACCATTTCTGCCCTGGGAGATAGTACTGATGTGCAGTTCCCTGGGGGCCTATAGGTGGCGCTGTCGCCATAGACCCGGGTTGAACCGTGGTACAGGGTTGTGCCTTTTCTTGTCCCCTCTCGGCAGCAGTACGGCGGGGCGGGGAACCTGCTGTGCCTGTCGGGAGAGGGTATAAAAAGGAGCGGCCATCTTCCAGTCGGGGTCCACGCCCAGGCACCTTAGGCCTGGGTGTGTGTGTGTGTCGCCTCCAGGTGCCCTAGGCCCGGAGGCCTGGGTCGTCATTGGTTCCGCGCCCAGGCACCTTAGGCCTGGGCGTGTGTGTTGTCTCCGGGTGCCCTAGGCCCGGAGACGGAGCTGCTGTTTCCATCCCAGACACCTTCAGTCTGGGGTGAGGTACTTTGGCGAGGTCCTGGAACCCAGCAACTTTCGGCTGGGGTCCGCTAAGGATCGAGGCTCCCAGGGATCTGCCTTGCGAGGGGACCCGTATCCAGGATCGAGAAGGTGACCCTTTCTGAAGACCCAGCGCAACTCTCCGGAGGGATGTTCTTATCCTAAAAAGGGGCCAAGTTACTCAAAGAAGGAAGTGCGGGTTCTTTATGTCATAGTGGCAGTGACTCTACACACACCAGGTCAGTGGCAGTGACCAACCTCATGGTCCGTGGCAGGGACCATGCGCCAAGCCTGTTGGTGAAAAAAAACAGGAAAAACCTTAAATTAAAAGTTTGTGCCTGGACCTCCTCCCACCTTATCTGACCCGTGTTTGTCTCAACCTGTCTGCTCTCAAAGAGACTATTTATTGCCCTTATGAATAAATAAGAAGTTGGACTTTTCAGTTGGTGTGGACAGTTGCTTACTGGGGAGAACTAAGGACTTGTTTCTTGCTACCCCAGAAACGAGATCAGCTGGAGGCTTTCAAACACTGGCTGCAGGCAGGCCCGAGAAACTAACATCGCTCAACCTCCCCATCCAGGAGGGTACGGGCTTGTGGTGCGGTGTGCCTCAGTCTTTTCCTGCGAAAGAGCCAACTATAAGAAAAGCAGGTAAAGGCTGGGGTGGGTGCGCTACATATGCATTCCAGGCTTTGTATGTATGTATGTATATATATATATATATATATATATATATAAAATATATATATACACACACATATATGTATACACACATATATACTGTATACAGTTTAGCTAGATCTCACTGCAGAGCGTTCCTGTTCTCTTCCTAATTATACTACAGGCAGGGAGTTGATTTAGGTAGCTGCAGTTTATTCAGTACTGTATTCTGTGCACAGTGTTCACCTAGATCTCACTGCAGACCATTCCTGTTGTTCTCGTCCTAATATACTACAGGCCGGCAGTTGATTCAGTTAGCTGCAGTATATTCAGTGTATATATACATCCCAGCTTTGTGCAGCTACATCTCACTGCAGGCCATTCCTGGTGTACCTATTCAAATACATCAAATACAGTATGTCTGGAAGGCCAACAAGGAGAGGCAGACACTCACAGGCCACTAAAAGAGGGCAAGCAGGCTCTGTGTCTAGAGGCAACAGTGCTGGCCGTGGACACGGTGCATCCTCAGCACCTGGCCGTAGGGCATGCTTGATTTTTTTCCGGCAGCTGGCCGCGTTGAGCCACAACATGCAGAAGAGTTGGTAGAGTGGATGACCAAGCCGTCCTCATCCTCCTCATCCTCTGTCACCCAGGCTCAGAGTACCTTGGCTGCCAATGCAGGTGCCAAAGCGGCCTATTCCATCGGCTCAAGGTCATCACTTACTCCTTCCCTAGCCCCACCATCATGCACGGAGGAGTCCCCCGAACTGTTCGACCACAGTGTTGGGTACATGCTGCAGTAGGATGCGCAGCGTTTAAGGCTCCGATGATTTTACCCAGCTTGAGGAAGGCAGTAACGTGAGCCCAGAGAGAGGGGGTGCCCAAGAAGGACAACAAACTGGCAGTCGTGTTCCCCCAGCTGCAGCATACTGCCAGGTTTGCTCCAGTGACGAGGATGGAGGGGGTGATGAGGTCACTGACTCTACGTGGGTGCCTGATAGGAGGGAGGAGGAGGAGGAGGAGGCACATATCCAATGAGGCAGGATGCACTCCAGGGGCCAGCTTAAGAGCAGCCAACCGACTGCATCACACCGCAGAGCTCCGCATGTGCAGGGCGCTGCTGACTCCCTGCGTTTTTCCAAAAGTTCTTTGGTGTGGGACTTTTTTGAGACGTGTGCAGCAGATCGCACTGTTGCCATTTGCAACATATGTCTGAAGCGTATCAATCGTGGCCAAAACATCAGCCGATTGGGCACCACATGCTTGACCAGACATATGTCGAACTCCCATGCAGTCCGTTGGCAAGCGTACTTAAAAGACCCATACTAAAGAAAATGGCGGACCTCTCCTTGCTCCTCATCAGCTGGAATCTCCAACCCCACTATGCCTTAATTTCTCTCAGAAACCTGCACCGAGAGGAAAGAAGGTGTAGAATTAGGTGTGGCAAGTACTTGCGGGCAATCTGCTATCACTACACCAACGTCCGATTGTAGCAGGCAAATTTCCCTACCCCAGTTGCCTAACCGGTGAAAGAAATTCGCTCCCAACCATCCACATGCCCAGCAGTTGAATGCTAGCTTGGCTGGAGTGCTAGCAATCCAACTGCTGCCTTTTCAGCTGGTAGACTCTGCCCCCTTTCGTGAGTTTGTGGAATGTGCGGTACCTCAGTGGCAAGGTCCCAAACTTTTTTTCACGGAAGGCAATTCCGGCTCTCTACCGGCATGTGGAAAGCAATGTCTTGGCCTCGCTGGTCAGCGGTAAGGTGCATATTACCGCTGACTCATGGTCCAGCAGGTATAAACAGGGACGTTACCTATCTTTCACGGCGCACTGGGTGACTCTGCTGGCAGCTGGGAAGGATGCAGGACAGGGTGCAGTCTTGTTGGAGCTTGTTCCGCCACCACGCCTCCAAAATGCTACTAGTGGTGATTCTGCCACACCTCTCTCCTCCACCCCTTCCTCATCCTCTTCCTCCATGGCCTCTTCCTCTGATTTGTCCTCGGAACCAGCGGTGCTCCATAGGCGTTCAAGGGGCTACGCAAGCACTCAGGCAAAGAGATGCCATGCAGTGCTTTAGCTGGTGTGCTTAGGGGACAGGAGCCACACTGAGGCAGAGATTCTGTCAGCTCTGCAGGGGCAGGCTCAGAGGTGGTTGACGCCACGCCAGCTTCAGCCAGGAATGGTGGTTTGCGACAATGGCACCAACTTCCTCTCCGCCCTCCGACAGAGACACCTGACCCATGTCCCCCGTTTGGCTCACATCCTTAACTTGGTGGTGCAGCGGTTCTTGGGCAGGTACCCAGGCTTACAGGATGTCCTGAGACAGGCCAGGAAAGTCTGTGTGCATTTCCGCTGGTCATATAATGGCTGACCTCCAAAAGGAATACAACCTGCCCAAGAACCGCCTAATCTGTGACATGCCCACCAGGTGGAACTCAACGTTGGCCATGCTGCAGCGGCTGCACACGCAGCAGAAGGCCATCAATGAGTACCCGTGCAACTATGGCACCAGGATAGGGTCAGGGGAGCTTGGCTTTTTTTCGCCACGCCAGTGGCTCATTATGAAGAATGCATGCACTGTCATGTCACCATTTGAATAGGCCACGAGGATGGTGAGCAGTGACAGTGCATGCATCAGTGATACTGTCCCCCTTGTGTCAGCATGGACTTGGAGCCTAGCACTCAGCATCAGCAGCAGTATTCAAGGGATCCTTTTAAGTCCCCAGAAACCCATGGACTTGTATGTGGCTGGGAGGAGGTGGCTGTGGATCATGTCGTCCTTAGTGACCCAGAGGACTCCGGACCGAGTGCCTCAGCAAACCTACGCTGCATGGCCTCCCTGATCCTGCAAAGCCTGCGAAAGGACCCTCGGATTTGTGTGATCAAGGAGAGGGATCATTACTGGCTGGCAACCCTTCTTGAGCCACATTACAAGGGTAAGGTTGCAGAACGTATCCTGCCATCGCAGAGGGAGCAGAGGATGAAACATTTTCGGGAGGCCTTGCAGAAAGGTTTGTGCAACGCGTTTCCAGAGCCTGGGAGGTTACAACTTTCTGGTTCTGGACAACGTGTTGCTGAGGCTTCGGTCAGTCACAGAAGGAGCGGTGGAGAAGGTGGCCGTCTGACCAATGCGTTCAGACAATTTTTTAGTCCGCAGCCCCAAGGTCTGATCGGTTCCAGCAACCATCGCCAGCGTCTGATTTACATGGTGCAGGAATACCTAGGGGCAAGATCAGACTTGGAGACCTTTCCAACTGACAATCCTCTGGGTTACTGGGTCTTGAGGATGGATCACTGGCCAGAGCTTGCACAGTATGCAATTGAGCTACTGGCCTGTTCTGCACCCAGCGTTCTTTCGGAACGCACATTCAGTGCTGCTGGAGGCTTTGTAACCGATCACAGGGTGCGCCTGTCCACCGACTCGGTCGATCGGCTCACCTTCATAAAAATGAATCAGTCTTGGATCACCAGCTACCAAGCACCTGATGCTGATGTAACTGAATAATTTTTTTATGAATGTGAGATCCCTTCAAGACTGCCTATGCTGATGCTGAGTGACTATCCTCTTCCTCCTCAATGTTCATGTTGATAGCTTGTAAGAACATTTTTGGTTCTGGGCACCACCACTAGTGGCTAAGGCCCAATTTTTCTGCCCCTGTTTAACAGGGGCATGTAATTACAATTCTTGATATAACAGTTCACAGCAGGACCTGATCCAGCACCCACCAAGAGTAACTGTGAGGGCTTACAGTGTTCTGGTACCACCAACACCTAAGGCCCAATTTTCTGCAGAGTATATAGGGCAGGCCGTATAGTATATACAGAGCGGTGGTCCCCTACTTTCAAACATCCTAATTACAAACAACTCCTACTTACAAACGGAGGGAGACAAGTGGACAACAGGAAGCGAGAGGAAATCTACACCTGGGAAGGGAAATTCTCTCCAGTAATGCCGCGTACACACGATCATTATTCACGGTGGTTAAAAAACCGCAGTGAATAATGTAATTTAAAACGGGGAACAGCTTGTTCCCCACACACGGTCGTTTTTCACGTCATTTTTTCTCTTGACGAGAAAAACGACCGTCTGTGGGCTCCGCGGCAGTGTTTCCCTATGGGAAACACTGCCGCGGAAAACATGTCGAAAAAAACGACGAGAAAAATTAGAACATGTTCTAATTTTTCTCGTCGTTTTTAATGCCGTTTTTCTCGTCGAAAAAAATGACAGAAAGCCCACAGACTATCGTTTTTCTCGTCGAATGGGAAAAATGTCGTTTTTTTTTACGAGAAAAACGGCCGTGTGTACGCGGCATCAGAGTTAATATGGGAAAAAAGTGTCTCCACTGATGCTTTATCACCAATCCTTGTTCTAATTTTCTAAATCCAATTGTCATTGGGCCAGAAAATGAGGTGAAATATTCTGAACAGGGGCACAGACAGCAAAACAAATGTTACAGGGGTGATTATAACCCTTCCCTAGGATATTCAAAAAGCTTAAAAATATTTTTTTGGGCTGGAGCTACACATACAAAATATACCTGTTCCAAATTAAAAACAGATTCAACTTAAAGAGTTTTTTTTAAAAACCAACCTGCAAGACAAAGGCATAATGAGCTAGTATGACTAGCATACTAGCTCATTATGCATCACTTACCTTAGATCGGGGCCCCCGAAGCCGTCCTCGTCTCCCTCTCCAGCCATCGCTGCGGCGATAGTCGGAAGGTTACTTCCGGGTATCGCTGCTCCAGCCAATCACAGCGCCGCTCCGGCACTGTGATTGGCTGGAGTGGTGAAGACGTGAGCCGTCAAATCCGGCTAAGCCGGATTTGTGAATGGGATTAACCCTATGAATGCGCCGTTGCGCGCCGTAGACACCGATGCATGTAATTTTTTGCAAATATCTCCTAAACCGTGTAGGTTTAGGAGATATTTCTTGCACCTACAGGTAAGCCTTAATCTAGGCTTACCTGTAAGTGCAAGTTGCATAAGTGGGTTTACAACCACTTTAAGAACAAACCTACAGTCTCTGTCTATCATGGGACCGCCTGTATACTGCTGTTAAGAAGAGTATATAGAGCCTGAGGTCCCCTGGCCTTTTCTTTTTTAAATTTTGGTGCGAGGTTCCCCTAATATCCATACAAGACCCAAAGGGCCTGGTAATGGGCTGGGGGGGAGGGGGGATACCCATGCCATTTTTCTCAATAAGTTTCATCTATATTGCCGGGACCCAACATTACATTAAAGCCGCAAGCAGTTTTAAATTACTTGTATTCCTTTAGAAATGTCATTTTGTGCAGGGACTGTTCTAAACACGGTGAACACGTGCCACTTCACTGGCATACTATAGACACCCATCAGATACGATATTTAAAGGAATATTTCACTTTTATTTTTTCACTTTAAGCATCATTAAAATCACTGCTGCCAAAAAAAACAGACGTTTTTAAAACTTTTTTTTGCATTGATACCTGTCCCCTGGGGCAGGACCCGGGTCCCCAAAGCCTTTTTAGGACAATAACTTGCATATTAGCCTTTAAAATTCACACTTTTGATTTCTCACGTTCGAGTCCCATAGACTAACGGTGTTTGAAAGTTCGCGCAAACTTTCGGTCCGTTCGCATGTTCTGGATGCGAACCAAACCCGGGGGTGTTCGGCTCATCCCCAATTCCCATCAGTCCCTACCCTCAAGGAGCTTACAATCTAAAGGTCCCTAACTCACATTCATACGTACACATACTAGGGCCAATGTAGACAGGATCCAATTAACCTACCAGCATGTCCTTGCAATGCGTGAGGAAACCGGAGTACCCGGAGAAAACCCATGCAGGCAAAGGGACTCCATGCATGTAGTGTCATGGTCGGGATTTGAACCAGCGACCATTTTGCTGCTAGACGAAAGTGCTAACCGCTACACCACTGATCTTTATCATATTAAATTGGTCTACCTTGCTTTCCTGGTTTGTGAGTCTTCAGTATCATATAGATTAAGAATTTTGTGTTTTTTTTTTTTGATTGAAAGTGTTTTATCATGAGATCTTTTAGCTGTAGAGTAAAGGTATTGGTTGGATCATTGGTAGCAGCGTTTAGGGGTGGTGCTGGATTGTAAGGTCGTTGAGGTTTGAGACTGCTCAGCCAATTAAGAGCACAGTCTCCAGAAGAGCCCTTCAAAGCAGGTATCTTAAGTGTTTGAGGGTGCTGAGAAGAGCATCATTTTTAAGATTTCTTCTTTTAGAAGACCATAAGGCTAGGTTCACACCTGTGTGGGTGATTGCCGATGTGGGACTGCACCTGTTCCTTGCAGCTGCAACCAGCTGCACAGCAAAACGTGCTGCCGCTCAGTAGATGAGTGGGGTGTCATAAATCCTAATGGCTCCCCCACACACTGGAAACTGCAGTGTGACTTTCTACACTGGAAACAACACTGCACTTGTGGTTTCTGTGCGGGCAGCATTTTTCAAAAATGGAACCTTTTCCCTGTATTTACAGGAGGCACAGCAGCCCATTCAAATGAATGGGCTGCCGTGCCTGCACAAGATGCCGCTTGCAGAAACGCTCAAATGTATACCTAGCCTAATAGGCAATCAAGCACTTGCCTTTAAACAAGTGGGAATAAATAGAACCTATGTGTTTTCCAAGAGAAATAATATTTAAGGAAAAAAAGGTTTGCCACACTAGGATCTTCAAAATGTCTAATTTGGAAGCATTTAACAACAACCATTCAGAAATAATTTTAAAGTGTTTTTTTTACCTAAATGCATTCTCTGTGCTTACGGCAGGGCCGAACCACTGTCTGTGGATGCATGCAGCTCGGCTCAGAAGCGAGATTGTCCATCTGCCCCCCCCCATAGCAAGCGGATATGGTAGACACAGAAGAGAAGACGAAATCGCTTGTGGGGGACCCTAGAAGAGGAGGTTCAGGGCTGCTCTGTGCACAGAGCAGGTAAGTGTAACATGCTTGTTATTTTAACCGCTTGCCGGCCATCAAATGACGGCTGGGCGGTTCGACTCTCGTTCTGGCCGGGCGTCATATGACGTCCTCGACCCTCTAGGGGGCGCGTGTCACTCGGGTACAGATGCGCTTGGCCGGTGGGCGCGATGTCCGCTGGGCACCCGCGATTGCCCGGTAACAGAGCAGGACCGTGGATCTGTCAGGGGGTTGGAGACTGATGGTGTGTTCCCAGTACAGAGGAACACCGATCGATCTCCTCCCCCCTACAGTTAGAATCACTCCCTAGGATACACATTTAACCCCTTGATCGCCCCCCTAGTGTTAACCCTTTCCCTGCCAGTCACATTTACACAGTAATCAGTGCATATTTATAGCACTGATCGCTGTATAAATGTGAATGGTCCCAAAATAGTGTCAAAAGTGTCCGATATGTCTGCCGCAATATCGCAGTCACGATAAAAATCGCAGATCGCCGCCATTACTAGTAAAAAAAATAATAATAAAAATACCATAATTCTATCCTACATTTTGTAGACGCTATAACTTTTGCGCAAACCAATCAATATACGCTTATTGCGATTTTTTTTTACCAAAAATATGTAGAATACATATCGGCCTAAACTGAGGAAAAATTCGTTTTTTTAGAAAAAAGTAAAAAATTGTGTTTTTTTTTTTAAACTTGTCGCTATTCTTTTGTTTATAGCGCAATAAATAAAAACCGCAGAGGTGATCAAATACCACCAAAAGAAAGCTCTATTTATGGGGGGAAACAAATTATAAATTTTTTATTTGGGTACAGTGTTGCATGACCGCGCAATTGTCATTTAAAATGTCACAGCGCTGAAAGCTGAAAAATGGCTTCGACAGGAAGGGGGTTTAAGTGCCACTGAGGTGGTTAACTAAACATTTTTAAATAATGAAGCCTTTATAACCGCTTTAACTGGATTCTGCCTTGTTCACACAACACTGACATCATGTGCACATTTTTTTCTGTGCAGAAATCTGCAACATGTACCTTTACTACCTCCTTAGCTCTCTTGACCCCACCCCGCCCCCCGCTCATGCTGATCTTTTAGCTTTCTTTCTCTCTCCTACTCTTTTCATCACAGCAGCACCATCAGGTTTTATGTTTCCAGTAGCTTGGATACACAGGCATTGGGCATGTATTCCCCCCCCCCTTTTTTTTTTGAAGGCCATTGTCATTTCCCCCCTTTCCTCACACACTTGCTTGATATCTAAAAAGAGTTCACTAGCAATATCTAGGAATGAATTTGTGTGATTCCCTCTTCAGGCTTAGGGTAAAATGCTGCATTTCACTTGGTCATTACTTGATCTCTTTGTGTACTTCAGCTATGTTTGCACTGTAGTTCCTTGTTAAAATTTCTAATAAAACATTTGTAAAATAAAAACAAAATCTGCAACATGTATGCATTTTTTTGCGCAGCAAAAACAAATATCACCTATCAACAACATTGTAGTGTGAACTAGACACATGGAAAACAATTATTATATTTGTGCCCTTGTTAACAATTTATGTTGTACATTTCTGCACAGAAAACCCAAAAAACGTATCTGACGTATTATAGTGTTAAAAAGGACACACAGAAACAACTGTTTTCTTCATGTCCTCTTACAGATACCATTGCTAGAAAAACACACGTCTCCGCACATGTTGTAAACAAGCCCAAAAGGTCCCATTCACACTATGTGCCGTGTTTCCGCATGCTGCAGGTGCCTTTTTATGTGCATTGTAGTGTAAATGTGCCCTTAGGCCTCATTCGCACCATGCATACATGAAAACGAACAGAATAAATGTGCAGACGTAGACTAGCACAGAATGAAAACTTTTTGCTCATCTCCAAATTACAGATTTTATCACTGCTAAATGACAGCGGTAGCCACAAAAGAAAAATGAAAGCCACTTTTTATAGATGAAATCTGTACCATGAAACTTACTTTGACTTTGCCTCTTGGAGCAGTCCTGGATCATCGGTTGCCAGGTAAACCCTTTTCTTGTCTATGTGCATCTTTCTAGCGAGTAACTGAAAGTGCTCCTCAACATGTGTCATATATTCTTCAATTGGGTGGAATGCTGCCTCTGTCCCAACTTTATCGGTCCTCCTAACGTGGACTCTAGGTGAAAATTAACAAAGCTATTATGAAAAAGGTTACATTAGTTAGTGGTTGAAAAAAAAAAAGTCTATCTAATACAATCAATAAAAGGGGGGGGGGGATCGTACAATGTTATATACACAATCCCATTTCCACATTTGATACAGAGGAAGGCAAAAAACAACAACATCAAAGCATGATCCAATTTTCTCCGACGGGGGAAAACTCCTTCCTGATCCCCCAAAGAGGTTCCTGCACTACTTTTTACTAATTGCAATTTGCATAGACTTCCGTTAACCACTTCCATACCATGCGAATTCCAGCACTCCTCTCGAAAATGTAAAAATCATAATTTTTTGGGGAAAAAATAAATACTCGAACCCCCAAACATTATATATATTTTTATATTATATATATATTTTTTAGGAGACACCGTAGGGAATAAAATGGCCGTCATTGCAACTTATGTCACATGGTACTTGCGCAGTAAATTTTTAAACTCAATTGTTTTTGAAAAAAAATAAACAAAACACACTTTCATGAATAAAAAACAAACAAACAAACAAAAAAAAAAAACAGGAAATTTAGCACAATTGTTTTGTAAATACCTCACATGTCACACTTTAAAATTGCGCACAGTCGTGGTATGGCGCCAAACTTCAGTACTTAAAAATCTCCATAGGTGACGCTTTAATTTTTTTAAAGCTTACATGTTTAGAGTTACAGAGGAGGTCTTTGGTTACAATTATTGCTCTCGCTCTAACATTCGCCGTGATACCGCACGTATGGTTTGAACGTCGTTTACACATGTGGGCGCGATCTACCTATGCGTTCACTTGTGTGAGAGCTCACGGGGACAGGGGCGCTTTAATTTTTGTTTTATTTTATTACACTTTCCCTTTAAAAACATTTTTTATCACTTTTATTTCTATGACAAGGAATGTAAACATCCCTTATCATAGAAATAGTGCATGACAGATCCTCTTTTTGGAGAGATGTGGCTGGTAAGACTGAAATAAAAAATGTAGTTAAGGATCTCAGGCTTTCCCCAGCTTTGTTTACTTCCACCAGCCACCGTCATAACGTCACGCCTGGGGCTCCGAGAGTCAGAGATTGCAGAGGACCATCTGTCCCTCGGATTTCTCTATGGCTTCCTTCCGGTGCCTTCTTTCTCTGGATCGCCAATTGCCCGGGCGAAACTGTGTAAGCATCAGAGGGTGGCGGGAGGGGGACGTCTGAACAGCCGCTATGATTGTTTTTATGGTGTAGGGAATCGCCGACTGAATATCACCACTGAAAGCCGAGGACGTCAAGACGGCCTGCCATATGGAAGTGGTAAATGAAGTCGCAATTAAATCATCAGTGCAAATCACACTGATTAGTGGCTTTAAAAGCATGCCGAAGTAGTGCAATTTCAAAGCCAGGGCTTAGAGTCAGAAAAAAAAAACACTGCCAAAGTGTCTAGGAGCATTTTGGCAGAAAAAATGTTTGACATGTTTAAATGTGTCTAAAAGGTGCATTAAAGTTGGGTTGACAGGTTTGGACACATTTAAATGTATCAAGCATTTTTTCTGCGGAATGGCACGGCTGGGCAAAGTGACGTATATTTACATCACTTCGACTTTCCCGCCATGTGGGCGCGCGCCCCTGCTGCGAGCTCCGTGACCGGATCAGCGGGACCCGCGGACTCGATGCCTGCAGGTGTGCCGCAATCAGGTCACAGAGCTGCAAAACGGGGAGAGGCCAGTGTAAACAAGCATCTCCCCGTTCTGCCTAGTGACACTGATCGTATGCTCCCCCTCATCGGGAGCAGCGATCAGTGACGTGTCACTTGTAGCCATGCCCCCTAACAGTTAGAATTACTCCCTAGGACACACTTAACCCCTTCCTAGCCCCCTAGTGGTTAGCCCCTTCACTGCCAGTCACATTTATACAGTAATCGGTGCATTTTTATATCGCTGATTGCTGTATAAATGTGAATGGTCCCAAAATAGCATCAAACGTGTCCGATGTGTCCGCCATAATGTTGCAGTCACGATAAAAAAAAATCGCTGATCGCCATTACTAGAAAAAAAAAATTAATAAAAAATACCATAAAACTATCCCCTATTTTGTAGATGCTATAACTTTTGCGCAAACCAAACGCTTATTGCGATTTTTTTTACCAAAAATATGTAGAATACGTATCGGCCTAAACTGAGGAAAAAATTTGCTTTTTTATATATTTTTGGGGGATTTTTATTATAGCAAAAAGTATAAAATATTGAATTTTTTTCAAAATTGTCGCTCTATTTTTTTTATAGCGCAAAAAATACCACCAAAAGAAAGCTCTATTTGTGGTAAAAAAAATGGACATAAATTTTGTTTGGGAACCACGTCGCATGACCGCGCAATTGTCAGTTAAAATTACGCAGTGCCGAATCGAAAAAAGTGGCCCGGTCATTTGGCAGCCAAATGGTCCGGGGCTGATACGGTTAATGAGGATGCATGCATCAGGGGATGATTATCCAAAGACCACTTAAAAAAAACTTAGTATACAATATCTCACAAAAGTAAGTACACCCCTTACATTTTTGTAAATATTTCATTATATCTTTTCATGTGACAACACTGAAGAAATTACACTTTGCTACAATGTAAAGGAGTGTACAGCTTGTATAACACTGTCCTCTCAAAATAACTCAACACACATCCTAATGTCTAAACTGCTGGCAACAAAAGTGAGTAAACCCCCAAGTGAAGTTTCCCGGTGTCATGCGACTCGTTAGTGTTACAAGGTCTTAGGTGTGAATTGGGAGCAGGTGTGTTAAATTTGGTGTTATCGCTCTCACTCTCTCATACTGGTCACTGGAAGTTCAACATAGCAAAGAACTCTGAGGATCTGAAAAAAAAAAAAAGAATTGTTGCTCTACATAAAGATGGCCTAGGCCAGTGATGGCAAACCTTTTTTAACCAGAGTGCCCAAACTGCAACACAAAACCAACTTATTTATTTTTAAAGTGCCAATACTTCAATTAGGCAACACAACAATGATTCAGCTTATGACAGTCCGGTCACCGACTCACCATGAGGTGGGGTACCTCAATAACTAGCCAAGCGGCACTATAGACATCAGTAGCTGTGAATGAGGACCAGCCGCGGTATTACCAATTGCATTAGGTTTATTGAAATACAAAAAATAAAAAAAATTTACCAAAAAGGCCATAAATCCTCCAAACACCATATAAAAAGGATAGACTACATTGTCATCCTAAAAAACACACTCAAGGGCCCAGGCACCATACACATGCGTTCCACTCTCAAACACGTACAGCATAGCCAAAGATGGTTACAAAACAATACCACCTAGGGTTGATCACATAAGAGGGAAGCACATCTCGCCTACCTCCTCCCATTGGGCCCCATACTGTGTTATAATCTTCACTGGGCCATTAGTATTGTTAGCGTGGGTAAATGTAGTCTTAAGGTCAGCTTACACCTTACTGGTTGCTTTTTGCTGGCCCTCCTAAGGGTGCGGTGGGGATATCCTCTCTCCCTGAATCTTTCATAGCGTTCACCCGCTTCACCCCAATAATCACCATCAGTGGAGCAGTTCCTACGAGTCCAAAGAAACTCTTCAACTGGTATGCCCCTTACAAGGGGCCTCAGATAGTGGCAACTTGTGTGCACTAGGGAGAGGGCTGGAACATTCCTGGAGCGTGCGGTCAAGTGCAATTACATCACTGGACGAGCCGTGATGGGTTTCTGAGTAAGCGCACTGGCGATGGCCGCCCCTTTGTCAAGCTCTTCTGATCTCTGCTGATCCTACAAAGCCTGTGTCAGGCTGACAGCGGTTGACAGCTGCTCCCAGCCACAGACGACAGCAGACTCTATGCACACAGCATACCATCATTGGGCCACCATCCTCTGAGTTTTCGTCTATCCCTTAATTGTGGGTTGCTGTGAGTGACGTCCCTTGGAGAAATACCAGCTGAGGATACTTCAGGGATATATATCCAAAGCTTGATCAGACCCTCTAGACGTACGTCTATCAGGGTCCATTGATTTCGGTAAGCCTCCTTTATATTGGTGGTGGTTATTCACATATTCACTCAAGATTGTTTGGATTTATTGCCACAAATAGCCTTATTTGGAGTATGTTTTGCGCATCATTCAACCATCATGAACTATCCTTTTTTGATACTAATACCAGAGACTTTGTGATTGGATTCCCATCATGTTGGACTATTGACATAGAACTCTGGACTATTATTTCTCTTCACAGGGTGTTATCCATTTATTATTTTTTTAGCCCTACCATTTATTTTATTTTATTATTGTATTTGCACCTTTTTGTCTACAGGTTTGGTAGCTGCTCACATTCACTAGCAGCGCGGAATTCTTTGTATATTGTTTCTAAAGCTCTTCTGAGTATAGTTCGTGTGCCCAGAGAGACGACGCTGCGTGCCAGCTGTGGCACGCGTGCCATAGGTTTGCCATCGCTGGCCTAGGCTATAGGAAGACCCTGAAACTGAGCTGCAGCACGGTGGCCAAGACCATACAGCAATTTAACAGGACAGGTTAGACTCAGAACATGCCTTGCCATGGTCGACCATAGAAGTTGAGTGCACGTGCTCAGCATCATATCCAGAGCTTGTCTTTGGAAAATAGACATATGAGTGCTGCCAGCATTGCTGCAAAAGTTGAAGGGGTGGGGGGTCAGCCTGTCAGTGCTCAGACTATACACCACACACTGCATCAACTTGGTCTGCATGGCTGTCCTCCCAGAAGGAAGACTCTTCTAAAGATGATGCACAAGAAAGCCCACAAACAGTTTGCTGAAGACAAGCAGACTAAGGACATGGATTACTGGAATCATGTCCTGTGGTCTGATGAGACCAAGCTAAACTTATTTGGCTCAGAACGTGTCAAGTGTGTGTGGCGGCAACCAGGTGAGCGAGCTACAGTTCATTGAGGGAACCATGAATGCCAACATGTACTGTGACATACTGAAGCAGAGCATGATCCCCTCCCTTCGGAGACTGGGCCGCAGGGCAGTATTACAACATGATAAACGACCCCAGAAACACCTCCAAGATGACCACTGCCTTGCTAAAGAAGCTGAGGGTAAAGGTGATGGACTGGCCAAGCATGTTTACAGATCTAAACCCTATTGAACATCTGTGGGGCATCCTCAAACGGAAGGTGGAGGAGCGCAAGGTCTCTAACATCCACCAGCTCTGTGATGTCGTCATGGAGTAGTGGAAGCGGACTCCAGTGGCAATCTGTGAAGCTCTGGTGAACTCCATGCCCAAGAGGGTTAAGGCAGTGCTGGAAAATAATGCTGGCCACACAAAATATTGACACTTTGGGCCCAGTTTGGACATTTTTACTTAGGGGTGTACTCACTTTTGTTGCCAGTGGTTTAGACATTAATGGCTGTGTGTGGAGTTATTTTGAGGGGACAGAAAATTTACACTGTTCTACAAGCTGTACACGCACTACTTTACATTGTAGCAAAGTGTAATTTCTTCAGTGTTGTCACATGAAAAGATATAATAAAATATTTACAAAAATGTGAGGGGTGTACTCACTTTTGTGAGATACTGTATATATACTGTACAATGGTTACAGGAAAAGCCTTTAAATCTGTCAATTGATATGCATTTCTTGATCCGAATATCAATATTTTTAAAGTGATAGTAAACTGCCAGCAAAAAAAGGAAAAAATTGGGACCCCCTGTAGAATTATGCTGCCACTGACATGGCTCCCCAGCGCTCCATGTTCAATAGGTCTTTCTTCCAGGTTCGGAAGTTCCAGCTGTTGTAATGGGCGAAGCCACGATTCAGTGCATTCGAGTGGGAGCCCCAGCTGCGGCAGAGTGCTCTGAATTCTATATGCCCTAAAATGCAGAGCGTCATTGCGCAGGTGACATCATCTGTTAGTGCCGATGTGCATATCTCCTAAACGGTGTACGTTTAGGAGGTATTCATTGTACCTACAGGTAAGCCCGATTATAAGCTTACCTGTAGGTACAAGTAAAGAGAGGGTCTTTACCACTTTAACAGTTTTTTTTTTTTAAAGATATTTTTATTAGGTTTAAGACAAACCAACAAACAGAAAGAAACATACAAAAAAACAACAACAATACCACCAGACAACCTGGTCATAAACATTAGGCAATACACTCAAACATAGAAAAATAAACTGACATCAGTGCAAAATATAAAGTAGGCACAATGGTAAAAGGCTCAGGTATAATACCGGGATATAGCAAAAGCGGAGGTCCAGACATTAGAGATCCCTGAGGCACGGCCCATCAATGGTCAAGCAAGAGTAGTACAATCAGTGCTGGGAGAGGGTTAGCGAACTAGCCAACCTTCTACCCCAAATTTTGTGAAAGGTTTTGTTCCGTTTCCGGAGTTCAAAAATAGGATTTTTTACTCACCGTAAAATCCTTTTCTCTGAGTTCATGGACCGACACAGCTTCTCTATTGACATAGTGGGTATTATCCATTAATTAGGAGTGACTAGGCAGAAAACTTGTAAAAAGTGTTGCATCACACCTTCTACAGTATCGCCCAGGGGGCGGACCCTCTGGTATATCCCCTCACTCTGCATCTCGCAGATCAGTTCGTCAAAAAGCAGTACAAACTTAAAAAGGAGGGGTGGGTGCTGTGTCGGTCCATGAACTCAGAGAAAAGGATTTTACGGTGAGTAAAAAATCCTATTTACTCTTTCGTTCATGGACCGACACAGCTTCTCTATTGACATAGTGGGATGTCCCAAAGCAGTGTCAGAGAAAAAACGAGGGGTGGTAACAGCATAAAAAATAAACTTCACCCCAAACACAAAACAGCACTCCAACGGAGGAGTTGCAAATCTAAACAGACGCCTGTAAAACTTTGCGGCCGAAAGAGTCATCCAAAGATGCACCTACATCAACTTTGTAGAATTTTGTGAAAGTGTGAGCGGACGACCAAGTCGCTGCTTTACATAATTGGGAAACAGACGCTTGATGTCGGAAAGCCCAAGAGGCACCTATTGCCCTGGTCCAATGCCCGTGACTGGAAAGGGGGGCGCTTGACCCTTTAAGGCGTAAGCCTGGATTACTATCTGTCGGATCCACCTAGAGATGGTGGCCGACGAGACTGCTTGGCCCTTCTTGGGACCAGCCACCGAAACAAACAGTGAGTCTGACTTACGGAACAGGGAAGTAGCAGATATGTATACTCTCAAAGCTCGGACCATGTCCAAGGAATGCAACGTCGACTCCTTAGGATTCGACGGATGAGGACACAAGGATGGAAGTACAATGTCTTCATTGAGATGAAAAGCCAAAACGACTTTCGGAAGAAAGGAAGGCTGCGGCCGCAGCACCACCTTATCCTTGTGGAAAATCAAATAAGGAGCCTTGCAGGACAAGGCTGCCAGCTCAGAGACTCGTCTATCTGACGTAACAGCCACCAAGAAGACCACTTTTTGAGAAAGTGTCAACAGGGGAATATCTCTAATATTCTCAAACAATGCCTTCTGAAGCACCGAGAGGACCAGTGGGGGATGAACCGGAGGGGCCACATGTCGAACCCCCTGCACAAATGTACTCACGATAGAGTGAGTCGCCAGGGGTCGCTGAAAAAAAGACAACCAGGGCAGATATCTGTCCCTTAAACGTACTTAAGGCAAGCCCTTGGTCCACCCCATGCTGTAAAAACAGCAGAATTCTGGAAACCAAATAAGAACGCGGATGCCATTTCATTTCCTCACACATGGAGATGTAGGGCTTCCAAGTGCGGTGATAAACCTTCCTAGAGGACGGTTTCCGAGCACTTCTCATAGTAGAGATTATTAAATCTGATAGGCCCCGGTCTCTCAGTACCAGGTTCTCAATAGCCATGCCGTTAAAGCCAGTGACCGTAAAGCAGGATGGAGTATGGGACCTTGCGATAGCAGGTCCTCCCGTAGTGGTAGATGCCAGGGGACGTCTGTTACCAGACATACTAGATCGGCGTACCAAGGACGCTGAGGCCAATCTGGAGCAATTAGGATCATTGGAATTCCCTCTGCCTCCACTCTGCGGAGCAGAAGAGGAAGAAGCCTTAAGGGAGGGAAGGCATAGATTAGCCGATACTGACCCCACGATACCACCAACGCGTCCGTTGCGTCTGCCCATGAGTCTCTTGACCGGGCCACAAACCTCAATACCTTCCGATTGAGTCGGGAAGCCAGAAGATCTACGTCTGGTGTGCCCCATCTTTGGCAGAGGAGCTGGAACACCTCCGGATGTGTAAGGACCATTCTCCCTGGTCAAGCATTTGGCGACTCAGGTAGTCCGCCTGCCAGTTTTCCACACCCGGAATGTACACGGCCGACAGTGCCGGTACGCTCCTCTCTGCCCACTTCAGGATGCGAGCGACCTCCGATGCTGCAGCTCAACTTCTTGTTCCTCCTTGATGATTGACATATGCCACTGCTGTGGCGTTGTCTGACTGGATCCTGACTGGCCACCCTTGCAGCCTCTGAGACCATCTGAAGAGGCACAGCCTGATCGCCCGGATTTCCAGGACATTGATCGGCAGGCGGGATTCCTCTGGGGTCCAGCGACCCTGCGCCGACTGAACACCCCAGAATACTTTTGCCTCTGAGGAATCCAGAATCAACCCCAGGTACACTAGGCGTTGAGTGGGCACCAATACTGACTTTTTTTGTGTGTAGTATCCAACCACAGTCTTGAAGAGTCTGACAGGTAATGGACACGCTTACCTCTAATTCTGAGCATGAAGGGGCCTTCAGAAGAAGGTCGTCCAAGTAGCCCACGATAGCGATACCCCGCTGTCTTAGAAGTGCCAGAATCGGAGCGAGCACCTTGGTGAACGTCCTGGGTGCTGAAGCAAGGCCAAACAGGAGGGCCACAAACTGATAGTGGTTCTTCCCGATTGCAAATCGCAGAAACCTCTGGTGTCTGGAGTATATGGAAACATGCAGGTATGCGTCCTTGATGTCCAAGGAGGCCAGAAAGTCCCCCGGATGGAGAGCAGTGACTACAGATCGAACCGACTCCATCCGAAATCTTTGTACCTTCACAAAGCAATTGAGGGCCCTGAGATCCAAGATTGGACGAACCCCATCCTTCTTCGGCACAATGAACAGATTTGAGTAAAAACCCTGACCCCATTCCCGTTCTGGAACAACTACCCCGCGTTCCAGCAGACCCTGGACCGCCCCTTACAGGGCCTCCCGACGGGTCGGTAGTAGCTGGAGATTGGAGGTCAAGAATCTGTCTGGTGGACAAGAGAGAAATTCTATCTTGTAGCCTGAGGAGATTACTTTGCAAACCCACCTGTCGGAGACTAGAACTGTCCACTGAGTCGCAAATTTGCGAAGACATCCCCCCACCCAAGAGCTGGGTGGGGGCGGACCTTCATGCGGATGCAGATTTGTCCGCAGGCTTATTGGGTTTGCGGGAGCAAGGACGCTTTTGTCCTTGGGCAGGCGCTTTGTCGGCCTGGGGTCTTTTCCCTGTCGCCCTAGGGGGACGAAAAAAACGCTTGCGTGCAGTAAAGGAGGGCCCCTTGCCCTTGTCATGGCCCCTTACCCTTGCTAGTTTGAGGAAGCAACGTGCTTTTACCTCCTGTGGCATCCTTGATGATGTCATCCATAGAGGCCCCAAAAAGTCTGTCGCCCTTAAAGGGCAGATCCAAAAGGGCCCTCTTGGAAGTCTGGTCCGCAGACCAGCCCTTTAGCCAGATCAGGCGGCGTATTGCTACTGCATAAACCAAAGCTTTTGACAGCAGGGGAATAGTATCCATGTCTGACTCGCAGACAACCCTAAGGCCCTGGACCAACTGGTCGGCCAAAGTTATCTCATCAGGAGGAGCATCTCGCTCCTTTAACCCCTGGAGTAGCAATTTTGCCCATTCAGTAAGTGTCTGAGACTCTAGGGCCCCCACGAATGCCGGGCGTACTGCCGAGCCTACCACTGAGTATAGGTAGTGAGCAAGTGCTTCAGCCTTCTTATCCACAGGGTCTTTGAAAACAGGAGCCCCTTCTACTGGAATTGTGGTAGCTCTATTAAGTCTGGACACCGGAGGGTCCACTATAGGGGAAGAGGTCCATTTCTTCAGAAAACTCTCCTCAAAGGGGTACAGTACCGCAAACTTCTTTGGGGCTGTAAAAACCCTTAGTGGGTTCTCCCATTCCTTGTATAAGAGCTTATCAAAATAAGACACACAAGGAAACACCCTAGCAGTGCGGGCAGGTTTACGTAACCCAAAGGGGACCGGAGTCTCTGCTGCTTCTGCAGTATTTTCCACTTTTAGCGTATCCCGCACTGCAGTAATAAGGTCAGATACCAAAGCCTTCTCGCGTACTGACCTGGACTTGGAGTCATCCTCACTGTCCAATCGGTCACGGTCTGCAGTCTCTGATGCGTCAGAATCTGGGCCATGGAGCCGTAGCTGGACCTGGTTCTGCATCAGAAATATCCCCAGAAGATTGCAGGGTACAGGGGCGTATACTACCCCCTGTATTCCCGTGTGCTTCCACCCTGGCAGCAAAAGCCTCTAGGATTGCCGACATAGACACCTCAGGGGCACCAGCTGCTAAATCTGTTGTTTCAGGGGAGAAAACATCTGGCTCAGATGCCATGCTGACCACGCGCTGACACCCCCAGGGCTCCAGGCAAGATATCAATAGGCCACCCTCCTGTGCTGCAGAGATGCTGGGTCACCCAGAGGACTCGCTACCCTTGGATTGGTACCGATATGCTGCCGTGTGCTGCGCCTGTGATACTGTCCCACCGCTGCTGTGTCAGTCTGCTTTTATCAGCGCTTCCTGTGAGAATTTTTCGCGCCAGTGTAATGCACCCTAGAGACCGGAGACTCTCGCAAAATGGCCACCAAACGGCTGTATGGAAGATAATGTGGGCTGTAAGAAAATGGTCGCCGAGCCGAAGATAGAGGCCAAAAGCAGCCGTAGACCACAAAAAGATAGCCGCCGAATGGTATATACATACAGCGTGAATCATAACAAACATGGCCGCCGATCAGTCGATAGAGGCCAGTGGGTATTGAACTACAAGAAAATGGTGCCAAGTGGCGATATATAACTATAGGCGCAAAACCACAGGAAAATGGCCGCCGGGCAGTCACTAGAGGCCGAAACAGGCATGGACCACCGCAAAATGGCCACCGACAGCATGAGGGGGAAGCACATACAGGTAAGCAGAAATTAAATTTCTTTTAAATGCTAGTTACAGCCAGCCTCGCTCCAGTGGAACCCCTTAGGTGACCCCCAGCACCCAGCAACCTTAGCCAGAAGCCCAGGGAGGAGGGAAAGGCAGGGAGAGAGGGAAGAAAGGGGCCACAACCACTTACTTGGTCTCTCCAGGAATGTCCAGCCAAATCACCCAGCCGAGGCAGGGGAGTTTACTTACCTATCCTGCATGTATCATGCTGGAAGACATTCCAAACAGATCATCGTCCGATGCAAGCCCTGGAGCGTAGGCTCATCGGCCACCCGTCGGGCATGTCGTAGAAAACCGAGCGCGTAGCTAGGGTCGGCACACGCTCGAATGCCGAAACTGGGGAGACTACAAGGATAGAGGATCCAGCCTGTCACCCAGTCGGCAGTTGATCGAAGATCGCAGGAAACAAAAAAAGTGTAGCAAAATATATTTTTCCCCCCGGACCAATGGGCCCGAAGGGAGCAATGTCCTACTCCTTGCTAGACAGAAAAAAAACTCATCTGCGAGATGCAGAGTGAGGGAATATATACCAGAGGGTCCGCCCCCTGGGCGGTACTGTAGAAGGTGTGATGCAACACTTTTTACAAGTTTTCTGCCTAGTCACTCCTAATTAACGGATAATACCCACTATGTCAATAGAGAAGCTGTGTCGGTCCATGAACGAAAGAGTAAGTAAGTTTATACAGTGGGATAGCGTCATTAAGTTTTACGTTTTAACCAGAGGGATTTCAGAGAGGTCTGTGCGCCCTTCCAGGACAGTAAAACAGCTTTTTTTTAACATAGAAGAAGAGTATACGGAGCAGTCTCTTGGCATGTGATAGGTGTAATTCGTCAAAAATGCCTAATAGGCAGTTCTTGGGGTGGATTATGTTTGGGAGGCCTAGCGCAGATGAGATGAAAGCACCCACTTCTTCCCAGAAGTCCCGGCCTACCGGGCATGACCAGAAGCAGTGAAAGAAATTGGCCTCTTTGCCACAGCCGTGGAAACAGGCAGCCGAGGGCAGGAGACCCATCTTGTGTAACCTAGCCGGTGTGAGGTGGGTTTAATGAAAAATTTTGACCTGTATGATACAGTCCCGGGAAGCAACAGAGGTTTTATACGTATCACTAAATTCTGACCAGTCCTCGTCTACCAGGGAGATGTCCAGAGAGGTCCATTTTACCTGAGCTTTGTGAAACCTGGGGTTAAAGTCAGTCATTAGGGTTGCATAATAGGTGGAGACAGGTTTAGTGGGATCTGGCTGTCTGAGCAGTTTTTCCAATGGGGGCAGGTCAGTGGGATCATCCAGGGAGTCAAACTTGGCACAAATAGCGTGCCTGATCTGGTAGTAATAAAATAGGTACGATCTTGGTAGATCGAAGTCTAAATGTAGCTGAGAAAAAGATTTAAAGCCCTGAGCGTTGTACAGGTGGCATAAATATTTAACCCCCCTGGAGTACCAGCGGTTGGGATCGGGAAGGGAGTATAGTTCCTGAAGATTAGGGTTAAACCACTGGGGGATGTTGGAAGATTTCAGCCAGGTGTGCCTGGATACTTTTGTGACAATATAACGGAAAGAGGAAAGGGAAGTGGCAAGTAGGGAGGTTTCCGGGGCGATCGGGGACCCGGCGTCTGTAGATAATATGTAGGGTTTCCAGGGAAGATGCGATGGCTCTCTCCATGGAGGTACAGGCATTGGCCGGAACCGGACACAGCCAATCGTGGATGTGCACCAACTGGGATGCCAAATAATATAGAAAGAAGTTGGGAAATGCCAGGCCTGCCAAGTGCGCTGGCAACCGTAGTGTTTCAAGTGCTACCTTGGGGGAGCCACCCTTCCACAGGAAAGTAGTACATATTGAATCTATGCGTTTAAAAATAGATTTAGGTATTTTGCAAGGGGAATTGGCAAGAATATAGAGTAATCTACCACTTTAACAGTTTAACGCAATATGGGATTGTTATAGGTGGAACTTTCTGGGAGGATACAAGTTTCATTATTGTTTGGCCTCTACAGATAAATGAGTGAGCATAACTAAATATCTGCATCATGAGTTCCGGTATCCAGAGACAGCAGGGGTGATCAGATTACTGTAGCTGTACTTAGGAAACTGAAAGCAGGCTGTACAAGATTAAAGTAAGATTTATTAATAATGAAGCAAAAACCCAGCACCCAAACACCAGCAAACAGAATTCACAGCAAAACAAGATTTACTGTGCATGAACCATAGACCCAAGAGACAAAATAGCCAACTAGCAACCTAACTATAATACAAGATCTACAAGGGGAACACGGATAAACCAGGTAAGACAGGATATGCAAGGAGATTGATCAAGGAGGAGGCCAGAACTGGGATCAGTAACAAAGGTAGCAGATCTAAAGAAGCAGGGTACAGGATGCAGGTACTAGAACTAGGGGTGCACCGAATGAAAATTTTGGTGCGGAAACCAAAAATGAAGGATGCACTTTGCCGAAAACCAAAAATGAAAATTACAGTTTTTAAAAAATACTTATATTTTTATATAGAAAAATGTATTATATTCAACTTTTTAAATAATATCAATTTAAATTAATATGAATTTATTGTTGGCCATTATTGGCACCTTTAGTACAAGAAAGGTCAAGAAAAATGCAGTCTTTAACTATCTCTTTTATTAGGTCCACAGTCTCTAACCATCTCTTGTATCATGTCTGCAGTCTCTTACACACTTCTAATAGTATTGGCAAAATTTCCATTCGGTGCCCCTCTAGCAGACATGGTACAGGAGATCAATGCAGCCTCACCAGTGCCCGTCATATGCAGCCTGCCTGCACCCAGCAGCCTCACCAGTGCCAGTGGATGCAGCCTACCTGTGCCCAGCAGCCTCCCCAGTGCCTGTGGATGCAGCCTGCCTGGATCAGAGCGACCATCTCCTTGTGTCATGGAGCGGATTTGAATTGCCTGGGCCGCAGTAACAATGTCCCGCCTCCTGTGATCACGTCATACTGATTCAATTGGATCAGTGTGTCGTCTATAACAAAAGGCGAGACATTGTTACTGCGGTTCGTGCAATTCAGCTCTGTGACAAACGGAGATCGCGGTGAGGAGGAGGAGGGGGTGGAAGACTGGGCATGTCAGGATGACACTCAGGCAATGGGCGGCAACAACCCTGCAGGTAGAAGTGGCTGTTTTTAGAAAGCAGACTTTGTGTATTTCAAAAACCTAGGTACCAGCCTGTTCTGCTAGAGAGTCCTGTCCAGATCAGCATGAGTAAAAACACTGCAACGTCTGTATATGAGACCCAAAGCCCTCATAGTAGCAGTGCTGGAGGTATAGCAGGAGCTATACTATCTGGCCTGAAAATATAAATATTAAAGAAATTAACCTGATATTGATATTTCGAAAAGAATTCCAGTATAAGTGTAACTAATCTTAAAAATGCTCCCTCCACCCTTGCATACTTGGTTATTTTGAGCCCACTTCGGTCTGGTCGTGTGATCTCCCACATGTCAGCCAGAGCCGGCTGCAGGAGACAGGAGAGCACACTCAACAATGGCTGTCAGTGCCTGGGAGTGGTGACATCACCCATAGGCTCACTATGGCCCATCCGCTGTCTGCCCTCTCTCTTCTGCCCTGCAACTTTTACTAGCTGATAGAGAGCCGGTGTCCTGCCGAAAAAGTTTCCCCGGCGGAAAAGGACCCCCCTGTACTGCGCAGGCGCGGTGCTTGCGCAGTACGAACCTCAACTGAGCATCTGAAAATAGCCAAACATGTAGAGCTGAGAGTCAGCTCTACACGGCGCCTGCGCAATGACCATGACACATGCCGCACGCTCCCGATGCTAGTGCTACTCTGCAAGGGGCGGGGTTGATTTTAGCAATAAAGTACACGCCTTAGCGGGCCGTGTTGATGGGCGGGTTTTGCAATTGCAAAATCCGCCCATCGACATTGCAAAATTCGGCCTTCATTTGTTTTAACACGCTCCGCTAAGACGTGTCTTATTGCTAAAATTACCCCCGCCCCTTGCAGAGTAGCACTAGCATCGGGAGCATGTGGCATGTGTCAGTCATTGCGCAGGAGTCGTGTAGAGCTGACTCTCAGCTCTACATCTTCGGCTATTTTTGGAGACTCAGTTAAGGTTCGTACTGTGCAAGCGCCAGCCTGCGCATTACGGGGGGAACTTATTCGGCAGAACACCGGATTACATAACTAGTGGCCTAAAACATAAATATCAGTATACAGGTCTTCCTTACGAAGGTTAGTCAGCATAGGTGTTAGGAGGGAGGGAGCATTTTTATGATTAGTTAGGTTTTTCCAAGAATTCTACTTTAAAGTGGCATACACCTGAAACATAATTTTTTTTTACACTGCAGTTAAAAAAAAAAAATACTTAGAAAGTTATGTTTTAAGTGGCATTTTACCAACATTAAAACAAGTTACTTGAATAGCTGTGCTTCCAAAACATGGAGGGGAGAAAATCTGGAATCTAAAAAACAGAATAAATATGTTTTACTAGATTATTCCCATGGTGCCTTGCTCACAGATCCTATTCATATAAAATCACTGTTTATGTATAGGTAGCAAGACAAGATGGTAATTGTAGCAACACATTTCTAAACTTAAAAGCATAAAAGTATTTGTGAATTATAAAATCAAACAAAGATAAAAAATGGCACAAGAAGCAAACTGATGCCAAAATTAGTTAGGCTATTCCAGGTATAAATGGCACTGAGGTAGGTTTCAGAATTGGTTCTTGAAAATCCAGTATGTACTTGCTGACTGAGCCATAGAGGGGAAAAGAGGCAAAATACAAGAATTTAGTTTCTCACGGATATGAACAAACGGTGCATTAAAAGAGCAACAATGCACTTGTTTATTTTAGTAATGCGACGGTCGAATAATTGTGTTTCAGCAGCGCTCTAAACAATGATTTTATATCAGCCAATTGGCTGTGCTTCATATGCTTACCCAATAACTGGATGCTTAAATCCCAGTTTTTTCGTGGCATCTTCAATTTCCTTTTCCAGCCAAGGCTGAGGTCTGATCAAATACTTGACAAACTGCGAAACCCACCAAACAGCCGGGTCACCATGTAAACGCATCAATCGATCTGCGAGGTCTTCCGGTACTCCAAGTGGCAGGTAAGGAGGCCTTGGATGGAGACTGTCAACAATTGGCAACTCCACAACTTGAACATCTTTGTCATTTGCTTCACCTGTATCAGAGAAAAATGAATTTCCTTCAACATGATATAAAAAGAGAAGACACAAGGGAAAGCTTTGCCCACTTCACTTGAGTTTCTCAATGTTCTATTCTGTTTAGTCACATCTTGTGTGATACTGCAACAACTAATATAATTTCCGTTGGTATCCTGAAGAGTATATGAAAAGGAGAGGCAACAAGTGGACATATGAGTCCCAACTGTTTTGTTTTTGTAAAAGCTTCAGGGTTCAAAAGTACCGTATTCTTTAAATTGCCAAATGAGAACATTGTGGATTTAAAAAAAAAAGATCTGCTAAAATTATAACGGGACCCATCAGTGGCCAAGACAAAAAACATGGGATAGATCTCTTCAAATCTAAACTAAAGGAAATAATCACTGCCAAATTTAGAGGTTCAACTTTTCTTTATATGTATGAATGGCTTGTATATTACGGTACTTAACGTTAATGCTTCAACATCTTCATTTATTGCCGTCCCATTTGAAGAAATACTGCAAGTCAACAGGTGGCTTGCAGTTGCAAAAGAGCAGACAAAAATGCCAATTCCCCTCTTCTCTCTATGAGATTGCAGGTTGAGTTTGCATTATCTGCAGAATCATGGAAAATAGGCCCAATAGCTGTATTTTCATATTTATTATCCCAAACCCTATCCCACTAGTTGATATTGGCAAAAAGGTAAAAATAAACAGTATATTTCCCTCTACATTTATTTCAGTGAAACTGGCAACTGTGTTCTCCACTCCATGTAGCAGGATATATGGGGAAACTCTGGTCAAATGTGTCTGCTAAAACTTTTAGAAAACCTGCACAGAGAGATAAGGATGTTGCCATTGCAGAACAATACAAATTGCCTGGCTTTCTCTGGCTTCAGTTCTCTGGGTCACGGGAGAAGAAAAGTAATTGTACTCCTGTAACCCACAAGAGAAGTATAGCCAAAAATGCTTTGGCCATACTTGTCTTTTAGGAATGACATTTAAACATACATTTGTCAGTCAAGAATGAAAGCAACGCCCAAACAAGCTTACAATCTAAAAAAAATTCCGGAGACTTCAAACTTATCATTAGAAACAATGCCCAATTACAAAAATATGAACCCAAATAAAGTATTGCTTGCTAAAAAAAGGAAAAGATTAACAAATGAAAAGTCACTATAAATGTTTTTTAAAGAGCTGCACTCACAAAAATAAAACAGAGAAGTTAACAATCTTTGGATTTTACCACCTTAAAAGCGGAACTATACCCACCTTGGTTCCAGCAATGCAACATCCTGTAGCTCCCTACTGACATCTTCGACCAGCTCCGGGTATGCCAGCCGCATGGGAAAGACATCACTACCGCGCATGTGTGGGAGTTCTGTCGGCTTCAGTATTGCGTGCGCAGCTCACTCTACAGGGGCAGAAAGGCAGGTAGGTACTTTTAATGCAGAAGAGACAAAGCATGCCTTTTCTGTATTAAAAATCCTGCCTGTTCCCCAATTTTTATTTAATATCTAAAGTTCCACTTTAAACATCCATTGCTATGAAAAAACAACAAAAATTAGAACCTTCCCTTAACCACTTCTCTATTGTGCACTAAAACCCCCTTCTTACCCAGACCAATTTTCAGCTTTTGGTGCTCTCACAATTTGAATGACCATTACTCAGTCATGCAACACTGTACCCAAATAAAATTTGCGTCCTTTTTTTCACACAAATAGAGCTTTCTTTTGGTGGTATTTAATCACTAGTGGGTTTTTTATATTTTGTGCTAGAAATAAAAAAAGACAGTCAATTTTGAGAAAATTTGCCTTTTTCTTTGTTTCTGTCATAAAAGCTAGCAAAATTAGTAATTTTTCTTTGGCCAAAATTTATACTGCTTCATATCTTTGGTAAAAATAACCCAAATTAGTGTATATTATTTGGTCTTTGTGAAAGTTAGAGAGTCTACCAACTATGGTGCCAATCCCTGAAAATTGATCAATCTGATTACACTTGAAGTACTGACGGCCTATCTAATTTCTTGAGATACGAACAAGTCATAAAAGTACAAATACCCCCCAAATGACCCCTTTTTAGAAAGTAGACACTCCAAGGTATTAAGTAAGTAGCATGGTGAGTGTTTTTAAGTTGGAATTTTTTCCCACAATTCTTTGCAAAATTAATTATTTATTTATTTTACAAAATTGTCATATTAACTGGTTATTTCTCTCACAGAGCATATGCATACAACAAATTACACCCCAAAATATATTCTGCTACTCCTCCTGAGTATGGGGATACCACACGTGTGGGACTTTTACACAGCCTGGCCACATACAAAGGCCCAACATTCAAGTAGCACCATCAGGCGATCTACGAGCATAAATTGCACATCTCATTTATCAACCACCTATTACACTTTTGAAGGCCCTGGAGCACCAGGACAATGGAATTGCCCACAAAATGACCCCATTTTGGAAAGCCAACACTCCAACGTATAATCTATGAGGCATACTGTGTCTTTTGAACGGTTATTTTTTTTCCAGAAGTTTTTGGAAAATGTGGAAAAAAAATGAAAACGCATTATATTTACACAAAGTTGTCCATTTATAAGATATTTCCAACACATAGCAAATGCATAGCAAAAATGACACCCCAAAATACATTTGGCTACTCCTCCTGAGTATGGGGATACCACGTGTGAGACTTTTACATAGCTTGGCCACATACAGAGGCCCAACATTCAAGTAGCACCATCAGGCGTTCTAGGAGCATACATTACATATATAATTTCCTGGCAACCCATCATTTTTGAAGGCCCTTCATATTTCTAACACATAGCATGCACATACCAATTATTACAATCCAAAATAAATTCTATTGCGGAAAGGGTAAAAAAAAAGTATTACCTGTGCTTTTAGTAGTGTCCACAGAAGAGAGCATTGGTCCAGGCAGCAGTCGGGGATGTGCTTAGCGACAGCAATAGTAATTATCCAGGCAGCAGGCAGGAATATTGTCTATGGTCAGCACAAGGATATTGTCAGCACAGCCAAAGCATTTGTCCATAGAAATTGTCCAGGCAGAGACAGCCAGCACAGCCATATTCTTGGTCCTGGTTCACCGTTACCTGCAGACACTCATTGTACCGCGCTCCAGCCCTTCATAAACATACTGCCTCTTGCTACAGCTAATTATTTGCATAGTGCAGGTAGCAGGCAGTGGTGTGGTCCATTCATGCGGCAGGCAAAGGTATGATGGCAGTAAGTCAGCAGCAGGCTGAGGGCGGCAACCGGGTAAGACCTGTGCACAGGGGCACAGGGGTAGAGGCTTCGACCCACCCAAATCTCTATTAAGCCTCCGGACTCCAGACCCTAATCTGGAAATTAAACCCAGAGAAAACTAAAAAAATAGTTTTCTCCATCCGGAAAAATTATTCTGGAGCCCCTCACATATGTGAGACCCTTGTGTACTACAGTAGCAGGGCAACAGATCAGTCCAAGCGGTAGGCAAAAGCATAGTCCATAAAACAGGCCTGGGTCAGTTCACGTGGAAGCAGTCCAAATGGTAGGCAGAGGCATAATCACAAAACAGGCCAGGGTCAGTTCACGTGGAAGCATAGTCACAAAACAAACCAGGGTCAGTTTACGTGGAAGCAGTCCAAACAGTAGGCAGAGGCATAGTCAAAAAGCAGGCATGGGTCAGTTCATGTGGAAGGCAGTGGCATGGTTTGGGGAAGCATGGAAAAATGGTCAGCACAGATTATGGTAATGGGGGAAATGGTTAAAAATATGGGCTAATATTTTAGGGATGTGTGATAAAATTCGAAGCATTCACCAATGCAAAGGCCAGGTTGGGAGGGACACCGGGAACAATGGTAGCTGGTATCTTTTCGAAGTCCTCCTTTGCTGCACACGTGACATCTTTTTTGCCGTCTTCGGCCTGCTTCGGATGGTGGGATGCTGTACGGGAAGTGCCGTTCATGAAGTCTAACAGCATCAGAGCGAAGGTTTTCTGGGGGGGTTCTTTGTTGATAGATGAGGGACGTGACTAATTCTTCTGAGAATAGTAGGAAGGGGGCTGGGTTGTCTGTGGATTTGGTGTAGACTATGTAGGAATTATAAATGGCCAAATGGATCAGATAAATTGCTACCTTCTTGTACCAGAATCGGGACCTCCTAATGGACAAATAGGGCTGAATCATTTGGTCGTTGAAATCCACCCCCCCATGTAGAGATTATAGTCCTGGACACATGTCGGCTTTTCAATGGGACCTCGTCGTCTTCGCTAAACTACCACTGCAGTGTCATCATGAATGGTGGGACATCATGTGCACGTCCCTGTTATCCTTCCACCTCAAGGCCAGCACTTCGTCGCACCTCAGTGTTGCTCTTTCCCCCCTTCGCAGCTTTTTGTTCACAATTGATTGTGGGAAGCCCTTCCTATTTTTCCTGGAGGTTCCGCAGGCCAGGGTTTTTTCGAGGTACAAGTGTCTGAAAAGGGGCAGGCTGGTATAAAAGTTGTCAAGGTATATATGATATCCTTTTTTTAGAAGTGGGTAAGCCAGGTCCCATACAATTTTTCCAGCTGTGCCCATGTAGGCCAGGCACTCAGGGGGCTGGAGCTGGGAATCTTTTCCTTCATATATGCGGAACGCATAAAGATATCCCGTGGCGCTCTCACATAATTTGTAAAATTTTACTCCATATTTGGCCTTTTTGCTAGGAATATATTTTTTCATTCCTAGCCGGCCTGAAAAGGGTACCAGGGACTCATCCACACATATATGTTTCTCGGGGACATAGAGTTCTGAAAATCGATTGGAAAGGAAATTTATCAGTGGGCAAAGTTTATACAGCTTATCGGAATCTGGATGATTGCGGGGAGGGCACTGGGTGTTGTCATTAAAATGAAAGAATCTCATTATCTCATATCGGGTCCTTAGCATTACGTAAGAATACATGGGCATGTGGTAGATGGGTTTGATGGACCAATAGGCATGGCCTTGATTTTTTTTGTAAGCCCCATGTTTATGGTGAGGCCCAAAAACAATTTTAACTCCTCGAAATTCAAATCTCTCCATTCAAATGGACGGGCATAAGATGATTGGGGGTTGTTGGCAATATACTGCTGGGCATATAAGTTTGTCTGGTCCACAATGAACTGCAGAATAGTGTCGGGAAAAAAAAGTTGAAATAATCAATCTCTATGAAATTTTGGGTGTTGGCCTGCACACCTGGCTGTGCTGTGAAAGGGGGAATAATTGGTGATCCCGAGTTGGAAGGCAGCCATGTTGGGTTGGCAAGACCATCTGGCATGTATGTAGCCCTGGCTCTTGGGGGACGTGACACTCCAGTAGTTGGGGGAGTTAAATTTCCTGTGCTGGTATTCGGGTGTGATGTGGCCTGGTTTCCAGAGTGCCGTGCCCTTTTAGGAGGGACCCATTCTTCATCCGAATCGTTACTATATTCGATCGGTTCAAATTCCAAATTTGATTCGGAATCAGGATTGGAATCTGATGAGAACTCCCCGGTGCTCTCATCAGTCATGGAGAGGATCTGGAACGCCTCCTCACTGATATAGACTCTATTAGACATGGCTGTGTGGCGGGTAGCTGTGCGACAGGTGACAGATGGGTGGCAGGTGACAATCACTGATGGGCTGTGCGATGGGTGGTAGGTGACTTTCACTGATAGGTGATGATGGTGTGACGGGAGATGGTCACTAATGGGTGACAGGCGATGGTCACTGATGGGTGACAGGCCACGGACGGTGACGGGTGATGGTCACAGATGGGTGACGGCACGGTCACTGATGGGCGATGGGTGACAGGGCACGGTCACTGATGGGTGACGGTTGCACCGCTGATGGTCACTGATGGAAGTCTCTTATGTGACAGGTGCACTTATGGGGTGACTGTTGGGTGACAGATGACAATTGGGGGAGATGATGGGACAGATGTGGTGTTGGTGCAGACACTACTAAACATAGATCTGTAACTCACTGCTTCCGGGCTCTTCTCTCCTCACACTGGAAACTGTGTGAAGAGAGAAGAGCTGGCAACAGTTCGTTACAAATCTTTTGTTTACATTTAGTGATCAGGCTGTGTCCCCCTAGGAGGTTGGTGATCTGTATATTTGAAAGCGATATCTTTACTCTTAATATTTTATTATTCATTATTTTCTTCAGCTTTCCTATGCTGGAGACCCTTGATGCTTACTCATCACTATTATTTTCAATTACAGACTACCTATATACCCCCTGCTTCTATGTCCTGTATGGGAACACCTACTCCCTCATGACATAACGGGAATCTTTGATTCACGGTCTGGCCCCTCCGGTCCAAGACTGTGTGACATGGCGCGTATCTATGGTCTGGGTTAAGCCTGGTGGTTCTACACTGAAATATATTTCTTATATCCACTATAATTTTGCTTATAATGTTTTCTTTTTATTTCATAGTTACGTGACAACTTAATTCTTCCACTCTATGTCCATTGAAAATCTATACATATATATATATATATATATATATATATATATATATATATATATATATATATATATATATATAGCTCCTGAAGAAGCGGATTCTGTTTTTGAATCACAACGTGAAACATGTAGAGCATAGCATATTATGTATGTATGTATGTATTATGTATGTACATTTGTATTCTTGTCCATTGATTGTAATGGTATGATACATGGAAATGTCACGGCATTACTATTATTTCTATGAAATGCCAAAATAATTGTTTCTATATATATATATATTTTTGTAATAAAACCCCCTTTTTTACTACTTACTTTCAACTGGTCATCAGTTAGCATAAGGTGCCAACATAGTCCACCCCAGCCTCATCCTGTTCTCTATACAACAGGCTGTGAATGGATCACAGCCGATCACATAGTACACAGCCTATCGTCGGTGACGAGCAGTGTTCCCGGGAACACGCTGCCACCGACGGACACGCGCAGCGCGTCAAATGGTGCAATACCATCCGTGATCAGCCGTGACTTTAACATGGCCGATCACGTGGTAAACCGCACTTGCCGGCGGCTGTTCACCCAGGTCGGTCTCTGTGACACGCCGCCTACAGTAGAGGGATGCGCGCACGCGATCGCGCACAATCCCTGTTTAAAGGGACGACATCATATGACGTCCTATCAGAACGAGTGTCTTCCGCCCGCCGTCATTTGACGGTGGGCGGTGGACAACTGGTTAAACACACAAATAATGTTAAGGCTTGAAGATTAGTTAAACCCCCAAACAATAAATATTTTCTGAAAGCAGACAAGCAGAGACCCTGGAGAATAAAATAAATAGTGGTAGTTCCAATTTATGTAACACGATATATTGCACAATTTATCTAGCACACGTTTAAGGTAAAAAAATATATATACTACAGTTAATTTTGGGGCATACAAACAACTAAATTTTTGGTAAAATATAAAGGATGAGGCTGCCCTGAGTAAATGGATAACCAACATGTCAAGCATTAAAATTGCACCAGCCTGCAAAATGATGATGAACTATGGTACCCTATATTTTCCCATAGGCAACACTTTAAAAGCACCTACAGGTTATTACTTTAGAGTGAACCAAAAATATTTGCCCTAGAATGAATCACTCCGGCGTGCACAGTGATAGGTCAAGTGCTGTGCAAGTGATGTGTTCGTACATAGGCGTCCTTGTTGGGTGTGTTTACGTTTCTATGTGTACGTAGTTCTCTTTAATGAGATATCAGGGGTCTCTTAGACACACTGGGGCACACTTTCAGAGCATCACAGAAAGCCTGTAGCAACTGAAGCATGTGTAAACCTCATGCTGTATGACATGTCATGGACTACAAAAGGGGTTAACAGATCCATAGACCATGTAAAATGTCTAAAAGTGTGTGTAAATCTTTGCCAACAACTTAATTTAACTTTTGCTGCGTGAATATACCACTAAAAATATTATTTAAACATCTGACCAATCAGTGAAAAAAATAAAAATTAAGACCCTGCCAGAAATCCAGTGAGCCTATGACTTCCTGTACACTTTGTTTGGGCTGAACATCTAACAATAAGCAGTGCATCAGCCCTGCTCAGTTTTCTCTATAGACCACAGGGCACCCCCCCCCCCATGTTCTGTACGTGTGGAGAGGGGGAAATATCCTGTAGTCTCAATACCCTTCCCTAAAGCCCCGTACACACGATCGGTTTAACTGATGAAAACCGTCCGATGGATTGTTTTCATCAGACAAACCGATCGTGTATGGGACCCATCGGTCTTTTTCCATCGGTTTTAAAAAATAGAACATGTTTTAAAATTATCCGATGGATAAAAAACCGATAGCAAATTCCGATCATCTGTGGGCAAGTCCATCGGATAAAAAAACCCACGCTGCCGATTTTGCAGGTTTTCCTACTTACAAAGCATGTAGAGGTCTGTAATTTTTATCATAGGTACTCTTCAACTGTGAGAGACGGAATCTAAAACAAAAATCTAGAAAATCATATTGTATGATTTTTAAATAATTCATTTGCATTGTATTGCATGACATATGTATTTGATCACCTACCAACCAGTAAGAATTTTGGCTCTCACAGACCTGTTATTTTTTCTTTAAGAAGCCCTCCTGTTCTCCACTCATTACCTGTATTAACTGCACCTGTTTGAACTCGTTACCTGTATAAAAAACACCTGTCCACACACTCAGACTCCAACCTCTCCACAATGGCCAAGACCAGAGAGCTATGTAAGAACATCAGGGATAAAATTGTAGACCTGCACAAGGCTGGGATGGGCTACAGGACAATAGGCAAGTAGCTTGGTGAGAAGGCAACAACTGTTGGTGCAATTATTAGAAAATGGAAGAAGTTCAATATGATGGTCAATCTCCCTCGGTCTGGGGCTCCATGCAAGATCTATCCTCGTGGGGTTATCAATGATCATGAGGAAGGTGAGGGATCAGCCCAGAACTACACGGCAGGACCTGGTCAATGACCTGAAGAGAGCTGGGACCACAGTCTCAAAGAAAACCATTAGTAACACACTATGCCGTCATGGATTAAAATCCTGCAGCGCACGCAAGGTCCCCCTGCTCAAGCCAGCGCATGTCCAGGCCCATCTGAAGTTTGCCAATGACCATCTGGATGATCCAGGGGAGGAATGGGAGACAAAAATAGAGCTTTTTGGTCTAAACTCCACTCGCCGTGTTTGGAGGAAGAAGGATGAGTACAACCCCAAGAACACCATCCCAACCGTAAAGCATGGAGGTGGAAACATAATTTTTGGGGATGCTTTTTTGCAAAGGGGACAGGACGGCTGCACCGTATTAAGGGGAGGATGGATGGGGCCATGTATCGCGAGATTTTGGCCAACAACCTCCTTCCCCTCAGTAAGAGCATTGAAGATGGGTCGTGGCTGGGTCTTCCAGCATGACAACGACCCGAAACACACAGCCAGGGCAACTAAGGAGTGGCTCCGTAAGAAGCAACTCAAGGTCCTGGAGTGGCCTAGCCAGTCTCCAGACCTGAACCCAATAGAAAATCTTTGGAGGGAGCTGAAAGTCTGTATTGCCCAGCGACAGCCCCGAAACCTGAAGGATCTGGAGAAGCTCTGGATGGAGGAGTGGGCCAAAATCCCTGCTGCAGTGTGCGCAAACCTGGTCAAGAACTACAGGAAACGTATGATCTCTGTAAGGTTTCTGTACCAAATATTAAGTTCTGCTTTTCTGAGGTATCAAATACTTATGTCATGCAATAAAATGCTAATTAATTACTTAAAAATCATACAATGTGATTTTCTGGATTTTTGTTTTAGATTCCGCCTCTCACAGTTGGAGTACGTATGATAAAAATGACAGACCTCTACATGCTTTGTAAGTAGGAAAACCTGCAAAATCGGCAGTGTATCAAATACTTGTTCTCCCCACTGTATATAAACAGCTAACTAGCGAGGACACAAATATTGAAGCCAATTAATCAAATCTATGAGCCAAAAGATATTTGAAGGAAGCCAAGAAAGAACGGTTTTAATTAATTGCATTTATTCAGGAACTGCATTGCATTCATTAGAAGATAATAAGCGACTGCTTTGTTTCCCTACCAACGAAACAAAAATATTGACTTCAGGTCACACGTGTCGAGCACTTAACAAGGTCAATATTGCATCAAATTTAGCAGCGTCGGTTACCTTTACAATAACTATTTCTATACATTTTTTATGTATATATATATACTGTATATATATATATATATATATATATATATATATATATACTGTATATATATATATATATATATATATATATATATATTACACACACACACCTACATATATATATATATATATATATATATATATATATATATATATATATATATATATATATACACACACATACAGACACACAGTGTCTTGAAAAATTATTCATACCCCTTAAAAGTTTCCACATTTTGTCATGTTACAACCAAAAACGTTAATGCATTTTATTGGGATTTTATGTGCTAGAGCAACACAAAGTGGCACATAATTGTCAAGTGGAAGAAAAACGATAAATGATTCTTATTTTTTTTTTACAAATAACTGAAACGTGCGGCGTGCATTTGTATTCAGCCCCCTTTACGCCAATACCCCGGACTAATATCTAGTAAAATCCAATTGCCTTCAGAAGTCACCCAATTAGTAAATAGAGTCCACCTGTGTGTAGTTTAACAAATCTCTGAGGGTTTCACAGGACAGCTGTATGTATACCGAGATTAGAGAACCTTAGTAAACAAACAGCATCATGAAGGCCAATGAACACACCAGACAGGTCCGGGATAAAGTTGTGGAGAAGTTTAAAGCAGGATTAGGTTTTAAAAAAATATATCCAAAGCTTTGAACATCTCACGGAGCACTGTTCAATCCATCAATGCGAAAATGGAAAGAGTATGGCACAACTGCGAACCTACCAGGACATGGCCGTCCACCTAAACTGACAGGCCAGGCAAGGAGAGCATTAATCACAGAGACCCATGATAACTGGAGGAGCTGCAGAGATCCACAGCTCAGGTGGGAGAGTCGACAGGACAACTATTAATTAGTCGTGCACGCCACAAATCTGGCCTTTATGAAAGCGTGGCAAGAAGAAAGCCATTGTTAAAAGAAAGACAAAGACTGTCCCATTGGCAGTTTGTGAGAAGCCATGTGGGGGACACAGCAAACGTGGAAGAAGGTGCTCTGGTCAGATGAGAACACAATTTAACTGGCTTAAAAGCAAAATGCGATTTTTGGCAGAAAACTAACTGCACATCAACCTGAACACACCATCTCCAATGCAAAACATGGTGGTGGCAGCATCATGTTGTGAGGATGCTTTTCTTCAGCAGGGACAGGGAAGCTGGTCAGAGTTGATGGGAAGATGGATGGAGCCAAATACAGGGCAATCTTGAAAGAAAACCTGTTAGAGTCTGCAAAAGACTTGAGACTGGGGCGGAGGGTCACCTTCCAGCAGGACAACGACCCTAAACATACAGCCAGAGACACAATGGAATTGTTTAGATCGAAGCATATTCAGGTTTTAGAATGGCCCAGTCAAGGTCCAGACCTAAATCCAATTGAGAGTCTGTGGCAAGACTTGAAAATTGCTGTTCCCAGCAGGGGCGGATCCAGAGTCTAGTCTCGGTAGAGGGGCACTGCCAGAAAATAAGGTGTTGCTTACAGAACTGTATTTAATGTATCATACAGTTCTGATTGGACAGAGGGGGAGCCAATCAGCGGGTCCGGTGGAAATTATGTCCGCCGGCCACCCGCAATCGCTCCCCACAGAGTTAGAATGGTGGTCTGTATGTAAAAAGATGAACAGATTGATCTTGGGTTCCTGCTAACCAGGAACATGGAGCACTCTGTTCATCTAGTGAATCCATCCCCCACACAGTTAGCAAGCACCCCCTAGGGATACAGCTAACCCTTTGATCGCCCCTGATGTTAACCCCTTCCCTGCCAGTCTCAGTGTAATTTTTTCGTCAAGACAGGGGAGTGGCTATGGGGGATAAATATGCCCCCAGTTTGGCCAACCTGTTTATGGCCAAATGGGAGGAGGACGTCATCCATGCCCAGTATAGACCACAGGGCGGTGTTGTGGGCTTGATATATAGATGCCGTCCTCCTCCTATGGGATGGTAGTGCAAATGATCTCCAAGACTTTATGGATGTGCTTAATAGCAACAATAGGAGGTACAGTGGGGCAAAAAAGTATTTGGTCAGCCACCAATTGTGCAAGTTCTCCCACTTAAAAAGATGAGAGGCCTGTAATTGTCATCATAGGTAAACCTCAACTATGAGAGACAAAATGTGGAAACAAATCCAGACACTCACATTGTCTGATTTGGAAATAATTATTTTTTGCAAATTATGGTGGAAAATAAGTATTTGGTCACCTACAAACAAGCAAGATTTCTGTCTCTCACAGATCTGTATCTTCTTCTTTTAGAGGCTCCTTTGTCCTCCACTCATAACAAGTTCAAACAGGTGCCATTAATACAGGTTATCAGTATAAAAGACACCTGTCCACAATCTCAAACAGTCACACTCCAAACTCCACTATGTTGAAGTCCAAAGAGCTGTCGAAGGACAACAGAAACAAAATTGTAGACCTGCACCAGGCTGGGAAGACTGAATCTGCAATAGGCAAGCAGCTTGATGCGAAGAAATCAACTGTGGGAGCAATAATTAGAAAATGGAAGACATACAAGATCACTGATAATCTTCCTCAATCTGGGGCTCCACGCAAGATCTCACCCCGTGGGGTCAAAATGATCACAAGAACAGTGAGCAAAAATCACAGAACCACACGGGGGACCTAGTGAATGACCTTCAGAGAGCTGGGACCAACGCAACAAAGGCTACCATCAGTAACACACTACGCCGCAGTGCCAGACGTGTCCCCCTGCTTAAGCCAGTACATGTCCGGGCCCATCTGAGATTTGCTAGAGAGCATTTGGATGATCCAGAAGAGAATTGGGAGAATGTCATATGGTCAGATGAAACCAAAGTAGAACTGTTTGGTAGAAACACAACTCGTCGTGTTTGGAGGAGAGAAAATGCTGAGTTGCAACCAAAGAACACCATACCTACTGTGAAGAATGGGGGTGGCAACATCATGCTTTGGGGCTGTTTCTCTGCAAAGGGAACAGGATGACTGATCCGTGTACATGAAAGAATGTATCGTGAGATTTTGAGTGCAAACCTCCTCCCATCAACAAGGGCATTGAAGATGAAACGTGGCTGGGTCTTTCAGCATGACAATGATCTCCAACACACCGCCCGGGCAACGAAGGAGTGGCTTCGTAAGAAGCATTTCAAGGTCCTGGAGTGGCCTAGCCAGTCTCCAGATCTCAACCCCATAGAAAACCTTTGGAGGGAGTTGAAAGTCTGTGTTGCCCAGCGACAGCCCCAAAACATCACTGCTCTAGAGGAGATCTGCATGGAGGAATGGGCCAACATACCAGCAACAGTGTGTGACAAGCTTGTGAAGACTTACAGAAAACGTTTGACCTCTGTCATTGCCAACAAAGGATATATAACAAAGTATTGAGATGAACTTTTGATATTGACCAAATACTTATTTTCCACCATAATTTGCAAAAAAATGTTTTTCCAAATCAGACAATGTGATTGTCTGGATTTGTTTCCACATTTTGTCTCTCATAGTTGAGGTATACCTATGATGACAATTATAGGCCTCTCTCATCTTTTTAAGTGGTAGAACTTGCACAATTGGTGGCTGACTACCAGTAAATACTTTTTTGCCCCACTGTATTAGGCTAAATTTTGAGTCCACTTTGGAGGAAATTAATTTTCTGGATTTAAAAATCTCAGTAAAAGGCAGAAAAGTTTGTAACATCTACTTTCTTCAAGCCTACCGATAGGAACTCGTACATTCCCTTGGACAGCTGCCATCACCCTGGTTAAGATCAGTACCTAGGAGCCAATTCATGCGTCTCAGACGTAATTGCACTGCGGTGCATGAATTTGATTAACAGGCTTCTGTACTTTATAATAGGTTTGTGGAAAAGGGATATGATCCCAAGCTGTTACAAAATACCATAAAGTCCATAAGGGAGTTGGATAGGACACAATTGTTGGTAGGTAGACCATCCAACACAGATAATAGCCAGGCGTCGATACCATTCATAACCACTTTCTCTGTGCAACATCGGAGTATTAAAAAGCTAATCCAAAAACACTGGCATGTATTGGGTAGTGACCAAATTCTCAGTACGGTCTTACCCAATAGACCACAGATAGTGTTTAAGGGAGCCTCATCAATAACGGATAGGATAGCACCTAGTATACAAGACCCTCCCAGGGAAAATAGGTGTTTTTTTCCAAAACCACACTGGTTATTACCGATTTAAAAAGTGCCAGGTTTGTTCACTTAAGTGTAGAGACAGAAAGATTTGTGGCTGTGTTTCAACAAGCACATCGCTGTCTTTTAAAGTTGAGCCTTTCATCACTTGTTTGTCAGTAGGGTTGGTCTACCTCATACAATGCGCTTGCGGACTACAGTATGTGGGCAGAACCAAGAGGGCTCTTCAAGTAAGACTTAATGAACATATAAACTTTAGAAAAGGTTTTAAAAACCATTCTGTGTCAAGACATTATGACCTGGTACATGATAGGGACCCCTCCAATACCCTATTTGAGGGGATTGATAAATAAAGACCACACTGGAAAGGTAGTTCCCTAGTAAGGGAAATATCCAAACAGGAAATGGCCTGGATATACAGATTGAGGACATATGCCCCCTATGGCCTCAATGTGGATACAGATGTGAACGCATTCATTAAAGTGGTTGTAAACCCTGTTAAAAAATTTTTTTTTAAATAACCTGCAAGATAATGGCATAATGAGCTAGTATGACTAGCATACTAGTTCATTATGCATCACTTACCTTAGATCGGGGCCACCGAAGGCGTCCTCGTCTCCCTCTCCAGCCATCACTGCAGCGATAGCCGGATGGTTACTTCCGAGTATCGCCACTCCAGCCAATCACAGCGCCGCATGCGCGCGGGAGCCGCCAAATCCGGCTAAGCCGGATTTGTGAATGGGATTAACCCTATGAATGCGCCGTTGTCTACGGCGCGCATGCGCCGTAGACATCGGTGCATGTAATTTTTAGCAAATATCTCCTAAACCGTTCAGGTTTAGGAGATATTTCTTGCACCTACAGGTAAACCTTAATCTAGGCTTACCTGTAGGTGCAAGTTGCAAAGTGGGTTTACAACCACTTTAATTATTCTTGATGGGATCTATAACAATTTTTAAGCACGCCATCTCTCTGCGCCAATATAACAGGAGTTACCAGCAATCGGCTGAATGTAACGTGGAGAAGAATGGTGTCAAATAAACAAAAGGAGGGAAATGACATGGACATTCACTGTATTGTTCATTTAAAGCACAAGAGACTCCATCTTGTTCACCCTGTTGAAATGTGTTCCGTAAGCTTCACCTAACACACAGACACATCTTCAGCTAGAAGCTCTGTCTCTAGTCCCCCCTCCCCTCTCAAGGTTTTACTTTTGCAATTGTTCTATTCGCTAGCTTTTAATAATATATTCCTATTTGTTAGTTTTTATTTAACCTCTCACACCACCCCTTTCTTATCTATGTATAAAATAACATGTAATAATAAATTTAGACACTGAACGGACATTTTACACACAGTGATTGCGTTCTGTGTATCTGTTCATGCAGCTGCAGTATTATTAACTTCTGTTTTTAGAGTCCCAATCAGAAATATTTCCATAAACAGGTATGAGTGTTGTTGGGAGGATATATTTGTGGTAGAATGTGGATCCACCCCCTTCTGTATGGATATCTATCATGAAAAGAGTTTGTGATTGTTGGTGGATATTTGTAATGATCATGCCCGGTTCTGAGCCTCGAGGTGCCTGGAATCAATTCATGCAGAATAACAGTTTTGTATATGAATTAATGTATTAGAATTTTTAAAATCTATTTTTTAATCAAAACTATTAACATAAGGAGGATGAATTAGTTACTAATTCTGTAGGTGCGCTATTAAGCGTACAGCATTTTAGGCCCAGTTGTGCCTTTGTGGAAATTTAAGTTGAAAATTTGTAATAATTGTTTTTACCACTAGATGTCAGTAAGCTGGGGACTGTATATGTGACACCGGTACATAGATTCGACTGGTTTCTGGTCTTGTTGAGTGGACACTAGCCTAGATCCTGATGGTGTGTCAAACGTTGATACAAATCAGCATTACCAGTAGAGATTCTAGTAAACAAACGGACAGTGAATCCTTTTGGATTACAATGTGTTTCGTACATCTAGATGGGCTATGGCATGGCATGTTAGCAGAGCCTGAGTCTGCTGTAAAGATCGGACTTGCGCTAGTGTGCATGCCTAAAAGGCAGGTTTGCGGCTTAGACCGAGGCTTCATTTCAATTTGTATGGCATATAAGGAGGTGACGTCACCTCGTGTTTTATTATTCGTGTCCCGGAAGGATGGGTTTGTCTGGATGTGCGCCGGCCAGCACACCAGACTTAAGGCTTTCTTTGAATACGGATGCTGTAAGTGCAACTGTATTGTATGCAAAAGTGCAAAGTGTATTTCAACTGTATTCACAGATCTGTCATAGAAAAGAATACAGTTGAAATCCCTGATGAAGGACGTTTACATATACAGTTTGAAACGCGTTGGGTGAAGCCTTCCTGGACCTTATTATCCGGCTGCTTTGCCAATACCCTGGATGTGAAACTGTAACCTGCCTAGCATTAGCTATAGCCACCAGCAGTGATCATTGTATTCTGACAGCGATAAATACTCCCTCTGTCAGAATACAAAAGCACAGTGGGAGGGACGCTGACTGTGTAGATGGTGGAATCAAGAGATTTTCTTTCCTTCAACCTGTGGTTAAAGAAAAGAAAATTGCATAATCTATGATTTGCTTAGGGGAGTGAGCTTACACATGATTAGGAGCACTTTATCTCTCAACAGGCCTTCACAAAAACCTGTCTAATCAACTTAAAAATAGTGGACCTGGACAGGACAATGCCGATAAACAAGGAGGCCCTTCTAGCTGAAGTGACAACCACAAAAAGGCAATTAGATAGCATCGGCAAGGAGAAGTCCAGAACAGGCTTGAGCACGATTTTTTTTTTTTGTAAAATAGTCGACACTAAAGTCTCACAGCTGGAATGCGAGGAGTGAACAGGGGAAACACCACCTGCAACCACTTGAATTAGTAGAGGACATTAAAAAAAAAACAGACAGGGCAAACACCCGACCCTTTATGGTGTAAATGGCTAAACTAGATATAAAGGAAGAACACAACCCACTGAAAAAGCACATGAGGAGTCCCCAAGGTATCCCGTAAGTGAAAACAAACAATGAATCTAGCAGGATGTTTATTTATGAGTTTTAAGCTTGGTCAGGAAAATAGAATTTGAAATACAGAAACTGGGTTTTAAAAGTCGAGTCGTAAAATCAGCGTCAGAAAAGCAGGGTGGAAGACTGGTCCTTGGGATAACATCTATGGCAGAAGTCAAGGACCACTGGCTAACAAAGTCAGCATATCAGACAATGAAAAGGCCAATCTGAGGCTTTGGAAATTTCACCATACCTTACTCATTATCTGGGATCTCTTAGGCAGCTTCAGCCCCTTCACATTAAGAGAGAGGAATTTCATAACTGGCATGGCTATGTCCTTAACAGCTGTACCCAAAGTCTCCCAACCACTAAAAAAAAAAAAAAAATGGGAGAGGCGAAGATTAAGTAAAATAAAGACTGTTGAGAAAAGCCAAGTGGATCTCCGTAGGCAGGGGACCACATCAGAAGAAATAACATCCAAAAATAAAACAAACCACACTACCCGACCAAACAAATTTTTGGGTGAAAGCAAGGCTTTCGTGGGGGGAAAAAAAATAAAAAATAAAAGCTAAAAGCTATGATGAGGCCCAGAACTTCATCAGGACTATTTGATAATGCCCACAGTACAGAGCCTGGGATCACCCACTAAGTTTAAAAGACTGCAGTACTACCCTGTCAGTGCCGTCTGCTTAAATTATAAAGAGGTATGCCCTAGTATGCTAAAACACATACAGCTGCATTAAGTTTGCAAACTCAATAGAGCTACACCACTATATGACACAGTATTAGTAAAAACAGCACCCAGGGCTCCCTTGTCAAAGTTCACAGTATTCTAAATGGATTAAAAAAATAATAATCTGGGCATATAAAAATAAATTCATAAAATCAAAGTTTATTATACAAATATTACAATTGTATATTAGCACCAATGCACCATATCCAGTGTTTGCAAAGTGAAGTTCACAAATCTTATTTCAATTCACTATCCACATATTAGCTCAACGTGTTTCAAATGATTCAAACATCTTCAAACATGTGAACAGTATCTGTATAGGAAAACCCAGTAGTGTAAAATCAAAAACGTTTCCACGCCAGTTTGTTGGAGTAGAAATCTGCCCAAATCTGGAAGGGGACAGCTGAGGGACATGAAGAAAAGTAGTCCAAAAGGTGTAATAAAAACTCCAATATAGTCCTCCACTTTTTTACATCAAAAAGCTTAAAAGATAACAAGCAAAATATTCATGCATGAATCCAGATCAATTATGGTCTGGAGTTCAATCCTGCCACACATAAATGGGATGCAATAGCACACCAAGATTCTTGACCACAATAGCAAAATATGTATTCCAGGTAATTTAATAATCAAGGATCCAAATCAGTTCTGGTCTCCATGCCATCCATGGAGGGGATGCAACAAAAATATAAGTATTCCAAACAGTTTAATAATCAGCAGATCAAGATGCTCCAAACATCATCCCCCAGGCAGATCCCAAACAAATAAACAACGTCGAGTGCATAAGACTCATGAATTAAGGGTTGATCTGGAAAAGTGTAAGATCGGTTATCAGGGATTCCATGGATAGGGTGGGCTGGGCTGACAAAGCCATTATACACCCACGCATATAGAGGGGGTTACACTGGCAATCCTGCCACCTGGGGGTCATGACTTCTGCCCATTCCCAACATGTCACGGAACACCATGACCGCCTGTCTGCAATGTTCCAACCATGTAATTTACAGCAAAGAGTTACTCAACAGGTTTTTGGTATGGTCTGTTTCTCAATGTTTTTCTGACAAGGGGTCAGCTCATAGCCCCACCACCAGAAATAAATTAGTACTCAGACGTGACTTCTAATCTCCCTCAGATTCAAAAGGTCTATGAGGATGGGTCCAGGCCCTAAAGGCTCCAAGGCCCGCTCAGTTCAGAAAGGGGGCTCATAAAAACTGGTTTGTTCAGAAACATTTTTTGTGGGAGAAACTAGATTATCCATTAACTACAGCAATCATGGTACACCGAAGTGATGTCCGAAACCTGAAAACAAAAAGGGATGAAGCCATTGTGAATCGAATAAAACTCAAATATGACAGGCTAGATTACATACAGTCCACGGTTATACTTAAAGGATAAGTTCACTTTTGGGAGCATGTTACACCGATATTTAAGGTGCAACATGCTCCAGCAGCTGCACCTCGATCCCCCCGTGACAGCGGGCGAGGGATTTTCTCCTGTTAAAATTTAAAAACAGCGCAGCTGTACCGGACTCTGCCCATACAGCCGCGTCATTCATTCACAGGAGTTTTGTGAATGAAGTACAACTACAATCTGCCATTGCGGCAGATGGCTTGTAGTTCTCAAACTGCGAGGGTGCTGGTGAGCGCTCTTGCAGTTCATTGATCTTCTTGCTATTTAGTAACTGTCTGCCCGCATAGGAGGTACAGACAGACAGCTATACTGAGATTCTACAGGAGAATGGCATTGCATCCGTGATCTACTTTTCACCGATGCAATGCTTTTCAGGCTCATGTGGGAAAAAAACTATAAATGCACAATTTTTTTCCTGCAGAAGTATGTGCATTTATTATTTTTTCCTAAAAGGTGAATTTAGCCTTACAAGGCCACTAATACGGACCATATTAAAGTGAATGTGCCCAGAATACACCATGGACCGCATAAAAGCATAGAACAGAACATGCAATAGTGAGCAAATGGTGGCGCTAATAAATTAAAAATAACTATAATGAAGAAACTAATCCTAAACATAAAATAGTAAAATGAATAAACAATTATAACACCCAGTGACAAGTGAAAAAACAATCAGTTGAGATCAATATAGTGTAATTGAATATAACAGTCCATAAAAAATCCAGTGAGATATTTGCAATGTAGTTTCTTCTTAAGTCTTCCACCACACCAAAGTGCAAGTGACTCCACTCCCCTTAGCAAACGCACTCACCAAAATTATTTGCCTGCCACTCTCGTGTTAGGCTCAAGAGCTTGTACACCAAACTGAGTAGGTGAAACGAATAGCCTCAATCCAACCGTTGTGTATGGGATGTCTCCACATGTGAAATAAAAAGTGCTCCAATAGTGTGATATTGTACAAACCAGTTTGTCATTACTTTGTAGAACCACCTTATGCTGCAATTACAGCTGCAAGTCTTTTTGGGTATGTCTCTACCAGATTTGCACATCTAGAGAGAGTGACATTTTTATCCATTCTTCTTTGCAAAATAGCTCAAGCTCTATTAGATTTGATGGAGAGCGTCTAAACAGCAATTTTCAAGTCTTGCCACAGTATCTCAAATGGAATTAGGTCTGGACTTTGACTGGGCCATTCTAACACATGAATATGCTTTGATCTAAAGTAAACCATTCCATTGTAGCTCTGGCTGTATGTTTAGGGTCGTTATCCTGCCGGAAGGTGAACCTCCGCCCCAGTCTCAAGTCTTTTGCAGACTCTAACCAGTTTTTTTCCAAGATTGCCCTGTATTTATGGCCATCCATCTTTCCATCAACTCTGACCAGCTTCCTTGTCCCTGCTGAAGAAAAGCATCCCCACAAAATGATGCTGCCACCACCATGTTTAACGGTGGGGATGGTGTGTTCAAGGTGCAGGGTTAGTTTTCCGCCACATATAGCGTTTTTTTCTTTTAAGCCAAAACTTTAAAATTTTGGTCTCATCTGACCAGAGCACCTTCTTCCACGTTTGCCGTGTTCTCCAACATGGCTTCTCGCAAACTGCAAATGAGACTGCTTATGGCTTTCTTTCAACAATGGCTTTGTTCTTGCCACTCATCCATAAAAGGCCAGATGTGTGGCGTGCACGACTAATAGTTGTCCTGTAGACAGATTCTCCCACCTGAGCTGTGGATCCCTGCAGCTCCTTTAGAGTTACCATGGGCCTTTTGGCTGCTTCTCTGATTAATGCTCCCCTTGCCCGGCCTGTCAGTTTAGGTGGATGGCCATGACTTGGTAGGTTTGCAGCTGTGCCACTCTTTCCATTTTTGGATGATGGATTGTACAATGCTCCGTGAGATGTTCAAAGCTTGGGATATTTTTTTTATAATATAATAGAACATAACCCTGTTTTAAACTTCTCCACAACTTTATCCCTGACCTGTCTGGTGTGTTCCTTGGCCTACATGATGCTGTTTGTTCACTAAGGTCCTCTAAAAAACCTCTGAGGGCTTTACAGAACAGCTGTATTTATAATGACATTAAATTACACATAGAGAAAAAGGAATACAAATGCACGCCACACTTTTCAGATATTTGTAAAAAATTTGAAAAACCATTTGTCATTTTCCTTCCACTTCACAATTACGTGCCACTTTGTGTTGGTCCATCACATAAAATATAATTATGTTTTTGGTTGTAACATGACAAAATGTGGAAAATTTCAAGGGGTATGAATACTTTTTCAAGGCACTGCAACATGGGACACCCCACTCAGGGTTCAGGGTTTGAAGGACGAGCCTTGAAGGTTGGTGCATTTGCATTCCTAGACTTCTTCGGTGTGGTAGGGCGTTAGAGCTAAGAGCCACTGGAGATTCCTCTCACAAAGTCCAGCCAGTCAGAAGCAGGCACCAGTTCAGTCCCGAAGGTCTAGGGTGTGCAGGAAAAACTGGCAGTTCTTTCTGGATGATGGGAAAGGGGTATACCTATCTGTAGGTGGCACCGGCATCTCTGATCACTTCCAGTAGTGGTCTTACCCCGTTTAACTCTATGGGGTCCTGGTACCAGGCTTTCTGTAGTATCGCATTTTTTTCTTGAAAAAAATGCACCCTACAAACAACATCTTGTGAGAGAGCACTTGGACATTCTGGGATTGGGCAGTCTATGAACCTAATCGGTCTCAATTTGCATGATCCAGGTTTTTGTTAAAGATTGCCGTCATGTTAGCTAGATCTGCTGTGGAGGTTGTCTCAGGTATACCTCTGAGCTGTGATTTCTTCTGCTGTGCTTCTCCGAGTCTTCCGCCCCTAATTGTAGCTGGATAAGATGGTTGTGGTGTTGCCGCACAGCAGTTTCCAGAGCCGTAATGCGATCCCCCTGTGCGGCTCGGGTGGATTCTAGAGTAGAGACCTGGGTGTCAGTAGTGACAACCTGCGCTCTAATCTCGTCTACCACCCATTTCAGTGAGGTTTCAATTTGGAGCTCCCAGTGCTCTAGCATCTCTCTAGTGGGAAGAAAGGCCTGGCTGCTATATGTCTTGGAGCCTCTAATGGTACGTCTGTCTGTCTGAGACACTCAAGTCTTCTGACCTAGTAGGAGAAGCCACGGTGCTCAAGTGAGGAGTAGCAATGTGAGAAGGTGCTCTTAGCCCTGCAGGCTGATTGGGTACACTAGAGAAGCGGCTTCTGTCCGGTGAACAGTACGGGTCTGCATGGTGTGATGAAGCAAATAAAGGTGCCATATTGGCTGCAAGTGGTCCAGTTGTTCCCATTGTCTGATAGTTAGAATCAGCTAAGACCCGCTGTTGCCTATTAAGGTTCTTTGTGGAATAAGCCAAGAAAGCAATGCAAATTTTGAAGTGCATTAATGTGCTTTACTGAACAGGAAAGATGCACGTACAACTGCAGGATACACAATTCACGGTATGAAAAGTATAACAAAATATGCCTACAACATGTACAAGCTGACTATCTTCCTGGCAAATAAGAATGTACAATGTATGTGATGGGCATAAACTAGTTACTTAACTTGGATCTTTCTATATGAGTCATCTTCTAGGATCCAGGATCTTCCAGACTGCTTCTTGCTTTTCTGAAGTTCTCAGAGCAACTGTCCTACTGCTCCTTTATCTTGAGCACATGGTTCCAAATCTAATTTCCCTCCCCTTAGTTCCTGCTACATTATATCCTGTAGCCTCACTTGCTGTGCTGAGCTCATAAACCAGTCCAATGGGTTAATTTATTAACCACTTAAGCCCCGGACCATTTGGCTGGCCAAAGACCAGGCCACTTTTTGTGATTCGGCACTGCGTGGCTTTAAATGACAATTGCGCGGTCATGCGACATGGCACCCAAACAAAATTGATGTCCTTTTTTACCCACAAACAGCGCTTTCTTTTGGTGGTATTTGATCACCTCTGCGGTTTTTATTTTTTGCGCTATAAACAAAAATAGAGCGACAATTTTGAAAAAAATGCAATATTTTTTACTTTTTGCTATAACAAATATCCCCCAAAAAAATATATATAAAAACATGTTTTTCCCTCAGTTTAGGCCGATACGTATTCTTCTACATATTTTTGGTAAAAAAAAAAAAAAAAAAAATGCAATAAGCGTTTATAGATTGGTTTGCGCAAAAGTTATAGCGTCTACAAAATAGGGAATAGTTATGGCATTTGTATTTATTTTTTTACTAGTAATGGCGACGATCAGCGATTTTCTATCGTGACTGCGACATTATGGCGGACACATCGGACACTTTTGACATCATTTTGGGACCAGTGTCACTTTTACAGCGATCAGTGCTATAAAAATGCACTGATTACTGTGAAAATTACACTGGCAGTGAAGGGGTTAACCTGTAGGGGGCGCTGAAATGGTTAAGTGTGACCTAATGAGTGATTCTTACGGTGTGGGGGCATGGCTTGGCGTGTGACATCAATGATCGTCGTTCCCTATGACAGGGAACAGACGATCAGTGACACTCTCACTAGGAAGAACGGGGAAAGGTTTGTTTACACTCATCTCTCCCCGTTCTTCAGCTCTGTGATCCGATCGCGGGATACCGGCGGCAATCGGGTCCCGTGGGTGCGGTCACGGAGCTCCAGACCGGGTTGCGAGCGCGCCGACGCACACGCAACCCACGGCTGAGCTCTTAAGGGGCAACGTACCTGTACGTGCTTATGCCCAGCCGTGCCGCTTTGCTGACGTATATGTACAGGCGGCGGTCCTTAACCACTTAACGACCGCTCACTGTATATATACGTCGGCAGAATGGCACCGACAGGCACAATCACGTACAGTGTACGTGATCGCCTTTGTACAGTTGGGGGGTCCGATCGGACGCCCCTCCTATACAGTGAGCGGCCGTTTATCGTTGGGGAGCGATCAGAGATGAGGGGGTGACCATTCGATTTCGGCCACCCCCTCGCGATCGCTCCCGGGGCGAATGAAAACGCTTCCTCCGCCATGTGATGTAAACACAGGCAGGAGGAAGTGATGTTATCTCCCTCGCGGCGGTCTTTTCGATTCCGGCGCCGAGGAGAGAAGAAGCAGGTTAGTGCACCAACAGTCCACTGACACTTAGGTACACATAGGCACACATTTCACCCCCCCAGTCACCCCCCAGCCCCCAATCACAGTGTCACTGATTGCAGTGATCATTTATTTTACTGATCACTGCATTTAGTGTCATCTGTGATAGTAAAAAGTTGCAGGGCAGTTAGGTTTAGGCCCCTTTAGGTCCAGGGTAGCCCCCTAACCCCCCCTAATAAAGGTTTAACCCCTTGATCGCCCCCCAGGTAACCCTTTCACCCCCTAACGCCAGCGTCACTAAGCAATCGTATTTTCGATCGCTGTATTTAGTGCCGGTGGTGCCCTAGATATTTATTTTTAGTTTCGCCGCAGGTTTTTAGAGCATCAGGTACCCCCATATATTATTTTAACCCCCTGATTGCCCCTAGAGTTAACCCTTTCACCAGTGATCACCATATAAGCGTCACTGGTGACACTGGTTACCCAGTTAGTTATTTAGGTAACCCGTCAGGTTTTTATACAGCGTCGGGCACCCCAATATTTAACCTAATAAAGGTTTTAACCCCCTGATTGCCCCTAGTTAACCCTTTCACCAGTGATCACCATATAAAGGTTACGGGTGACGCTGGTTGGTTAGTTTGCTTTTTATAGCATCAGGGCACCCGCCGTATATAACCCAATAAAGGTTTAACCCCCTGATCGCCCGGCGGGTAAGATCAATTAGGTTTTAGCGCCAGAGAGGGTCTGCGTCGCCCCAGGCAGCGTTAGGTTAGTGCCAGTAACGCTAACACCCACGCGCAAAGCATACACCTCCCTTAGTGGTATAGTATCTGATCAGATCTATACTAGCGTCCCCAGCGGTTTAGGGTTCCCAAAAACGCAGTGTTAGCGGGATCAGCCCAGATACCTGCTAGCACCTGCGTTTAGCCCCTCCGCCCAGCCCAGCCCAGTCCACCCAAGTGCAGTATCGATCGATCACTGTCACTTACCAAACACAAAACACATAACTGCAGCGATCGCAGAGACAGTCCTGATCCCTGCGACCGCTAACAGTTTTTTTTGTAGCGTTTGATACATTTGCTGACGACAGTCGGGTGCTTTTTTTCCTGTGAATCTTACTAGTGTACCTCTAAATTTAGAGCCCAAAATGGCAAGACGAAGGTACACTAGTAAAGAGGCCTACGAGATTCTGAGCATGACAGATAGTGAAGAGGAGGTCACGCATCTGTCAGATTCAGGCTCAGAATATCTTCCCGTAGAAGACAGTGACGTCAGCGGCCCCACGTCAGATAGCTCTGACAACGAAGTTGAGGTCCCTGCTAAGGTCAGGTGTACCCGATCCCGATCTTCTGAGGTTGTTGAGGAGCAAGAACCGCAGGGCTCTCGTATCATGGAGCAGAGTAGTACTAGCGCCGCTATTCCTTCTGGTGAATTGGCAAGCACCAGCGGCCTAGTACAGCCTGGGCGTACATCCAGCACTGCAGTATCACTTGGTGACGTGGTGAGTCCCATAAGTGCAGTTCAAGCTGGCGAGGTGGCAAGCACAAGTAGTGTCCCGCTGCCACCAATAAGAAGACAAAGGCAGGCCCGTCGTACCCATAGTGCTCTTCCTGCAGAATTCGCCTATCCTGATTGGGTCCCCACCACTTCTGCAGAACCCGTACTTCCCCCATTCACTGCCCAACCCGGTATTCAGGTGGAAACAGCTGATTTTATGCCAATTGATTATTATTCGCTGTTTTTCACGGAAGACCTCTATAGATCTATTGTGGACCAGAGTAATTTATATGCTGGTCAATTCATCGCCGCTAATCCCCAGTTGCCTTCCATTGCCAAAGATTGGAAACCAATTACGGTTTCCGAATTTAAGACCTTTCTGGGCCTTTCCCTCAACATGGGCACACATAAATTCCCGTCATTGCGTGCTTATTGGTCCACGCACCCAATTGACCACATGCCCGTGTGCTCTGCCTCCATGCCCAGGAAACGATACGAGCAGATTTTGCGGTTCATGCACTTCAACGACAATGAACTTTGTCGTCCACGTGGGGACCCTGAATACGACCGGCTCTATAAAATTCAGCCCCTCATAAACCACTTCAACGAACGTTTTGCAGCCTTGTTTATTCCAGATCAAGCTGTCTGCGTTGATGAGTCCCTGATTAAATTTTCTGGCCGCTTGGCTTTCAAGCAGTACCTTCCCAGCAAGCGTGCCAGATACGGGGTCAAGCTCTATAAGTGCTGTGACAGGGCAACAGGCTATGTATGGAGCTTTATGGTTTATGAGGGAAAAGATAGTCAGGTTGAGCCGGTCAACTGCCCAGATTACATAGGGAGCGCTGGCAAGATAGTGTGGAAATTGGTGTCACCCTTATTCGGAAAGGGGTACCACTTGTATGTGGACAATTATTACACGAGCGTGCCACTGTTTAGTCACTTGTTTGATCATCAGATTGGAGCATGTGGCACCGTGCGACCTAATCGCCGGGGCTTTCCCCAGCGGCTTGTAGATGCCCGTCTTAGGCTGGGGGAGAGAGCCTGCGTAAAGTGTAATAACTTGCTCGCTATGAAGTGGAGGGACAATAAGAATGTTTTCCTTCTTACCTCCCTTCATGCAGACACGACAGTCCAAATTCCTACGGCGACTGGTGTTGTGGAGAAACCCCTCTGTGTCCACGAATATAACAAAAATATGGGAGGGGTGGACCTCAACGACCAGTTGTTGGCGCCGTATCTAATTGACCGTAAGGCGAGACGCTGGTACAAAAAAGTGTCTCTATCCTTATTTCAATTGGCTTTGCTGAACGCTCATGTGCTATACAGAGCTTCAGGCGGGACGTTATCTCTTCTAAAATTCCAGAATGAGATTGTCACAGAACTCCTGTATCCAGGTGGTTCTGCACCTCACCATCCCCTACCAAATGCAGTAAGCCGGCTGCATGAGAGGCATTATACGCATGTCCTCCCGAGTACCCCTACCCAACGAGCCCCCCAAAAAAGATGTCGTGTCTGTAGCAAGCGCGGATTTAGGCGTGACACCCGTTATTATTGTCCACTCTGTCCTGACAAACCTGGTCTTTGCCTTGGTGAATGTTTTGAACGCTACCACTCAAAAGTGAAGTTTTAGCGTAGGGTACAGCATTTCACAGACTAGGACACACTTACACAGGGTCTCCCAAGATGCCATTACATTTTGAGAGACCCGAACTATTACAGTTGTTAAAGTTACAAAAAAAAAGTGTAAAAAACAAAAAACACAAAAAAAAATAAAAGAAAAAAACCAAAAATAGTTGTAGTTTTATTGTTCTCTCTCTCTCTCTCTATTTTCTCTCTATTGTTCTGCTCTTTTTTACTGTATTCCATTCTGCAATGTTTTATCATGCTTGCTTTTCAGGTATGTAATTTTTTGTTTTCAGGTGCGCCATTCAACTGCAGCGCGGAATTATTTATCTTGACAGCAACAGCGTTTGCTCCCACGATACATAAAGCCGTGACTCCAGTCCTGTAGGAGGTGATTTCACCACCACAGTTAAAAAAAAAAGAGCATATATGCCGAAGCATGGGGGCAGCAGGGGCGGAGGAGCGATTTTGCTCCTAATGCCGCGTACATACGGTCGAAATTCCGACGGAGGCTTGCCCGTGGAAAAGTCCGACCGTGTGTACGCGGCATAACCTTTTATGCCGCGTACATACGGTCAAAATTTCGACGAAGGCTTGCCCGTGGAAAAGTCAGACCGTGTGTACGCGGCATAACTTTTTTGCGGGAGGATGCCCCCATGCTTCGGCATATATATATTTTAGGCACAGGTTGCGTTAAAAAAAGGTTTTATTTTTTACTAGGTTTTGTTTTGGTATTTGCTTTGCAGGTATGGTATGGTAAGGTCTTACTGTTGTACTGTAATGTTACTTTGTTTTAATGTTAACCATCATTTGCTTAGCAGGTACGCCATTCAGTTGCATCTCGGATTTATTTATCTTGACAGCAACAGCGTTTGCTCCCACGATACATAAAGCCGTGACTCCAACGCTGTAGGAGGTGATTTCACCACCACAGTTAAAAAAAGAGCATATATGCCGAAGCATGGGGGCAGCAGGGGCGGAGGAGCGATTTTGCTCCTAATGCCGCGTATATACGGTCGAAATTCTGACGGAGGCTTGCCCGTGGAAAAGTTCGACCGTGTGTACGCGGCATAACCTTTTATGCCGCGTACATACGGTCGAAATTCCGACGAAGGCTTGCCCGTGGAAAAGTCCGACCGTGTGTACGCGGCATAACTTTTTTGCGGGAGGATGCCCCCATGCTTTGGCGTATATGCCCATCATTAGAAGGGGGTGGATGAAGGGAGGTATTCTAATGGTGGGCATACCCACCGATCAATCTCTTTTTTTTGTTCAGCCAACAGGCTGCATGAAAAAAAAGATTACAATACATGTCCAACAAGGACCAGCAACGTACTGGTATGTTGCTGGACTTTGAATGTTTATACCAGAATGATGCCTGCAGGTTTAGGTATCATCTTGGTATCATTCTTTTCAGCCAGTGGCCGGCTTTCATGTAAAAGCCATTCTAGCAGATAATTAGCCTCTAGACTGCTTTTACAAGCAGTGGGAGGGAATGCCCCCCCCCGGGATATAAACAGCGCCATTGGGAAATTGGGAAAGCATTTTATCACACCGATCTTGGCGTGGTCAGATGCTTTGAGGGCAGAGGAAAGATCTAGGGTCTAACCCCCCAATTTTTTTCAAAAAAAGAGTACCTGTCACTACTTATTGCTATCATAGGGGATATTTACATTCCCTGAGATAACAATAAAAATGATAAAAAAAATAAAATATGGAAGGAACAGTTAAAAAAAAAAAAAAAAAAAAAAAAAAAAAAAAAAGCACCGCTGTCCCCCCCCCCCCGTTCTTGCGCAAAGGCGAACGCAAGCGTCGGTCTAGCGTCATATGTAAACAGCAATTGCATCATGCATGTGAGGTATCACCGCGAAGGTCAGATCGAGGGCAGTAATTTTAGCAGTAGACCTCCTCTGTAAATCTAACGTGGTAACCTGTAAAGGCTTTTAAAAATGAATGTAGTTTCTCGCCGCTGCGCGTTTGTGCGCAATTTTAAAGCATGTCGTGTTTGGTATCCATGTACTCGGCCTAAGATCATCTTTTTTATTTCATCAAACATTTGGGCAATATAGTGTTTTTTAGTGCATTAAAAATAAAAAAAGTGTGTTTTTCCCCCAAAAAATGCGTTTGAAAAATCGCTGCGCAAATACTGTGTGGAAAAAAAAATGCAACACCCACTATTTTAATCTGTAGGGCCTTTGCTTTAAAAAAATATATAATGTTTGGGGGTTCAACATAATTTTCTTGCGAATTTTTTTTTTTTCCATGTAAACAAAAAGTGTCAGAAAGGGCTTTGTCTTCAAGTGGTTAGAAGAGTGGATGATGTGTGACATAAGCTTCCGAATGTTGTGCATAAAATGCCAGGACAGTTCAAAACCCCCCCAAATTACCCCATTTTGGAAAGTAGACACCTCAAGCTATTTGCTGAGAGGCATGTTGAGCCCATTGAATATTTTTTTTTTGTCCCAAGTGATTGAATAATGACAAAAAGAAAAAAAAAATAAAATGTACAAAAAGTTGTCACTAAATTATATATTGCTCAAACATGCCATGGTTATATGTGGAATAGCACCCCAAAATACATTCTGTTGCTTCTCCTGAGTACGGGGATACCACATGTGTGAGACATTTTGGGAGCCTAGCCGCGTACAGGACCCCGAAAACCAAGCACCGCCTTCAGGATTTCTATGGGTGTAAATTTTTGATTTCACTCCTCACTGCCTATCACAGTTTCGGAGGCCATGGAATGCTCAGATGGCACAAAACCCCCCCAAATGACCCCATTTTGGAAAGTAGACACCCCAAGCTATTTGCTGAGAGGTATGTTGAGTATTTTGCAGATCTCGCTTTTTGTCAAAGTTTTGAAAATTTAAAAAAAAAATATGTCTTTCTTCATTTTCAAAAACAAATGAGAGCTGTAAAATACTCACCATGCCTCTCGGCAAATAGCTTGGGGTGTCTACTTTCCAAAATGGGGTCATTTGTGGGGGTTTTGGGCTATCTTGGTATTTTATGGCCTTCAAAACTGTGATAGGTAGTGAGGAGTGAAATCAAAAATTTGTGCCCTTAGAAATCCTGAAGGCGGTGCTTGGTTTTCGGGGGCCCGTACGCGGCTAGGCTCTCAAAAAGTCCCACACATGTGGTATCCCCATACTCAGGAGAAGTAGCCAAATGTATTTTGAGGTGCAATTCCGCATATGCCCATGGCATGTGTGAGCAATATATCATTTAGTGACAACTTTTTGTACATTTTTTTTTTCTTTTTGTCATTATTCAATCACTTGGGACAAAAAAAAATATTCAATGGGCTCAACATGCCTCTCAGCAATTTCCTTGGGGTGTCTACTTTCCAAAATGGGGTCATTTTGGGGGGTTTTGTGCTATCTTGGCATTTTATGGCCTTCAAAACTGTGATAGGTAGTGAGGAGTGAAATCAAAAATTTATGCCCTTAGAAACCTTGAAGGCGGTGCTTGGTTTTTGGGGTCCCGTACGCGACTAGGCTCCCAAAAAGTCCCACACATGTGGTATCCCCGTACTCAGGAGAAGCAGCAGAATGTATTTTGGGGTGTAATTTCACATATGCCCATGGCATGTGTGAGCAATATATCATTTAGTGACAACTTTGTGCAAAAAAAATAAAGTTTGTCATATTCCCGCAACTTGTGGCAAAATATAAAATATTCCATGGACTAATCATGCCTCTCAGTAAATAGCTTGGGGTGTCTACTTTCCAAAATGGGGTCATTTGGGGGGGTTTGTGCTATTTTGGCATTTTATGGCCTTCGAAACTGTGATAGGTAGTGAGGAGTGAAATCAAAAATTTGCGCCCTTAGAAATCCTGAAGGCGGTGCTTGGTTTCCGGGGTCCCGTACGTGGCTAGGCTCCTAAAAAGTCCCACACATGTGGTATCCCCGTACTCAGGAGAAGCAGCAGAATGTATTTTGGGGTGCAATTCCACATATAACCATGGCATGTGTGAGCAATATATCATTTAGTGCCAACTTTTTTGTAAAAAATTTTTTGGTCATTATTCAATCACTTGGGACAAAAAAAAAATATTCAATGGGCTCAACATGCCTCTCAGCAATTTCCTTGGGGTGTCTACTTTCCAAAATGGGGTCATTTGGGGGGGTTTTGTACTGCCCTGCCATTTTAGCACCTCAAGAAATGAGATAGGCAGTCATAAATTAAAAGCTGTGTAAATTCCAGAAAATGTACCCTAGTTTTTAGACGCTATAACTTTTGCGCAAACCAATAAATATACGCTTATTGACATTTTTTTTACTAAAGACATGTGGCTGAATACATTTTGGCCTAAATGTATGACTACAATTGAGTTTATTCGATTTTTCTTATAACAAAAATTAGAAAATATAATTTTTTTTCAAAATTTTCTGTCTTTTTCCGTTTATATCGCAAAAAATAAAAATCGCAGAGGCAATCAAATACCATTAAAAGAAAGCTCTATTTGTGGGAAGAAAAGGACGCAAATTTCGTTTGGGTACAACATTGCATGTCCGCACAATTTACAGTTAAAGCAGCGCAGTGCAAAATTCTGAAATCACCTCTGGTCCTCTAGCTACCAAATGGTCCGGGGCTTAAGTGGTTAAAAAAAATATAAAAAAATGCGCATGGTCTTAAAATCTAACAATTCAAAAAAAATCATCATTATAGCCAAATCAACACATCCTTTCCTAGGAGACACTTTGTGACTTTCTCTGCTCTGGCATGGGCTTGGAAGGCAGGTGGAGACTAAAAAGTCCGCTGTAGGGGTCCTGGGAACATTACTCGTGTCCGCTCACCACAATGGCTAGTAATGCCCTGTCATTTCAGACTTTTTTTTTATGCATCTTTCACATATCACTGTAAAGCCCCTATATCCAAAGACATTTCCTCAGCTTCCCAATGGAAAACTCTTAACACAAGCTTTAATAACCACGTTTATGTAACTGGTCATCTTTTGTAATCGATAGCATAGACAAAAACCATGTTTTAAAAATGTTTATAGTCTTTCATTCTGTTAAATATACTAGTGATGTAATGTAAACATATGTTTCCAGGTTCAAAAATGTTGAACACACAAAAAAACTTTCCCAAAAACATATCTGCCAAATTAAAATCATTCCATGCACCAAGTAACTGATGACAGCACAAGATGTACACCAGAATCTAGAGTCTTGGAAACAGAAGCCCTAAAAACGTGCTCAGTTAGCATCTTCCCCCCCATACTGGAAATAAGTACAATTCTGTATCTTAGCACAGCCTTGGTAGACGATAATGCATTGTTACCCGATAACAGGAAGTGCCCCAACAATGACTTTATGGCAGGATTACCAGGTAAAACTTTTAAAGAATGTTGCATATTTAATAAAAAATTGTATTACTTTTGAGGTGTTAAGTTTTGGAGTATATGAGATTTAAATAGGTTTACATCTAATGCAAAGTAACTATAGGCAGAATACAAAAATAAATATAGGATGCAGTCTGTCAATAGCATTAACAGGGCAGTTTTTGTTCATGCCAGAATATTCAAAAGACAGGACTTTAAGCAGGAAACGCATTCTTCCAAAACAAGGAAAACATACCACAACAAATGGCTTGTTGAAAAAAACTGATAAAAATAAAAAAAACACAAAAAAACAAAACACATTGATTGCTTCAAGATTCTGATGTTGCTAACATTAAAAGGTGTGGCTATTAAAAAAGCAACTACAGGTGATTTTTAGATTTAAAGCTACAGTCTTTAGAATAAGGTTGGGCATACATTATACAATTTTCTTGTACAATTTTTCTTTGGATTTACCAAAACAATATAATATGAGGTCAAACCTAAACACTTTCAATTTGTATGCAATCAGGCAGGCCCTTACATTACATAATTGATGGTAAATCTAAAGGAAATTGAATAAGAAAATTGTATAAAATATGGCCAGCCTTACAGTGCTCTTAATGAAACACTTCAAAGTGTAGGGATGGTTTTGAATCCAGCTGGGTTTTCACTACTATCCTGGCCTCCATTAGAGATTTACCCTGGTTTTCATTATGGAAATGTTTGTAATCAATGCTAGACTTCTGTTGAAAACAATGGCCAGTTAAGGCCCCATTCACACACTGGCGTTCGGAGAATGCATGCAAAAATGCGTTTCTGAGAGCATTCATGCAAATTTGCCAAAAACACCCGAAAATGGGAGATGCACTTGAGGTGCCATTAATAGCACCCTTAACATGGGTAGCAGTCGCATGCGAAAACCATGCCAAAATGCGCATTACAAAAACACACAAGGCTAACTACAAGAAGGGTGCAAGAGCTACTTTGGTGCGTCTCTCTTGCATAGGGCAGCCCTTCTAGGTTAATGGGCCAATCCCAGAGGACGCCTTTTAGGGGGAAACACGTTAGGCGGAGTTGGTTCTGTGACATCACGCCAAAGCTGTTCGGATGATGCTGCGGCTGAGGTTTTGCATAGTTGTCTGACAAATGCTTGTTATAATGGAACACACGTAAGTGAAATACTTTTCTAATAATGGATGTTATCAGCAGAGTTGCGCTATGAGATCCCTTTTCCCTTTATGTTCATTATATATGAGTGTTTGATCTTCAGCTGAGAAGTGTTCACAGAGGTAAAGAGGATAATGGAGACCAGTCTAAACTGCAGGGGTCACAGGTCTGAGAAGCAATCTGTGGTTGAGAGCATTGGCTCTTTGAAAACACAGTAGCGCAAATTATCTCTATATTCTGAGATCATTGTGGTCCAGTAAGAGGCTACATTACCTCATGGGCACCTCAAGCACGTTTGCACTTTCTTTGTTGTGAGCACTTAAATTTTTTCCAGGGTGGATAAAAATTGATTATTAAAAAAAAAAAAGATTTTTTGATTTAAAATCTGATTTTTATCAAAATGTATTTTAATAAATTGCTTTTGGAGTAAAAAATCTATCTAAAGATAGTTTTCTATTTAATATACATTAATAATTTTGTTTATTCAGCATGAAATGGAGCTTAGTTATGTAGCATGCAAACGTGGGGTACCCACCTTCTAGTATATAGACTATGCTGCTAGCCCAATTGTACATGAAAAAAAAGAAGGATTGGACTCCCAGGTGCTTATGTGCAGCTTCAATAAAGTATTAACTCATAATGAAAGTATTAACTGATTTTATTATACAAGTATCAAATTTACAAATTCATTAGGAAGTAAAAAAAAGAGGGATTGAGGGAATGGATCCAATTACATAAAGGAAAACAACAATAAGAGCTCTGGTATACAAATTTTATGGTATTCACAAATCACATGTCACAATAGCCATATACAGGTCACCACTGATGGTTGGCGTATATATGGATCCCGACGTGTTTCAATCTTAATAAAAGGACTAAAGGATAGACATTTGGACTGAAATGAACAGACCAGACCTTTGATGGTATGCACTGTTAGAATGAGACTGCAACTAAATAGCAAGAAAGTGATATACATCTAATACTTTTGAAAATAGCCAAATAAAGGTAAATGTATTACTATTATTTTTAATATTTTCCTTTCTGCTATCTTTTATATGTGATTAATTAAATATTAATATCAATATGATACAATGTTGGGCCACCGTATATACAGAGTAAAAATAAATCCAGCTGGCTTTTATCTGTCCATCCAAATACTGATATGACTTGATATATAGCTATAACATATGCTAACCTAAAAATAGAAAAAAGTGATATACAGCTAATACCTTTGAAACTTTTGCTGTTACCCTGCATGTGTAAGGAACTAAATAGTAACATCAATATGACACAATATTGGATCATAACAATATATGTAGAGTAAAAATAAATTCAACCTATATGTATCTGTCTATTTAAATACTGATATGATGTTATATAGCTACAAAACATATAAATTGAAAATCAATCTAGCCTGCACCTCTCTGCCCCCCCCTCCCCTCCTCTTTCACACCCATGTGTGTCTAATTTTTATATGTGACCTCTGGCAGGCAGACTTTGGGTCCTTCGCTTCTGCCTTCTGGCGGTGTGGTCTTCATGGAGAATCTACCCACCATGTTTTTAGATTTTACTCTGGTCTAGCTCATATGGTGTTTCACGTAAGGTATGACTATCTGTTTTTGTTTATAGCCTGCATCGACAGGTGTGCAATACAATGAAAACATGTTAATGATATTTTTTAATACACCATAGATGTCCACATAATACCCCCAAGGAAGATCGTTACACTAATAAAGATTGAAACGCGCTGGGATCCATATATATGCACCAACCAACAGTGGTGACATGTGATTTGTGAATACCATAAAATTTGTATACCAGAGCTCTTAGTGTTGTTTCCCTTTATGTAATTGGATCCATTCCCTCAATCCCTCTTTTTTACTTCTTAATGAATTAGTAAATTTGATACTTTTATAATAAAATCAGTTAATACTTTCATTATGAGTTAATACATTTTTTAAGCTGCACATATGCCCCTGGGAGTCTAATCCTTCCTTTTTTTTCAGTTATGTAGCATGCTGTATATTATGCCATATTTACATTATTGGTAAACTCATTTAATTAATCCAAGCTCTGCAAGTTGCGATAACATGCACTGCATTGATGCATTCACACAATTTCACAGTAACCATGAGATAGACTAAATTTCAGGAATATTCCTTTATCCCATTGTTTTGCATATCTATGTTCGCTACAAACTGTATGATTGAATCGGTTCTGATATCGCAGTTTTACTAACCTGACAGCTTATAATTCTAAATAGGAAACCTTAATTTTGTTTGAAAATATTAAAGATTCTAACTACCAGCAAGAATGAGTGCTTACATTTAAAGAGCACCTGTCATTTCAGATCAATTATGGCAGCGCCTGTTAGCGGGCATCCACGTCCCTCACCTTGTTTTGTCACTGCCACATCACCAGCCATCCCATTAAAGTGAATGGGACTGTCGGTGAGTCAATAGCAGCTCAGAGGAGGAGCCGCTGCGGGAAAGATGACAGTTGCGCTTTAAAAAATAGGATTTTTGTACTCACCGTAAAATCCTTTTCTCTGTCGTCCATGGATAGACACAGCTCCATAAATCTTGACTGTTGGGTATGTTCCGTCTATTAGGATAGGACTAGGCAGAAACATTTTAAATATGCATACATGTTATTTTAAACAGAGTTGAAACAGCCCCGCCCAGGGGGCGGTCCCTCTGAACATAACCCTCCACCCTGCAGCCAGGAGCCTCAGTTTGTAACAAGCAGTACAAACTAAAAAACAAACGAGGGGTAGGAGCTGTGTCCGTTCATGGACGACAGAGAAAAGGATTTTACGGTAAGTACAAAAATCCTATTTTCTCTTTTCGTCCATGGACGGACACAGCTCCATAAATCTTGACTGTTGGGACTTCCCAAAGCAGTGTCAAAAAACGAGGGGTGGGCACAGCAATCAAAGAAAAAACGGTTTCACCCCAAACAAGTAGAGCTCCTCAACGGAGGAGTTGCAACCTCAAACAGCCGCCTGCAAAACCTTGCGGCCGAAGCTAGCATCCGAAGATGCAGTCACATCAACCTTGTAAAACTTTGAAAAAGAGTGCACGGACGACCAGGTCGCCGCCTTACACACTTGTGAGACAGACGCTTGATGTCGGAAAGCCCAAGAGGCACCAATAGCCCTGGTCGAATGCACCGTAATGGGAAAAGGAGGCGCCCACCCTTTAAGGGCATAGGCCTGAATGACAATCTGCCTGATCCACCGAGAAATGGTGGCCGACGAGACCGCCAGGCCCTTCTGCGGACCAGACACCGACACAAACAGTGAGTCAGACCTCTGAAACGAAGCCGTGACAGACAGGTACAATCGCAGGGCATGTACCACGTCCAAGGAATGTAGCACAACCGCCTTGGCATGCGATGGCCAAGAACACAAGGATGAAAGTACAATGTCCTCATTCAGGTGAAAGGCCGAAACCACCTTCGGAAGGAAGAAAGGCCGTGGGCGTAGCACTGCTTTATCCTTATGTAGGACCAAATATGGGGACTTGCAAGACAAGGCCGCCAATTCAGAAACCCTCCTGACAGATGTGATGGCAACCAGGAAGGCCACCTTCTGAGAGAGTGTCAAAAGAGGAATCTCCCTAATGTCCTCAAAGGGAGGTTTCTGAAGTGCCGAGAGCACCAGATTCAAGTGGAGGTCGCACCGGAGGAGCCACATGTCGGACCCCCTGCACAAAACGTACTTACTAGCGAATGAGATGCCATGGGTCGCTGAAAGAAAACAGCCAAGGCTGAAATCTGCCCCTTAATCGTGCTCAAGGCCAGTTTCTGATCCACACCGCGCTGCAAAAACAGCAGGATCCTGGAAACTGAATAAGTCTGTGGACGCCATTCCATCTCCTCGCACATTGAAATATAGGCTCTCCATGTGCGATTATAAATCTTCCTAGAAGATTTCCGTGCCCTCAACATAGTTGAAATGACCGAATCCGATAGGCCTCGGTCCCTCAACACCTGGCTTTCAATAGCCACGCCGTTAAAGCCAGCGACTGTAAAGCAGGATGAAGAATGGGACCCTGCGATAGAAGGTCCTCCCTCAGTGGTAACCGCCAGGGCACATCCGCCACCAGCCGCACGAGGTCGGCGTACCAGGGACGCCTGGGCCAATCTGGGGTGATTAGAATCACTGGAATGCCTTCAAACTCTACCCTGCGGAGTAGACGGGGGAGCAACTTCAGTGGGGGAAAGGCATAAATTAGCCGATACCAACCCCACGGAGCCACCAACGCGTCTGCCCAGGGATCTCTGAACCTGGCCACGAACCTCAACACCTTGCGATTGAGTCGAGAGGCCAGGGGATCCACGTCCGGCGTGCCCCATCTCCGGCAAAGGAGGTGAAAAACCTCCGGATGCAACGACCATTCCCCTTGGTCCAGCATCTGGCGACTCAGATAGTCCGCCTGCCAGTTTTCCACGCCTGGAATGTAAACAGGCGATAGGGCTGGCACGCTCCTTTCCGCCCACCGCAGGATGTGAGCGACTTCCAACGCTGCAGCTGCACTTCTTGTTCCTCCTTGATGGTTGACGTATGCCACTGCCGTGGCGTTGTCTGACTGGATCCTGACCGGACGCCCCTGCAGCCTCTGAGACCACTTGGAGAGGCACAGCCTGATCGCCCGGAGTTCCAGAACATTGATCGACAGTTGGGATTCGGTCGGGGACCAGCAGCCCTGGGCCACTTGAACCCCCCAGACTCCCCCCCAACCAGTCAGGCTGGCGTCCGTCATGATCACTGTCCAAAGAAATGGGAGGAAGGACTTCCCGGACCGAAGAGCCGGGGATCTCAGCCACCAACTCAGAGATGACCTGACAAGGTGACTTAACTGAATCTGCCGCTCCAGAGACAACGGAGATTTGTTCCATTTGGAGAGAATCTCCTTCTGCAAGGCCCAAGTGTGGAATTGGGCATACAGTACTGCCTCGAAGGAGGCCACCATGAGACCCAGAACTCGCATGCAGAAATGGAGAGACGACCATTTGCGGGATGTCAACAACCTGGAGTGTCTGCAACTTCTCTGAGGGAAGAAAGACTCTGGCCTCCGAGGAGTCCAGAATCAGCCCTGTCTCAGCAAAGCTAGAATCGGGGCGAGCACCTTGGTGAAAACTTTGGTGCCGATGCTAGGCCAAAGGGAAGAGCCACAAATTGATAGTGGTCTTCGCCGATCGCAAAGCGCAGGTACCTCTGATGCCTGACACAGATGGGGACATGCAAGTATGAGTCCTTGATATCCAAGGATGCCATAAAATCCCCCGGATGGAGCAAAGCCACAACCGAACAAATCGATTCCATCCGGAACTTTTGGACCTTTACAAATGCATTGAGGGCCTTGAGGTCCAGTAGAGGACGAACTCCGTCCTTCTTTGGGACCACAAACAGATTTGAGTAAAAACCCTAAAACCTGTCCTGTGGTGGTACGGGTATGATCACCCCGCACCCCAACAAGTCTCGCACCGCCCCCTGAAGGGCAGCACGGCGTGCCGGAAGAAGGGGCAGGTTTGAAGGAAAAAATCTGTTTGGTGGACAAGAAAGGAACTCTATCTTGTACCCTGAGGTGACCACCTCGCAGACCCACTGGTCGGAGAGCAGGGAGGTCCACCGAGCGGCAAACCCGCGAAGCTGTCCCCCCCACCCTGGAGTCGGGCGGGGGCAAAACTTCATGCGGTAGCAGGCTTGCTTGCTGGCTTGGCGGGCTTACGCACCCAGGGACGCTTCTGTCCCCCAGCTGGACCTTTGTCCACATGGGAGGGTCTGCCGGCAGGTCCTGACTGATGAAAATACCGCTTCTGTGTGGGAAAAGAGGGCCCTGGCTTACGGCGCGGCTCCTTCCCTTTAGTGGATTGAGGGAGAAGCGTGCTCTTACCTCCAGTGACATCCTTAATGATGTCATACAGTGAGGCACTAAAAAGCCTCCCACCCTTGAAAGGCAAGTCTGCCAGAGTTTTCTTAGAAGCTTGGTCAGCGGACCAGCATTTCAGCCATAGTAGGCGGCGAAAAACCACCACAGACACTGAGGCCCTGGAGATCAAAGGGGCGGCGTCCAGGGTTGCATCACAGACGTACACAAGCCCTTGTACCAACTGTTCGGCCAGTAACACGCATTCTGGCGGGAGCTGATTCGCCTCCACAGTCTAGTGCAAAATCTTTGCCCATTCCGCAAGTGTCTGGGACACTAAGGTAGCCACCAAAATAGGTTGCAATGCTGACCCCAGCATGGCAAACAGAGCGGGTAACCGCTTCGGACCTCCTATCAGCAGGGTCCTTAAAGGCAGGGGACCCTTTAACCCGGTATAATTGGTTACTTCATTCAACCGAGAGACCGGGGATCAACAACCGGAGAAGAAGCCCATTTTTTCAAAAGGCTTTCCTCAAACGGATAACGGACCGCCATACACTGAGGGACCGCAAAGGGCCTGTGTGGCCGTTCCCATTCCTTATCTATGAACTTGTCAAAAAATTCAACATAAAAAAAAACCTTAGCCGAGCGGGTCGGTTTGTGCGACCCAAAAGGGACAGACCCTGCTGTGGAAGTCCCAGCTGTATCTTCCAGCTTGAGAGTGTCCCTCACAGCATTGATAAGTGCACTAACAAGCGCCCTGTCTTGAGCTGACCTGGACGAGGGGTCCTCCTCACAGGGAAGGTCCTGATCCGCATCATCTTACACATCAGAACAGGGGTCCTGAGGCGCAGCCAGGCCCGAGTCTGAGTCAGAACATTCCCCAGGCGATGGCGGGGGGAGGGAGCGCTTAGTACCCCATTTACGCCCGGACGCCGATTCCACCCTGGCAACAAATGACTCTAGGACAGTGGCACCAGTTGCTGCCTCTGGAATGTCTGGGGAAACACCAGCTTCTGACTCCATAACTGCCTACTGACCGCCCTTAGGGACCCAGTCAAGATACTGACAATTAAAATCCACCCTTCTTGCTGCACTGACTGAGGGGGGGGGAATACCCAGGGGACTTACCGCCCAGCCAGGGACCGCTCAGCGCCGCTGCCCGCTCTGCATCCACACACCGCGTGTGCCTGAGTAACTGTGTGAGGTGAATCGCGCCTTCCGCGCTGTTCAGGAAGCCAGCCGCCACTAGAGGCCAAAACCCACTCCGAAATGGCCGCTGAGTGCTCAAAGAAAGCGCGCGGACCCCGCAATCACTCTGGCGCGGCCACGGCAAAATGGCCACCAATGGGAAAAACAATGCAATTCACAGGCCCCAAACGAATGGCGCCAGTGCTACAAAAAATGGCGCCCAGCAAGCGAGGTGGACGAGAAGGCCAGGCACGGAGGCTTCACACAAATTACACCCCCCCACACAGAGAGCGGACCTGTACATCCTCACAGCCCCCCGCCGGGACCCGGAGCCCTGCCAAGGTATTCCCCGGTCGCGAGCCCTGCAATGGGGAGGAGGAAAAAAGGGGGTGACAGATGGAGAGGGGTGAGGGCCATAGAACCCTAGCGACCCCCATAGGAATGCCCAGCTGTTCCATCCTACCCGAAGCAGAAGGAACCGTACTTACCCGTCCTGTGAGGACCTGCTGGTGCGTTCCTGACAGACCTACAACCGAGCAGTACGGAGTAGCTGTCGGCCCGGTCCACTGTGACAGACAGCAAGCCGCACGGTCATATGTGAACCCTGAAGCATATAGCTCACCGGCCACCCCTGGAGTCATAGGGTATGTCGTGACAGACCCGACGCCTATTTGCAAGGGACTGTAACACGCTCGATGGCCGGACTGGGGGGACTACAAGGATCTATAATATCCTGCCTGTCATGCCCAGCCGGCAGTTGAAAGAAGATTCTAAAAATAAAATAAAAAAAGTAAAAATCTCTTCAGGATACTGGGCCCAAAGGGAGCCAAATCCTTCTCCTCTGCTAGGCAGAAAAAAACAGGCTCCTGGCTGCAGGGTGGAGGGTTTTGTTCAGAGGGACTGCCCCCTGGGCGGGGCTGTTTCAACTCTGTTTAAAATAACACGTATGCATATTTAACATGTTTCTGCCTAGTCCTCTCCTAATAGACGGAACATACCCAACAGTCAAGATTTATGGAGCTGTGTCCGTCCATGGACGAAAAGAGAAATTATGATTTAAATCGAGTTGATTTAAATCAAGCCTTTTAAATAGTGATTTAAATCATGATTTAAAATTGACTCGATTTAAATAAAATCCACCCTCATTTTTTTTTGCACAATTTCATGGATTTTCCAAGGATTTTTATTTATTTTATTATTCATTTTATATGATTGATTCAGTTTTTTGATCGGTTCATATATTTTAAGACACCACTTTTTTGCACATTTAGGGACTCTATTATGAATGTTGATTTATGAATTAATTTTTAAATATTTATTGTCTATACGTGATTTTTTCAATTAGTTGATATTGAAGCATAGTCATTGTTTAATTTCATTAATTGTTTATATGGTGAGTGCCTTTTTTTACACAGGGGATTCATTAGCACATGGGTTAATTGTAATCAATCTTTTTTAAGGAGACAGTGCACTAGTTTTTTGATTTATTGGTTGCCACTTCAGACCTGGTATTCAGGTGTAGTTGAGTGCAGGAGCTCCAATCCTTATATACATACTGTATATATAAAAAACGAAGTGCAAGGTTCCACTTTATTCAGGTTAATGGGCTGCCCTATGCTGTCGCATGTCAAAAAATGCAATGCACCACGCAGTTGTGAATGGGGCTTGTCAACAGAATTGGTTACAATGTTTTTTTTTGTTCAATATATTACTTATTAAATAAATAGTACTCAAGATATAATTCTAAAACTTCACGTAGCAAATAAAAATCATTCATAAAATTTGGTACAGGTTTCAGAATTTGGCAACATAAGCTGCCAAGATCAAAAACTGATATCTATGCATCACCATTTCACTTTGATTCTTCCAAAGAGGTTTTAGTGGACATGGGAGGTACATTGTACATGTTTAGGGATAAGTAAAAAAAAAAAAATTCTCCCTAGTATTTATGTATATTGATTAAAGACTGTACCTTTAAATGTATGTTTAAAGCCCAGGCTTCAGCTACAAAGCTAACAAATGAATAGAACATAAAACTGAAGGACAATTATTACATGTTTGCATGAATGCTGCCTTCACGGGATTAGTAGATCCTGTGCAGTAAACTGTTAAAGAAAAAGAACAGAAAGTTTGAATGTACTGACATACTACATCTAGTAAACTGGCATAAGAATACCATTCTGAAAAACACAGTTTAAGGGTTCATGCAGACTGTGCTGCTTAAAAAAAAAAAAAAAAACACCAGTTCTCTAATCAGAAAAAACGTTTGTACAGGCATTTAGGAGTGTTTAGCATTTTTTTTCTGCTAGAAAATGTCTCTCAAAAACACAAACCAGGAGGGTTTTTTCTTCTGCCCCTAAATGCTGCGCCTAAAATATGCCTCTAAAACGTCCTAATGTGCATGGACGCATAGGATAACATTTTCTACAGGCAAAACGTGAAACTCCTGAAGAAGCAGCATTTAAGCATAGTGTGCAAGGACCCTCATGCAGTTTGCAAGCGGATTTGTCTGTTGAGCAACATAATACATTTTAGCAAAAACTCTGCAACAATGGAAAGGGTTTTCATTTCCTTAAAGCCTCCTTGAACTCCAGGCAGATAACCCTTTCATGCCTAAGCCCATTTCTGACATTTGTTGCTTAGTTAAAATCTGTATTTTGTGCTACAAATTTACTTAGAACTCCCAAACATTATATATATATATATATATATATATATATATATATATATTTTAAACATTATAAGTTTATTGAGCAAATAAAAGAAACAGGAGTAGGTGCAACTACTCGTAATGCAATATTCTGATTAACTTAGGTAAAAAGGCCTACAGGGTAGAACATAGTATGCTAGTACAAAACTTGTAAATCACTAAGGCTTTATACAATCATGGCTTAAGTCATTACTCACTATTATCAACTAGAACAAAAAATTATATGCAGTCAATAGCAAAGGAAAAGAAAAAAGGAGAAAGAAAGAAGAAATCAAGGAGGAAAAGTATGTAGAGCAGTAATAGAAGGCCAAATTTAGTCAGTGTAGCCTAGGAGAACAATCTCAGTCTGGAGGGAGTGGTACAATATCAGAATATTCAGCTGAGTATTTAAAGAGCAGCCAGGGTTGCCACGTCTCATGAAATTGTTCCACCTTATCAGTGGTCTGGGTCAGCGTCTCCTCCATCTTGTAGATGTCAGAGACCCTGTTAAGCCAATCTGTAATGGAGGGAACCCTTTGAGATTTCCAGTGTAGCGGAATCAGAGATTTTGCCGCATTTAGGAGATGTCTCGTCAAGGAGTTTTTGTATCTCCTCAACGAGACGTTCGTGATATGGAGTAGGCATGCTGCAGCATTTAGGCTAATTTTGGTCTCAGTGATTTTCTTAATTAGAAGGTTGACTTCCTCCCAGAATTGCGCTATTAGCGGACATTGCCACCAAATGTGTAGTAGTGTGACCTTTTCATTTTTACACCTCCAACAGGTGTCTGGAAATTGCGGGTTCCATCCATGTATCTTGGCTGGGGTGTTGTACCAGTGTGTGAGGATTTTGTAAGCTGTCTCTTGCATTTTTGAGCTTATTGAGCACTTATGAGTCAGAATACAAGCATACCTCCAGTCTTTAGCTGTTATTTCCATCTGTAGGTCCATGGCCCATCTCACTCTGAGCGCCTCCTCCGGCCCATATTTCAAATCTCGTAACCACACGTAGGCCATGGAAGTGGCTTTTGGGCACTTAGCACCCTCAAGACAGATCTTCTCCAGGGCCGTGGGGGGCCTATAGATCTTAGATTTATCAGGCAGCCTCCCTAAGTAGCTGCAGAGTTGCAGGTACGTCCAAAAGGGTAGACGTGGGCTATTCAGTTTCAATTTAAGTGTTGTCCATTCCCTTATTGCCCCTCTGTCAAAGCAGTCTCCTAGTAGGAGCGGTTTGGAGGTGTCCAAGGGTTGAAAGTGAGGGTTTTCCAGGCCCGGTTCAAAGTCCGGGTTGTCTTTTAAAGGGGTCAGGGGGCTGGGTTGTGAGGATATGTCCAAGGTTTTGGTCAGTCTGGAAAATCTCCAAGGTACAGCCAGTGACGGGGTGCTTTTTAAGGTTATTCGGACAGCTATCCCATGTGATCCACGGGGAGAATTTTAACGGTAGTGGACATAAGTCATTTTCCAGGGTGACCCAATCTTTGGCATTTCCATGACAGTGCCAGTCGACTATCCTAGTCAGGTGTGTGGCCTGGTAATAGGACCCAAAGTCAGGTATACCCATACCACCAAAGTCCTTTGGTTTCATCAAGAGGGAATACCTGATCCTTGGACGCTGAGCATTCCAGAGAAATCTCAACAGAATGGTTCTCAGCGAGGAGAAGGCGGCTGTAGGGATCTTGAGGGGTAGGGCATGGAGCAGATAAAGCAACCTGGGTAGGACCATCATCTTGATTATGGCCGCGTGGCCAAACCAAGAAAAATAGCCTGACTGCCATCTGTCTAAGTCCTCCTTAACAGTCTTGAGAAACCTTGGAAAGTTCTGTCCATAAGTGTCGGCCAATCTGGGCGTGAGCCACACTCCAAGGTACTTACGTTTCGCAGGTTCCCATCTAAAGGAAGATGCCGACTTTACTCGGTCTAGCAGGTTGTCTGGCAAGGAGACATTCAGGGCCTCAGATTTGGTATAGTTGATTTTGAGATTAGAGACACATCCGTATACCGCAAACTCCCTGAGGAGAACGGGTAGGGATGTGACTGGGCTTGTTAAGAAGAAGAGCAGGTCATCCGCATAAGCGGCGACTTTGTATTCTTTATCTAAGTCCCTGAAGCCCCGGATGTCTGTATTAGCTCTGATTAATCTAATGAATGGTTCCAGAGACAGTATGAACAACAGAGGAGACAGCGGACAGCCCTGTCTTGTGCCATTTAGTATCTGGACCTTATCCGATAGAGCACCATCAATTTTAAGCTTCGCCGAAGGGCACTGGTACAACGCCGAGATCCTGGCCATCATGTGCGGACCCAATCCGATTCTAGAACATACAGCTAGCATGTAGTCCCAGGCCAAACGATCGAAGGCCTTCTCTGCATCCCTGGACAGGAGAAGACCCTCTGTCACCATCCCGGGCTGCTTGAATCAAGAGCATAGCTTTTATAATATTGTCTTTGGCTTCACGGCCAGGCATGAAGCCTACCTGGTCCATTCCTATTAAATCCATAAGCAATGGGCTCAATCGCGAGGCCAGGATCTTAGTGTGTATTTTGGCATCTAGATTGAGCAAAGATATAGGGCGATAGCTTGCATAATCTGCCAGATCCTTACCTACCTTATGGATTACCGTGATGTGTGGTGACAAAAAGTCAGGGGTAATTACTCTAGGCTCAGACATAGAGTCAAGCGCAGCCCTAAGTGGGTCCACTAATATGTTGGCAAAGGTTTTATAATAAATGGAAGTGAATCCATCTGGTCCCGGGCTCTTACCAGATTTAAGTTGCTTAATGGCCACCGCGATCTCCTCCGCCGTAACCGGCCCCTCCAGGAGTGATATATCAGAGTCTGAGAGGGTGGGCATGCCGCTCTTCTCTCAGTAATCACGAATGATCTGTGGTCTCTCCCCCTCCATGTCTGCCAGTCTATGATGGGTTGGTAGGTTATATAGCTTCATGTAGAAGTCATGGAAGTGGTTCGCTATGGCGTCAGTGGTTACATCCAGATTGCCATCCGCCCTCCTAATACCCTGTATGAAATTTTTCCCCGTCTGCTCCTTTAGGGCCCTCGCTAAAAATTTCCCCGACTTATTACCAGACTCGTAGTAGATTCCCTTCTTAAAGAACAGGAATCTCCGTGACTTGTCATCGAAAACCTGTTGGAGGGCCTTCCTTTTCTCCAAAAGTTCGGTGGCTGTCTGGACAGTAAGGGATTGTTTGTGTAATGTTTCTAAATGTTTTATCCGGTCTGTCAGGTTCTTGACAAGTCTCTTTCTTTTTTACGCCTCGCGCCCATTCCCATGAGGACCCCCCTGATCGTGCACTTGTGCGCCTCCCAGGTCATTAGTGGGTCAGTGTCAGCAGAAGAATTTCGCTGAAAGAAATCAGTCAGAGAGGCGGTCAGTTCTGTCAGGAGGACCGGATCAGTTAGGAGGGAAGCATTCAACCTCCAAGTGAATGATTTGGGGATTGAAGTGATTTCCTTTAAGGAGAGTGAAATTGGGGCATGGTCCGAGAAGGATTGGATGCCAATGTGAGCTCCCGTTATTAGGGCTAGATCCCTCTGTGTAATGAAAAGGTAGTCTATGCGGGAGTGTCGTTTGTGGGGGGAAGAGAAAAACGTAAAGTCACGACCGTCAAGATGCGCAAATCTCCAGGTGTCAGTCAGGTGCAAAGATTGCAGCATAGCCCAATTCGTTTAAAGGTCCTATACGTGATGCATGTTTTCCCATTGGACGTATCCTGCAGTGGGCTGAGTGGAACGTTGAAGTCTCCACCCAGGATCAGACATCCCGAGGAAAACCCCAAAAGCTCTTGAACAATTTGCTGACAAAAGGATACATGAGAATTGTTGGGAAAGTAGACGTTGGCTAACGTCATGGGTGCGTTGTTATACAGGCCTTTGAGGAGGACATATCTACCCTTGGGGTCCAGCCTTTTTTCCTGTAGGGTGAAGGGTGCATCCCTACCTATCAGAATAGATGCCCCCCTGGCCCTGGAATCATCACTTGTAGCATGAAATGCCTCTTTAAAGTAGGAACTCGTGAGTTTGGGGACATGATGTGTTTTGAAATGGGTCTCTTGTAAAAATACGAAATGCGGCCTACCTTTTTTAAGCTCCCTCAGCAGAGTGGAGCGCCTTTCGGGTATGTTCAAGCCCCTAACATTGTGGGATATAACGAGTGGATTTCGGCTGAGATCCGCGTAAGCCATTATGGGAGCCCAGAGTGAGACGTCCCGGAGTGGTCCTAGAATACAAAGCTGTTGATATCAGGTTAGAACCAATTCAACTATATTCATAACAGGAAACTAAATAAATAAAAATAAAAAAAGAGGAGAAAAAGAAGGAAAAGGTGAGTCAGAAAAAGGGAGAGTAAAGGGTGATGGAGCAATTTAAAGAATTCCCTAGACAGGCAGGGAATCCTGACCTGAGTAGTAGGTAGGTTAGTGCGTCCCACGCCCAACTAGTAGGCGAGGAGGCACTTGGTGGGGGTAGAGGGAGGCAGCCGACAACAGGGTAAAACAGTCAGCTACTCGTCTCTGCCAGTATAACTCTAAACGTTAAATGTGTACAGGTTGCAACATAACACACACAGCCTGCACATGAAAGCAAACATAGCCTCATCTAATACTAGATGAAAGCGTTTCCCCCTCGACCCAGGGGTGATACAAACTTGAGTGCTCACGGGCAACACATTAGCTAAAGCGTCCCAACATGCAACAGCATTACAGCATTCCCCTCCTCGGTCTGTCCCAAAAAAAAAAGGGGGGGGTGGGGTAAGGCCAGCCAGGAGAACAAACCAAGGAGTAGGGGGCGAGTGATAGTTTTTTAGCAAAGTTGTTAAATTTTTCCATGGGAGCCCCAGAGGGAACCCATAGGAAACTTAGGAAAACAAATGAGCATAACAGGGTGAACTCAGCAAGTGTCGATCAGTCGTCAGTATGATCTCTGCGTTCTTCTCTGCTGGGACCTGGGGTTCCAAATTTCCCAGAGCGGCTCAGCTTCTGTTTCTTGTTGAATCTTTTGTCAGGAGTGGAGAAGGGAGATCTGGAAGGTGACCGGTCTCGGGGTGGTTCCTGGAACTCAGCATACCAGTCAGGCAGTGGGATGTATTCAAGGTCCAGAGCGGCATAGAAGTCTGGGAGTTCATCCGGTTCACGCAGAATGTATTGATGTCCATTGTAGTGCACGGATAGTGCAAAAGGGAACTTCCAGGTATATTTCAATTCGCGTTCCCTGAGTTTCTCCAGCAGAGGGCGCAAGGCCCTTCGGTTTCTCAGGGTAATCTGTGATAAGTCCTGAAACAGCAGGATAGTGGCTCCTGATAGTGGCGCTGTGGTAGAAGCCGAACTTCTCCTCGGGCGTGAGTGCGGGATGTTGTACAGGCGTTTGTCCGGCATCTGGAGGCTTAGGGTCGGAGAATTAGGCGATTTGCAGGCTGTGTGTGTGCCGGAGCTCTCCTAGTGTGCGTCCATACCCGTTGCGTGCCAAGCCACGCCCCCTATATATATATTATATATATATATATATATATATATATATATTTTAGCGGAGACCCTAGAGAATAAAATTGTGATTGTTGCAATCTTTTGTCACACGGTATTTGGGAAAAAATACACTTTCATGAATTTAAAAAACTAAACAGTAAAGATAGCCCAATTTTTTTGTATATCGTGAAAGAGGATGTTATGCCGAGTAAATAGATACCCAACATGTCATGCTTTGAAATTGCGTGCACTTTTTTACGGTTACCAGGTTAGAGTAAAGCCTCGTACACACGAACAAGTTTCTCGACAAGAAAACTGCCAAGATAGCTTTCTTGCCGAGAAAATCGTTCGTGTGTATGGTTTCTCGTCAAGAAAACCGAAAAGAATCTCGACGAGAAATATAGAGAACCTGCTCTCTATTTTCTCGTCGAGATTCTCGTCAGCCTGTTTGACGAGAAAATTGTGTGTGTGTACACTTACCTGTCCTCCGGGAAGCCGGCGCATGCTCGGTAGCTTCCTAGGCATAGATAGGGTGTAGCAAGATGGCGGCGACGGCATCGAATGTGACGAACGCACGCTCGTCGTAGTCGATGACGTCACCGCTTTCGCTCCAAAGAACCGCGGGTTCTTTGAATCGAGCGTGTGTACACTCGGCCGGGACAAGTTTCTTGTCCAAGAATCTTGTCAAGAAAAACGACATGTTTTTTCTTGACGAGATTTTCGGCCATGTGTACGAGGCTTTACAGGGGAGGTCTTTTGGTAGAACTATTGCTCTCACTCTGACGATCGTGGCGATACCTCACATGTGTGATTTGAACACAGTTTACATATCAAGCACGACTTAAGTATGCGTTTTCTTTGCTGTGCGGGGACGCTTAAAAAAAAAATATTTTTTTGTTTTTTTACATTGTCACTTCAAAATTCAAAATTCTGATCACTTTTATTGCTGTCACAAGGAATGTGGACATCCCTTGTAACAGTAAAGCCCTGTACACACGATCGGATTTCCTATGGTTTTTTAACCAATGGATTTTTCCATCGGAAAACCGATGAAGCTGACTTTCATCAGTCTTGCCTACACACCATCAGTCAAAAAACCGACCGTTCCAAACGCGGTGACGTAAAACACTCCGATGAGCCGAGAAAAATTAAGTTCAATGCTTTTGAGCATGCGTCGACTTGATTCTGAGCATGCGTGGGTTTTTTATCCAAATAAGTTCCCCACAGACGATAGTAATTTGCTATCAGTTTTTTAACCATCGGATAAATTTAAAACATGTTCTATTTTTAAACACCGATGGAAAAAAGACCGATGGGGCCCATACACGATCGGTTTGTCCGAGGAAAAAAGTCCATCGGGCTGTTTTTATCGGTTAAACCTATCGTGTGTACAGGGCTTAATAGGTGGTGACAGGTACTCTTTACGGAGGGTTCGGGAGTCTAAAAGACGCCAAATCCCTCCTTTGCACTTGAAAGTATTTGGATCGCAAAAAAAGGGAGATTCTGAATACTGTTATAATTGGCAGCCGAGTAAACCGGAAGTGATGTCGCTTTTATGCGTTTACATAGAAGACTGGAACTAAGCCATTTCCGGCTTTGTTTTAGTCTTACTCTAGCCAGCGGACGTGCCGGATCGTGGTTTGGGTCTCCTGGTGGGACGGGAGGCCCAGAAAGATCGGTTGGGGGGCGACAACACATCCCCTCCCGCCCCTTTGGGATAACAACCAAGCGGCTTTTAACCGCATCGGTTGTTATCCCTAAAGAGCCGACCGCCCGCTCTGAAAACCGGTACAAGGGCTATGCCTGCAGCTGCTGGCATCATCCCAGTATAACCTCTTAAAGCCGAGGCCGCATATGTGCGTATGGTTAGCGCTAAGGGGTTAAAGAGGACAGCTACAGAATGTACCACTTACAATTTGTTAAGTATTTGCAAATTAAACTAGTGTTTCTCAATTTGACCTGGCAGCAGATTGAAAGTGGGATAATGAATTTGCACTTTACATGTTACATTTTTTATTTTATTTGTATTATTTTTTTAGCTGCAAGAGAAGAATATCAGCTGCCCAGCCTACCCAAGCTGGGCAGCTGATATTGCAGGACTGCAGGACTATATTGCAGGACTGGGCAGACATGTTAAACAGTTAAAACATGTAACAGCGAAGCTGAACAGTACCGCCCAGGGGGTGGTCCCTCTGGGCATAAAAACTTTGCGGTCGAAGCAAGCATCCGCAGATGCATGCACATCAACCTTGTAAAACTTAGTGCAAGTGTGAACGGACAACCAGGTCGCCGCCTTACACACCTAGGAAACAGACGCTTGATGTCGGAAGGCCCAGGAGGCACCTATTGCCCTGGTCGAATGCACCGTGACAGGACAGGGAGGCGCCCGCCCTTTTAGGGTATAAGCCTGAATCACGATCTGTCTGATCCACCGAGAAATGGTGTCTGACGAGACTGCCAGGCCTTTCTTTGGACCAGTCTGACCTCCCAAACTGAGCCGTAGCAGACAGATACATCCGCAGAGCTCGGACCACGTCCAAGGAATGCAAAGCAACCTCTTTGGGAATGCGATGGCCAAGGACACAAGGATGGAAGCACAATGTCGTCATTTAGATGAAAAGCCGAAAACAACCGTCGGAAGAAACAAAGGCTGCGGGCGTAGCATCGCTTTATCCTTGTGGAGGATCAAGTAGGGAGACTTGCAAGACCAGGCCGCCAACTCAAAAACCCTCCTGACTGATGTAATAGCCACCAGAAAAGCAACTTTTTGAGAGAGTGTCAAAAGAGGAATCTCTCTGATGTTCTCAAACGGAGGTTTCCGAAGTACCGAGAGCACCAGATTCAAATCCCACAGAGGCAGTGGTGGTCGAACCAGAGGGGCCACATGACGAACCCCTTACACAAACATACTTACCAGTGAATGAGCCGCCAAGGGTCGTTGAAAAAAGACAGCCAGGGCTAATATATGCCTCTAATGGTGCTTAAGGCAAGTTTTTGATCCACTCCACGCTGTAAAAACAGCAGGATTCTGGAAACTGAATATGTCCGTAGACGCCACCCCATCTCCCAGGGATGAAAGATCTTCCGAGAAGATGACTTCCGTGCCCTCATCATGGTGGAAATTACTGAATCCGACAGGCCTCGGTCCCTTAGTACCTGGCTTTCAACAGCCATGCCGTTAAATCCAGCGTGTCAGGGACTTACCATGACTGAACACAGAAATGCACGTGCGCGCCTCTCCGGCGCGTGTACGCACACGCGACCCTTCGGCGCGTGTGTGCATGCGCTCGCGCTGAACGCTGTTTGGTGCCAATGGGCCTATAAAAGGACAGCAGCTGCACTTATGCAGTGCCGTTTGATCTGCAGCTTCTGAGTATCTCTACCTGCATCTGCTATCTGATTACCTGGACTACCCGGCGCTGTTGACTTACCTGTAATCTCCAACCCTAACCCCAGCCTGCCTAGAACCTGCTACTACTACTTGCTGTTCCGTTGCCAGACCTCTGCCTGCTTATCTGACCCTGCTCCAGTCCTCCGCATTGCTCTGCCTGACCACCCGATCTGACCCGGCTCGCCTGACCCTGCACCTGCCTACTACTTGCTCTGTGTGTTACTGTGTTGACCTGGCTTATCTCTCCCTGCTTCAGCCTGCTACTGATCCTGCTGTCATCCGCAGTTCCAGCCAAACCTGGAGGATCATCAACCAGCTACAATGACAACCACCACGGTCTCCACAGGCACTCCTACCCCGCTGTGTTCCCAAGACCACTGTTCCCACTCCGGTGGCTCCTGAACCAGACTCATCCTCGGAGGTACGCAACACAGCGACTGTAAAGTAGGATGAAGTATAGGACCTTGCGACAGAAGGTCCTCTCGCATCGGCAGTCGTCAAGGAACATCCGTCACCAGGCGTACTAGGTCGGCGTACTAAGGACGCCAAGGCCAATCTGGGGCAATTAGAATCACCGGAATCCCCTCGGTCTCCACTCTGCAAAGCAAATGAGGAAGAAGTTTTAGCGGGGGAAAGGCATAAATTAGCCGATACTGTCCCCACGGAGCCACCAACACGTCTGCCCAGGGATCTTTGGACCTGGCCACAAAACTCAATACCTTCCGATTGAGTCAAGAAGCCAGGAGATCCACATCTGGCGTGCCCCATCTCAGGCAAATGAGTCGAAACACATCCGGGTGTAGCAACCATTCTCCTTGGTCCAGCATCTGGTGACTTAGGTAGTCCGCTTGCCAGTTTTCTACACCCGCTCTGCCCACCTCAGGATGTGAACGACCTCCAATTCTGCAGCTGAGCAGATGGTTGATAGGGATGAGCCAAACACCCCCAGAACTTGCGAACATGCAAAAAAGTTGGTTCGAACATCCGAACACCATTAAAGTCTATGGGACTCGAACATGAAAAATCTAAAGTGCTAATTTTAAAGGCTTATATGCAAGTTATTGTCATAAAAATAGTCATAAAAAGTGTTTGGAGACCCGGGTCCTGCCCCAGGGGACATGTATCAATGCAAAAAAAACTGCTTTTTTTTGGGAGCAGTGATTTTAATAATGCTTAAAGTGAAACAATAAGTGAAATATTCCTTAAAATTTCGCACCTGGGGGGTGTGTATAGTATGCCTGTAAAGTAGCATTTGTTTCCCGTGCTTAGAAATGTCCCTGCACAAAGTGTTATTTCTGCAACGGAAACCTGTGTTACATCAGAGGGGGCGGGGTCACCCGCACGTCACTGGGGAAGCCCGGGTTGGTTTCACCTTGCTTTAGAGGGGGACGGGGTCACATGATGGGTGGCCCCGCCCTCAGCTACACAAGAGACCTGTCAGGAAGCCGGGATTCCCAGGTGTCTACGGTGGAGACAGGATGCGCTGCGCTGGACATCTCATCGCTGGAGCCTGGACCTGGATGGAGAGGAGATCATCCACCGCTCGACCCCGGAGAGGAGAGCATCCATCGCAGGATACCGAGAGTGGATTACCACCGCTGGAATCTTTTTTTATTTTTTTTCAATAAAGGACTTTTCCCAACGGTGTCTGTGTTTTTTAAAAAAAAATGTACACTTTCTTTGTGAAATGGTAGGGGTACAATTCACATTTCACATGGGGGGGGGCCGGGATCTGGGGGTCCCCTTTGTTAAAGGGATCTTCCAGATTCAGATAAGCCCCCCGCCCGCAGACCCCCACAACCACCGGGCAAGGGTTGTGGGGATGAGGTCCTTGTTCCCATCAACATGGGGACATGGTGCTTTGAGGGGTCACAGACCCCTAAAGCATCCTCCCCATGTTGAGGGCATGTGGCCTGGTACGGTTCAGGAGGGGGGGGGGGGCGCTCTCTCATCCCCCCTCTTTTCCTGCGGCCTGCCAGGTTGCGTGCTCGGATAAAGGGTCTGGTATGGATTTTTGGGGGGAACTCCACGCCATTTTTTTGTTATTTGGCTTGGAGTTCCCCTTAAAATCCATACCAGACCTGAAAGGGACTGGTATGGATATTTGGGGGAACCCCTTGTAATTTTTTAAAAAATTTGACACAGGGTTCCCCTTAATATCCATACCAGACCTGAAGGGCCTGGTAATTAACTTTGGGGGGACCCCCACGCATTTATTTTTTTTATCAATGACTTTTCTCTGCATCCCTGGGAGCCGACAATTCATTATAGCCGCGAGTGCTTTTAAATGACTTTTTTTCCTTCAGAAATGACACTTTGTGCAGGGACAGTTCTAAGCACGGGAAACAATCGCTACTTTACAGGCATATTATATACACTCCCTAGGTACGAAATTTAAAGGAATATTTCACTTTTATTGTTTCACTTTAAGCATTATTAAAATCACTGCTCCCAAAAAAACATCAGTTTTTAAAACTTTTTTTGCATTGATACATGTCCCCTGGGGCAGGACCCGGGTCCCCAAACACTTTTTATGACAATAACTTGCATATAAGCCTTTAAAATTTGCAATTTAGATTTCTCCCACAGACTTTTACAGGGTGTTCCACGGCTTTTCGAATTTGCTGCGAACACCCCAAATTGTTCGCTGTTCAGCGAATGGTCGAAGAGGAGTTTGACTCGAACTCGAAGCTCATCCCTAATGGTTGACATACGCCACTGCCGTGGCGTTGTCCGACTGGATCCTGTCTGGACGTCCCTGCAGCCTTTGTGACCATGTGGAGAGGCACTGCAGATCACCCGAAGTCCCAGCACATTGATCGGCAGGCGGGATTCTTCCTGCGTCTAGCGACCCTGTGTCGACTGTACGCCCCAAACTCCCCCCCTACCGGTCAAGCTGGCGTCAGTCGTGATGACTGTCCAGTGAAAGGGAAGGAACGACTTCCCGGACTGAAGGGCTAGAGATCTCAGCCACCATACCAGGGAAGCCCTGACTAGCTGGCTCACCCGGATTTGACAATCCAGGGACAACGGAAATTTTTCCCATTTGGACAGGATCTCCTTATGCGGGATGCCAACAGCTCCACCTCAGTCCGAAGAGTCTGCAACTTTTCCAAAGGGAGAAAAACTCTTGCCTCCGAAGAGTCCAGAATCAAGCCCAGGTATTCCAGGCGCTGAGTCGGCACCAACACCGACTTCCGGAAGGGTCCGACTGGCTATAGCCACATCCTCCTCTAATTCTGAGTCTGAAGCTGCTCTCTGAAGGAGGTCGTCCTAGTAGCCCACGATAGCGATTCCTTGGTCTCAGCAGAGCCAGAATCGGAGTGAGCACCTTGGTGAAAACCCTTGGTGCCGACGCAAGGCCAAAAGGGAGAGCTACAAATTGGTAGTGATCATCCACGACTGCGAAGTGCAGAAATCTCTGATGCCCGACGTATATGGGGACATGCAAGTATGCGTCCTTGATGTCCAAGGAGGCCAGAAAATCCCCCGGATGGAGTGCAGCGACCACAGAGCGAACTGATTCCATCCTGAACTTTCGTACTTTTACAAAGGTGTTGAGGGCCTTGAGATCCAGGATTGGACGGACCCCGTCCTTTTTTGGGACTACAAACAGATTGGAGTAGAATCTCTGAAACCTTTCCGGCAGCGGCACAGGTACTATTAACGCCGCGCATCAGCAGGTCATGCACTGCCCCAAACAGGGCGTTCCGACGAGCCGGAAGATGATGAAGGTTTGAGGGAAAAAATCTGTTTGGTGGACAAGAAAAATTCTATCTTGTACCCTGATGAAACCACTTCGCAAACCCACTGGTCGGAAAGCAGGGAGGCCCGAGCTGCAAATTCGCGAAGGCGACCCCTAAGGTCAAGAGTTAAGGAGCTGTGTCCGTCCATGAACGAAAGAGATACACTATTTAATTCAATTTTACCATTCAAAGTAAACACACCCATCCATCCATACCTCCATGGTTTATTTTGCTGAGAAATCACTTTGAACCCCCCCCCCCCAGCATTTCTGGCCATGGCCATCTTGAATACAAGCAGATGACTCATGTAGCGTTTACTTCCTGGAATCCATCTGCCCTCACGCATGTATGCAGGAGGGTGTGCTTAGCTGAGAAAACCACCCCTCCCCCTTCTTCCCTGAAGTCTCCTGGGATGTACGTCATCATTTTCCTAGACTTGCAAACTAGGAAGTAACTGAAGAAATGTAAAAAAATAAAATAACATTTTATAAACAACTACAGTGCATTTCAAAAGTATTCACCCCCCTTGGCATTTTTCGTGTTTTGTTGCCTCGCAACCTGGAACATGGATTATTATTATTATACAGGTTTTATATAGTGCCAACAGTTTGAGCAGCGCTTAAAAAAATAAAGGCAGACATTACAGTTACATTACAATTTGGTACAAGAGGAATCAGAGGGCCCTGCTCATTAGAGCTTACAATCTAAAAAGGGAGGGTCAATTGATACAAAGGGTAATAGCTGTGGGGGATGAGCTGATGGAGGAAGTAAAAGTGTTAGTTAGAAGCAAGATAGGCTTCTTTAAAGAGTAGAGTTTTCAGGGATCGTCTAAATATGGATAGATTATGGGACAGTCGGACAGATTGGGGTAGATTGTTTGAGGATTTGCATCATTTTATTTACATAACATGCCCACAACTTTGAAGATGTTTTTTTTTTTATTGTGAAGCAAACAACAAATAGGACAAAATAACTGAAAAAGTCAATGTGCATAACTATTGACCCCCCTAAATTCAATACTTTGTAGAGCTACCTGCGGCTATCACAGCTCCAAGTTGCTTTGGATAAGTCTCTATGAGCTTGCCACATCTTACGACTGGAATTTTTGCCCATTCCTCCTTGCAAAACTGCTCCAGCTCCTTCAAGTTGGATGGTTTGAGCTTGTGAACAGCAATCTTTAAGTCTGACCACAGATTTTCTATTGGATTGAGGTCTGGGCTTTGACTAGGCCATTCCAACACATTTACATGTTTCCCCTTAAACCACTCAAGTGTTGCTTTAGCAGTGTGTTTGGGGTCATTGTTCTGCTGGAAGGTGAACCTCCGTCCTAGCCTCAAATCACACACAGATTGGTACAGGTTTTGCTCAAGAATATTTGTATAGCGTTTTCTTTGATGGCTAAAAAGTTCAATTTTAGTCTCATCAGACCACAGCACCTTCCTCCATACATTTTGGGAGTCTCCCACATGCCTTTTTGCAAACTCAAAACGTGCCATTTTGTTTTTTGCTGAAAGTAATGGCCTTCTTCTGGCCATGCTGCCATGAAGCCCAACTCTATGGAGCGTACGGCTTATTGTCGTCCTATGTACAGATACTCCAGTCTCTGCTGTGGAACTCTGCAGCTCCTCCAGGGTTACCGTAGGTCTCTGTTCTGTTCTGTTCTCTAGCAGCATACGTATTAAAAAAAGTCAAGATTGAGAGAGACGACGTTCCGCTTTAAGGCTAGATGGACAGAAATAGAAATCCTCAGACTGGTAAACCAGCTCACATATACTGTATGCATTTAATTTGAGTATTCAGCAACTTGCCTGGAGTTCAAGAATTATAAGACACTTCTGCGGGCACCAACATTTATGGTAATGGCATCAGACAATGATGATTTCAAATCCATATCTTAAAGTCAAATTATATTTTTGGAAGGATGGAGAAAATAATCATCTTACCACAGCTAGGCATTCTACATCAAGAAAATATTAATTGCAAACACGGCCTGCTTATTATATTAAAATAGATTTGAAAAAATCCACACACTTTTCTCACAATATGCTTGCAGAATATAGACTTTGGAAGTCAGAACTTTGTTTAGAACATTAAGAAATGTACATAATTGGTATGCAAGCTGCTGACACAAGAGAAATAAGACTTTTGCTCATACAGTAAACCCCCTTCCATCGCGGGGGTTACGTTCTAGACCCACCCGCAATAAGTGAAAATTCGCGAAATAGAAATACCCTATTTAAATACACACTAGGCATGTTTTTATAACTTTCACTGTACTTTTAAAAGCATTTTAAGGTCTTTAAACACACTTTTAAAACAATAGAAACACATTTAAACACATAAAAGATACTGAGAGACATATCAAGAGCAATGGAAAACACAAAAATATTTAATTAACAATGATTTAATCAATAAAATAATGTTAATAGGTCTTACAGAAAAAAACCGCAATATACCGGGACCGCGAAAACTGAACCGCGATATAACGGGGGTTTACTGTATATAATTTACACAAAAAACTGAAGAAAAAAACAAAACACAATGAAAGCATTACATAAAGCTAATTGTTGGAAATGGTTCCCCTTCTCTTTTCTACAACGATTTCAAAGCATGACTCAATGTTAAAATGTTACTGCTGATTTATGCACTTCATTGTGTTATTTTTCATTATACACATGTGAAGTTGATATGAAAAAAAATTGGCTCTACCAACGTTGGATCATAAAGTGAAATGAGTAGGTATACCGAAACGGTGTACTTTATTTCTTCTGCTACAAGATAATACAAGTCAAGCTAAAAAAAAGACACTAATGGATTTTTAAAGAATTTCAGCAGAAAAATTGCTCTAGGTGTACATGAGTGTTTTTTTTGTGTCATGGAAGATGAACCATGTCAAGTTGAAGCCATAATTAGAACTCTACAAGTGCTTGTGAATGTGCATGGGTATTTGAAATTAGCTTTAGGTCAACAGACCATGCCCAGAGCTCAGGGTGTGTGAATGAATTACAAGGTGTATTTTAGTTTAAATAGCCCAAAATTGGCTATAACAAGCTATAACTGAAAGGCAGCCTTCTCTCTACCGGTCTCTATTTAAGTACTCCCTTTTTGTTGCCATTCCTCTGTTTCACAATTGCTGTTTATTGGCGTATAACACACACTTTTCCCCCCTGAAAATAGAGTGCAAATAATGCATGTGCGTTATACGCAGATATATATATTTTTTTAAAGCCATTTTTGGGAGGGCCGATCCTGGGCAGGTGCACTGGGCCCAGGGCCAAGCCAAGGGGAACCGAGCACCGTCTGATTACACAGAACGGGGATCTCCCAATTACCCAGTGGCCGTTGTCATACGAAGTCCTGCCTACTGGACCGGCTCCTTTGATAGACAGCACACTGGTCCAATAACAGGTAAGCTGGAGATAACTGCTCTGTGCAATCAGACAGCCCTCCTCGCTCAAATCCCAGAGCTGATGGGCATAGATTGGGCTGCATTCATAGGCATTGATTGGGCTGCATTCATGGGCACTGGTGAGGCTGCACTCATGGGCACTGGTGTGGCTTATTATGCTTCAAAGTTCTTTATTTAACATTTAAGTTCCCTCTTAAAATTAAGGTGTGTGTTATATACTGATAAATGCGGTATATTTGTCCATTAGCAGTAGTGGAGCTTCTCCTGTACCTGCTGTCCATGCTGCAATGTACGGAAATGGAAATCACATTTTTCTCTATAGTGTGCATTCACATCAATACACTATTCAGTGTGCTTCAGCATAGTGCTTTTTAAGCCATGGGAACTAATGAATGCACATGAAAAAATGCATGTACATGCATTTTTGCCATGTTTCTGGAAGGGCTTTGTGCTTAACAAACGGTCTCCTTCTCCTACAAAAAACACAAAGATGCATCAAAAATATGCACACAAACAAAAACACACTGAAAAGCTCACAATTATGCAGCAAAACTAGTGTTTTGATAAAATTCACATCAGCATGCACCTCTCCGTGCTGATGTGAAGTCAACAATTGTTTCTTTGTTACTAGTTTAGTTTGCCAAGGCTCAAATGTCTTTGGCTGGGTAGCACAGGTGGCATTCAGAAGCTTTGGTGCGTTTTCAGAAAAGATATATAGTCTATGGCTCAGTGCAACTAACCATCAGGAAAGCTGCACCAGCAGATCAGTGTGAAAGCAGCCTAATAACCTTTTATGCCCATGCTAATATGCCCATTGCAAAAGTGCAGTGTATGTGATATTCAATACACTGACCTTTTCTCCTTCCACCTTCTGCTGGCTTCGGTCTCCAGGCTGCTAGAAAGGTCCCAGGCGATGTGCACTTGCCATCACTATGCTTGGGACAGCAGCTGGCGCCACAGAGCAAGTATCGGCTTATGCAGCTCCTGCTTCCTCTGCGGCCGCTTACTTCCTCTGCTGGCTCCATGTGCTCTGATGCTGTCATGTACCTGGGTGTGTTCGAACCGGAATGTTCCTGGTCCCACAGCTGCAGTCTTACCTGTTGTGCCACGGAGGAGCTCTGGAGTTATTGCAATGTTCTCCCAGCTTGATGCATTGCTTGGACTGACTAGCCCCATCTGCTGAAAATGTAGACCATAAATAGCAGCACTTCCTGTTACTCAGTGCCCGTTTGTTTGGACTTGCTCCCTGGGTGTATTGATAGCTCTGTAATTTGGCCTACCGTGTATTGAACCTCTGCCTGAATTCTTGACCATACTCCAGCCTGCTAATTTGGTACTTCACCGCCAGCTCGTTAATGACTTCCGCCTGCCTGATCATTCTTTGGATTTAGATTTTGTACCGCTTTGTCTGATCTGTTGCCTACTTGACCTGCCCGACTACGTTTTCGTCTGAATCCTTAGCATACATGCTCCACTACAGACACTACCTACCACAGGTACCTTACATTACAAATGGGCCACAATCGCAGTGGACCCTGCTGAGATTAAGGCGATTTTGTGTCAGGGACAATTGATTGGAGCTCATGAACAGCATCTTTCTTCTCTGGACGCCAAGTTAGATAAACTTTGTGCTATGCTTAAATCTGGGTTGCCTGGTCCCTCTGCACCGGTCCAGACTCCAGCTCCTACTCCTGCTCCAATCCAACCCACCTCTTCTGTGCCACCCTTGCCTGAAAAATTTGATGGCAACACTGAAGACTGCAGAGGTTTTTTAATTGTTTGCCGTTTGCATTTCCGCAACAACCCTGGGACTTTTAACACTTTGTCTGCCAAAGTGACTTTTGTAGTTTCCTTGTTAAAGGGGAAGGCCCTAACCGGTCTCTGCTTACCTGGAACGCAATGATCCTGTACTGCAAGACGCCGACAAATTTCTGGCTTCTCTCAAGACTGTATTTGGCAAGCCAGATAGAACTTCTGCATCTGAGTACTCACTTTTGAACATACAGCAAGGGACCAGGTCTGTGGCACAATATGCTATTGAGTTCTGTACCCTGGCTACTAAGAATAATTAGGACAGAAGGATGCATTACGTGCAGCCTTCCGAAAAGTTCTTACAGATCACATCAAGGACGATTTAGTCTATAAGGATTCCCCAGAAGACCTTAAAAAATTCATACAGCTGCGTGTTTGTCTGGATGTCCGGTATCATGAAATGTGCCAAGAGAGATTTAGAATTTGCAAGCTTCCTAGGCCAGTTTACCGTTTGGCCCCTAAACTTCCAAGCACCACCTCAGCCAGAACCTGAAATTTCAGTTGAATCCTAGGCACCTGTGGAACCCATGGAAATCAGCCGTCTCCACCTAACAGAGTCAGAGAAACAGAGGCATGCATTGGGCCTATGCTTGTACTGTGGACTTAAAGGACATTTGTTATCTGTCTGCATTTCCCATCCAGTAAAAAGCAGGGTCTAACAAGTGTTGGAGGAGTTGGGTTAGACCTTACAGGTATATCCTTCATGACCAAGATTACTGTTCCCGCAATTTTCCATTTAGCCTCTAAACTTGTCTCCTGTGACGCTTTTGTGGATTCTGCGACATATTCCTGGACTACACTTTTTGCTAAGGAAAATAACATCCCATTTGTTCCCAAGTCTAGACCTCTGAGCACCACAACCTTGAATGGACAACCGTTGGGAGATGGCCTTGTAAAGTTTGAGACAATGACAATCACACTTCAGGTAGGCGCACTCCATAAAGAGGAAATCGCCCTGTCTATTATTGATTCTCCACTTCTCCCTGTCATCCTTGATTACCCATGGTTACAGCAACACAACCTTCTTCTGGGAAAAGGGAGAACTAACCTCTTGGGGGTCGTCCTGTTATCTAAACTATTTGTCTCAACCCAAAAGACTTTCTGGTTGCCTGTTGGCTTCCATGGCCATCCCACCTACCTTGCCAATACCATGGGTTCGCAGATGTATTTTGCAAGCAATAGGCAGAGGTTTTACCTCCACATTGTTCTTTTGATTGTGAGATTAATTTGATTCCTGGAGCCCCTCTTCCCAAAAGAAGGACCAACAACCCGTCATTGCCTGAACAAAAATCTATGGAGGAATAAGTAAAAGACAACTTGGAAAGAGGTTTTATCCGACCCTCCTCTTCTCCAGTAGGGGCAGGTTTTTTCTTTGTTGAAAAAAAAAGATGGAGGTCTTCGACCATGCATAGACTATCAACGGTTAAATAAAAAAACACTGTTAAAGACTCTTACCATTTGCCTCTCATTCTAGAACTGTTGACGTACTTAAGGGAGCCGTTATCTCCTGTAAGCTGCACCTCCGAGGCACTTATAATCTGATTCGAATTAGAGAGGGAGACGAGTGGAAGACAGCATTTAACACCCGCAATGGATATTTTGAGTATCTGGTTATGCCATTTGTAATGCCCCTGCTGTCTTCCAACATTTCATAAATTACATTTTTCACGATTTCAGCAACAGTTGTGTGATCATCTACTTGTACGACATATTTTTTTGTTTTTGTTTCGTTATAATTTATTTTGGATTCCTTGAAATTCTTTACTATTGTGATTTGGAGATTCAGATGAATCCGAATCTCTGAATAACAAAAAATTCATCTGAACTTTGATATGTAACAAAATAAATCACATGTCTAGTAGACGTTCTTTCAGAATCAACTTTAACTAGGCACTTATCCACATCAAACGTTAGACAGTGTTAGCAGTGCAGTAGACATGCAGTAGACATGCAGTAGGTTGCCGGAGACTTGCTTTTTTCTGTTTCAATATTTTTATTGGATTTTCAATAGTCGTAACAAACCGTGGTTTGCCCACGCAGGGGCGACATTGAACAGATAAATAAAGAAGTAGCCCATGAACGCGTAATGAATAAAAAAACAAAAAAACTATAACCAGGGTCATAGAAGACCAGGTTGAAAATTAGGCATGCGTCATAGACTATGTTAATCTGTATCCCGGGAGTACAGCAGTCTACATTGCTAGCCTTCATATCAGAAAGCAATAAGAGAAGAAGGAAACGGAAAAAAGAGAAAGAGTAAGAAAGAGAAAATAGAGGAAAAGAGGAGCCCCAGAAGAGAGGGAGTACCACGGAAACGGGACCTGCCGAAACAAGGTTTCTTAAAGCTGACCATAACTAGTCGGGGTCAGGGATGGAAGCTAATAACTTATCCACGATTTCCGGACTTTCAAAAATGCAAATCCTTGTACGACATTTTAATCTTTTCCAAGACTCATCTAGAGCACATCTCACATGTAAAGCAGGTATTACGACTGAGCGAAAACCACCTTTACGTGAAGATTGAGAAATGCAGTTTTCATCAAAGACTTTCCTTGGATACACAAGTCCTGTCGGTTTTCAAGTGGACCATCAAAAACTTTCTGCTGCTGTCTTGCAATGTCCCCAACCGACCACTTTAAGAGGGCTCCAAAGCTTTCTAGGGTATGCAAATTACTACAGGTGCTTTTTAGCAAAGGTTTTGCCTGCATTGCTGCCTCCCTTACTGCTAGGACTAAGAAAGGTACAAATTGCAAGGTGTGGCCCTCAGAAGCGGAATCAGCTTTCCAGCAATTTAAAGACAGGTTCAGCAAGGCTCCAGTTCTTCAACATCCAAATCCCGATCTCCAGTACATTGTTGAGGTTGATGCCTCTGAAGTAGGAGTAGGTGCGCTCTGATGCTGTCATGTACCTAGGTGTCTTCAAACCGGGATGTTCCTGGTCCCACAGCTGCAGTCTTACCTGTTGTGCCACAGAGGAGCTCTGGAGTTATTGCAATGTTCTCCCAGCTTGATGCATTGCCTTGGATTCACTAGCCCCACCTGCTGCCAGCTGTGGACAATGTACAATCAAGCACTCCATAAATAGCAGCACTTCCCGTTACTCAGTACCCGTTTGTTTGGACTTGCTCCCTGGGTGTACTGATAGCTCTGTGATTTTGCCTACCATGTATTGAACCTCTGCCTGAATTTGTGACCATTCTCCAGCCTGCTGATTTGGTGCTTCACCGCCAGCTCGTGTATGACCTCCGCCTGACTGACCATTCTTTGGATTTCGATTTTATACAGCTTTGTCTGATCTGTTGCTGACTTGACCTGCCTGACTACATTTTTGTCTGAATCCTCAGCATACAAGCTTCACTTCGGACACTACCTACCACAGGTACCTTACAGATTGCTCTGGGATGGCGGGAAGGCAACACGCTAATCACGATCTGGGCTTGCCGACCTGTCACCCCAGAGAATGAGGTAGCAGGCCACGTCAGAGGGCTTTGCGGTTAACAGATTGAGCACTGTAGAGCAACCCACTCAGTTTTATGGGATTTGTGGCAAAGCTGTAGTGGTAGATAAATGTTCTAATAGAACCCTGTTTCCATAAAGCATACCAGCCGCCTGCTCAATGAAATCAAATAGGCTTATTAGCCACCTTGTAATAGCAATAAAGTGAAGTTGATAAAAAAAAAAGAAAAAGATTAAGTATAATACAATAACTAGAACAAAAAACAAAAAAATGGAAAAAAAAGCACCCCGCCACCATTAAAACACAAACGCACATGCAGGTTGTGCACATGTTTGTAACCAACGATTGCACAACACATTATGTATCGCCGCGCACACTGGAGTGGAATAAATAATTCAAAGTCTCTCATTTATGCTCCGGTCACATGGGCGTTTTGAATCTCGAATGGAATCACCGCAATTGTGCCTGCGATTTCAAAAAATGAGGCTGTGTCCAGTAGTGTATTTAGGTTTTGTGCTGCCCCAGGCCCGACTAAACTCGTGCACCCCCTAATTTAAATATGCTCCTCCCCTTCCTGCCAAGGCCACACCCCTTTCTGTTTAAGACACGCCCTGAAATTTTTGAGTGGGGACACTAGTTCTTAGGGCCTGGGGGGGCCATTGGATTCCCTTAATTTGCATAGATTTCCTATCACTTCCTGTTTGGCTATGGGGCAGGAAGTGAAGGAAAATCTCTGCAATGGGACAGGGATGGTAAAAAATAAACTGATAGGGGCTATAACCCTCCCTTACTCTATCCAAAATGAAAAAAAAAAAAAAAACGTTGCCTATAGTTCTACTTTAAGCACAAATTTCTGATAATTTTATGGAGAAGACTAAGAAGATATAACCATGCCAATGGTGCAGCAGAAAACATAGCACAGTGAGGAAGGTTTGTGGTCCAGGATGATAGGACAGTTAAAATTAGAAGCAGCTTGCATTACACTAACAGTGTAGCGCAAGCCGGCGGGGATTATTTCTGTGCTGCCCCCCTGCAAAGTACTGCCCTAGGCCTGGGCTTTGTTGGCCTAGGCCAGGATACAGCATTGGCTGTGTCAAGTAAATAAATACGAAGTATATTAACCCTCAAAACTGTTCACCATAAGGCTCCGTTCACACAGGCGGAATTTTGAATCAAGATTCCGCCTGTGATTCAAAACGCCTATGTATGAACAGATTTCAAAACATGCTGTTAACCACTTCCCGACCGCCGTCTTTATACAGCGACAGTATGGCACTCCTCCTGTGCAAATTGTCGCAGCTTTACGGCGGCTCACGCAGGCACTGCGCACTCGCTCCCGTTGCGGGAGTGTGCCCGTGGGTCGGGTGGTCTCCATCGGCGACCCGCGATTGCCTTGTACTACAGTTATAACACGCTGAGGGAACACAGATAACCCCTTGATCGCCCCCCTAGTGTTAACCCCTTTCCTGCCAGTGACAATTTTACATTGATCAGTGCATTTCAATGCAATAATATCACTGGTCTGTAATTTGGGATCAGATTTGTCCGCCGCAATGTTGCAGTCCGGCTAAAAATCTCAGATCGCCGCCATTAGTAGTAAAAACAATAGAAGTAAAAACAAAAATAAAAGTCCCTAAATCAATCTCCTAATTTGTAGCCGCGATAACTTTTGCGCAAACCAATCAATATACGCCCATTGCGAATTACACAAAAAATATGTAGAAGAATATATAACAGCCTAAACTGATGAATAAATCAGTTTTTTTATATATGTTCTTTTTTGGATATGTATTATAGCAAAAAGTAAAAACTCTGTTTATAGCGCAAAAAATTAAAACTGCAGAGGTGATCAAATAACACCAAAAGAAAGATATACAGTATTTGTGGGGGGGGGGGGGGGAGGAGACATCAATTTTGTTTGGGTACAACGTCGCACAACCGCACAATTGTCAGTTAAAGCGACGCAGTGCCGTATCGCAAAAAATGGCCTGGTCATTAAGGGGACAAATCCTCCCGGGGCTGAAGTGGTTAAAATGTCAAATTGCAGAAAACCGTGTTCAGGTGCCATTCATTTCAATAGCACCTGAACACGCTGATCTGCGATTTGACAATTTAACAGCAGGTTTTTAAATCCGTTCACATATAGGCGTTTTGAATAGCGGGTGGAATCACGATTCAAAACGCCTGTGTGTGAACAAAGCCTTATGGTGAACTGATGAGGTGTAATAGCATTTTAACCACTTACAGACTGCCTGCCGTCATTATACGTTGCTACTTTGAATAGGAATACCATTGTAATGGCAGCAGCTAGCTGTCATAACCTCGGTATCCTCTTCTTCAGCGGGCAGTCAGGTTTCAGATAAAAGTGGTCTCTGTGGCAGATTCACCACAAGATCACTTTTATCGGCGGCGGGAGAGGCCCCCCCCTCCCGCGCCCTCCGCTGCTTACTGCAGCCGTCGGTAGTGGCTGAGGCGATCGGCTCCTTCTCGGTCTGTGGCATGGAGACGAGTGAGGAGGAGATGGCCCCCACCCATCTCCATACCACTGCAGGGCGGAAGCCATGTTAAAACATCACTTCCGCCCAATGATCTTATAACAAAAAAAGCCATTTTTTTTTTTTTATTGCATTTTAGTGTAAATATGAGATCTGAGGTCTTTTTGACCCCATATCTCATATTTAATAGAACCTGTCATGCTTTTTTTTCTATTACAAGGGATGTTTATATACTTTGTTTTTTTTTAAAACAGTGTCAAAATAACTTTTAAGCAAAATAAGAAAATAAAATGTTTTTAAAGCGTCCCGACGAGCTCGCGCACAGAAGCGAACGCATATGTGAGCAACGCCCGCATATGTAAACGGTGTTTATATACCGCGTTTAAGCCGCGATTGTTAGAGCGAGAGCAATCATTCTAGCCCTAGACCTCCTCTGTAACTCAAAACATGCAACCTGTAGAATTTTTTTAAACGTCGCCTATGGAGATTTTTAAGGGTAAAATTTTATCGCCATTCCACAAGCGGGCGCAACTTGAAGCATGACATGTTGGGTATCAATTTACTCAGCGTAACATTATCTTGCACAATATAAAAAAAATTGGGGCTAACTTTACTATTGTCTTATTTTTTTAATTAAAAAAAGCGATTTTTTCCCCAAAAAAGTGCGCTTGTAATACCGCTGCGAAAAATATGGTGTGACAAAAAGTATTGCAACGACCGACATTTTATTCTCTAGGGTGTTAGAATTTTTTTTTTAAATGTTAGCTATTTGAGCTAAAACAAGCACTTGAATATGACTTGTAATAATAATCCCCCTTATTATTATTATTCAGAATTTATATAGCGCCAACAGTTTACGCAGCGCTTTACAAAATAAAAGGGAGACAATACAGTTATAATACAATAAAATACAAGAGGATTAAGAGGGCCCTGCTCAGAAGAGCTTACAATCTAATAGGGTGGGGCAGGTGGTACAAAAGGTTGTAACTGTGGGAAATGAGCTGATGGAAGTGGTAAAAGATTAGTTGGAGACATGATAGGCTTCCCTGAAGAGATGAGTTTTCAGGGATCGCCTGAAGGTAGCAAGAGTAGGGGATAGCCGGACAGGTTGAGGTAGTGAGTTCCAAAGGATGGGAGAGGCTCTGGAGAAATCCTGGACTCGAGCATGGGAGGAGGAGACGAGAGAGCTTGACAGTAGGAGGTCTTTAGAACAGCGGATAGGACGGTTTGGGATATGTTTGGAGACAAGATTGGTGATGTACAGTAGCTCGGGGGAGAGTTGTGGATGGCTTTGTAAGTTGTGTTTAGTATTTTAAATTTAATTTGCTGGGTAATCGGGAGCCAGTGTAGGGATTGGAGGAGAGGGTTGGCAGACATTGACCGGTTGGTAAGGTGGATAAGTCTGGCAGCAGCATTCATGATAGACTGAAGAGGGGATAGCCTATGGAGAGCAGGCCAATGAGAAGGGAGTTGCAATAGTCAAGGTGAGAAATAACAAGGGAGTGAATGAGGAGCTTGGTGGTTTCATTTGTTATAAAAATAGGATTTTTATAACAGCTTACCTGTAAAATCCTTTTCTTGGAGTACATCACGGGACACAGAGCGGCATAGTCATTACTATGTGGGTTATATAGTTTACCTTCAGGTGCTGGCACTGGCAACTTCCAAACCGGAAGTACCCTCCCCTATATAAGCCCCTCCCATCCGGGAGCACCTCAGTTTTGTAGCAAAGCAATAAGTGTCCCCAAAAGAGGGGTGGGAGCTCTGTGTCCCGGGATGTACTCCAAGAAAAGGATTTTACAGGTAAGCTGTTATAAAAATCCTATTTTCTTTCTCGTACATCACGGGACACAGAGCGGCATAGTCATTACTATGTGGGACGTCCCAAAGCAATGCCCAATGAGGGGGGGGGGATACACCATACATAAGCTGAGCGCTATCAGACATGCAGATCTTTTGCGGCCTGCAACACACTGCGCCCAAAGGCGACATCCTCCTGACTTCTAACGTCCATCTGGTAGAACCTAGTAAACGTGTGTACTGAAGACCATGTTGCGGCCTTACAGATTTGAGCCAGGGAGGCCTGGTGATGCACTGCCCATGAAGTTCCAACTGCTCTCGTGGAGTGCGCCCTAACTTTGAACGGAGGCGGTCTCCTTCTCAAGCCATAGGCTTGCATAATGACCTGTCGAATCCACTTGGCTAAAGTAGATTTTGACGCTGCCTGACCCTTTCTGGGGCCTTCCGGCAGAATAAACAAAGTATCCGTTCTGCGAATCTGAGCAGTGGCTTTTAGATAAGCTTTAACTGCTCTTACTACATCCAAAGAATGTAATAATTTTTCCTCTACTGAACTAGGTTTGGGGAAAAAAGGAAGGAAGAACCACATCTTGGTTCAAATGAAACCTCAATACCACCTTAGGAAGAAAGGCTGGATGAGGACGTAACACTACTCTGTCCTTATGGATAACCAGATATGGCTCTTTACAGGACATAGCGGCTAATTCCGACACTCTTTTAGCCGAACAAATGGCTACTAGAAAAATCAATTTCCTGGTGAGAAGAACCAAGGAAATGTGCTGTAATGGTTCAAATGGTTGCTTCTGTAGAACCGACAGAACCAGGTTTAAGTCCCATGGACATATGGGAATATTAACCGGAGGGCTAATACGCATCACTCCTTGTATAAAGGCTTTGACTAGTGAATGCAAAGCCAAGGGCCTTTGAAAAAATATTGACAAGGCCGAAATCTGACCCTTGATAGTACTCAAGGCAAGCTTCCTATCTACAGCCCAATGTAGGAAGTCCAGAATCCTACCTATTACATACTTACGTGGATGCCATTTCTTGGCCTCACACCAGGCGATGTACGCCTTCCAGATTCTATAGTAGATCTGCCTGGATACCGGCTTCCTGGCATTGATCATGGTAGATACCACAGGATTAGAGAGACCTCTCTTTTTTAGAATGTGGGCTTCAATAGCCAGGCCGTCAAACCTAGGTCTGGTAAGGAAGGGTGGTATATCGGTCCTTGCGAAAGCAGGTCCGGAAGATGTGGGAGGGTCCAAGGACTCCCCACAGACATTTTTACAATCTCCGCGTACCATGCTCTTCGGGGCCACGCTGGAGCCACCAAAATCACTGGTTTCTTTTCTACCCTGATTCTGCAGAGTAATCGAGGTAACAATTGTGGCGGTGGAAATGCATATATCAGCTTGAACTGATCCCAAGGGAACACTAGGGCATCCGAGCCGCAAGCTAGGGGATCCCTTGTCCGAGAGACAAACCTGTCCACCTTTGCGTTGAATCTGGATGCTAGCAGATCTACATCCGGTGTTCCCCACCGCTGACATATTGTCCGGAAAACCTCGGGGTGAAGGGACCATTCCCCTGGGCATAATTGTTGGCGACTTAGAAAGTCCGCCTTCCAATTCTCCACTCCTGGAATGAATACTGCGGATATGGCTGGGACATATCTTTCTGCCCATTTCAGGATGCAATTCACTTCCCTCTGGGCTGCAAGACTCCTGGTGCCACCCTGATGATTGATATATGCCACTGCCGTGGCATTGTCTGATTGAATTCTGACAGGGGCCCCTTGGAGTTTGGATGTCCATGCTACTAGGGCATACCGGGCTGCTCGTATCTCTAAGAGATTGATGGGCAGGGCCTTTTCTGCATCCGACCACCTGCCCTGGAGAGACCATTGCTCCAGTACTGCTCCCCAGCCTATAAGGCTGGCATCTGTAGTGACCACCTTCCAAGAAATCGGACTGAAGGATTTCCCTTTTTCCAGATTCTGGGGAACCAACCACCAACGGAGGCTCTTGCGCACGGAAGGGGACAAGGACATTGGTAAGTCTAGGGCCTGAACTTTTTTGTTCCAGGCTGACAGTATAGCCCTTTGCAAATTCCTTGAATGGAATTGACCGTAGGGTACTGCTTCGAATGATGCCACCATTTTTCCCAGCAGCCTCATGCACAGGCGTATGGATGGCTGTCTTTTTGTACCCACTAGGTGGATCAAATCTCTCAAAGACGACACCTTTTCTTGAGGCAAGAAATTTTTTCTCTGGTCTGAATCCAGCCTTAGCCCCAAGTATTCCAGACTTTTGACTGGTTTTAGGGCTGACTTGTCTCGGTTGATAATCCAACCGTGAGATTCCAGATACTCGGTTGTCTCGTGAACAACCACTTCTAGTTTTTCCACTGAGTGGTCTATCAGCAACAAGTCGTCTAGATATGCCATTATCGTTACACCTCGTGTTCTTAGATTGGCCAATAATGGGGCCAGAATTTTTGTGAACACTCGTGGTGCTGTGGCCAGACCGAAGGGTAAGGCTCTGAACTGAAAATGGCGCCCTTCTACTGCAAAGCGTAGAAATTTTTGGTGGACTGGAAAGATGGGAATGTGCAAATAAGCATCTTTGATGTTGATCGAGGCTAACCATTCCTCCCCTTGTAGGGCAGTGGCCACCGATCGGATCGACTCCATCCGGAAAGTCCTGATATGTAGGAATTTGTTTAGCCCTTTTAGATTTAATATGGGCCTCACGTCCCCGTTTGGCTTCGGGACTGTAAAGAGGTTTGAGTAAAACCTGAACCCCCATTCTTCCAGTGGAACCTCCATAATTACTCCTTGGAGCAATAGTTGTTCTAGTGCCAACAGGAGGGATCCTCTCTTCCGGGGATCCCTTGGCACGTTTGACCTCATAAAATGGGAAGGAGGGGAGTCTTAACTCCAATTTGTATCCCAGACTTACTGCGGAGAGCACCCATCTGTCTCTGATCGTGTCCCGCCAGGTCTCTGCGAACAACTGAAGTCTTCCCCCCACCCGATTGAGTGGGGGCAACCCTTCATGTATTTGACTTTGGGGGAGGTTTTGTACCTCTCCTGACCCAGGGTTTCTTGTTACCCTGCGATTGTCCCTGATTTTTACCCCCGGGATTTGACCGAGGAGGCCGTCGGAACTGTTTCACAGCCGATGTCCTAGGGACTGGAGAAGCAGGCCTCTTAAAAGAGGGACCTCTAACTCTGTTTTTAACCGGCAAGAGTGTACTTTTACCGCTGGAAATTTTCTGGATATATTTGTCCAGGTCTTCCCCGAATAAGCGTTCACCATGAAATGGGAAGCTGACCAGCAATTTTTTACAGGGAGCTTCAGCAAACCAGTTTTTGAGCCATAGAAGCCTGCGCATATGTACTACAGACAGCGTAAGGCGGGAGGCCTGATGGATTGAATCCTTTATAGCGTCAACCGCAAAGCATAAGGCTCTAGGTAGATCAGCTAGGGCAAGAGCCTGCTGATCTGGCAAGTCCCTTAAGACCTGTTTCAACTGATCCTTCACTGCTTGGCAGACCCCAATAGCTGCCACTGCTGGTTGTGTCACCAAGCCTGCTGTAGAGAAAGCAGATTTTAATAAGGACTCCAATTTTTTATCTATTGGGTCCTTGAACATTTGGACATTATCTACTGGACATGTCAGTGATTTATTCACACAAGAGATGGCTGCGTCCACTGTAGGGACCCTCCATTTTTTGATGAACTTATCCTCCATGGGATAGACCACCGGAAATCTCTTGGGGGGGAGTAAATATTTTATCAGGATGTTCCCAATCCTGGTAAATGAGCCCTTCCAGTAAAGGATGGATTGGAAAGGAACAAACAAACAGTCTGGGGAGCTTTTAGCGACCCCAACGAGGAGACAGAAGTGGATGATGGCTCCGCAAGGGGCATTTTAAATGCTGATCGGACCATGTTAGTCAGGGACTGAACCCATAATCTTTCAGCATGTGATGCTGAGAATGGCTCTTCCACTGTTGATTCCTCTACAACAGAATGAACCTCATCCTGATCCCCTTCAGGTAGGTCGATCCCTGTATGGGACTGTTGCTCTGCTAACAGGTACTCTGAGGGAGGAGACTGAGATCGGGCGCGCTTTCCCTCTGAAAGGGAAGCAGCGATCAATGTTGTCAATCTCTCTTCCAGTCCTCCCAGAGCTGAGGAAAAAACCTCCTCTGTTATATATACAGGAGCAGGTGAACTGAGGACAGCCACAGTACCAGGTACTCCTGAGGGTGCTCTACGGTCACTAACCTCTGATTTTTCAGGGGAGATTGGTGCAGCCGAAGCATGCCCAAGATCCTCAGAGCCCGATGGAGACCCCCTATGCTTCCTGGGATTCTTAGTCCCGGAGACTTTAGACGGCATATTCCTAAGCGCAAAGCTGAGGTATTCCAGCCGAAATACACCACTTACTGACAATAGTCTAGCACAATTGCTGCTATATAAACAGTTGGTGTCTACTAATGTGCCTTTCTATGGGGATGCCTGCATCAACCGCCTGCTGTATGCCTTTCTAAATGTTGCCAGCTCTGTTTCTACCTTCCATAACCAGCTGACAACACCTAATTGTGCTTTTTATCATGCTGGGACGCCCGCACATGCGCAAAAGCGCTGCGGCGCGCACAGAGCGTCATCCACCAAACTCCGCCCCTTTTTCCAGCTCACCTCTATATAAAGAGGCGCGTGCACGCGCACGCGCGCGGGCACGTTTGCCTTCGGCGCTCTTTTTTGAAAGGAACTAGGGACAGAAGCCAGGGCCCTGTTTGCCACAGGGCCAGGGGATGGATGAACATTGCAACATGGCAGAGGAAACAGTTTCCCATCCAGAGAACTCACCATCTGCCTGGATTTTGACTTGGAAAGAAAAAATCCACATGACAAGAAAACAACGTTCCACAGCGGCCTCTAGTGGTTTAACACAGGTACCGCGGTTGAACCATTTTTTTTTTTTTCTTGACCACTCTTAAAATTATTACATTATTTAGTAGTTACAGGCATGCACAGATATTTAGCGGGAATACCGTTAGGTAACAGGCAGAAAGACATATTAGGCTTGGGGGTCCCCTCAATAGAACCAAGTTCCTGAGGGGCCCCCACTTACCTTTTCCCCGCCGCAGGACTCTGTTTGGTCCACAGAAGCCCAAACTTCACCTCTCACGGCAGGCATTGTAATTAAACCTTCAGGGACCGGGTTCCCAAGGATTCCACTCCCCTGGACCTGTATAGCACCCTGCACAGAAAACATCTTGGTCGTGGGTATGACCAGAGCTCTGGATCCCAGGGTCCAGCCCTCCTAAGAGAAGCATTACAGGCAAAACCTTGCTCTTCTCTGCAAGGCCCGGGTACCGACCGTTTAGCTATGAAGCTTTTTTGGTCGGATCCGGAATAGCTTACTGAGGCCCAAAAGAACCTGTACGCAAGCTCAGTGAAAAACACATGTTACTTCTTGGCCAACACCTTAGACACTGGCAAAAAACTGAGGTGCTCCCGGATGGGAGGGGCTTATATAGGGGAGGGTACTTCCGGTTTGGAAGTTGCCAGTGCCAGCACCTGAAGGTAAACTATATAACCCACATAGTAATGACTATGCCGCTCTGTGTCCCGTGATGTACGAGAAAGAAATAGGATTTTTTGTACTCACCGTAAAATAATTTTCTCTGTCGTCCATGGACGGACACAGCTACTTAAATCTTGACAAAGTGGCTTATGTTCCGTCTATTAGGAGAGGGCTAGGCAGAACATGTTAGTTATCTTAAAACATGTACTGTATTTATCGGCGTATAACACGCACTTTTTTCCCCTGAAAATCAGGGGAAAATCGTGGGTGCGTGTTATACGCCGATACCCACATCCCTGAGCTGTCTCCGCTGACTGAGCGGAGCGGAGCGAGATACACATAGCCGAATGTACTCGGCTATAATCGGCTTTTCTCGGCTCCGCTCACAGTCATGCCCAGTCCCGCCATTGGACCTGTGTTATGTCCATCATAGGGCGGGACTCGGCGTGACTGTGAGCGGAGCCGAGAAAAGCCGAGTATAGCCGAGTACACTCGGCTATGTGTATCTCGGCGGCGGCTCCGCCCAGTCCCTGCGTCCCCTGCGTTCGCACAGTCTCGGCGCCAATTTTAAAATGATGCACGGCGACACTGGGGGCAAGGCTCCACGGCGACTCTGGGGCAAGGCTGCACGGCGACTCTGGGGCAAGGCTGAAATGGACTCTGGGGCAAGGCTGCAATGGACACTGACAAGGCTGCACTGTGACAAGGCTGCAATGGACAATGACAAGACTGCACTGTGACAAGGCTGCAATGGACACTGACAAGGCTGCACTGTGACAAGGCTGCAATGGACACTGACAAGGCTGCACTGTGACAAGGCTGCAATGGACACTGACAAGGCTGCACTGTGACAAGGCTGCAATGGACACTGACAAGGCTGCATTTAAATCTAAGTTATTTTTCCTTAAACTTCCCTGCTAAAAGTTTTTTTCCCTAAAATTTCCTCCTAAACTTGGGGTGCGTGTTATACGCCGGTGCGTGTTATACGCCGATAAATACGGTAACTTTAACAGAGTTGAACAGCCTTGCCCAGGGGGCGGTCCCTCCGGTCATAACCACTCACCCTGCAGCATGCAGCTCAGTTTGTCAAAAAGCAGTACAAACTTTTTTTTCCATGGACGGACACAGCTCCTTAAATCTTGACAAAGTGGGACATCCCCAAGCAGTGTCAGAAAAAATAGGATTTTTATAACAGCTTACCTGTAAAATCCTTTTCTTGGAGTACACCACGGGACACAGAGCTAGTCATTACATAATGGGTTAAGGGTCACCAGCGGTGATTGGACACTGGCACAACCAATGGAAGACAGTTCCCCTCCATATAACCCCTCCCATCAGGGAAGTACCTCAGTTTTGTAGCAAAGCAGTAAGGTTCCCATAAGAAGGGTGGGACCTCTGTGTCCCGTGGTGTACTCCAAGAAAAGGATTTTACAGGTAAGCTGTTATAAAAATCCTATTTTCTTTATCGTACACCACGGGACACAGAGCTAGTCATTACATAATGGGACGTCCCAGAGCAATGCTCATATGAAGGGGGGGAGACACAGATCAAACCGACCGCTTGCGGACCAGAAGCCCTATACTGCTGCCTGCAGCACACTTCGCCCGAAGGCGGAATCCTCATGTCCTTTCACATCTATTTGATAGAATTTGGAAAATGTATGGACTGAGGACCAAGTTGCAGCCTTACAGATCTGAGCCATCGAAGCCTGGTGGTGCACTGCCCATGAAGCACTTATCGCCCTGGTAGAGTGCGCCTTAACAGGAAAAGGAGGAGTCCTGTTCTTTAAACCATAAGCTTGAACAATTACTTGTCTAATCCACCTGGAAATGGTGGATTTTGATACCGCTTGGCCCTTCTTGGGACCATCTGGTAAAATAAACAAAACATCTGTTTTACGTATCTGAGCGGTTGCTTGCAGATACACCCTTACCGCTCTCACTAGATCTAGAGAGTGTAATAATTTTTCCCCCGCCGTCCGCGGGTTTGGAAAAAAGGAAGGCAGAACAATGTCTTGATTCAAGTGAAAAGCCGACACCACCTTAGGCAGAAAAGCCGGATGGGGTCGTAGTACGATCTTGTCCTTGTGACAAATTAGATAAGGCTCTTTACAAGAAAGAGCTGCTAGCTCTGATACTCTCCTAGCAGAAGCTATAGCAATCAGAAAGGCCAATTTCCTACTTAATATAATTAAAGGAATATGGCGAATAGGTTCAAAAGGTTGCTTTTGCAACACTGACAATACCAAATTCAAATCCCATGGACACAAGGGAGACCTGACTGGAGGATTTATCCTCAGTACCCCCTGAATGAATGTCCGAACTAGGGAGTGAGATGCCAATGGTCTCTGAAAGAAGACTGATAGAGCCGATATTTGCCCTTTGATGGTGCTAAGGGCTAATTTCATATCCACTCCTAACTGGCAAAAAGCAAGAATCCTACTTATTTCATATTTCAGAGGATTCCAACTTCTGGATTCACACCAGGAAACGTATGCTTTCCAGACTCTATGATAGATGAGTCTGGAGGCTGGCTTTCTAGCATTAATGAGCGTAGAAAGAACCAGGCCAGAGACCCCTCTCTTTTTCAAAATGTGGGTCTCAGCAGCCAGGCCGTCAAATTTAGCCTTTGTAAGGAAGGGTGGAATACTGGACCCTGTGACAACAGGTCGTGTCGAAGTGGAAGCTTCCAGGGCCTTCCTATCGCCATTTTTACGATCTCGGCATACCAAGGCCTCCTGGGCCAGTTTGGGGCCACTAGGATTACTGGTATTCCCTCCTCCTTGATCCTGCGAAGCAGTCTTTGTAGAAGAGGGATCGGAGGGAATGCATAGATCAGTGAGAACTGATTCCATGGAGTTATTAGAGCGTCTGTCCCGTAGGCTAGAGGATCTCTCGTTCTGGACACAAAGTTGTCCAATTTCTTGTTGAACCTGGAAGCTAGCAGGTCTACATCTGGGTTTCCCCATCTCAGACATATGGCCTGAAAGATCTCTGGGTGAAGAGACCACTCTCCTGGTAGCAGCTGCTGACGACTCAGGTAGTCTGCTTGCCAGTTTTCTATCCCTGGAATGAAGATTGCAGAGATGCAAGGTACATGCTCTTCTGCCCATGCCAAGATCCGGTTCACCTCTCTTTGGGCTGCCCGACTGTGGGTGCCTCCTTGGTGATTGATGTAAGCTACTGCCGTAGCATTGTCGGATTGAACCCGAACTGGGTAGCCCTGTAACCTGTATGTCCAGGTTTTGAGGGCTAGATATACCGCCCGGATCTCTAGCACATTGATGGGCAGGATCCCCTGAGTCTTGGCCCAGGTTCCCTGGGTAGAAGCCTCCTCGAATACTGCACCCCAGCCCGATAGGCTGGCATCCGTAGATACCACCTTCCAGGCCACTGGGAGGAAGGACTTTCCCTTCCGTAAATTCCTGGCTTCTAGCCACCAATTGAAGCTGTGGCGTACTTGTGAGGACAGGCGCATGGGTATATCCAGAGCTTGGCTCTTCCTGTTCCAGGAGGCTAAAATATTGCCTTGAAGTAGTCTCGAATGAAACTGGGCGTAAGGGACCGCCTCGAAGGAGGCTACCATCTTTCCCAATAGTCTCATGCAAAGGCGAATAGACGGCCTCTTGTTTGCTTTGACCTTGTGGATCAGGTCTTTCAGAGACTGTATCTTTGGCTCTGGCAGGTATACCCTGTTTTGGGCTGTATCTATGATCATGCCCAGGTACACTATCCTTCTTTGGGCCTGGAGAGAGGATTTTTGTAAGTTTATAATCCATCCTAAATGCTCCAGGTATCCTACTGTAGTGTCTACAGCGTGATCCAATCCCTCCTTTGACTGATCTATTAATAGTAGATCGTCTAGATAGGCTGTTACCGCAATGCCCCGTGTTCTTAGGTTTGCTAACAGAGGAGCTAGCACCTTTGTGAATACTCTGGGCGCGGTGGCTACACCAAATGGCAGGGCCACAAATTGAAAGTGGCGATCTTCTACCGCAAACCTTAGGAATCTTTGGTGAGCGGGGAGGATTGGTATGTGTAGATATGCGTCTTTGATATCTATGGACGCAATGAATTCTCCGCCTTTTAAAGTAGCGACCACGGATCGAATCGTTTCCATTCGAAAATGGCGAACGTTCAGAAACTGGTTTAGATTTTTTAGATCCAGGATGGGTCTGACTTCTCCGTTCGGTTTTGGAATCACAAAGAGGTTTGAGTAAAAACCTGAACCTTGCCCCTTTTGGGGTACCTCTGTAACCACACCTTGAGCTATTAAGTGATTCAAACCTTTGAAGAAGGATCCTCTTTTTTGTGGATCCTTGGAGAGTCTTGAACTTCGGAATCGAGAAGATGGGATCTCTCGAAATTCCAGTCTGTACCCTGAGGATATTGTGGATACCACCCATTTGTCCTGGATTTCTGTCCGCCAAGTCGCTGAGAACTGACGAAGCCTTCCCCCCACTCGGCCGAGCGGGGGCGCCCCTTCAATGAGAGGTTTTGGGGGCTTGCTTATTAGCTCTTGAACCCCACGGCTTCTTGTTCTTCTGAGCCTGTTCTTTGGCTTTTTTGGGCGGCTGAAAAGGCCGTCGCCACTGGCTGGATTCAGATTTCCCGGGAGCTGGGGAGAGAGTGTGTTTAAAACAAGGTCTCTTGTTTTTCTTTCTCTCAGGTAAAAGTGTCGTTTTACCACTTGATATCTTTTGGATATATCTTTCTAAATCTTCCCCAAAAAGGCGTTCGCCATGGAACGGGAAACTTGCCAACAACTTTTTGCATGGGGCTTCCGCTGACCAATGCTTAAGCCAAAGTACTCTGCGCATCTGTACCAGCTGGAGTGTAAGGCGTGATGCCTGTATGATAGAATCTCTCATGGCATCCACTGTGAAGCATAAGGCTTTAGGCAAATTCTCCCAATTTTTAGCCTGCTCTGAAGGCAGCTCCTTCAGCCCCTGCTTTACCTGTTGGCTGACGACCTGACACATACCGACTGCTGCTACTGCAGGTTGGATAATTGAGCCGGCCAAAAGGAAGGATGATTTTAGTAAGGATTCCAACTTCTTCTCAGAAGGATCTTTAAACACTTGTACATTATCCACTGGACATGTCAGGTTTTTATTTACACAAGAAATAGCCGCATCTACCGTAGGCAGGCTCCATTTCTTTAAATTTTTTTCCTCCATAGGATAAAGAATGTTAAACTTTTTTGGAGGTGAAAAACGCTTATCTGGATGTTGCCAGTCTGCGTACAATAGATCCTCTAGTAACGGATGAACCGGGAAGGAGCATGCACCTTGCAGGGATCTTAATGATCCTAGGGAGGAGACAGGTGATTCTGTTACCTCCAAAGAGGGTAACCTAAATGCAGCTCGCACGGCTCCTGCATAGCATTGCACCTGTGACTTTAAAATCTGGGATACCGAAAAAGGCTCATCCGATATCCCTGATCCGTCTGACTCCTCATCCTCTGCTGATGTAGCCTCCTCCTCATCCTCCTCCTCCTCAGGTACTTCTGAAGGGAGGTCCAATACTGGAGGAGATCTGCTTCGCTTATTGTCCTTTTTAGAGGATTTAGCGATTAAAGTAGCAATTTTCTCCTCCAGATTATTTAGGGCAGCTGATAAAGTGTCCTCAGTGACATATGCAGGCCCAGGCTTCACTGGGGAAGCCGCCATACCTGACAGAGGTAATGGCTCATCCTGTACAGGTGCTTTTGGCAACACAGGAGAGGAAGGTACCGAGTCAGCACAGCTAGAGCCCCCTGTCTCAGGCGGCGGTGCTCTTTTATCTCTTTTTGTCCGCATTACTTCCCCTGGAAGACTTACTGTTTAGACAAAATACAAGGTACCTAAATGCATATACTACCGTGTTCAGTTTAGCAAATACATTAAGTATGCAACTTTTAACACATAACTATGCATAACATGGATGTCTTCTAGGAAGTACCCAATCCAACCACATGGAGTCTTACGTCCCTGTATAGCTGCTGTGTTTCTCTGCCAGGAACAAGAGCACTAACGAGCTTGCTTGCTGCTGCAGTGCTTTTTACACTGACAGTCTTTTAAATTTGGCGCCGTTTCTGTGCCTGCGCGCGCCACGTGCCCGCGCACGCCTCGGTCCCCCCCCTCCGATAAAGCGCGCTCCCGCGCGCGGCCTTTAGCGCTATGGTGGTGGCCATAGTGAGAGAGGACTCTCATCAGCCCCTGTCCCCACTTACCTGCATCTGCAGGTGTCTGTATCGGCCACCGGAAGGAGGAGCGGGGTGCTCAAGCAAGCTCAGCAGCGGAGGTGACGAGCAGTGTACTTCGCCGAAGCTGAACAGAGTGAGGTGAGTATATTCAGCTCTTTACTCCCCCCAGTGGTGGAAAAAAAGAAGACATCCACTTTTTGAAAAAGGTCCCAACCTAGTTATGGACCTTCTAATCTCACCTTATCCACGCCGCAGGTTTTTCTGCTGAAAGTTTTCAGACAGATACCAAACTTCACCCTTCACGGTGGGCTATGTGTGCCAACCTTCAGGGATATGGGTTCCTATTTAAAGGATACCTCTCCCCTGGGCCTTGTACAAGACTCTTACCAGGACTTTATAGCGAAATAGCGAAAGTGCTGGATCTTAGAGCCCAGTCCTCCGAAGAGAGACATTACAGGCGACGCCTCATGGATGAGGCCCGGATCCCATCCAGATTCAGCTCATTTGTAGGCGTCTTGGATGGATCCGAAAGCATAGCTCTTTTACCCCCAGAGGGTCTCTTTGGTAGAGCTTTCCTTTAGCACCTCCTAACGCGTCCAACACCTTTCGACACTGGCGAAAAAACTGAGGTACTTCCCTGATGGGAGGGGTTATATGGAGGGGAACTGTCTTCCATTGGTTGTGCCAGTGTCCAATCACCGCTGGTGACCCTTAACCCATTATGTAATGACTAGCTCTGTGTCCCGTGGTGTACGATAAAGAAAATGAGGGGTGGGAACAGCAATCAAAAGAAGACTTAACTTCACCCCAAACAAATAGATCTCCTCAACGAAGGAGTTGCAACCTCAAACAGCCGCCTGCAAAACCTTGCGGCCTAAGGAAGCATCCGAAGATGCACTCACATTATCTTATAAAACTTTGAGAAAGTGTGAACAGAGGACCAGGTCGCCGCCTTACACACCTGTGAGACAGATACTTGATGTCGGAAAGCCCAGGAGACACCAATTGCCCTGGTCGAATGACAGGAAAGGGAGGCGCCCGCCCTTAAAGGGCATAGGCCTGGATGACGGTCTGCCTGATCCACCTAGAAAGTTGGCCGACGAAAACCGCCAGGCCCTACTGTGGCCCAGACACCAACACGAACACCGAGTCAGATCTCCGGAACGGAGCCGTAGCAAACAGGTACACCCGTAGAGCACGTACCCCGTCCAAAGTATGTAGTGCAACCTCCATGGGATGTGAAGGCCGAGGACACAAGGATGGAAGTACAATGTCCTCATTTAGGCAAAAAGCCGAAACTACCTTAGGAAGGATTGAGGCATACCAGGGTCGCCGGGGCCAGTCTGGGGCGGTTAGAATCACCGGAATCCCCTCGGCCTCCACTCTGCGGAGCAGACGAGGAAGCATTTTCATTGGGGCAAAGGCATAAATTTTGCCGATACTGACTCCATTGAGCCACCAACGCGTCTGCCCAGGGATCCCTGGACCTGGCCACAAACCTCGACACCTTGCGATTGAGTTGAGAGGCCAGGAGATCCACATCTGGTGTGCCCCACTTCTGACAAGGAGTTGAAACACCTCCAGGTGTAACGACCATTCCCCTTGGTCCAGCATCAGGCGACTGCCAGTTATTACACCCGGAATGTAAGCAGCCGATAGAGCCGGTACGCTCCTTTCGGCCCATCTCAGGATATGAGCGACCTCCGACGCTGGGGCCGAACTCCTTGTTCCACCCCTGATGGTTCACATAAGCCACCTCCGTGGCTTTGTCCGACTGGATTCTGACCGGATGCTCTTGAAGCCTCTGCGACCACTTGGAGAGGCACAGTCTAATCGCTCGAAGTTCTAGGACATTGATCGGTAGGAGAGATCCTTCCGGAGTCCAGCATCCCTGGGCTGACCGAACATCCCAGACTCTCCCCCAACCGGTCAGGCTGTCGTCCCGGTCAGGCTGTCGTCCGCCGTGACCACAGTCCAGTGGAAAGGAAGGAAAGACTTCCCGGACTGAAGTGCCAGGGATGTCAGCCACCAAGTCAGAGAGGCCCTGACTAGGCGACTTACCTGAATCTGTTGATCCAGAGACAATGGGGATTTGTCCCATTTAGACAGAATCACCCTCTGCAGCACCCGGGTATGGGATTGGGCATACGGTACTGCCTTGAAGGAGGCTACCATGAGGCCCAGGACTCTCATGCAGAAACAGCGAGACGACCAATTGTGGGATGGTAATGACCTCACTGCAGCCTGGAGTGTCTGTAACTTCTCTGGAGGGAGAAGGCTCTCACCTCTGATGAGTCCAGAATCAGCCCCAGGTATTCCAGGCGCTGAATCAGAACGAACACTGAGGTTCAGTATCCATCCAAATTCTTGGAGAGTCTGACTGGCTATAGACACGTCGTCCTCTAATTCTGGGCTGGAAGCAGCTCTCTGAAGACGATCGTCTAAGTAACCTACGACAGCAATGCCTCACTGTCTCAGCAAAGCTAGAATAGGGGAAAGCATCTTGGTGAAAACTCTAGGTGCTGACGCTAGGCCAAAGGGAAGAGCCACATATTGATGGTGGTCCTCGCTGATCGCAAAGCGCAGAAAACCTCTGATGCCTGTCGCATATGGGGACATGCAAGTAGGCGTCCTTGATGTCCAGGGACGCCAGAAAATCCCCCGGATGATTTTGCACCCTCACAAAAACATTGAGGGTCATGAGGTCCAAGATTGGACAGACACCCTCCTTCTTTGGGACTATAAACAGATTCAAATAGAATCCCTGAAACCCTTCCTCCAGGGGCACAGGTAAATTTACTCCGCACCTGAGCAAGTCTCGTACTGCTCCTATAAAAGCAGACCTACGACCCGGAAGGAGAGGAAGATTCGAGGGAAAGGATCTGTATGGCGGACAAGAAAGAAACTATCTTGTACCCCGAAGCGACCACCTCGCAGACCCACTGGTCAGAGAGCAGGGAGGACCACCGAGCTGCAAACTCGCAAAGCCATCCCCCGACCATGAGTCGGTCGGGGGCAAAACTTCATGTGGTAGCAAGCTTGTTAGCCGTTTTGTTCGGCTTACGCACCCAGGGACACTCCTGTCCCCCAGCTGGAGCCTTGTCTGTCAGGGAGGATCTGACAAGAATACCTCTTCTGCGCGGAATAGGAGGCCCCCGCTTACGGCGTGGCTCCTTCCCCATAGAGGACAGTGGGGGGAGTGTGCTCTTACCTCCAGTGACATCTTTAATAATGTCGTCCAGCGAGGTACCATAAAGCCTCCCACCTTTGAAGGGCAAATCTGCCAGAGCTTTTTTGGATGCTTGGTCAGCGGACCAGCATTTCACAGGCGGCGCAGTACCACCGCAGATACAGAGGCTCTGGATATCCAGGGGGCCGCACCCAGAGTGGCATCACAGACATACACAAGGCCCTGGACCATTGGTCAGCCAGCCTTACACACTCTGGAGAAAGCTGATGCTCCTCCACTGTCTGTTGCAAAATCTTTGCCCATTCAGTGAGTGCCTGAGACACAAAAGCCGCAGCTAATATAGGTCGCAACTCTGACCCCAGCATGGCGAACATGAAGCGGGTTACCGTTCCAGACCTCCTATCATTAGGGCCTTTAAAGGCAGGGGTCCCCTCTACCGGTAGAGTGGTTACCTTCTGTTGCCGAGAGACCGGGGGTCCACGACCGGAGGAGAGGCCCATTTTTTCCAAAAGGATAACGGACCGCCATGCGCTGAGGGACCACAAAGGACCTCTGCGGCCGAAGCAATTCCTTATCTATGACTTATCAAAGTAACATAAGAAAAAACTTTCACAGAGCGGTTAGATTAGTGTGATCAACAAGTGCACTCCAACGTGCTCTGTCTAGCACTGACCCAGACGAGGGGTCCTCCCCACCAGGGAGCACCTGGTCCGCATCCTCTGACATACCAGAACCGGGGTCCTGAGCTGCAGCCAGGCTTGAATCTGAGTCAGAGCAATCCCCCAGAAGATGGCAGGGGGCGCCTTTTTACCCCCTTACACCCCCTGGCAACAAACAATTCCAGGACCGCCGACAGCGTATCCATGGGAACCGCAGGCGTAGGGGGCACCTTTGCTGCCTTTGGCAATTTAGGGGAAGAAAGGCCAGATATTGACTCCATTATCACCCACTGACAGCCCTCAGGGACTAAGTGAAAAACACTTAAGTCCACCCTCCTTGCTGCGCCGACCTAGGGGGTTACCCAGGAGACTCACCACCCAGAGGGAGACCGCTCAGCACCGCTGCCCGCCTTCCTTGCATACACTGCGTGTTTGCGAGGAAAAAAACTGAGGAGAATAAGCTGTGCGCCATTCAGAAAGCCAGTGCAAGAGGCCAAACCCACTCCAAAATGGCCGCCAGACGCCTCATATAAAAGGGCGTGGACCAGAAGAAAATGGTCGCCCGCAATACCGACCTGCGCCACAGCGCGGCCACAACAAAATGGCCGCAAATAGAATTTTCAAAGGAGAAAGACCGGCACACAAAAAATGGCGTCAGCGTTTTAAAAAAATGGCGCCTGAGCACCGCGATGTGGATGAGAAGGCCGTGCACGGACTTTCCCAGGAGATAGACCACCCCTCACAGCGGGCCACGGCGCTCCACGGTCCCCCACAGGGACTCGGAGCCCCCCCCACAGGTACACCCCGGTCGCAGCGGGCCCTAGGGCATGAGGGGAAAGGGTGACAGAGAGCAGGGAAAGGGAGGACAGGAAAACCACTTAATCCCGGGAATGCCCAGCTGTTCCATCCTGCCGAGGCAGGAGGAACCGTACTTACCCGTCCTTGGGAGGACTTGCTGGCGAGTCCCTGACAGACCCACAACCGACCAAGTCGCCGCCTTACATAATTGGCAGACGCTTGATGTCGGAAAGCCCAAGAGGCACCTATTGCCCTGGTCCAATGCGCCGTGACAGGAAAGGGGGGCGCCCGACCCTTTATGGCGTAAGCCTGAATCACTATCTGTCGGATCCACCTAAAGATGGTGGCCGACGAGACTGCTAGGCCCTTCTAGGGACCAGCCACCGAAACAAATAGTGAGTCTGACCTCCGGAACGGAGCAGTTGCAGATAAGTATACGTTTAGAGCTCAGACAACGTCCAAGGAATGCAACGCCGACTCCTTAGGATTTGACAGATGAGGACACAAGGATGGAAGTACAATGTCCTCATTGAGATGAAAAGCCGAAATGACTTTTGGAAGAAAGGAAGGCTGCGGACGCAGCACCACCTTATCCTTGTAGAAGATCAGATAAGGGGCTTTGCATGACAAGGCTGCCAGCTCAGAAACCCGTCTGACGTAACAGCCACCAAAAAGACCACTTTTTGAGAAACGGTGACTTCTGAAGCACCGAGAGAACCAGGTTCAAGTCCCACGGAGGTAGTGGGGGACGGACCAGAGGAGCCACATGTCAAACCCTTTGCACAAATGTACCCACGAGAGCGTGAGCCACCAGGGGTCGCTGAAAAAAAAACAGCCAGGGCAGATATCTGCCCCTTAAATCGTACTTAAGACAAGCCTTTGGTCAACCCCACGCTGTAGGAACAGCAGGATTCTGGAGACCAAATAAGTACGCGGATGCCACTTCATTTCCTCACACATGGATATGTAGGCCTTCCAAGTGCGATAGTAAACCTTCCGAGAGGACGGCTTCCGAGCACTTCTCATGGTAGAGATCACTGAATCTGACAGGCCCCGGTCTCTCAGAACCTGGTTCTCAATAGCCATGCCGTTAAAGCCAGTGACTGTAAAGCAGGATGGAATATGGGACTTTGCGACAGCAGGTCCTCCCGTAGGGGTAGGCGCCAGGGAATATCTGCTACCAAACGTACTAGATCGGCGTACCAAAGACGCTGAGGCCAATCTAGAGCGATCAGGATAAATGGAATCCCCTCTGCCTCCACACTGCAAAGCAGATGAGGAAGGAGCCTCATGGGAGGGAAGGCATAGACTAGCCGATACTGACCCCACCATGCCACTAACGTCTCCGTCGCATCTGCCCATGGGTCCTTTGACCGGGTCACAAACCTTAATTCCTTACAATTGAGTCGGACGCCAGGAGATCTACGTCTGGCGTGCCCCATCTTTGGCAGAGGAGCTGGAACACATCCGGGTGTAAGGGCCACTCTCCTTGGTCCAGCATTTGGCGACTCAGGTAGTCCGCCTGCCAGTTCTCCACACCCGGAATGTACACGGCCGACAGGGCCGGTACGCACCTTTCTGCCCACCTCAGGGTGCAAGCGGACTCTGATGCTGCAGCTGAGCTTCTTGTTCCTCCTTGATGATTGACATATGCCACCGCCGTGGCGTTGTCTGACTGGATCCTGACTGGACGCCCTTGTAGCCTCTGAGACCATTTGAAGAGGCATAGCCTGATTGCCTGGAGTTCCAGGACATTGATCAGCAGGCGGGATTCCTCCGGGGTCCAGCGACCTTGCGTCGACTGAACACCCCAGACTCCCCCCCCAAACGGTAAGGCTGGTGTCTGCTGTGATCACCATCCAGTGAACAGGAAGGAACGACTTTCCTGACAGAAGTGCCGGGGATGTCAGCCACCATACCTGGGAGGTCCTGACTAGGTGGCTTACCCGGATTTGATAATCCAGGGATGATGGGCATTTGTTCCATCTGGACATAATTTCCTTCTGCAACACTCGAGTGTGATATTGAGCATATGGAACCGCCTCGAAGGAGGCTACCCATGAGGCCCAAGACTCGCATGCAAAAACGGAGTGACGTCCATCTTTTGGATGTCAACTGCCGCACCGCAGCCCGAAGGGTCTGCAACTTTTCCACAGGAAGGAAAACCTTTTCCTCTGAGGAATCCAGAATCAACCCCAGATATACTAGGCGTTGAGTCGGCACCAATACTGACTTTTGCCTGTTTAGCACCCAACCACAGTCTCGGAGAGTCTGACAGGTTATAGACACCTCTAATTCTGAGCTTGAAGTGGCCCTCAGAAGAAGGTCGTCCAAGTAGCCCACGATAGCGATGCCCCACTGTCTTAGAAGGGCCAGATCCGAGGCGAGCACCTTGGTGAACACCCTGGGTGCCGATGCCAGGCCAAACGGGAGGGCCACAAACTGATAGTGGTCCTCCCCGACTGCGAAGCGCAGAAAGCTCTGATGCCTGGTGCATATGGGAACATGCAGGTATGCATCCTTGATGTCCAAGGACGCCAGAAAGTCCCCTGGATGGAGAGCAGTGACTACAGACCGAACTGACTCCATCCGGAATCTTTGTACCTTCACAAAGCAATTGAGGGCCTTGAGATCCAGGATTGGACGAACCCCATCCTTCTTTGGCACTACTAACAGATTCGAGTAAAACCCCAGAAACCGTTCCTGCCCTGGGACAGGAATGATTACCCCGCGTTCCAGCAGATCCTGGACCGCCCCATACAGGGCCCCCCGACGGGTCGGCTGAAGCTGGAGGTTGGAGGGAAAGAATCTGTTCGGAAGACAAGAGAAACTATCTTGTAGCCTGAGGAGATTACTTTGCAAACCCATCGGTCGGAGATCAGAGATGTCCACCAAGTCGCGAATTTGCAAAGTTGTCCCCCCACCCGAGAGATGGGTGAGGGGGAGACCTTCATGCGGACGTTGATTTGTCCGGAGGCTTGTTGGGCTTGCGAAACTGAGGACGCTTTTGTCCCTGAGCAGGCGCTTTAATCGGCCTGGGATCTTTTACCTGCCGTCCCTGGGCGAACAAAAAAAACCGCTTGTGTGTAGTAAAGGGGGGCCCTTGCCTATGGCGTGGCTCCTTACCCTTTTTGGATTGCAGAAGCAACGTGCTCTTATCTCCTGTGGCATCTTTAATGATGTCATCCAGAGAGGCCCCAAAAAGTCTGTCGCCCATAAAGGGCAGATCCAGCAGGGCCTTCTTGGAAGATTGGTCCGCAGACCAGCACTTTAGCCAGATCAGGCGGCGTAATGCCACCGCATATACTGAGGCTTTAGACAGCAAGGGGATAGTATCCATTTCTGACTCGCAGACAAACTTAAGGCCCTGTACCAACTGGTCGGCCAAAGCTACCTTATTCGGAGGAGCCTCGCGCGCCTTTAACCACTGGAGTAGCATCTTTGCCCACTCAGTAAGTGTCTGAGACACCAAATCACCAGCCAATGCTGGATGCACCGCTGAGCCCACCACTGTGTATAGGTAGCGAGCGAGTGCCTCAGCCTTCTTGTCCTTGAAGACAGGAGCCTCTTCCACTGGAATCATGGTAACTTTGTTAAGTCTGAACACAGGGGGGTCCACTACCGGGGGAGAGGACCATATTTTCAGGAAACTCTCCTCAAAGGGGTACCGGACCGCAAATTTTTTTGGGGCTGCAAAAACCTTCAGTGGCTTTTCCCACTTCTTGTATAAAAGCTTATCAAGATAAGACACACAAGGAAACACCTTAGCAGTGCGGGCCGGCTTACAGAACCCAAAGGGGACCGCCGTCTCTGCTGTTTCTGCAGCATTTTCCAATTTCAGCGTATCCCGCACTGCAGTGATAAGGTCAGATACCAAAGCCTTTTCGCGTGTTGACCCGGACCTGGAGTCATTCTCACTGTCCGACCGGTCACGGTCCGCAGTCTCTGATGCATCAGAATCAGGGCCATGAGCCACAGCTGGGCCTGGATCTGCATCAGAATTATACCCAGAAGATGGCGGGGGTGTTTCCTACCCCCCGTGTTCCCACGCGCCGCTTCTACCTTGGCAACAAAAGCCTCCAGGATTGCCGACATAGCGTCCACAGATACATCAGGGGCACCAGCTGCCAGCTGAGGTGTTTCAGGGGAAAAGACTTCTGCTTCTGACGTCATGCTGACCCACGCGCCGGACACCCACAGGGACTCCAGGCAAGGTATCAATAGGCCACCCTCCTAGCTGCTACAGAGATGCAGGGTCTCCCAGAGGACTCACCACCCTTAGAACGGTACCACTACTGCTGCCGTCTGCTCCCGCCTGAGATGCTCTCCCACCACTGCCTGTGTCAGTCTGATTCCGTCAGCGTGTGTCTGTATACTTTTGCGCCTGTAGAATGCACCCTAGAGGCCGAAGACCTCCACAAAGCGAGCGGCCATGCTGAAGAACAGTGTGGACCATAAGAAAATGGCCGCCGAGCAGTCGACAGTGGCCAAAACGGGCGCGGACCACAAGAAAATGGCCGCCGAGCGGCGGTAGATCCATACAGGTGCGAACCACAAGAAAATGGCCGCCGAGCGATAGAGGCCAAAACAGGCGTGGACCACAAGAAAAAAGGGATTTTTATAACAGCTTACCTGTAAAATCCTTTTCTTGGAGTACATCACGGGACACAGAGCGACTTAGTCATTACTAATGGGTTATATAGATTACCTTCAGGTGCTGGCACTGGCCACTTCCAAACCGGAAGTACCCTCCCCTATATAAGACCCTGCCATCCGGGAGCACCTCAGTTTTGTAGCAAAGCAATAAGTGTCCAAAAAAGAGGGGTGGGAGCTCTGTGTCCCGTGATGTACTCCAAGAAAAGGATTTTACAGGTAAGCTGTTATAAAAATCCCTTTTTCTTTTTCGTACATCACGGGACACAGAGCGACTTAGTCATTACTAATGGGACGTCCCAAAGCAATGCCAAATGAGGGGAGGGATACATAAGCTGGGCGCCATCAGGCATGAGGCTCTTTTGCGGCCTGCAACACACTGCGCCCAAAGGCGACATCCTCCTGACTTCTGACATCTACCTGGTAGAATCTAGTAAACGTGTGTACTAAGGACCATGTTGTGGCCTTACAGACTTGAGCCAGGGAGGCTTGGTGATGCACTGCCCATGAAGTTCCAACTGCTCTTGTGGAGTGCGCCCTAACTTTGAACGGAGGCGGTCTCCTTTTCAAGCCATAGGCTTGTATTATGACCTGTCGAATCCACTTGGCTAAAGTAGATTTTTGATGCTGCCTGACCCTTTCTGGGGCCTTCCGGCAGAACAAACAAAGTATCCGTTCTACGAATCTGAGCAGTGGCTTTAAGATAAGCTTTAACTGCTTTTACTACATCCAAAGAATGCAATAACTTTTCCTCTACTGAACTAGGTTTGGGGAAAAAGGAAGGAAGAACCACATCTTGGTTCAAATGGCACCTCGATACCACCTTAGGAAGAAGGCTGGATGAGGACGTAATACTACTCTGTCCTTATGGATAACCAGATATGGCTCCTTACAGGACAAGGCGGCTAATTCCGATACTCTTAGCCGAACAAATGGCTACTAAGAAAATCAATTTCCTGGTGAAAAGAACCAAGGAAATGTGCCGCAATGGTTCAAATGGTTGTTTCTGTAGAACCGACAGAACCAGGTTTAAGTCCCATGGACATATGGGAATACTAACCGGAGGGCTAATACGCATCACTCCTTGTATGAAAGCTTTGACTAATGAATGCAAAGCCAAGGGCCTTTGAAAAAAATATTGACAAGGCCGTCTGACCCTTGATAGTACTCAAGGCAAGCTTCCTATGTACAGCCCACTGTAGGAAGTCCAGAATCCTACCTATTACGTACTTACGTGGATGCCATTTCCTGGCCTCACACCACGTGATGTACGCCTTCTAGATCCTATAATAGATCTGCCTGGATACCGGCTTCCTGGCATTGATCATGGTAGATACCACAGGATTAGAGAGCCCTCTCTTTTTTAGAATGTGGGCTTCAATAGCCAGGCCGTCAAACCTAGGGCTGGTAAGGAAGGGTAGTATATCGGTCCTTGCGAAAGCAGGTCCGGACGATGTGGGAGGGTCCAAGGACTTCCCACTTACATTTTTACAATCTCCGCGTACCATGCCCTTCGGGGCCACGCTGGAGCCACCAGAATCACTGGTTTCTTTTCTACCCTGATTCTGCGGATTAATCGCGGTGGGAATGCATATATCAGCTTGAACTGATCCCAAGGGAACACTAGGGCATCCGAACCGCAAGCTAGGGGATCCTTTGTGCGAGACACAAATCTGTCCACCTTTGCGTTGAATCTGGATGCTAGCAGATCTACATCCGGTGTTCCCCACCGCTGGCATATTGCCTGGAAAACCTCGGGGTGAAGAGACCATTCCCCGGGCATAATTGCTGGCGACTTAAAAAGTCCGCTCTCCAATTTTCCACTCCTGGGATGAAAACCGCGGATATGGCTGTGACATACCTTTCTGCCCATTCCAGGATGCAATTCGCTTCCCTCTGGGCTGCACGACTCCTGGTGCCACCCTGGTGATTGATATATGCCACTGCTGTGGCATTGTCTGATTGAATTCTGACAGGTGACCCTTGGAGTTTGGATGTCCATGCTACTAGGGCATACCGGGCTGCTCGTATCTCTAAGAGATTGGTGGGCAGGGCCTTCTCTGCTTCTGACCACTTGCCCTGGAGAGACCATTGCTCCAGTACTGCCCCCCAGCCTATGAGGCTGGCAACTGTAGTGACCACCTTCCAAGAAACCGGACTGAAGGGTTTCCCTTTTTCCAGATTCTGGTACCAACCACCAATGGAGGCTCTTGCGAACGGAAGGGGACAGGGACATTGGTAAGTCTAAAGCCTGAACTTTTTTGTTCCAGGCTGACAGTATGGCCCTCTGCAAGTTCCTTGAATGGAATTGACCGTAGGGTACCGCTTCGAATGAAGCCACCATTTTTCCCAGCAGCCTTATACACAGGCGTATGGATGGTTTTTCTTTTTTGTACCCACTAAGTGGGTCAAATCTTTCAAAGACGACACCTTCTCTGGAGGTAAGAAAATCTTTCTCTGATTTGAATCCAGTCTTAGCCCCCAAGTATTCCAGGCTTTTGACTGGTTTTAGGGCTGACTTGTCTCGGTTGATAATGCAACCGTGAGATTCCAGATACTTGATTATCTTGTGAACGACCACTTCTAGTTTTTTTCACTGAGTGGTCTATCAGCAACAAGTCGTCTAGATATGCCATTATCGTTACACCTTGTGTTCCTAGTTTGGCCAATCATAGGGCCAGAATTTTTGTGAACACTCGTGGTGCCGTGGCCAGACCGAAAGGTAAGGCTCTGAACTGAAAATGGCGCCCTTCTACTGCAAGGCGTAGAAATTTCTGGTGGGCCGGACAGATGGGAATATGCAAATAAGCATCCCTTATGTCGATCGAGACTAACCATTCCTGCCCTTGTAGGGCGGTGGCCACCGAACGGATCGACTCCATCCGAAAAAGTCCTGATATGTAGGAACTTGTTTAGCCCTTTTATATTTAATATGGGCCTCATGTCCCCATTTGGTTTGGGGACTGTGACAAGGTTCGAGTAAAACCCGAACCCGTTTTCTTCCAAGGGAACCTTTATGATTACCCTTGGGGCAATAGTTGCTCTAGTGCCAGAAGGAGGGATCCACTCTTCTGGGGATCGCTTGGCACGTTTGACCTTATAAAATGGGCAGGAGGAATGTCTTTTAACTCCAGCCTGTATCCCAGACTTACTGCGGAGATCACCCATCTCTGATGGTGTCCCGCCAGGTCTCTGTGAACAACTGAAGTCTTCCCCTCACCCGACTGAGTGGGGGCAACCCTTCATGACTTAGGGGGAGGTTTTGTACCTCTCTTGACCCAGGGTTTCTTGTTACCCTGTGATTGTCCCTGATTTCTGCCCCCTGGATTTGACCGCGGAGGCCGTCGGAACTGTTTCACAGCCGATGTGCCAGGGACTGGAGAAGTAGGCCTCTTAAAAGAAGGACTTCTACCCTTGTTCTTAACCGGCAAGAGTGTACTTTTACCGGCAGAAGTTTTCTGGATATATTTGTCCAGATCATCTCCAGATAAGCGTTCTCCATGAAATGGGAAGCTAATCAGCAATTTCTTACAGGGAGCTTCAGCAGACCAGTTTTTGAGCCATAGAAGCCTACGCATATGTCTACAGACAGCGTAAAGCGGGATGCCTGTTGGATTGTATCCTTTATGGCGTCCACCGCAACACAAGGCTCTAGGTAGGTCAGCTAGGGCAAGAGCCTGCTGATCTGGTAAGTCCCTTAAGACTTGTTTCAACTGATCTTTCATTGCTTGGCAGACTCCAATCGCTGCTACTGCAGGTTGTGTCACCATGCTTGCTGTAGAGAAAGCAGATTTTAGTAAAGACTCCAATTTTTTATCTATTGGGTCCTTGAACATTGGAACATTATCTACTGGACATGTCAGTGATTTATTTACACAAGAGATGGCTGTGTCCACTGTAGGGACCCTCCATTTTTTTTTTTTTTTTTTTTTTATGAACTTATCCTCCATGGGATAGATCACTGGAAATCTCTTGGGGGGAGTAAATATTTTACAGGATGCTCCCAATCCTGGTAAATAAACCCTTCCAATAAAGGGTGGATTGGGAAGGAACAGACAGTCTGGGGAGCTTTCAGCGACCCCAGCGAGGAGACAGTAGTGGTTGATGGTTCCGCCAGAGGCATTTAAAATGCTGCTCGGACCATGTTAGTCAGAGACTGAACCCATAATCTTTCAGCCTGAGATGCTGAGAAAGGTTCTTCCACTGTTGATTCCTCTATAACTTTATCAACCTCACCTGATCCCCTTCAGGTAGGTCGATCTCTGGGACTGTTCCTCCACTAACAGGCACTCTGCAGGAGGAGACGGAGATCGGACACGCTTTTCCTGTGACAGGGAAGCAGCGATCAATGCTGTTAATCTCTCTTCCAATCCTCCCAGAGTTGAGGATAAAACCTCCTCTGTTATATATATAGGAGCAGGTGGACTGGGGACAGCCGCAGTACCAGGTACTCCTGCGGGGTTCCTACGGCTACTGACCTCTGAAATTTCAGGGAAGATTGGCGCAGTACAGCATGCCCAAAATCCTCAGAGCCCGACGGAGACCCCTTTCGCTTCTTGGAAGATCTATTTCCAGAGCGTCTGGACGACATATCCTATAAGCACAAAGCTGAGGTATTCCCGTCGTCATACACCAATTTTGCTGGTAATAGTCTAACACAGTTGCTGCTATATACCAGCTGGTGTCCACTAAAGTGCCTTTCTATGGGGATGCCTGCATCAACCGCCTCTGTGTGCCACTGTTTGTTGCTAGCTCTGTTTGCATCCAGCTGACACTTGTACTGTGTCTTTATACAAGCTGGGTCGCCTGCACATGCGCAGAAGCGCCGTGGCGCGCATCGAGTGTCATCCACCCACCCCGCCCCTTTTTTTCATAGGAGGCGCGTGCACGCGCCCGCGCGCGCGCCATTGGCGCCCTTTTCGAAAATCAAACAGGGACTAGGAGCCAGGGCCCTTTTTGCCGGAGGGCCTGTGCGGTGGATGAGCGCAGCAACAGGGCAGAGGAAGTGGATTCCCACAGAGAAACTTACCAACTGCCTGGATCTTTTGACTTGAGAAAACCAAAGATCCACATGACAAGAAAAATGGACCACAGCGGCCTCTAGTGGTTTAACACAGGTACCGCGGTCCTTTTTTTTTTTTTTTCTTGACTACTATTAAAATTTTACATTTTCAGTAGTTACAGGCATACACAGATATTAGCGGGAATACCGTTAGGTAACAGACAGAAAGACAAATTAGGCTTGGGGGTCCCCCAATAGAACCAAGTTCCTGGGGGCCCCCACTTACCTGATCCCCGCCGCAGGACTTTGTTTGGTCCACAGAAGCCCAAACTTCACCTATCACGGCAGGCATTGTAATTAAACCTTCAGGGACCGGGTTCCCAAGGATTCCACTCCCCTGGACCTGTATAGCACCCTGCACAGACAACATCTTGGTCGTGGGTATGACCAGAGCTCTGGATCCCAGGGTCCAGCCCTCCTAAGAGAGGCATTACAGGCAAAACCTTGCTCTTCTGCTGCAAGGCCCGGGTACCGACCGTTTAGCTATGAAGCTTTTTTGGTGGGATCCGGAACAGCTTACTAAGGCCCAAAAGAACCTGTACGCAAGCCCAGTGAAAACACATGTTACTCTTTGGCCAACACCTTAGACACTGGCAAAAAACTGAGGTGCTCCCGGATGGGAGGGGCTTATATAGGGGAGGGTACTTCCGGTTTGGAAGTGGCCAGTGCCAGCACCTGAAGGTAATCTATATAACCCATTAGTAATGACTAAGTCGCTCTGTGTCCCGTGATGTACGAAAAAGAAATGGCCACCGACAGCATGGAGGGAGAAAACATACAGGTAAGCAGCACATTGACATATTTAATGACAGCCTACAGCACAGCCCCGCTCCAGATGGAGCCCCCCAGGTGACCCCCAGCACCCAGCCTTAGCTTCAGAGCCCAGGGAGGAGGAAAGGCAGGGAGAGAGGAACGAAAGGGCAAAAAAAAACCACTTACTTGATCTCTAAGGAATGTCCAGCCGAGTCATCCTACCGAAGCAGGGGAGCTACTTACCCTTCCTGCGTGGATCATGCTGGAAGACATTCCAGACAGATCATCATCCACGTAGTTACGGAGGTGACTGTCGGCCCGGCATGCTGTGATGGTGCCATAAAGACCGATCATATGCATGCCCTGGAGCATAAAAGCTCACCGGCCACCCGTGGAGCGACGGGCATGTCATGGACAACCCAGCGCGTAGCTAGGGTCGGCACACGCTCGATGGCTGAAACTGGGGAGACTACAAGGATCTGGGATCCAGCCTGTCACCCAGTTGGCAGTTGATCGAAGATCGCAGGAACAAAAACAATCGAAAATGTAGAAAAAAAACCCCGGACCAATGGGCCCGATGGGAGCCATGTCCTTCTCCTATGTATGCTAGGCAGAAAAAAATTATCTGCGAGGTGCAGAGAGAGGAGTTTTACCCAGAGGGTCTGCCCCCTGGGTGGTACTGTATAAGGTGTGATGTGTTAACACTTTCTACAAGTTTTCTGCCTAGTCACTCCTAAATGAAGGATAATACTCACTTGTCAAGAGGAAGCTGTGTCCGTCTAGGAATGAAAGAGTAACATCTGTTTGAATCTCCAAATTATTCTACTATCTCCACAAAAGGTAAAGAGATAACTAATGTGATTTGATAGTTAGAGAATTCCCATTCATTAGGGCTTTAAAATGTATCAAAGTGGCTAATGAACTAAAAACAAAGCAAAGCTCCTTGACAAATAAGTCTTAGCCATGATATAAATAAGTATTTCTTCCAGTCATTAGCAGCAGTGCAGGGCAAGGGTGAATCCCCCTAGTGCAAACACAGGCAGCTATAAGAACCCAACACTGGGTCTTAAACGTTCCTATGCTTCATCCCCCCAAAAAACACATACATCTTTACATACTTTTAACAGACTGCAGGAGAGCAGTCTGGAGCTCCTGGCATATATAAATTATAAAATGGGTAAAAACTAAAAACTTTCCATGATCAGCCCCCCTCCCTCCACAAATACTTACTGTCTTGATCCTGTGCTGTGCCCGAGAGAAGGGGGGAGGAGGTCAAGCCATGCTGTGTAGACTTGCACAGAGCAGGTAAGTAGAAAATGTTTATTTAGAAAAAATAAATAAAAATTAAACTTATCAATCACTAAGGTATCGGAAACCCACTGTCTGTGGAAAGACCACTTACCCAGCGCAAGATACCCAGATACAAGACCAGATACCCAGTGCAAGATACCCAGATACAAGACTAGATACCCAGTGCAAGATACCCAGATACAAGACTAGTTACCCAGTGCAAGATACCCAGATACAAGACTAGTTACCCAGTGCAAGATACCCAGATACAAGACTAGTTACCCAGTGCAAGATACCCAGATACAAGACTAGTTACCCAGTGCAAGATACCCAGATACAAGACTAGTTACCCAGTGCAAGATACCCAGATACAAGACTAGTTACCCAGTGCAAGATACCCAGATACAAGACTAGTTACCCAGTGCAAGATACCCAGATACAAGACTAGTTACCCAGTGCAAGATACCCAGATACAAGACTAGTTACCCAGTGCAAGATACCCAGATACAAGACTAGTTACCCAGTGCAAGATACCCAGATACAAGACTAGTTACCCAGTGCAAGATACCCAGATACAAGACTAGTTACCCAGTGCAAGATACCCAGATACAAGACTAGTTACCCAGTGCAAGAAGATAAAGTAGCAGTGAACAGTCTATAACAGGAAGATACTGCACAGAGACGAATTGCAGACGATGATATGGCTCTTGTAAAAACACAATATTTGTAATAACTAGATTTCAGCTTTATACACTTAAATGTAAGTTGCCCTTTATTCATTCTACACTCCGATTGGCGATTAACCAATTAAAAGTCTGTCATTTTGCCTGTTTAGGGCAAACTACCCATTGACCCACTTCTCCGATGATCCAGAAGTCAACACCTAGACCAGTTCAGTTTTGGAGCATATATGGAGTTGTCACTCCCCTCATCAGATGAATGTGCTTGGGCCTGAAGATTGTCCCCACAGGCTTTAGCAACGTATTTAAGTATGTCAAATGTTTCTTTAAACCTGGAAGGGGACAGTGGAGAGAATTTAAAACTTCAGAGAAATACCTGGAAAAAATGATAGAGGACAACAGGGAATGAAATAAGAGAGAAAAGGAGAGAGCAAACCATTAGGGGTAGGGAATTGGTTAAGGTTTAAAATTAAAACCAGAAGGCAAGGACATTTATTAAGATTTTAACAATAAAAGTGGCATAATTTATAAGTAGAAGTAAAGAAACACCCGGAAAACCACAATGATGAGAAACTGAATCGGAGACCATTTTAATGAACAAAATCTGAGTAAGTCTCTTGACATAGTTCCTTCTGAAGTGGAAAAAAATAAATAAAAGAATAAAAAATAGGATTTTTATAACAGCTTACCTGTAAAATCCTTTTCTTGGAGTACACCACGGGACACAGAGCTAGTCATTACATAATGGGTTAAGGGTCACCAGCGGTGATTGGACACTGGCACAACCAATGGAAGACAGTTCCCCTCCATATAACCCCTCCCATCAGGGAAGTACCTCAGTTTTGTAGCAAAGCAGTAAGGTTCCCATAAGAAGGGGGGGACCTCTGTGTCCCGTGGTGTACTCCAAGAAAAGGATTTTACAGGTAAGCTGTTATAAAAATCCTATTTTCTTTATCGTACACCACGGGACACAGAGCTAGTCATTACATAATGGGACGTCCCAGAGCAATGCTCATATGAAGGGGGGGAGACACAGATCAAAACAGGCCGCTTGCGGACCAGAAGCCCTATACTGCTGCCTGCAGCACACTTCGCCCAAAGGCGGAATCCTCATGTCCTTTCACATCTATTTGATAGAATTTGGAAAATGTATGGACTGAAGACCAAGTTGCAGCTTTACAGATCTGAGCCATCGAAGCCTGGTGGTGCACTGCCCATGAAGCACCTATCGCCCTGGTAGAGTGCGCCTTAACAGGAAAAGGAGGAGTCCTGTTCTTTAAACCATAAGCTTGAATAATTACTTGTCTAATCCACCTGGAAATGGTGGATCTTGATACCGCTTGGCCCTTCTTGGGCCCATCTGGTAAAATAAACAAAACATCTGTTTTACGTATCTGAGCGGTTGCTTGCAGATACACCTTTACCGCTCTCCCTAGATCTAGAGAGTGTAATAATTTTTCCCCCGCCGTCCGCGGGTTTGGAAAAAAGGAAGGCAGAACAATGTCTTGATTCAAGTGAAAAGCCGACACCACCTTAGGTAGAAAAGCCGGATGGGGTCGTAGTACGATTTTGTCCTTGTGACAAATTAGACAAGGCTCTTTACAAGAAAGAGCTGCTAGCTCTGATACTCTCCTAGCAGAAGCTATAGCAATCAGAAAGGCCAACTTCCTACTTAATATAATTAAAGGAATATGGCGAATAGGTTCAAAAGGTTGCTTTTGCAACACTGACAATACCAAATTCAAATCCCATGGACACAAGGGAGTCCTAACTGGAGGATTTATCCTCAGTACCCCCTTAATGAATGTCCGAACTAGGGAGTGAGATGCCAATGGTCTCTGAAAGAAGACTGATAGAGCCGATATTTGCCCTTTGATGGTGCTAAGGGCTAAATTCATATCCACTCCTAACTGGCAAAAAGCAAGAATCCTGCTTATTTCATATTTCTGAGGATTCCAACTTCTGGATTCACACCAGGAAACGTATGCTCTCCAGACTCTCTGATAGATGAGTCTGGAGGCTGGCTTTCTAGCATTAATGAGCGTAGAAAGAGCCGGACCAGAAACCCCTCTCTTTTTAAAAATGTGGGTCTCAGCAGCCAGGCCGTCAACTTTAGCCTTTGTAAGGAAGGGTGGAATACTGGACCCTGTGACAGCAGGTCGTGTCGGAGTGGAAACTTCCAGGGCCTTCCTATCGCCGTTTTTACAATCTCGGCATACCAAGGCCTCCTGGGCCAGTTTGGGGCCACTAGGATTACTGGTATTCCCTCCTCCTTGATCCTGCGAAGCAGTCTTTGTAGAAGAGGGATCGGAGGGAATGCCTAGATCAGTGAGAACTGATTCCATGGAGTTATTAGAGCGTCTGTATTATTAGAGCGTCTGTCCCGTAGGCTAGAGGATCCCTCGTTCTGGACACAAAGTTGTCCAATTTCTTGTTGAACCTGGCAGCTAGCAGGTCTACATCTGGGTTTCCCCATCTCAGACATATGGCCTGAAAGATCTCGGGGTGAAGAGACCACTCCCTGGTAGCAGCTGCTGACGACTCAGGTAGTCTGCTTGCCAATTTTCCATCCCTGGAATGAAGATTGCAGAAAGGCAAGGTACATGCTCTTCTGCCCATGCCAGGATCCGGTTCACCTCTCTTTGGGCTGCCCGACTGCGGGTGCCTCCTTGGTGATTGATGTAAGCTACTGCAGTAGCATTGTCGGATTGAACCCGAACTGGGTAGCCCTGTAACCTGTATGTCCAGGTTTTGAGGGCTAGATATACCGCCCGGATCTCTAGCACATTGATGGGCAGGATCCCCTGAGTCTTGGCCCAGGTTCCCTGGGTAGAAGCCTCCTCGAATACTGCACCCCAGTCCGATAGGCTGGTATTCCTAGATACCACCTTCCAGGCCACTGGGAGGAAGGACTTTCCCTTCCGTAAATTCCTGGCTTCTAGCCACCAATCGAAGTTGTGGCGTACTTGTGAGGACAGGCGCATGGGTATATCCAGAGCTTGGCTCTTCCTGTTCCAGGAAGCTAAAATATTGCCTTGAAGTAGTCTCGAATGAAACTGGGCGTAAGGGACCGCCTCGAAGGAGGCTACCATCTTTCCCAATAGTCTCATGCAAAGGCGAATAGACGGCCTCTTGTTTGCTTTGACCTTGTGGATCAGGTCTTTCAGAGACTGTATCTTCGGTTCTGGCAGGTATACCTCATTTTGGGCTGTATCTATGATCATGCCCAGGTACCCTATCCTTCTTTGGGCCTGGAGAGAGGATTTTTGTAAATTTATAATCCATCCTAAATGCTCCAGGTATCCTACTGTAGTGTGTACAGCGTGACCCAATCCGTCCTTTGACTGATCTATTACTAGTAGATCGTCCAGATAGGCTGTTACCGCAATGCCCCGTGTTCTTAGGTTACTAACAGAGGAGCTAGCACCTTTGTGAACACTATGGGCGCGGTGGCTACACCAAACGGCAGAGCCACAAATTGAAAGTGGCGATCTTCTACCGCAAACCTTAGGAATCTTTGGTGAGCGGGGAGGATGGGTATGTGTAAATGTGCGTCCTTGATATCTATGGACGCCATGAATTTTCCGCCCTTTAAAGTGGCGGCCACGGATCGGATCGTTTCCATTCGAAAATGGCGATCGTTCAGGAACCGATTTAGGGATTTTAGATCCAGGATGGGTCTGACATCTCCATTTGGCTTTGGAATCACAAAGAGGTTTGAGTAAAAACCTGAACCTCGCTCTTTTTGGGGTACGTCTGTAACTACCCCTTGAGCCATTAAGTGATTCAAACCTTTGAAGAAGGATTCTCTTTTTTGTGGATCCTTGGAGAGTCTTGAACCTCGGAATTGAGAAGATGGGATCTCTCGAAATTCCAGTTTGTACCCTGAGGATATTGTGGATACTACCCAATTGTCCTGGATTTCTGACCACCAAGTTGCTCAGAACTGACAAAGCCTTCCTCCCACTCGGCCGAGCGGGGGCGCCCCTTCACTGAGAGGCTTTGGGGGCTTGCTTATTAGCTCTTGCACCCCACGGCTTCTTGTTCTTCTGAGCTTGCCCCTTGATTTTGTGGGCGGCTAAAACAGGCCGCCGCCACTGGTTGGAGTCAGATTTCCCGGGAGCTGGGGAGAGAGCGTTTAAAACAAGATCTCTTGTTTTTCTTTCTCTCAGGTAAAAGTCATTTTACCACTTGATCTTCTGTATATATTTTTCTAAATCTTCCCCAAATAGGCGTTCGCCATGGAACGGGAACTTGCCAACAGCTTTTTGCATGGGGTCTCCGCTGACCAATGCTCAAGCCAAAGTACTCTGCGCATCTGTACCAGCTGGAGTGTAAGGCGTGATGCCTGTATGATAGAATCTCTCATGGCATCCACTGTGAAGCATAAGGCTTTTAGGCAAATTTTTCCCAATTTCTAGCCTGCTCTGAAGGCAGTTCCTTCAGCCCCTGCTTTACCTGTTGGCTGATGACCTGACCCATACCGACTGCTGCTACTGCAGGTTGGGTAATTGAGCCGGCCAAAAGGAAGGAGGATTTCAACTTCCTCTCAGAAGGATCTTTTTAAACCCTTGTACATTATCCACCGGACATGTCAGGTTTTTATTTACACAAGAAATAGCCGCAACTACCGCAGGCAGGCTCCATTTCTTAAAAAAAAAAATTTTTCCCCCATAGGATAAAGAATGTTAAACCTTTTTGGAGGTGAGAAACGCTTATCTGGATGTTGCCAGTTTGCGTATATTAGATCCTCTAGTAACGGATGAACCGGGAAGGAGCATGCACCTTGCAGGGATCTTAATGACCCTAGGGAGGAGACAGGTAATTCCGTTACCTCCGCAGAGGTTAACTTAAATGCACTGCTATAGCATTGTACCTGTGACCTTAAAATCTGGCTCCTCATCCTCTGCTGATGTAGCCTCCTCCTCCTCATCCTCCTCCCTCAGGTACTTCTGAAGGGAGGTCCCATACTGGAAGAGACCTGCTTCGCTTATTGTTCCTTTTTAGAGGACTTAGCGATTAAGGTAGCAATTTTTTCCTCCAGATTATTTAGGGCAGCTGATAAAGTGTCCTCAGTGACATATACAGGCCCAGGCTCCACTGGGGAAGCCGCCATACCTGACAGAGGTAATGGCTCATCCTGAACAGGTGCATTTAGCAACCCAGGAGAGCAAGGTACCGAGTCAGCACAGTTAGAGCCTCCTCTCAGGCGGTGGTGCTTTCTTATCTCTTTTTGTCCGTATTACTTCCCCTGGAAGGCTTACCGTTTAGACAAAATACAAGGTACCTAAATGCATATACTACCGTGTTCAGTTTAGCAAATACATTAAGTATGCAACTTTTAACACATAACTATGCATAACATGGATGTCTTCTAGGAAGTACCCAATCCAACCACATGGAGTCTTACGTCCCTGTATAGCTGCTGTGTTTCTCTGCCAAGAATAAGAGAACTAACGAGCTTGCTTGCTGCTGCAGTGCTTCTCACACTGACAGTCTTTTAAAATTGGCGCCGTTTCTGTGCCTGCGCGCGCCACGTGCCCGCGCACGCCTTCGCCCCCCCCCCTCCGATAAAGCGCGCTCCCGCGCGCAGCGCGCGGCCCTTAGCGCTATGGCGGTGGCCATAGTGAGAGAGGACTCTCATCAGCCCTTGTTCCCACTTACCTGCATCTGCAGGTGTCTGGTCGGCCACCGAAAGGAGGATCGGGGTGCCCCAGCAAGCTCAGCAAGCGGAGGTGACGAGCAGTGTACTTCGCCGAAGCCGACACTGAACAGAGTGAGGTGAGTATATTCAGCTCTTTACTCCCCCCAGTGGTGGAAAAAAAGAAGACATCCACTTTTTGAAAAAGGTCCCAACCTAGTTATGGACCTTCTAATCTCACCTTATCCACGCCGCAGGTTTTTCTGCTGAAAGATTTCAGACAGATACCAAACTTCACCCTTCACGGTGGGCTATGTGTGCCAACCTTCAGGGATATGGGTTCCTATTTAAAGGATACCTCTCCCCTGGGCCTTGTACAAGACTCTTACCAGGACTTTATAGCGAAATAGCGAAAGTGCTGGATCTTAGAGCCCAGTCCTCCGAAGAGAGACATTACAGGCGACGCCTCATGGATGAGGCCCGGATCCCATCCAGATTCAGCTCATTTGTAGGCGTCTTGGATGGATCCGAAAGCATAGCTCTTTTACCCCCAGAGGGTCTCTTTGGTAGAGCTTTCCTTTAGCACCTCCTAACGCGTCCAACACCTTTCGACACTGGCGAAAAAACTGAGGTACTTCCCTGATGGGAGGGGTTATATGGAGGGGAACTGTCTTCCATTGGTTGTGCCAGTGTCCAATCACCGCTGGTGACCCTTAACCCATTATGTAATGACTAGCTCTGTGTCCCGTGGTGTACGATAAAGAAATAAACCTGGAAGCACCGGCCATCTGTGGCGGCTAAGATGGAACAATGGAGTAGCAGTGGAGAGGGCAAGTATAGGTGTGTTGGGATGAAGACTAGGAAAAGACTTTGCTACTTGTCTTGAACAGGAAAAGGGTCAGATTCCCTTTAAAACTCCACTGCCATTTTCACATTTCAGCTATACCTAGCTTCGCTAGACCACAAAGTATAAAAAGAGAACATATTACGTTAGATTCAATTAAGTATTTTCAAGACTTAGCTGGGCGTGTGGATGTAGTTGGAGGCCTCGTGCCAAATTTCATTGTTAGTACCAATGCATGAAACAAAATCATGTGCCGTTGCAGCACTTTTGTCGCTATTGCTACGTCAAGTTCATGAAAAATACCACCATATTGGTGATCAGAAAAGTGGAGGCAAATAAGACTTTTTTCATGTTGAGAGTAATTTATGTCACACGTGAAAGTATTGGGTCACAACTTTGAGACAAAGTTCTGCAGATAAAATAATTGGGAATTTGCACTCAAAATAAGTAGCTTAAGAGATGCAATGTTGCACCTTTGTATTGCTTGCAATGAATAAATAGACATTTGGTTAGTCCAACAAACTTTCCTTACAGCAGCTATAAAACTGCAGGAACAAAACAATTTCTGTTGTACTGATTTATCGGTTGGAACGGATATAAGTTCAGTGGTGACATTTGGGCCCAGCCACCAGCATCCTTTGTTGTTCGGCTACAGGCAGACCCTGCTGCAAAATGTCATTAACTGCTAAGATGGCTTTCAGTCCAGCCAATGATGTGCCCACAGCATGACCCCGGTACTGGAGTCCTGTTTTGTAGCTCCCATCTTCTCCAAATTTAACTGCTGGATTTGCATCTGCATATACAGTACCCCAAGGATTTTAGGGTATATACAAAAGGACCTACACCAGTTTTAGTTCTTGAGAGGACCTCCACAAAATTTACACAGTATACCAATATGCACTTCTTTGCTCCTACAGTTCTGTTCTTTAAAAGGAGAATTATGTTTTTTTTTTCTCCCCCTAATCATACTAGGTGGATGCAGCTCGGTTCTCATAGCTCCCCCAGGGAGCAGCTGACTTTCAATCAGCAGCTCTCCACTCTGCCCCCCCCCCCCCCCGCACTCACTGGAGCACTGAGCTGTGGAGGGGCGGGGAGTGACCATCTCAGTCTCTTAGCAGCTTGCTGAGAGGCTGAGATGGGTGTCAGTCCAGGCACCTGGCTGATCCAGACTTTGTCGTGATGACGCTGTGCCTGGACTGATTCCTGTGACGTCAGCAAATAGCCGACTTCAGACCGCTCTCTGCTGAAAATGGGTCACAGGAGTGCAAAACAAATTGTACTCCTGTGACCCATAGGAGAAGTCCAGCCAAACGCATTTTTCAGCAAACCAGGTTTCTATTTATTCATTGCAAAGTACTGAAGTGCAACATTGTATCTCCTGTGCTACCTCCGATGAGTGCAGATCTCCAATTGCTATTGTTTTATTTTATGCATTTTCAATTTGGCCTAAGAGTTTCCGAAGCCTGAGAAACTGCACCATCCTACACAATAAATACCGTATATACTCGAGTATAAGCCGACCCGAATATAAGCCGAGGCACCTAAATTTACCACAAAAAAAACTGGGAAAACTTATTGATTCGAGTATAAGCATAGGGTGTCCATCTGCATGCCTCACTGCCACTGTGCCCAATATCCCTACCTGATCTCCGGCGCTGTGTGACTAGACTGACGTTTAACATGGGAGTCTATGGAAGGGGTACCCGGATTTGAAAAATCGGTGCTCCCTGGCCGTAGGTCCCCTGGACATCAAACTTTGCACACTTGTAGAGGAAGAGTGTGTGCCAAGTTTGGGGTCCAGGGGACCTACGGCTGGCCGGGATCAGCCACACAAAGTTGAAGATGGACACAGACTCGAGTATAAGCCGAGGGGGGCATTTTCAGCACAAAAAAATTGGATTTTTGTACTCACCGTAAAATACTTTTCTCTGACGTCCATGGACTGACACAGCTCTAATACTGAAACACGTGGGTATATGTCCCTGCTCGCAGGAGAAGATCTAGGCAGAATGTTGGATGTTAGAAACATACATTCTAGAAAAAAACAGAGCTGAACAGCCCCGCCCAGGGGGGCGGTCTCTCCAGACATAACCCTCCTACCTGCAGCTAGCAGCCTCAGTTCGTAGCAAAGCAGTACAAACCTTAAAGAAGGGTGGGTGCTGTGTCAGTCCATGGACGTCAGAGAAAAAGATTTTACGGGGAGTACAAAAATCCCATTTTCTCTCATCGTCCATGGACTGACACAGCTCTAATACTGAAACACGTGGGACGTCCCAAAGCAGTATCAGAAAAGGGTGGGAGCAGTAGTAAAGGAAAAACCAAACTCCACTCCAAACAAGCAGAACTCCTCAATGGAGGAGTTGCAACTTTAAACAGCGGCCTGCAACCCTTGCGGCCGAAGGAAGCATCCGAAGATGCAGCCACATCAACCTTCTAGAACTTAGAAAAGGTATGAACGGACGACCAGGTTGCCGCCTTGACGTCGGAAAGCCCAGGAAGCACCAATTGCCCTGGTGGAATGCGCGGTAACCGGAAGGGGAGGCGCCCGCCCCTTAAGGGCATAGGCCTGTATAACGGTCTGTCTGAACCACCTAGAAAAGGGGGCAGACGACACCGCTTGGCCTGGGTTTGGACCAGAGACAGACACAAACAGTGAGTCCAACTTCCGAATGGAAACAGTAGCAGACAGGTACACCCGTAAGGCTCGTACCACATCCAATGTGTGAAGCGCAAACTCTCAGGGATGCGATGGGTGAGGACACAAGGACGGAAGAACAATGTCCTCAATAAGGTGAAAGGCCAAGAAGGAAAGACTGTCGACTTGCGGGACAAGGCCGCCAACTCAGACACCTGTCGAACAGAAGTAATGGCCATTAAGAAAGCCACCTTCTGGGACAAGGTCAAGAGAGGAATCTCCCTGATATTTTCAAAGGGATGTCCTTGGAGAACCGAGAGCACCAAATTCAGATCCCAAGGAGGGGGAGGAGGCTTGACAGGGGGGCATCACATGGCGAACCCCCTGCACAAAGGTGCTAATCAAGGAATGGCCCGCTAGCGGTCGTTGAAAAAGACAGCCCGGGCCGAAATCCGACCGTTGATGGTGCGCAAGGCCAGCTTTTGGGCCACACCACGCTGTAAGAATAGCAAAATCTTGGGAACGGAATACGTCCGTGGACGCCATCAAGCTCCTCGCACATGGCGATGTAAGCCTTCCAGGTACGGGGATAGATCTTTCTGGAGGAAGATGTCCGTGCCACAACATAGACGAGATGACCGAATCCGAGAGACCTCGGTCCCTCAGCACCTGGCTTTAACAGCCGTGCTAAAGCCAAGGACTACAAAGTAGGATGAGGTATGGGACCATGAGACAGCAGGTCCACCCAAATAGGCAGTTACCAAGGAATGTCTGCGACTAGCCGAACTAGATTGGCGTACCAATGTCGCTGTCCCGGAGCAATGAGGATCACCGGAATGGCCTCGACCACTACTCTGCGAAGCAGGCGAGGCAACAACAGTAGCGGAGGGTAACCATACATCAGGCGATACTGCCCCCATGGGCCACCAACGCGTCTGCCCAGGGATCCCTGGACCTAGCCAAGAATCTCTACATCTTGCAAGTGAGTCGAGAGGCCAAAAGGTCCACATCCGGTGCCCCACCTACGGTAAAGGAGGTGAAAACACCTCCGGACGTAAGGACCCTTCCCCTGAAATGCACACGGCCGACAGGACCGTCCTGCAGCGGAATGGGTATGATAAACCCAAGGAGATCCCGCAATGTATGGGAGAAGGGAGGCTCCGGCTTACGGGGTGCCTCAATTGTTGGCCAAGAAAGGCAACCTGACAGAGCTTCCTTAGAAACGCGGTCAGAGGACCAGTAACTCAGCTTCTACAGGTGACGCAGACCCACCTGACACAGAGACCCTAGAGGCTAAAGCAGTTGCAGTGCACCTGCTTGTCGACTGAAAGATGAAGCAGGAGGCTTTTGCCCAGTCATTGAGCTTCAGGAACGCCAGAGACGCAGCCACTACCAGGCGTAACGCTAACCTCAGCATGGCGAACACAGTCCAAGCCAGCGCCTCTGCTCCATTGATAAGTGCTGATTGTACAAACACATAGTTTATACTGTGTATTGCGTCAAAACGCGCAATTAGAGCGTGGGAGGAAACCCCCTCAGGCCCAAAGAACATAGTACAACCACATATGGCGTATGTAGTTTAGTATGTGTGGATAAACATATTAAACACGTTTATACTGTGCCAGCGACGAAGGTGCGCACATCATTGGGGCGTAGGCGGAAACCAGCCACGCAGACTGCGTACACAACCGCGTAGGCATGTTAGCATGCGAATAAACAAATTGCACATGATTATGCCGTACATAACACTGAAAATGCGCACACCATTGGAGCGCGGGGGAAAAAACAGAGCACCCGGATGAAACCTACGCAGACCGCATCCGCATACCGTGTAGGTACTATAGTATGTGTGATAAACATTTTGAACATGTCTATATGTGCACAGCGCCGAAGGCGCGCACACATTTGGCAAGTGGGAGGAAACCGGAGTACCCAGAGGAACCCCACGCAGACCCAGAGAATACAATACAAACATCTACTGTGAATGTATTTAGTGTTGTGTATAAACATAATGTGTATGTTTATACTGTGTATGGCACCGAAGGCGCGCATGTCATGTAGCGTGGGCGGAAACCGGAGGAAAACCACGCAGACTGCACACACATACCGTGTAGGTATGTTAGCATGTGGATAATAAAAATCGCACAAGTTTCAGACTGCATACACATACCGCGTAGGTATTATAGTATGCGTGATAAACATATGGAACATGTTTAAACTGCGCAGAGAGCCAAAGGCGCCCATACCATCAGAGCGAGGGAGGAAACCAGAACACCCGGAAGAAACACACGCAGACAGCACACAGATACCGTGTAGGAATGATAGCATGTGAACAAACATATTTCACATGGTTATGCTGTGCATTACCCTTGGAGCATGGAAGGAAACCGGAGTACCCGGAGGAAACCCACGCAGACAGCATACACATACTGTAAGTATTTATAGCATGTGCAATAAGCATGTTTATACTGTGCAGAAGCGCACATACCGTGAGAGCGTGAGAGGACACCGGAGCACCCGGAGGACACCCACGCCGACCCAGAGAGTTTAATACATACATATACTGTGAATGTATTTAGAGTCGTGTATAAACATATTGTGTATGTTTATATCATGTATGGCACTAAAGACACAGCATTGGAACGTGGGAGGAAACCCACGCAGACACAGAGATCAATAACCCATGCATATACTGTGAATGTATCCAGTGTAGAGATATAAGATAAGTTTTAATTATGGCGCCGAGGCGCATAATCTTCTCTGTTATCATTCCAACCTGCTTAACCACTTCAATACCATGCACTTATACAGCTTCCTGCCCAAGCCAATTTTGAGCTTTCAGCGCTGTCGCAATTTGAATGACAATTGCGCGGTCATGCAACACTGTACCCAAACAATTTTTTAATCATTTTGTTCCCACAAATAGAGCTTTCTTTCGGTGGTATTTGATCGCCTCTGCGATTTTTATTTTTTACATAACAAATAAAAAAAGAGTGAAAATTTAGAAAAAAAATTTAGTTTTTCTTTGTTTCTGTTTATTTTTTTTGTAAATAAGTACCTTTTCTACTTCAATGACGGGCACTGATAAGGCGGCACTAACGGGCACTGATAAGGCGACACTGATGGGCACCAATGAGGTGGCACCGATGAGGTTGCACCAATGAGGTGGCACTGATAGGCGGCACTGATGGGCGGCACTGGTATGCGGCACTGATGGGCACTCATAGGCGGCACTGATGGGCACTCATAGGCGTCACTGATGGGCACTCATAGGCGTCACTGATGGATACTTATGGGTGGCACTGATAGGTGGCACGGATGGGCACTGATAGGCGGGCACTTATGGGCACAGATGGGCACTGATAGGTGGCACTAATGGACACTGGTAGGTGGCACTGATGACTGGTGGCTGGCATTGCTGGGCATCATGCATTTTTTTTTGTGCCATGATGGTGACAATCAGTGCCCATTTGTGGGCACTGATTGGCATATATTTTTTATCTCTTTGTGCATGTGGATGGCCAGGGGGGACTTACCTGGCCATCCACATGCTTGGGGTTCCCTGGTGGTCCTGGGGGGCTTCCCTGGTGGTCCAGTGTGGGTATCCGAGGGGGGGCTGCGCTGATAAACAATCAGCGCGAACCCCCCTTGTCAGGAGAGCCGCCGATCGGCTCTCCTCTACTCGCGTCTGTCAGACGCGAGTGAGGAAGAGCCGATCAACGGCTCTTCCTGTTTACATTGTGATCAGCCGTGATTGGACACGGCTGATCACGTGGTAAAAAGCCTCCGCTGGAGGCTTTTTCCCGAGATCAGTGTAGCGGTGGGTCAGACTGACCCACCGCTCCACCGATCGCCGCGATGCGCGCCCCCCCCTCAGGTGCGCGGCGGCTGTTATCCCGCAGGACGTCATATGACGCCCAGTGTGGATAACACAACCACTTCCCGGACGTCATTCTGCTATTGACGGGGCGGGAAGTGGTTAAATGTGCTGCCGAAACAGTATGCAGGTAAAAGGTAACCTCTGACACCGCAGACCGTGGTCCTGTCAGAGCTCAGAGCGTTCCCCAGGAAATGGCGGGAAACCACAGGTGCAGAGACCCTGTTGTTGCCTCAGAGACATCACACAGAAGGCTCACAGGGACTATAGAAAAATTAATAAAGTGCCCCCCCCCATGCTGCACCAACCAGGGGGGGGAGGCACTGTGTACCACTGCATCATCCATGCTGTTCTCGACGCAGCGTGTGAGGAAAACAGTGAGGAAGCTGTGTAATAGAAAAGCTTGTGAGGTACCACAGCCACAGCATCCAGCTTGAGAGTGTCCCTCACAGCATGAATGAGTTCACTTACAAGCGCCCTGTCATTTACTTACTCAGAACTGGAGTCTTCCTCACAAGGAATGTCCTGTTCAAAAACATTAAAATATTCAGAGCTAGGGTCCTGAGCAGCAGCAGCAGCTACGCCCATATCTGAATCCGAGCACTCCCCATGTGTGAGATTGTGTGGGGAGAGGGCGCTTTATAGCTCCCTTGCTCGCACATTGCTTCCATCCTGACAAAAAATGTTTTCCCAGAACTGCCGACAACTGGTCCATAAGGACCGTAGGTGCTGGAGCACTGCCAGTTGCCTCTGACAAGAGTGGGGAAGCAGGTGAGCCAGACTCCATATTTGCCACCCTCTGAGACCTTATACACTATAAAGTGAATAATACAGTCCCACCCACTGGCTGTGCTGAGGAGGGGATACCCAGAGGACTCACCAACCCTTGTAAGGACCGCTCAGCTCTGCTGTATGTCACCGCGCTGCCAGTGCGAGTGAAGCCTGAGGAGAGTGTGAGGAGATTCGTGCCGCAGCAGCGGTGATAGAGGCCAAAACCGAAAGTGAAAGCGCCGCGGCTTCAAGAAAATGGCCGCGTGTAAGCAGCGCTATTGATTCGCAGCAAGATGGCCGCCGAGCGCAGCTTAAACAGTAAAAGCCATGCCAGCTAGTGGCTTCTCCAAACACTCACACCTCACAGCCCCAGCACACAGACACGTGCGCCCCCCGCCAGGCCAGAGTGACCCCCAAGTACCCCCACACAGCACAGCGCCAGTACAGGGTGCAGAGAGCAGCATAACAGGGGGGAGACAGGGAGAAACCCCCAGACAGAGAAACACAGCCAGCATGTAATCACCTGAAGCAGGAGAGACTACTTACCCATCCCATAGGGACCCACTGGCTTGTTTCAGACAGACCTATCACAGAGAAGTACTGAATAGCTGTCGGCCCGGTCCACCGCGAAAGATACAGCAGGTACTGTTCAATCTTGTGAGGACCGCGGGAGCATAAAAGCCACCCGGCCACCCCTGGAGTCATGGGGCATGTCGTGAACTGAGTCTCACGCACACAAGGCGAGGATCAGCACGCTCGATGGTCGGACAGGGAAGACTACGAGGATACCAGTGTACCCAACCTGTTGCCCAGCCGACAGTTGATTGAAGGTCTCAAAAATAAAATAATAAAATTCCCAAAGGAATAAAAATAAAATCTTCCAGGAGACTGGCTCCTGAGAGAGCCACGTCTTCTCCTTCTGCTAGGCAGAAAAAAAACGGAGGCTGTTAGCTGCAGGTCGGAGGGTTTTGTCTGGAGGGACCGCCCCCCTGGGCGAGGCTGTTCAGCTCTGGCTTTTTCTAGAATGTATGTTTCTAACATCTAACATTCTGCCTAGATCTTCTCCTGCGAGCAGGGACATATACCCACGTGTTTCAGTATTAGAGCTGTGTCAGTCCATGGACGATAAGAGAAAATGTGCTGTAAAACTCGGCTTATACTCGAGTATCTTTATTCCCATCTTCTAATATCTCCACCACTTTATATTCTGTCAAAATCTTTTTAGACAATTCTGTGATAGATTCATATACACCTTACCGTATCTATTGTATTACCAATATCTATAAATATTCTGCGATTTCTCCTGTTTATCATGTTTATAATTTCTACTGTTTATCACCATTAGCTTTCTGATGTGAAGCATTATAGTTTTAAACAAAACTAAAAAACATACTTATGCTATAAAAACATTTTTGCATTTAGTATGTTAACCACTTAAACCCTGGACCATTTGGCTGGCCAAAGACCAGAGCACTTTTTGCGATTCGGCACTGCGTCGCTTTAACTGACAATTGCGCGGTTGTGCGACGTGGCTCCCAAACAAAATTGACATCTTTTTTTTTTCCCCCAAATAGAGCTTTTCTTTTGGTGGTATTTGATCACCTCTGCGGTTTTTCTTTTTTGCGCTATAAACAAAAATAGAGCGACAATTTTGAAAAAAATTCAATATTTTTCACTTTTTGCTATAATAAATATTCCCAAAAAAGATATAATTTTTTTTTCCACCGTTTAGGCCGATATGTATTCTTCTACATATTTTTGGTAAAAAAATTGCAATAAGCATTTATTGACTGGTTTGCGCAAAAGTTATAGCGTCTACAAAATAGGTCGTAGTTTTATGGCATTTTTATTATTATTTTTTTTTTACTAGTAAAGCAGAGATTTTTATCGTGACTGCGACATTATGGTGGACACATCAGACACTTTTGACGCCATTTTTGGACCACTGTCATTGATACAGCGATCAGTGCTATAAAAATGCACTGATTACTTTATGCAGCCGCTGACTTCAGTTCTTGAGTTCAGACTTAAGTTCCCCTGGCTGAAAGTCCGGCAGACGCCGGACCTTGCCGGAAAGAAGTCTCCCGCACGCATGCGCAACGACATTGCGGCTCCAGCCACTCACAGCGCCAGAGCCGCGGTACCCGGATGACACGCCGAGGGAAAATGTCCGCTCCCTCGGCGTGACCGAGACCACCTACCATCGCCTCGTTCTAAGTTAAAGGAGTTGTAAAGGTACATTTTTTATTTTCTAAATAGGTTCCTTTAAGCTAGTGCATTGTTGCTTCACTTACCTTTTCCTTTGATTTACCTTCTAAAGGTTTGTTTTCTTTGTCAGAATTTCTCACTTCCTGTTTCTCCTCACTGAACTCCACACCATCATCCGAGTGGTGTGGAGTCATCCAGAACAGCTTACTGAACAGCTTACTGAGGATAAACAGGAAGTGAGAAATTCAGACAAAGAAAACAAAGAAAAAAATATTTAGAAGGGAAATCTAAGGAAAAGGTAAGTGAAGCAACAATGCACTAGCTTAAAGGAACCTATTTAGAAAATAAAAAATGTACCTTTACAACTCCTTTAAGTATTTCATAATGAGCTAGTATGCCACATCTTAAAGTGGACGTACAAGTACGTCCATCTGCCCAGCCTTGCCATTGTGCCAACGTATATAGTCATGCGCTGGTCCTTAAGCGGTTAAAAAAAAAAAACCAAAAAGAGCAGGTATCAGATAACAAAGGGTTAATTGGATATTAAACAGGAAAGACCAATTTTAACAAAATAAATGGCGAGTCTTAAACAAAAAAAAAATAAAAAATTATATATATATATATATATATATATATATATATATATATATATATATATATATATATATATATATATAATGTTGTAGAAGCTGCCCCTAAAGCTACAGCTAATGCAAGGTATCAAAAGTTTTTATATATTTCAGGAACTCAAACTGTTCCTGATGATCAGCACTGCAGGAGCTGCTGCGAGCAGCTATGCTGTACACCACAGAAAATAACCTCTTGGCTGTCCAATCAACAGGTTCAGACAGCTACACAGAAGGGCCTGTGCCTAGCAGGGAGACCGTACAACATATAGCAAGAACTCCCAGAGAAAACTGTATTTACTTTTTTTCAGGGTATTTAGAAATGATGCCTTTTGTGGATTTTCCTTTACATGTTTCTCAAATTTCAGACAGGGAGATAAGACAAAGTTACAGGCAGCAGTTCAAAAATAGTCAATGTTACTGCAGTAAAAATTTAGGGTAGTGCTATTGGGATAAAAGTGAGATATAAGTCATGTCTGTCTTGTTCACGTTGTCACCGGTCTGTCACCTGCTTATTTTGTGCTACAACATGCCCTGTCCAATCCTTTTATTTAATTCTGACTAAATGCTGCACTCCCCAATCTTGGCCAGTTTACAGAGTATGCTCTTGCCTGAGTGCATTATCTTCTCACCGCCTTTACCAAGAATAGTAATTTTTAACAGCCAAAGTGGCCAAGGATATAGTTATCCTCTGTATCTGGAATTGTGTTCTCCCAATCTTTGGTCAGAGGTTATGCAGTGCATCTGTTCTGCTTGCTTTTCCATGTATTATACCTAGAGATGTGAAGGCGCGTTTTTGTTTTTTTCCAAAAAATTAGAAAAAAATAAAAATAAAAAATTGTGGAATATTTTATTTTAACATGATGAATAAAATATTTTAAGACTGGGTGTTCAAATATTTTCCAAATCATTTCTAAAAAAAAATGTATGATATGAGATTATTCTAATTTCTGTGCAGGAGTGAGGACAAGCAAGTCCTAGGTAACAAACTGAACCCTCCAATGCAAGAAAGGTATGCATTTCTTCCTTTAGGAGGTGCTGTGCTGCTATTGTAACAAGAACACGATTTCAGTTTTGCTTTTGCATGTTAGTGGGTGTGTTTGGTTTGTTCTGTCCACTTCACTAGGCCTCAAAAGCATTGGAAGAAAATAGAGCAAAAAAAAGGACCTAAAAGTATATACTTAATTAAAAAAGGTAAGAGTTTACATTTATCTGATTCTGAATCCAGAAAACTGAATCATTTAGCTACATTAGTTTATCTTTATAAACTTTTGTGTAAATAATAATTTAATTACCAGTAATCTGGTTCTTCCCCCACACACAACCATAGATTCGTGTCTTCTCGCAAAGTAGTCATTTTTTCTTGTTTTTATTTCCTACTCCCCTCAGAAAAATGGTGAGACCAACATCTATTATATAGAGGCATTTTCAAATTACAAGTTCTTCTTAAAAGAAAAATGTGATTTGCAAATATTGTCAGATGAAAATAGGATTTTTGTACTCACCGTAAAATCATTTTCTCTGAGTTCATGGACGGATAAAGCTTCCTCTTGACAAGCTCTGAAAAAATACTTTTTTCTAACGGAAAATTTTGAAAAAATTTAAAAAAATGCTACATTAGCACTTTTTTGCCTTTTTAAAGCGGAGCTGCACCCTAAAGTGGAACTTCCGCTCATCGGATTCCTCCCCCCCCTCCGGTGCCACAATTGGCACCTTTCGGGGGGGAGGGGGGACAGGATACCTGTCAAAGACAGGTATCCTTACCCACGTACTGGATTCCGGCCGCGGCGGTGAAGTCGCGCGAGGATCCCTCCTCCTCCCCTGGCCGCTGGGCTAATAGGAGAGAGGAGCGGGGCCTCGCGCATGCGCAGTAGGGTTCCCGACGTGAAGCCGAAAGTCTTCACTGCCGGGTTCCCTTACCCGCAATGGCGACAGAAGCACCGACAGCTGATGTGAAACATCAGCTGCGGTGCCGACATCGAGGGACACCAGGACAGGTAAGTCTCCATTTATTAAAAGCCAGCAGCTGCAGTATGTGTAGCTGCTGGCTTTTAATTATTTATTTTTTGCCCGGGGTTGCCTGGAACACCCCTTTAAGATTGAAAGTCATTCTGTTACGAGAACGTTGAGAAAAACTATGTGCATTGTCATCATTGTTGTCCTCTTCACTTCGATCCATGAAGGATTTTTTAATATCTACAGGACACTTGTTACATACAAGAATGTGCTTTGTCATCCTGGTAGCATTTGGAAATGCATATTTCATCTGACAATATTTGCAAATCTCTTTCGTTCATGGACGGACACAGCAGTAATCTTGACAAAGTGGCCTTCATTCAGGAGTGACTAGGCAGAAAACTTGTTAGAAAGTGTCAATCACATCAACCACAGTACAGCACCGCCTGGTCCCTCTGGGTACAACCCCTCTCCCTGCATCTCGCAGCTCAGTTCGTAAAAAGCAGTACAAACATAAAAAGGAGGGGTGGGTGCTGTTTCCGTTGAGAACTCAGAGAAAAGGATTTTACGGTGAGTACAAAAATTATATTTTCTCTTTCGTTCAGGACGGACACAGCAAGTTATCTTGACAAAGTGGGACGTCCCAAAGCAGTGTCAAAAAACGAGGGTTGGGAACAGCATTAAAACAAAGTTCACCTCAAAACAAAACAGAAATCCTCAACGGAGGAGTTGCAACTCTAAACAGCTGCTTGCGGCCGAAAGAAGCATCCGAAGATGCACTCACATCAACCTTGTAAAATTTTGTGAAAGTGTGAACGGATGACCAAGTCGCCACCTTACACCTCTGGGAAACAGACACTTGATGTCGGAAAGCCCAAGGGGCACCTATTACCCTGGTCGAATGCGCCGTGACAGGAAAGGGGGGCGCCCGACCCTTTATGGCCTAAGCCTGAATCACGATCTGTCGGATCCACCTCGAGATGGTGGCTGACGAGACCGCCAAGCCCTTCTTGGGACCAGCCACCGAAACAAACCGCGAGTCTGACCTCCGGAACGGAGCAGTAGCAGATAAGTATACTCTCAGAGCTCGAACAACATCCAAGGAATGCAACGCTGACTCCTTAGGATTCGACGGATGAGGACATAAAGATGGAAGTACAATGTCCTCATTGAGATGAAAGGTCGAAGCGACCTTAGGAAGAAAGGAAGGCTGCAGACGCAGCACCACCTTATCCTTGTGGAAGACCAGATAGGGAGCCTTGCATGACAAGGCTGCCAGCTCAGAAACCCGTCTAACTGACGTAACAGCCACCAAAAAGACCACTTTCTGAGAATTGTCAACAAGGGAATTTCAAGGGAATTTCAAGGGAATTTCCCTAATGTTTTCAAACGGTGGCTTTTGAAGCGCCGAGAAGACCAGATTCAAGTCCCAAGTAGGTAGTGGAGGACGGACCGGAGGGGACACATATCGCACCCCCTGCATAAACGTACTCACCAGCAAAAGAGCTGAAACACATCCGGGTGTAGAGACCATTCTCCTTGGTCCAGCATCTGGCGACTCAGGTAGTCCACCTGCCAGTTCTCCACACCCGGAATGTACACGGCCGACAGGGCCGGTACGCTCCTTTCTGCCCACCTCAGGATGCAAGCGACCTCCGACGCTGCAGCCTAGCTTCTTGTTCCTCCTTGATGGTTGACATATGCCACCACCGTGGCGTTGGACTGGATCCTGACTGGACGCCCTTATAGCCTCTGAAACCACGTGGAGAGGCACTGCCTGATCGCCCAAAGTTCCAGGACATTGATCGGCAGGCAGGATTCCTCCAGAGTCCAGCGACCTTGCGCCGACTGAACACCCCAGACCCCCCCCAACCGGTAAGGCTGGTGTCCGTCGTGAGCACAGTCCAGTAAAAAGGAAGGAACGACTTCCTAGACAGAAGTGCCCGTGATGTCAGCTACCAAACCAGGGAGGTCCCAACTAGGTGGTTCACCCGGATTTGACAATCCAGGGAGGATGGGCACTTGTCCCATCTGGACAGAATTTCTGTCTGTAACACTCGAGTGTGAAATTAAGCATACGGAACCGCCTCGAAGGAGGCTACCATAAGACCCAGGACTCGCATGCAAAAGCAGAGTGACGACCATCTTTGGGATGTCAACTGCTGCACCGCAGCCCGAAGGGTCTGCAACTTTTCCACAGGGAGAAAAAGTGGCTGCCGAGCTGCCGTGCTGAAGAACGGCGCAGACCACAAGAAAATGGCCGCCGACAGCATGGAGGGAGAAACATACAGGTAAGCAAAACTGACACTCTTAATGGCAGCCCACTAGCACCACAGTAAGCGGACGTACAGCGCAGTTCCGGCCCCAGATGAACCCCTGGCCCCCAGCAGCCAGCGTAGCTCACAGATCCCAGGGAGGAGGGAAGGGAGAGGGGAAGGGAAGGATGGAACCCCCTACTCGACCTCCCCGGGAATGTCCAGCTTTGTCCTCCTGCCGAAGCAGGGGATTGCTACTTACCCTTCCTGCGTGGATTATGCTGGAAGAATCCCAGACAGACCATCTTACACGCAGTTATGGGGGTGACTGTCGGCCCGGCATGCTGTGACTCGGCCGTATAGACCGACCATATGCATGCCCTGGAGCGTGTAGCTCACCGGCCACCCGTAGAGCGACGGGCATGTCATGGACGACCCAGCGCATAGCTAAGGTCGGCACGCGCTTGATGGCCGAAACTGGGGAGACTACAAGGATCTGGGATCCAGCCTGTCACCCAGTCGGCAGTTCATCGAAGATCGCAGGAACAAAAAACGCAGAAAAAATAGTAAAAAATACCCAGGACCTATGGGCCTGAAGGGAGCCATGTCCTTCTCCTATGCTAGGCAGAAAAAAACTGAGCTGCGAAATGCAGGGAGAGAGGTTGTACCCAGAGGGACCGCCCCCTTCCTAACAAGTTTTCTGCCTAGTCACTCCTGAATGAAGGCTAATACCCACTTTAAGATTACTGCTGTGTCCGTCCATGAACGAAAGAGATTTGCAAATATTGTCAGATGAAATATGCATTTCCAAATGCTACCAGGATGACAAAACACATTCTTGTATGTAACAAGTGTCCTGTAGATATTAAAAAATCCTTCATGAATCTAAGTGAAGAGGACAACAATGATGACAATGCACATAGTTTTTCTCAACGTTCTCGTAACAGAATGACTTTCAATCTTAAAGACAAAAAAGTGCTAATGTAGCATTTTTTCAATTTTTCCGTTAGAAAAAAGTATCGTTTCAGAGCTTCAAAATTTCCGGAATTTTACATCTTCAATTATACCACATGCTCTGTATTTTGGATGTACCGAATCATACAAATCCAGGGTAAATGAAGAAAACTCGATTTAATACTCAGAATGCATTTAAATCACCTAATGCAGGCATGTCCAAAGTCCGGCCCACGGGCCAATCGCGGCCTGCGGTCCGGTTTGAACGGCCCGCCTGAAAATCTAAACATATAATAGGATTTTTATAACAGCTTACCTGTAAAATCCTTTTCTTGGAGTACATCACGGGACACAGAGCGGCATAGTTATTACTATGTCGTTATATAGTTTACCTTCAGGTGCTGGCACTGGCAACTTCCAAACCGGAAGTACCCTCCCCTATGTAAGCCCCTCCCATCCGGGAGCACCTCAGTTTTGTAGCAAAGCAATAAGTGTCCCCAAAAGAGGGGTGGGAGCTCTGTGTCCCGTGATGTACTCCAAGAAAAGGATTTTACAGGTAAGCTGTTATAAAAATCCTATTTTCTTTCTCGTACATCACGGGACACAGAGCGGCATAGTCATTACTATGTGGGATGTCCTAAAGCAATGCCCAATGAGGGGGGGGGATACACCATACATAAGCTGAGCGCTATCAGACATGAGGATCTTTTGCGGCCTGCAACACACTGCGCCCAAAGGCGACATCCTCCTGACTTCTAACGTCCACCTGGTAGAACCTAGTAAACGTGTGTACTGAAGACCATGTTGCGGCCTTACAGATTTGAGCCAGGGAGGCCTGGTGATGCACTGCCCATGAAGTTCCAACTGCTCTCGTGGAGTGTGCCCTAACTTTGAACGGAGGCGGTCTCCTTCTCAAGCCATAGGCTTGCATAATGACCTGTTGAATCCACTTGGCTAAAGTAGATTTTGACGCTGCCTGACCCTTTCTGGGGCCTTCCGGCAGAATAAACAAAGTATCCGTTCTGCGAATCTGAGCAGTGGCTTTTAGATAAGCTTTAACTGCTCTTACTACATCCAAAGAATGTAATAATTTTTCCTCTACTGAACTAGGTTTGGGGAAAAAAGAAGGAAGAACCACATCTTGGTTCAAATGAAACCTCGATACCACCTTAGGAAGAAAGGCTGGATGAGGACGTAACACTACTCTGTCCTTATGGATAACCAGATATGGCTCCCTACAGGACATAGCGGCTAATTCCGACACTCTTTTAGCCGAACAAATGGCTACTAGAAAAATCAATTTCCTGGTGAGAAGAACCAGGGAAATATGCTGTAATGGTTCAAATGGTTGTTTCTGTAGAACCGACAGAACCAGGTTTAAGTCCCATGGACATATGGGAATATTAACCGGAGGGCTAATACGCATCACTCCTTGTATAAAGGCTTTGACAAGTGAATGCGAAGCCAAGGGCCTCTGAAAAAATATTGACAAGGCCGAAATCTGACCCTTGATGGTACTCAAGGCAAGCTTCCTATCTACAGCCCACTGTAGGAAGTCCAGAATCCTACCTATTACGTACTTACGTGGATGCCATTTCTTGGCCTCACACCAGGCGATGTACGCCTTCCAGATTCTATAGTAGATCTGCCTGGATACCGGCTTCCTGGCATTGATCATGGTAGATACCACAGGATTAGAGAGACCTCTCTTTTTTAGAATGTGGGCTTCAATAGCCAGGCCGTCACACCTAGGGCTGGTAAGGAAGGGTGGTATATCGGTCCTTGCGAAAGCAGGTCCGGACGATGTGGGAGGGTCCAAGGACTCCCCACAGACATTTTTACAATCTCCGCGTACCATGCTCTTCGGAGCCACGCTGGAGCCACCAGAATCACTGGTTTCTTTTCTACCCTGATTCTGCGGAGTAATCGAGGTAACAATTGTGGCGGTGGGAATGCATATATCAGCTTGAACTGATCCCAAGGGAGCACTAGGGCATCCGAGCTGCAAGCTAGGGGATCCCTTGTCCAAGAGACAAACCTGTCCACCTTTGCATTGAATCTGGATGCTAGCAGATCTACATCCGGTGTTCCCCACCACTGACATATTGTCCGGAAAACCTCGGGGTGAAGGGACCATTCCCCTGGGCATAATTGTTGGCGACTTAGAAAGTCCGCCTTCCAATTCTCCACTCCTGGAATGAATACCGCGGATATGGCTGGGACATATCTTTCTGCCCATTTCAGGATGCAATTTACTTCCCTCTGGGCTGCACGACTCCTGGTGCCACCCTGATGATTGATATATGCCACTGCCGTGGCATTGTCCGATTGAATTCTGACAGGGGACCCTTGGAGTTTGGATGTCCATGCTACTAGGACATACCGGGCTGCTCGTATCTCTAAGAGATTGATGGGCAGGGCCTTTTCTGCATCCGACCATCTGCCCTGGAGAGACCATTGCTCCAGTACTGCTCCCCAGCCTATAAGGCTGGCATCTGTAGTGACCACCTTCCAAGAAATCGGACTGAAGGATTTCCCTTTTTCCAGATTCTGGGGAACCAACCACCAACGGAGGCTCTTGCGAACGGAAGGGGACAAGGACATTGGTAAGTCTAGGGCCTGAACTTTTTTGTTCCAGGCTGACAGTATAGCCCTTTGCAAATTCCTTGAATGGAAATGACCGTAGGGTACTGCTTCGAATGATGCCACCATTTTTACCAGCAGCCTCATGCACAGGCGTATGGATGGCTGTCTTTTTGTACCCACTAGGTGGATCAAATCTCTCAAAGACGACACCTTTTCTTGAGGCAAGAAAAATTTTCTCTGGTCTGAATCCAGCCTTAGCCCCAAGTATTCCAGACTTTTGACTTGTTTTAGGGCTGACTTGTCTGGGTTGATAATCCAACCGTGAGATTCCAGATACTCGATTGTCTCGTGAACAACCACTTCTAGTTTTTCCACTGAGTGGTCTATCAGCAACAAGTCGTCTAGATATGCCATTATCGTTACACCTCGTGTTCTTAAATTGGCCAATAATGGGGCCAGAATTTTTGTGAACACGCGTGGTGCTGTGGCCAGACCGAAGGGTAAGGCTCTGAACTGAAAATGGCGCCCTTCTACTGCAAAGCGTAGAAATTTTTGGTGGACTGGAAAGATGGGAATGTGCAAATAAGCATCTTTGATGTCGATCGAGGCTAACCATTCCTCCCCTTGTAGGGCAGTGGCCACCGATCGGATCGACTCCATCCGGAAAGTCCTGATATGTAGGAATTTGTTTAGCCCTTTTAGATTTAATATGGGCCTCACGTCCCCGTTTGGCTTCGGGACTGTAAAGAGGTTTGAATAAAACCCGAACCCCCATTCTTCTAGGGGGACCTCCATAATTACTGCTTGGAGCAATAGTTGTTCTAGTGCCAACAGGAGGGATCCTCTCTTCCGGGGATCCCTTGGCACGTTCGACCTTATAAAATGGGAAGGAGGGGAGTCTTAACTCCAATTTGTATCCCAGACTTACTGCGGAGAGCACCCATCTGTCTCTGATCGTGTCCCGCCAGGTCTCTGCGAACAACTGAAGTCTTCCCCCCACCCGATTGAGTGGGGGCAACCCTTCATGCATTTGACTTTGGGGGAGGTTTTGTACCTCTCCTGACCCAGGGCTTCTTGTTACCCTGCGATTGTCCCTGATTTTTACCCCCGGGATTTGACCGAGGAGGCCGTCGGAACAGTTTCACAGCCGATGTCCTAGGGACTGGAGAAGCAGGCCTCTTAAAAGAGGGACCTCTAACTCTGTTTTTAACCGGCAAGAGTGTACTTTTACCGCTGGAAATTTTCTGGATATATCTGTCCAGGTCTTCCCCGAATAAGCGTTCACCATGAAATGGGAAGCTGACCAGCAATTTTTTACAGGGGGCTTCAGCAGACCAGTTTTTGAGCCATTCCAGTAAAGGATGGATTGGAAAGGAACAAACAGTCTGGGGAGCTTTTAGCGACCCCAACGAGGAGACAGAAGTGGATGATGGCTCCGCAAGGGGCATTTTAAATGCTGATCGGACCATGTTAGTCAGGGACTGAACCCATAATCTTTCAGCATGTGATGCGGAGAATGGCTCTTCCACTGTTGATTCCTCTACAACAGAATCAACCTCATCCTGATCCCCTTCAGGTAGGTCGATCCCTGTATGGGACTGTTGCTCTGCTAACAGGTACTCTGAGGGAGGAGATGGAGATCGGGCGCGCTTTCCCTCTGACAGGGAAGCAGCGATCAATGTTGACAATCTCTCTTCCAGCCCTCCCAGAGCTGAGGAAAAAACCTCCTCTGTTACATACACAGGAGCAGGTGAACTGAGGACAGCCACAGTACCAGGTACTCCTGAGGGTGCTCTACGGTCACTAACCTCTGATTCTTCAGGGGAGATTGGTGCAGCCGAAGCATGCCCAAGATCCTCAGAGCCCGATGGAGACCCCCTATGCTTCCTGGGATTTTTAGTCCCGGAGTTTTTAGACGGCATATTCCTAAGCCCAAAGCTGAGGTATTCCAGCCGAAATACACCACTTACTGACAATAGTCTAGCACAATTGCTGCTATAAAAACAGTTGGTGTCTACTAATGTGCCTTTCTATGGGGATGCCTGCATCAACCGCTTGCTGTATGCCTTTTTTAAATGTTGCCAGCTCTGTCTCTGCACTCCATAGCCAGCTCACAACACATAATTGTGCCTTTTAACATGCTGGGACGCCCGCACATGCGCAGAAGCGCTGCGGCTCGCACAGAGCGTCATCCCCCAAGCTCCGCCCCCTTTTCCAGCTCACCTCTATATAAAGAGGCGCGTGCACGGGCACGTGCGCCTTCGGCGCTCTTTTTTGAAAAAGGAAACTAGGGACAGGAGACAGGGCCCTTTTGCCGCAGGCCGGGGGATGGACGAGCATTGCAACATGGCAGAGGAAGCAGTTTCCCACAAGAGAACTCACCATCTGCCTGGACTTGACTCTGATGAAAAGAAAAAGTCCACATGACAAGAAACGTTCCACAGCGGCCTCTAGTGGATTAACACAGGTACCGCGGTCTGTCTATTTTTATTTATTTTTTTCTTGACCACTATTAAAATTATTACATTTTTTTAGTAGTTACAGGCACGCACAGATATTTAGCGGGAATACCGTTAGGTAACAGGCAGAAAGACATATTAGGCTTGGGGGTCCCCTAATAGAACCAAGTTCCTGGGGGGCCCCCACTTACCTTTTCCCCGCCGCAGGACTCTGTTTGGTCCACAGAAGCCCAAACTTCACCTCTCATGGCAGGCATTGTAATTAAACCTTCAGGGACCGGGTTCCCAAGGATTCTACTCCCCTGGACCTGTATAGCACCCTGCACAGAAAGCATCTTAGTCGTGGGTATGACCAGAGCTCTGGATCCCAGGGTCCAGCTCTCCTAAGAGAAGCATTACAGGCAAAACCTTGCTCTTCTCTGCAAGGCCCGGGTACCGACCGTTTAGCTATGAAGCTTTTTTGGTTGGATCCGGAATAGCTTACTGAGGCCCAAAAGAACCTGTACGCAAGCTCAGTGAAAAACACATGTTACTTCTTGGCCAACACCTTAGACACTGGCAAAAAACTGAGGTGCTCCCGGATGGGAGGGGCTTATATAGGGGAGGGTACTTCCGGTTTGGAAGTTGCCAGTGCCAGCACCTGAAGGTAAACTATATAACCACATAGTAATGACTATGCCGCTCTGTGTCCCGTGATGTACGAGAAAGAAATATCTTTTGTGGCCCCCCGATGATCTCCCAGCGCCTTGGAAGTGACAGGGAGGAGGCGGGACGAGTGCCGTGCATACAGGAGGAGTATTTCCTGTTTACACGGAAGCCTCTGTAATAGGAAGTCCCGTCTCCGGTGCTGCCATTGGACGACTGTTCTGTCCATCAAAGGAGGCTGTACTTTCTATTAAAGAGGCCGCTGTGTAAACAGGAGATTCTCCTGTAGGTAATCTTTGTCCCTGTCCCTTCCAAGGCTGCACTGATGGCAATGGTGGGTGCTGCTTTCCTGGCAATGGTGGGTGCTGCATTCCTGGCAATGGTGGGTGCTGCATTCCTGGCAATGGTGGGTGCTGCATTCCTGGCAATGGTGGGTCTGCAGATGGGCACTGACCATAATTTTGCTTCACAGTTCTTTATTTAAAATTTTATTTTTTTGCCTGAAACTTCCCTCTTAAAGTGAAGGTGTGTGTTATACACCAATAACTACAGTATATCCAAATAATACCCTTAAGCTCATCTCTTTACTCACACACAGCCACAAAGGCAAGAGAATTCTTGTGGGGCAGTGTATTAGTGATCGAACAAACACACTTAGACCGAATTTTAATGGTTCAAAGAATGTCAGGCAAAATGGTCGGCCCTCAGGCATGTTCACTTCATCAAATCTGGCCCTCTTTGAAAAAAAGTTTGGACACCCCTAACCTAATGCATGTTCTGGTGTGAACTGGCCCATAAAAAACACTAGAGGAATGTTTGATTTTCTCATGTAACTATTTCTTTTGCATCATTCTTTTTTATGTTCTCATTATAAACAGATACACCAGTTTGTTTTATGGTCAAAGTCCAAGTAGGTGGTTAAGCTAAGGGGTTATGGTTAAGGTTAAAATTTAGGGTCAAGCCCTCTGCAAAGCTATAATGAGGAAATGTTCTGTATACAGGTGAAACTCGAATAATTTGAATATCGTGCAAAAGTTCATTTATTTCACTAATGCAACTTAAAAAGGTGAAACTAATATACAAGATAAACTCATTACATGCAAGATTGTGCAAGCCGTGATTTGTCATAATTATGGCTTACAGCTCATGAAAACCCCAAATCCACAATCTCAGAAAATTAGATTATTACATGCAATCAATAAAACAAGGATTGTACATAGAACAATATCAGACCTCTGAAAAGTATAAGCATGCATATGTACTCAGTACTTGGTTTGGGACCCTTTTGCAGCAGTTACTGCCTCAATGCGGTGTGGCATGGAAGCTATCAGCCTGTGGCACTGCTGAGGTGTTATGGAAGACCAGGATGCTTCAAAAGGGGCCTTCAGATCTTTTGCATTGTTCGGTCTCATGTGTCTCATCTTTCTCTTTGCAATGCCCCATAGATTCTCTATGGGGTTCAGGTCAGGCGAGTTTGCTGGCCAATCAAGCACAGTAATCCCACGGTCATTGAACCAGGTTTTGGTGCTTTTGGCGGTGTGGGCAGGTGCCAAGTCCTGCTGGAAAATGAAGTCTGCATCCCCATAGAGCTCGTCTGCGGAAGGAAGCATGAAGTGCTCCAAAATCTCCTGGTAGACGGCTGCGTTGACAGTGGACCCACACCAGCAGATGACATGGCTCCCCAAATCAACACAGACTGTGGAAACTTCACACTGAACTTCAAGCATCTTGCAGTGTGTGCCTCTCCATTCTTCCTCCATACTCTGGGTCCTTGGTTTCCAAATGAGATGCAAAATTTGCTCTCATCAGAAAAGAGGACTTTGGACCACTGAGCAACAGACCAGGTCTGTTTTTCTTTAGCCCAGGTAAGACGCTTCTGACTTTTTTTGTTCTTCAGGAGTGGCTTGACAAGAGGAATACGACATTTGAAGCCAATGTCCAGGATCCGTCTGTGTGTGGTGGCTCTTGATGCACTGACTCCAGCCTCAGACCACTCCTTGTTAAAGTCCCCAACACTTTTAAATGGCCTTTTCCTGAAAATCCTCTCCAGGCTGCGGTCATCCCTGCTGCTTGTGCACCTTTTTCTTCCACACTTTTCCCTTCCACATAACTTTCTATTAATGTGCTTTGATACAGCACTTTGGGAACATCCAACTTTTTTTGCAATTACCTTTTGGAGGGTGTAAATGAGTGAGTCAGTCTTTCCCATGATTGTGATTCCTACTGAACCTGACAGAGACCATTTAAAGGCTCAGGAACCCTTCGCAGCTGTTATGGCTTAACTAGCTGATTAGAGTGGGACACTTTGAGCCTAGAATATTGCACCTTTTCACATTGTTCAAATTTTCTGAGATTGTGAATTTGGGGTTTTCATGAGCTGTAAGCCATAATCATCACAATTATGACAAATCACGGCTTGAACTATCTTGATTTGCATGTAATGAGTCTCATATTAGTTTCACCTTTTAAGTTGCATTAGTGAAATAAATGAACTTTTGCACGATATTCAAATTTTTCGAGTTTCACCTGTAGTGTTGAGATTTGAGAAGCACGGAAGGAACTCAGCAAGGCTCACTGAAACCCTACTTAAAACTCACCAGGAATCAGGTCAAAGACAAAGTTTTTGCTCTTCTACCATAATAGGAGGACCAGACATGAGCCACTCCAGACAACAAATTCATAAAATAAGTAATTCGGTCTTGGTCGAAAGGGCCATGTTTTTGCTTCCCTTCACAGATATAACAATGGATGCATACGTTGTAATGCCTAGATGCCCTGCCCAGTTGCAGCACAAGTTGTATTCTCTGCAACAGGTGCAGAAGCTTGGAGCCTAACCAAATATACAGGTATGCCCCAAAGTACCTGAATTATCTGTTCTTGTTTAGCTTCTTGATACTCAACTCAATGAGATAGGTGTTGAAGGTGGTCATACAAAAAGGTAGATCTGGTCTTCACCTGGAACCTGCGCAAGAACGCATGAGTTTCACTGAGTGGTGTCCCCTAGTTGAGGCCCTCAGATTTGTGCTACAAGCAACATTTAATATGCAGGTAATTTACTAAAAGGTATCAAGTACAAAGCAAGAGCATAATCCATAAAGAAGCTATTGTCATGGCAGATGGCAACCAGGAAAAGTCATAGCCCAGTCCCTACTGAAGTACAATTGTTATAACAGAATCATTAAACACTTTATGCATTGAAAAAAAAAAGCCAAGGGTCACTGGGAACCAACTAAAGTCAAACTACACTAAAGTCAGCAGTAAGGAAAACCATTTTTAAAGCAGAATAAAATGGTTACACTTACACTACATTAGAAATACATTAGCCGTAGTTAACCAAGTGCAAATCAGAACAAGCTCCATAAAATACAAATGCAGAAAATGCCATTATCTTCAACTTTTACAGGTACTGAAAATGTACTCACCTGACCAATGCCCTGTAGACGTGCCAGATCTATCTGTACATGTGTTGCTAACTGGCTTAAAGACCGTTTCCCATCCACCCGTTGCATATCTCCAGCTCTGTGACTCCAGGATTAGAGTTCTCTGAGTGCCAAAGGCAATCATGAAACAGTAGACAACATGGTGTAATTGGCAACCATATCCACAGCCCTTGTTGATGTTACATACTAGTTTCTTGGCTTTACTGCAATCTTTAGGGTTCTGTAGTTAAATTAGAGAAAATTATTTTGAGATGCACTCTAAAAAAATACCAAGAAAAATGCACTTACAGTGTATACGAATTCAAACGATTTACAAACCACACAGTGATAACATTAACAATTAGCCCATAGTCATTACAAAAAAGATAAAAATAACTAATCAGATATCTTATTTGTGTTTGTTTTTCCTGCAGTCATGTGGCTTCCTGTCTGCAAGCTCAGACGGCTGCGAGCGAAGCTTGCAGAAGATGCTCAGCGGCTTCCACCAACATTCTACATGTTACTATTAAGATGCTCTGCTGGTCTATCAAACTGTGGAGGCCAGGCGGAGGTGTGGCAGCTGAACCGATTACAGCACTACAGGCACGTGTTGCAATGACAGCGTGTCCTGTAGCAACAAAGTCAGGAGAAGGGACGCAAACTGACCATGCTAGGACGGATCTGCATCTCTGGCTAGCATGGTTAGTTTGAAACAGCAACCAAGAGGAAAGGGCAGAATAACCAGGTTTTTAGCAAACACTAAAAACAAAACCATACTGACTCCATATAATAGGAACTATATACAAAACAAAAAACAAATGAAATTACATTTTTGGGGGTACTGCAGAAAATGAGGATTTATCCTCATTTCTTGTTTGGGTAGCACATATAAAATTTAGATTTCAGCTCACTTTCTATCTATGAAATGGCATTTTGATAGGAAACAAAAGGGTAACTATAGACAACCAACATTTCCTCCAACCCCGCTATCTTTCAACACTATATGGACTTGCCTGGTCATTTCATTCCTTTCAGGGATGTAATTTCCATATGCCCAGCTATCACCAGCTGACACAGGACAGCTACAACTCCACATAGGAGAGGACTAACTAGCCTGAAATACAACAATCTTGGAACATTGTCTACATGGCATCTACTGGAGACTGATACAACTAGTCACACAACTGGCCTACATCAGACATCATATCTCGCTTGACCATTGGTCACCACACCTTGATCCAGAGAAATATCAGCTACTCAACCCTATGACTGTTACCAGAACACTCCATGCCTACCTATGTGAGTGTCTAGTCAATAGGACCTGGGGCTTAGACCCGGATGTTAGGGTGGTCTTCACTTTATGGCAGTTTATGCCAAAGGTATATTATAGTTTGGGTTTATAATTATTTTTCCCTTTTTTGTGCCTATATATTAGGGTGTAGGAGGTGTTTGAGAGTTGAAGACTGATTCCAAAGCCTAGTTCCACAACCAAGACCCTTGCTGAATGTCATCTATTGGGATTTGAAACTACATCATATCTAGTTGTCATGATGCATACCCACTATAGTCAAAAGACTCCTATTCTGGCAAATTAAGTTATCTATATTAACATGTTCGCGGATTTTCTCAATGACTGTTGTATTGGGGGTGGTCTGGAGTGGCAAGGCGCCGGGACTAGTTTGAGACAGGCTGCACTACAGTTTGGTACCATGCCAGGCTTCCACAAAAAAATTTGTGCAGATTTGGATCTGTATATCGCTGACAGGGAAGATGGGCCCAGATCCATAAACAGCTGGAAGAATGCCTGCAGGCCATTACCTTTAACATCTTAATCTCCTTGTTACATATAAACCATCTGTCCATCTTCTCTTCTTCAGTCAATACTGAGCCATTAGTACCCATTACCATTATTTAGCTTTCTCCAGGCTGCAGAAAGCTCATTCCCCCTAAAGCACCTTTTTAATTTCCCCACACAATATAGACAACCCAAAGCTGGTATTTGGCAAACCGCACTTACTGCTACAGTTAGACTAGCATCTGGCTTTGGGGAACTTATCACCCTTAAAAACACTTCCCACTCTGAATTTCAACCCACTCTCTCGACTCACACTTTTCTTTTTTTTCCTTGATCACTTCGCTCTTCACCTCCACCAAATCTCCCTTGTAGACTCCCTTGTCTACCACCCATCCTTTACTCCGCACTAAAGATGCCAACTGAAGAGTCCCATCACAATCCAAAAATAGTAGCCAGTATTGCTAAACCAGCAGTTGACAAGACCTATGCTTGTAATTACACTGGGAGAAATAACATTAAAGGTCTAGCTCACTTCTAGTCCATTCAAAAATTTTATTCAATCCAGTCCTGATCAAAAGGGGGCTTTTGGACCCACAAAAAACTTTGTCTACTCTTTAGATAGTCCCCTGACTTTTACTGGGATAAAAAAGTATCCAGACCTCATAGCAGTGGTGTGTTGCTTCAATTTCCACTTTGTTACATTACACTACAAGCCAAGGAGCCTGTGGAGATCCTCTGAGGTGTAGAAGCCGTCTGCCTGAATGGGAATGGGAGAGGGAGAGGGGAAAGGCGGAAACACTGCTGCTCTTAGGCAAAACGCTGGGTAAACAGAGAAGCCAGCATTAAGGTAAAAAAATCTTATGCCTTTGCAACCACGTAACCTTCTGGGTCCAGCACTATTTCTCCACTTTGCTCATCCCACAGTTCTGCATTCCCTTACACCTGCCAAAACATACTGTATAACACATAACTGTCCATAACAGTATGGCAGCCCTTGATTTTTCTACAATATGCAATCTGCTTATATAATTAGCCTAAAATATGACGACATGTTCAAACTGAGTTATTTTGAGTTTAAAGTAGAACTAAAAATCAAAAGTTTTCTCATTTTGGAGTAAGGGAGGGTTATAACTTCTGCCATCTGTGTTCCATTAGGGAGACTTTCCCCAACTTCTTCTCCCATAGCCAAAACAGAAAGTCAGAGGAAATGCCTAAAAAAATAGGATTTTTATAACAGCTTACCTGTAAAATCCTTTTCTTGGAGTACATCACGGGACACAGAGCGACATAGTCATTACTAATGGGTTATATAGATACCGTCAGGTGCTGGCACTGGCAACTTCCAAAACCGGAAGTACCCTCCCCTATATAAGCCCCTCCCATCCGGGAGCACCTCAGTTTTGTAGCAAAGCAATAAGTGTCCCCAAAGAGGGGCGGGAGCTCTGTGTCCCGTGATGTACTCCAAGAAAAGGATTTTACAGGTAAGCTGTTATAAAAATCCTATTTTCTTTCTCGTACATCACGGGACACAGAGCGACATAGTCATTACTAATGGGATGTCCTAAAGCAATGCCAAATGAGGGGGGGGGATACACCATATATAAGCTGAGCGCTATCAGACATGAGGATCTTTTGCGGCCTGCAACACACTGCGGCCAAAGGCGACATCCTCCTGACTTCTAACGTCCACCTGGTAGAACCTAGTAAACGTGTGAACTGAAGACCATGTTGCAGCCTTACAAATTTGAGCCAGGGAGGCCTGGTGATGCACTGCCCATGAAGTTCCAACTGCTCTCGTGGAGTGCGCTCTAACTTTGAACGGAGGCGGTCTCCTTCTCAAGCCATAAGCTTGCATAATGACCTGTCGAATCCACTTGGCTAAAGTAGATTTTGACGCTGCCTGACCCTTTCTGGGGCCTTCCGGCAGAATAAACAAAGTATCCGTTCTGCGAATCTGAGCAGTGGCTTTTAGATAAGCTTTAACTGCTCTTACTACATCCAAAGAATGCAATAACTTTTCCTCTACCGAAGTAGGTTTGGGGAAAAAAGAAGGAAGAACCACATCTTGGTTCAAATGAAACCTCGATACCACATTAGGAAGAAAGGCTGGATGAGGACGTAACACTACTCTGTCCTTATGGATAACCAGATATGGCTCCTTACAGGACATAGCTGCTAATTCCGATACTCTTTTAGCCGAACAAATGGCTACTAGAAAAATCAATTTCCTGGTGAGAAGCACCAAGGAAATATGCTGTAATGGTTCAAATGGTTGTTTCTGTAGAACCGACAGAACCAAGTTTAGATCCCATGGACATATGGGAATATTAACCGGAGGACTAATACGCATCACTCCTTGTATAAAGGCTTTGACTAGTGAATGCGAAGCCAAGGGCCTTTGAAAAAATATTGACAAGGCCGAAATCTGACCCTTGATAGTACTCAAGGCAAGCTTCCTATCTACAGCCCACTGTAGGAAGTCCAGAATCCTACCTATTACGTACTTATGTGGATGCCATTTCTTGGCCTCACACCACGCGATGTACGCCTTCCAGATTCTATAGTAGATCTGCCTGGATACCGGCTTCCTGGCATTGATCATGGTAGATACCACAGGATTAGAGAGCCCTCTCTTTTTTAGAATGTGGGCTTCAATAGCCAGGCCGTCAAACCTAGGGCTGGTAAGGAAGGGTGGTATATTGGTCCTTGCGAAAGCAGGTCCGGACGACGTGGGAGAGACCAAGGACTCCCCACTGACATTTTACAATCTCCGCGTACCACGCTCTTCGGGGCCACGCTGGAGCCACCAGAATCACTGGTTCCTTTTCTACCCTGATTCTGCGGAGTCATCGAGGTAACCATTGTGGCGGTGTGAATGCATATATCAGCTTGAACTGATCCCAAGGGAACACTAGGGCATCCGAGCCGCAAGCTAGGGGATCCCTTGTCCGAGAGACAAACCTGTCCACCTTTGCGTTGAATCTGGATGCTAGAAGATCTACATCCGATGTTCCCCACCGCTGACATATTGTCCAGAAAACCTCGGGGTGAAGGGACCCTTCCTCTGGGCATAATTGCTGGCGACTTAGAAAGTCCGCCTTCCAATTCTCCACTCCTGGAATAAATACCGCAGATATGGCTGGGACATATCTTTCTGCCCATTTCAGGATGTAATTTACTTCCCTCTGGGCTGCACGACTCCTGGTGCCCCCCTGATGATTGATATATGCCACTGCTGTGGCATTGTCTGATTGAATTCTGACAGGGGACCCTTGGAGTTTGGATGTCCATGATACTAGGGCATACTGGGCTGCTCGTATCTCTAAGAGATTGATGGGCAGGGCCTTTTCTGTATCCGACCATCTGCCCTGGAGAGACCATTGCTCCAGTACTGCTCCCCAGCCTATAAGGCTGGCATCTGTAGTGACCACCTTCCAAGAAATCGGACTGAAGGATTTCCTTTTTTCCAGATTCTGGGGAACCAACCACCAACGGAGGCTCTTGCGAACGGAAGGGGACAAGGACATTTTAAGTCTAGGGCCTGAACTTTTTTGTTCCAGGCTGACAGTATGGCCCCTTGCAAATTCCTTGAATGGAATTGACCGTAGGGTACTGCTTCGAATGATGCCACCATCTTTCCCAGCAGCCTCATATACAGGCGTATGGACGGCTGTCTTTTTTGTACCCACTAAGTGGATCAAATCTTTCAAAGACAACACCTTTCCTCGAGGCAAGAATATTTTTCTCTGGCCTGAATCCAACCTTAGCCCCAAGTATTCCAGACTTTTGACTGGTTTTTAGGGGTGACTTGTCTCAGTTGATAATCCAACCGTGAGATTCCAGATACTTGATTGTCTTGTGAACGACCACGTCTAGTTTTTTCACTGAGTGGTCTATCAGCAACAAGTCATCTAGATATGCCATTATCATTACACCTTGTGTTCTTAGATTGGCCAATAAAGGGCCAGAATTTTTGTAAACACTCGTGGTGCTGTGGCCGAACCGAAGGGTAAGGCTCTGAACTGAAAATGGCGCCCTTCTACTGCAAAGCGTAGAAATTTTTGGTGGACTGGAAAGATGGGAATGCGCAAATAAGCATCTTTGATGTAGATCGCTGCTAACTAATCCTCCCCTTGTAGGGCAGTGGCCACCGATCGGATTGACTCCATTGGAAAGTCCTGATATACAGGAATTTGTATAGCCCTTTTAGAATTAATATGGGCCTCCCGTCCGCGTTTGCTTCGGGACTGTAAAGAGGTTTGAGTAAAACCCGAACCCTCATTCTTCCAGGGGAACCTCCATAATTACTCCTTGGAGCAATAGTTGTTCTAGTGCCAACAGGAGGGACTCTCTCTTCCGGGGATCCCTTGGCACGTTTGACCTCAAAAATGGGAAGGAGGAGAGTCTTTTAACTCTCAACTGTATCCCAAACATACTGCGGAGAGCACCTATCTGTCTTGATCGTGTCCCGCCAGGTCTCTTGCGAACAACTGGAGTCCTCCCCCCCACCCGACTGAGTGGGGGCTTCAATGAATTTAACTTTGGGGGAGGTTTTGTACCTCCCCTGACCCAGGGTTTCTCATTACCCTGCTATTGTCCCTGTTTTTTACCCCCGGGAATTGACCGAGGAGGCCGTCGGAACTGTTACACAGCCGATGCCCCAGGGACTGGAGAAGCAGGCCTCTTAAAGAGGGACCTCTAACTCTGTTTTTAACCGGCAAGAGCGTATTTTTACCGCTGGAAATTTTCTGGATATATTTGTCCAGGTTTTCCCTGAATAAGCGTTCACCATGAAATGGGACGCTAACCAGCCATTCTTTACAGGGAGCTTCAGCAGACCAGTTTTTGAGCCATAGGAGCCTACGCATATGTACTATAGACAGCGTAAGGCGGGAGGCCTGATGGACTGAATCCTTTATGGCGTCAACCGCAAAGCCTAAGGCTCTAGGTAGATCAGCTAGGGCAAAGCCTGCTGATCTGTCAAGTCCCTCAAGACCTGTTTCAACTGATCCTTCACTGCTTAGCAGACCCCAATAGCTGCTACTGCTGGTTGTGTCACCAAGCTTGCTGTAGAAAGAAGCAGATTTTCATAAGGACTCCAATCTTTTATCTATTGGGTTCTTGAACATTTGGACATTATCCACTGGACATGTCAGTGATTTATACATACAAGAGATGGCTGCGTCCACTGTAGGGACCTTCCATTTTTTTTATTTTTTTTTGATGAACTTATCCTCCATGGGATAGACCACCGGAAATCTCTTGGGGGAATAAATATTTTCTCAGGAAGTTCCCAATCCTGGTAAATGAGCCCTTTCAGTAAAGGGTGAAGTGGAAAAGAACAGACAGTCTGGGGGCTTCTAGCGACCCCAACGAGGATACAGTAGTGGTTGATGGTTCCGCAAGGTGCATTTTTAAATGCTGATCGGACCATGTTAGTCAGAGACTGAACCCATAATCTTTCAGCTTGAGATGCTGAGAAAAGGTTCCCCCACTGTTGATTCCTCTATAACAGAATCAACCTCATCCTGATCCCCTTCAGGCAGGTCGATCCCTGTATGGGACTGTTGCTCTGCTAACAGGCACTCTGAAGGAGGAGACGGAGATCGGGCGTGCTTTCCCTGACAGGGAGGCAGCGATAAATGTTGACAATCTCTCTCTAATCCTCCCAGAGCTGAGGAAAAAACCTCCTCTGTTACATACACAGGAGCAGGTGAACTGAGGACAGCCACAGTACCAAGTACCCCTGCGGGGTCTCTACGGTCACTTACCTCTGAACTTCAGGGGAGACTGGTGCAGCAGAAGTATGCCCAAGATCCTCCGAGCCCGATGAGACCCCCTTCGCTTCCTGGAAGATTCAGTTCCGGAGCTTCTGGGCGGCATATTCCTAAGCCTAAAGCTGAGGTATTCCAGCCGTAATACACCACTTTTACTGAGAATAGTCTAGCACAATTGCTGCTATATCACAGTTGGTGTCTACTAATGTGCCTTTCTAGGGGATGCCTGTATCAACCGCTTGCTGTATGCCCTTTTTTAAATGTTGCCAGCTCTGTCTCTGTACTTCATAGCCAGCTCACCACACAAAACTGTGGTTTTTACATGCTGGGACGCCCGCACATGCGCAGAAGCGCTGCGGCGCACACAGAGCGTCATCCCCCAGGCTCCGCCCCCTTTCCTGGCTCACCTCTATATCTAGAGGCGCGTGCACGCGCACGCGCGCGGCCACGTGCGCCTTCGGCGCTAATTTTGAAAAATGGAGACTAGGGACAAGAGCCAGGGCCCCTCTTTGCCGCAGGCCGGGGGATGGACGAGCATTGCAACATGGCAGAGGAAGCAGTTTCCCATAAGAGAACTCACCATCTGACTGGACTTGCTCTGCTGAGAAGAAACTAGTCCACATGACAAGAAAACATTCCACAGCGGCCTCTAGTGGACAAACACAGGTACCGCAGTCTAATATCTTAAATATATATTAAAAAAATTTTTTTTTTTTTTTTTTTTCTTGACCACCATTAAAAATTATTACATTTTTTTAGTAGTTACAGGCATGCACAGAATTTTGCGGGAATACCATTAGGTAACAGACAGAAAGACAAATTAGGCTTGGGGGTCCCCCAATAGAACCAAGTTCCTGGGGGCCCCCACTTACCTGTTCCCCGCCGCAGGACTTTGTTTGGTCCACAAAAGCCCAAACTTCACCTATCACGGCAGGCATTGTAATCAAACCTTCAGGGACCGGGTTCCCAAGGATTCCACTCCCCTGGACCTGTATAGCACCCTGCACAGAAAACATCTTGGTCGTGGGTATGACCAGAGCTCTGGATCCCAGGGTCCAGCTCTCCTAAGAGAAGCATTACAGGCAAAACCTTGCTCTTCTCTGCAAGGCCCGGGTACCGACCGTTTAGCTATGAAGCTTTTTTGGTCGGATCCGGAATAGCTTACTGAGGCCCAAAAGAACCTGTACGCAAGCTCAGTGAAAAACACATGTTTCTTCTTGGCCAACACCTTAGACACTGGCAAAAAACTGAGGTGCTCCCGGATGGGAGGGGCTTATATAGGGGAGGGTACTTCCGGTTTTGGAAGTTGCCAGTGCCAGCACCTGACGGTATCTATATAACCCATTAGTAATGACTATGTCGCTCTGTGTCCCGTGATGTACGAGAAAGAAAGTGAGGGAATCCCTGATCACCAGGGTAATCAACTACTGTCCCAATCAAAGATTTCCTGTCTATTATCGTTCTGTGGACAATCCAAAATTTGGGATTTTCTTTCACTCTCATGATACCGAAAACCATTAAAACAGAAAAATGTAGCATCCAACACTTTCAACACATATAAAAGACAAGATAAAACAATTTTGTTTCTTTTTAAGTAATCTCACTGTTCTGAAGTTGCAATAGAGTGCTGGTATCTTTTTAATCGTACTGGTAAACCTGCCAAAAAGGGCAAATCTCACAAACAAGGGCACAGACATCAATAAAAACTTTACAGGTGTTTGAATGCCCTCCACTTTGTCCAAAACAAGAAAAATAGGATTTTTATAACAGCTTACCTGTAAAATCCTTTTCTTGGAGTACACCACGGGACACAGAGCTAGTCATTACATAATGGGTTAAGGGTCACCAGCGGTGATTGGACACTGGCACAACCAATGGAAGACAGTTCCCCTCCATATAACCCCTCCCATCAGGGAAGTACCTCAGTTTTGTAGCAAAGCAGTAAGGTTCCCATAAGAAGGGGGGGACCTCTGTGTCCCGTGGTGTACTCCAAGAAAAGGATTTTACAGGTAAGCTGTTATAAAAATCCTATTTTCTTTATCGTACACCACGGGACACAGAGCTAGTCATTACATAATGGGACGTCCCAGAGCAATGCTCATATGAAGGGGGGGAGACACAGATCAAAACAGGCCGCTTGCGGACCAGAAGCCCTATACTGCTGCCTGCAGCACACTTCGCCCAAAGGCGGAATCCTCATGTCCTTTCACATCTATTTGATAGAAATTGGAAAATGTATGGACTGAAGACCAAGTTGCAGCTTTACAGATCTGAGCCATCGAAGCCTGGTGGTGCACTGCCCATGAAGCACCTATCGCCCTGGTAGAGTGCGCCTTAACAGGAAAAGGAGGAGTCCTGTTCTTTAAACCATAAGCTTGAATAATTACTTGTCTAATCCACCTGGAAATGGTGGATCTTGATACCGCTTGGCCCTTCTTGGGCCCATCTGGTAAAATAAACAAAACATCTGTTTTACGTATCTGAGCGGTTGCTTGCAGATACACCTTTACCGCTCTCCCTAGATCTAGAGAGTGTAATAATTTTTCCCCCGCCGTCCGCGGGTTTGGAAAAAAGGAAGGCAGAACAATGTCTTGATTCAAGTGAAAAGCCGACACCACCTTAGGTAGAAAAGCCGGATGGGGTCGTAGTACGATTTTGTCCTTGTGACAAATTAGACAAGGCTCTTTACAAGAAAGAGCTGCTAGCTCTGATACTCTCCTAGCAGAAGCTATAGCAATCAGAAAGGCCAACTTCCTACTTAATATAATTAAAGGAATATGGCGAATAGGTTCAAAAGGTTGCTTTTGCAACACTGACAATACCAAATTCAAATCCCATGGACACAAGGGAGTCCTAACTGGAGGATTTATCCTCAGTACCCCCTTAATGAATGTCCGAACTAGGGAGTGAGATGCCAATGGTCTCTGAAAGAAGACTGATAGAGCCGATATTTGCCCTTTGATGGTGCTAAGGGCTAAATTCATATCCACTCCTAACTGGCAAAAAGCAAGAATCCTGCTTATTTCATATTTCTGAGGATTCCAACTTCTGGATTCACACCAGGAAACGTATGCTCTCCAGACTCTCTGATAGATGAGTCTGGAGGCTGGCTTTCTAGCATTAATGAGCGTAGAAAGAGCCGGACCAGAGACCCCTCTCTTTTTAAAAATGTGGGTCTCAGCAGCCAGGCCGTCAACTTTAGCCTTTGTAAGGAAGGGTGGAATACTGGACCCTGTGACAGCAGGTCGTGTCGGAGTGGAAACTTCCAGGGCCTTCCTATCGCCGTTTTTACAATCTCGGCATACCAAGGCCTCCTGGGCCAGTTTGGGGCCACTAGGATTACTGGTATTCCCTCCTCCTTGATCCTGCGAAGCAGTCTTTGTAGAAGAGGGATCGGAGGGAATGCCTAGATCAGTGAGAACTGATTCCATGGAGTTATTAGAGCGTCTGTATTATTAGAGCGTCTGTCCCGTAGGCTAGAGGATCCCTCGTTCTGGACACAAAGTTGTCCAATTTCTTGTTGAACCTGGCAGCTAGCAGGTCTACATCTGGGTTTCCCCATCTCAGACATATGGCCTGAAAGATCTCGGGGTGAAGAGACCACTCCCTGGTAGCAGCTGCTGACGACTCAGGTAGTCTGCTTGCCAATTTTCCATCCCTGGAATGAAGATTGCAGAAAGGCAAGGTACATGCTCTTCTGCCCATGCCAGGATCCGGTTCACCTCTCTTTGGGCTGCCCGACTGCGGGTGCCTCCTTGGTGATTGATGTAAGCTACTGCAGTAGCATTGTCGGATTGAACCCGAACTGGGTAGCCCTGTAACCTGTATGTCCAGGTTTTGAGGGCTAGATATACCGCCCGGATCTCTAGCACATTGATGGGCAGGATCCCCTGAGTCTTGGCCCAGGTTCCCTGGGTAGAAGCCTCCTCGAATACTGCACCCCAGTCCGATAGGCTGGTATTCCTAGATACCACCTTCCAGGCCACTGGGAGGAAGGACTTTCCCTTCCGTAAATTCCTGGCTTCTAGCCACCAATCGAAGTTGTGGCGTACTTGTGAGGACAGGCGCATGGGTATATCCAGAGCTTGGCTCTTCCTGTTCCAGGAAGCTAAAATATTGCCTTGAAGTAGTCTCGAATGAAACTGGGCGTAAGGGACCGCCTCAAAGGAGGCTACCATCTTTCCCAATAGTCTCATGCAAAGGCGAATAGACGGCCTCTTGTTTGCTTTGACCTTGTGGATCAGGTCTTTCAGAGACTGTATCTTCGGTTCTGGCAGGTATACCTCATTTTGGGCTGTATCTATGATCATGCCCAGGTACCCTATCCTTCTTTGGGCCTGGAGAGAGGATTTTTGTAAATTTATAATCCATCCTAAATGCTCCAGGTATCCTACTGTAGTGTGTACAGCGTGACCCAATCCGTCCTTTGACTGATCTATTACTAGTAGATCGTCCAGATAGGCTGTTACCGCAATGCCCCGTGTTCTTAGGTTACTAACAGAGGAGCTAGCACCTTTGTGAACACTATGGGCGCGGTGGCTACACCAACGGCAGAGCCACAAATTGAAAGTGGCGATCTTCTACCGCAAACCTTAGGAATCTTTGGTGAGCGGGGAGGATGGGTATGTGTAAATGTGCGTCCTTGATATCTATGGACGCCATGAATTTTCCGCCCTTTAAAGTGGCGGCCACGGATCGGATCGTTTCCATTCGAAAATGGCGATCGTTCAGGAACCGATTTAGGGATTTTAGATCCAGGATGGGTCTGACATCTCCATTTGGCTTTGGAATCACAAAGAGGTTTGAGTAAAAACCTGAACCTCGCTCTTTTTGGGGTACGTCTGTAACTACCCCTTGAGCCATTAAGTGATTCAAACCTTTGAAGAAGGATTCTCTTTTTTGTGGATCCTTGGAGAGTCTTGAACCTCGGAATTGAGAAGATGGGATCTCTCGAAATTCCAGTTTGTACCCTGAGGATATTGTGGATACTACCCAATTGTCCTGGATTTCTGACCACCAAGTTGCTCAGAACTGACAAAGCCTTCCTCCCACTCGGCCGAGCGGGGGCGCCCCTTCACTGAGAGGCTTTGGGGGCTTGCTTATTAGCTCTTGCACCCCACGGCTTCTTGTTCTTCTGAGCTTGCCCCTTGATTTTGTGGGCGGCTAAAACAGGCCGCCGCCACTGGTTGGAGTCAGATTTCCCGGGAGCTGGGGAGAGAGCGTTTAAAACAAGATCTCTTGTTTTTCTTTCTCTCAGGTAAAAGTCATTTTACCACTTGATCTTCTGTATATATTTTTCTAAATCTTCCCCAAATAGGCGTTCGCCATGGAACGGGAACTTGCCAACAGCTTTTTGCATGGGGTCTCCGCTGACCAATGCTCAAGCCAAAGTACTCTGCGCATCTGTACCAGCTGGAGTGTAAGGCGTGATGCCTGTATGATAGAATCTCTCATGGCATCCACTGTGAAGCATAAGGCTTTTAGGCAAATTTTTCCCAATTTCTAGCCTGCTCTGAAGGCAGTTCCTTCAGCCCCTGCTTTACCTGTTGGCTGATGACCTGACCCATACCGACTGCTGCTACTGCAGGTTGGGTAATTGAGCCGGCCAAAAGGAAGGAGGATTTCAACTTCCTCTCAGAAGGATCTTTTTAAACCCTTGTACATTATCCACCGGACATGTCAGGTTTTTATTTACACAAGAAATAGCCGCAACTACCGCAGGCAGGCTCCATTTCTTAAAAAAAAAAATTTTTTCCCCCATAGGATAAAGAATGTTAAACCTTTTTGGAGGTGAGAAACGCTTATCTGGATGTTGCCAGTTTGCGTATATTAGATCCTCTAGTAACGGATGAACCGGGAAGGAGCATGCACCTTGCAGGGATCTTAATGACCCTAGGGAGGAGACAGGTAATTCCGTTACCTCCGCAGAGGTTAACTTAAATGCACTGCTATAGCATTGTACCTGTGACCTTAAAATCTGGCTCCTCATCCTCTGCTGATGTAGCCTCCTCCTCCTCATCCTCCTCCCTCAGGTACTTCTGAAGGGAGGTCCCATACTGGAAGAGACCTGCTTCGCTTATTGTTCCTTTTTAGAGGACTTAGCGATTAAGGTAGCAATTTTTTCCTCCAGATTATTTAGGGCAGCTGATAAAGTGTCCTCAGTGACATATACAGGCCCAGGCTCCACTGGGGAAGCCGCCATACCTGACAGAGGTAATGGCTCATCCTGAACAGGTGCATTTAGCAACCCAGGAGAGAAAGGTACCGAGTCAGCACAGTTAGAGCCTCCTCTCAGGCGGTGGTGCTTTCTTATCTCTTTTTGTCCGTATTACTTCCCCTGGAAGGCTTACCGTTTAGACAAAATACAAGGTACCTAAATGCATATACTACCGTGTTCAGTTTAGCAAATACATTAAGTATGCAACTTTTAACACATAACTATGCATAACATGGATGTCTTCTAGGAAGTACCCAATCCAACCACATGGAGTCTTACGTCCCTGTATAGCTGCTGTGTTTCTCTGCCAAGAATAAGAGAACTAACGAGCTTGCTTGCTGCTGCAGTGCTTCTCACACTGACAGTCTTTTAAAATTGGCGCCGTTTCTGTGCCTGCGCGCGCCACGTGCCCGCGCACGCCTTCGCCCCCCCCCTCCGATAAAGCGCGCTCCCGCGCGCGCGCGCGCGCGCGGCCCTTAGCGCTATGGCGGTGGCCATAGTGAGAGAGGACTCTCATCAGCCCTTGTTCCCACTTACCTGCATCTGCAGGTGTCTGGTCGGCCACCGAAAGGAGGATCGGGGTGCCCCAGCAAGCTCAGCAGCGGAGGTGACGAGCAGTGTACTTCGCCGAAGCCGACACTGAACAGAGTGAGGTGAGTATATTCAGCTCTTTACTCCCCCCAGTGGTGGAAAAAAAGAAGACATCCACTTTTTGAAAAAGGTCCCAACCTAGTTATGGACCTTCTAATCTCACCTTATCCACGCCGCAGGTTTTTCTGCTGAAAGATTTCAGACAGATACCAAACTTCACCCTTCACGGTGGGCTATGTGTGCCAACCTTCAGGGATATGGGTTCCTATTTAAAGGATACCTCTCCCCTGGGCCTTGTACAAGACTCTTACCAGGACTTTATAGCGAAATAGCGAAAGTGCTGGATCTTAGAGCCCAGTCCTCCGAAGAGAGACATTACAGGCGACGCCTCATGGATGAGGCCCGGATCCCATCCAGATTCAGCTCATTTGTAGGCGTCTTGGATGGATCCGAAAGCATAGCTCTTTTACCCCCAGAGGGTCTCTTTGGTAGAGCTTTCCTTTAGCACCTCCTAACGCGTCCAACACCTTTCGACACTGGCGAAAAAACTGAGGTACTTCCCTGATGGGAGGGGTTATATGGAGGGGAACTGTCTTCCATTGGTTGTGCCAGTGTCCAATCACCGCTGGTGACCCTTAACCCATTATGTAATGACTAGCTCTGTGTCCCGTGGTGTACGATAAAGAAACAATTTTTGCTTTTAGTTATATTTTCAGATCCTGGTATCTGAGAACTGCTATACGTGCGATACGGTTTGGCATCAATTATTGAATTGTAATCATGCTACAGTTTCTTTGTAAGTTTGATTTAAAGGTTAAAGGGTTAACCTCCAGTTACTGCCTTGGAAGGAAAAGGAAAAAGTGAACAAGAAAACACTGTGCAGATTGGACTTTGGAGAGAAAGTCACAAAGCAAAAAAAAAAAAAAAAAGGTGACAGCGGGGGAATAAGCCACAGTGTAAGGGAGTAATACACTGAAAAAAGTGGGGCAAATGCATATATAGAACAAAAGAAAATGAGAGAGAAGGTATTCAAAGTGGAAAAGACACAGATTGTAAGAAAAGGAGGTAGAGGACTGGCCAACAAGAGCATAACCAACTTTAAAATGAAAGCCAAAAACGGGCAAACCGGGATTGTGAAGGAAAGCAGAGTTAGAAATGGAGCATTGCATCATAAGTATAATAATCGTTTGGAGAAATCAAGTAATTCAAGTTACTCCAAGTAACATGATGAAAGCTTTCATGCTTTCTGTAAAAAGTATTGATAACGGTCGGGAATTATATGAAACCCATGTACAGAAGAGTATGATATGATTTAAATCCACTTAACCTATAAAACACAAAGTTGTTTAACGTTTGTAAGTTTTAAATATGAGAAAAATAAAGACCCAGCTTCATACCCAAAATCAAAAGGAATATATTTAACTAGAAGTTGGATTATTACCTGGATATAGGCAATCCTCCTTTGCACAAACTCTGTTAAATCTTTGGCCTCTCTTTCTCGCCAGTCTCCTGCACCATCTGTTTGACTGAGGTAGTAGAGATCTGTCATAACGGATCTGCCAAAGAGGAAAATATTAGACAGACTAAACTGTATTGTTTGTTGATACTGTAAGATGCAAAGTATTAATAGTTTGTTTCTATTGTGTCAATCCTATGCACCATATTTACCTGAAAATCACAACTTTGAAGCAGGAGCCTATTGCCCAGTACATATCACATAAAATTATCAAGGCAATGGAGTTAAAGGCTGCTTTCACACTGCCACAACGCAGTGGGCAGGGGCGGATTTACATCTCAGGAGCCTATAGCCAGAGAATTCTGAAGCGCCCCATCCAAAAAAAAAAGAAAAAAAAACACAGTAAGACCGACTTTATTTAAAAGTGAATTGTAGGGCAAATAAACGCAATAAACTACCCATATTTTTGGTAAAATATAAAAAGCCGAGGTTGCACTGAGTAAATTTGCAAATAAAAAAAATATATATATATATACATTTTTTGTGCTTCACTTTTGTGATTTTTAGGTGACAGGTTCTCTTTACTGAGACACTGAATGTATTGCAATGTACATCGTACATCGCATTGCAATACATCCTTTCCCTTGCTAGCATAGCCAGGAAGGGGACAGGGTGACCCAGAAGTGACATCATAAATGTCGCTTTTTGGGTCACCAACAAGAATGGGTTAGAGAGTCAACGTTCTCCCTCCCCTCTACCCGCCATGTCAGTCCCGAGCCCACAGATGAGCAAGCGGTGCTGATAACAGGGGTGATTGGAAGCAATCGGCCGGCAGCGCAGCCCTCCCGAATGCTTCCACCCGACAAGCAGGAGTCTGCCTGTCAGATTTACACACAATCCTGGTGGCTACATTTGTGTGTGAAACCCACAGCTGTCAGGTCCGTACGCACCTGGCAGCAAAAGGGTTAAAAAAAAAGAAAAAAAAAAAAGGAGAGGCACCCCTCTAGGAAGGGTGCCTTTAGGCACATACTTACAGTGCCTAGTGAAAAATTAAGCCCTGCATGCGGGTTTCTCACGGTTTTCCATAGATTTCTATTATGTCCCAAGTTTCTGGTGCATTTTCTGAAAGCGCACCAAAAGTCCTGCATGCTGCATCCTCGGTGCACTTTCAGAAAAGGCACTAAAAATGCAGCACATAATGGTAGTCTAGTCTATAGGAAACCATGGATAACCTGCACAAAAACCGCAGGCAGACTTAACTGTGGTTTGACCGTGTGAAACAGCCTTAAGCATGGGTCCAAACTATAAATAAATCTATGGTTTGCTTGTAACTTGTACTACTGCATTAGCAGCAATACTACAGAGCACAATTCTTTTTAACAGTCATAAGTTCTACATACTTTCACTTTCCTGGATGAGTGTAGTTATTTACCTCTGCTACACAATATAAACAACACTCCTAAAAGAGGAAGTAGCTGGGATGTAGACGTTTCTTTGGGATGTTTCAGAGCAGGACTTGAGGGAAAGTTAAAGCCCCGCTTGAGGCGGAAGGAGAACCCCTTGGGGGAGAAACATTGTCCTTGTGTAATACTAGTTGAGGCTCTTTAGACGATAAGGCCGCTAAGTCAGACTTGCCAGGCAGAGGTGACCACAACCAGAAAGGTCACCATACGGGTGAGGTCAGAACAGGGAATAGCCCTAATAGGTTCAAAGGGTGGCCCCTGATAAGGCCAATCTTAACCAAGCTAAGGTTCCACTGAGTCACAGGGTAACATTCAGGGGGAGAAATGTGTGCAACACACTGCACAAAGGCGACCCCCAAACAATGAGAGGCCAACGGTATGAAACAGAATGGCTAATGCTGAAATGATCTAGATCAAACTAGGAGGACAACAGAACACGTCTCACAGAGAATTTCCCGGGATTAAAATTTCCTGGCCTTACACCACCAAAAATACCAGATGGATTCCAGATGTGATTATGGATTTTCCAAAAAGCTCACTTCCCAGACTTTAAAAGGGTATTGATGACTAAATCCTTTAAGCTCCCATCCTTAGGGCCTGGGCTTCAACAGTAGGGGTGCGCATCTTCACTGGTCTCACGATTCGATTACGATTATCTGGTCAACGATTCGATTTGATTCCGCGATGCATCACGATTATCGATGAGCTTCCTCCCTGCAATCTTCTGAGACACATCACAGGTCCCAGAAGATTGCCCGGCTATGCAGGACAGCGCAGTGAGACATGCGCACCCGGCTGTGAAGCTGCAAGCTGCCGTGGACAGAATGGAGGGTTCAGGTGGCCACGTCGCTGGATTTTGGGACAGGTGAGTGCCTTTTATTAAAAGTCAGAAGATACACTTTTTTTGTAGCTGCTGACTTTTAATACAACAAAAAATGTACTGAACTCTTCTTTGAAATAAAAATAACCTCACTCCCTGAAAGTGGAGTTTCACCCAAAAGTGGAACTTCCACTTTAAGCACTCCTCACCCCCTGACATGCCACATTTGGCATGTAATTTTTTTTCGGGGGGGTCCTCTTTTTAGTGGGACTTCCTGTCCCAGCCACCTAGGTGACTCCTCCTCTCGCCCTAGGTGGCCCCTTCCTGCCAGCGATCTTCTGGAACACAACACAGGTCCTAGAAGATTGGCTGGCCAATGGCAGAGCACAGTGCGTGCCCGGCCTGTGAAGCTATCATGGCGGGTGCCCACAGTAGATATGACGCCATCGAGGAGAGGGGCGGGGAAAGGTATGGGGCTCCGTGCAGCCGCATCGCTGGACTATGGGACAGGTAAGTGTCGGTTTAATAAAAGTCAGCAGCTACACTTTTTGTAGCTGTTGACTTTTAATAAACTAAAAAACGGTGGAACTCCGCTTTAAAAAGTGCACTAATCCGGTGCACTACAGGGTACAGGAATTCACACCTGTGGCTGGTGGGAGGTCAGGAGGGATTAGAATCCACAGCAAACAGCCCTGTGAAGTTCCCTGTACTGTCTGTGCTCCCAAGTTTGCACATTCCAGCACACTAGGAGTTAACACAGTGGAACGTGCAAACGGGAAGCAGGGGAAATCTCAGCACAGAGCACGTGTAGGAGCCAGTGTAAGAATACTGCTGTTAAAATACCCAATTGTAATATATGCCGTTATAATCCATTAAGTGGCCACCACTGTATGTGCTTTTTAAAATATATGCAGCTTCTCATACCTGCATTTCTGTCTGTGTATAACTGTATATTCCGCTCATGTGACTGTCCGGTCCCGCCCACCGACTGTAGCTATCAGATCAGAAGAGAGGCGGGCGGAGCTGACGTCAGGAGAAACGTGAGAGGTGAGAGGCGGGCCAGAGCGAACAGTCACATGAGCGGAATATACACTGTATATAGACAGAAATGCAGGTATGAAACACCATATATTTTAAAGCACATGCAGCGGTGGCCACTTAATGGATTATAACTGCATTTATTACAAAACGGGTATTTTAATAGACACGCTCGGAGCGCTCTCCCGGGAGGGGCAGGGCAAGTCGGGATGACGTCACCCGACATCGATTATTGGGGTCACATGCATCGATGCCACATCGAGGACCCCCGAATCGCGATGCAACGATTAAATTCCGCTCCCCTATTCAACAGCCATGCCATTAACGCAAGCGACTGAGAAGCAGGATGGAGCAATGCCCTGGGGATGTAGGATGTAGGCCACTCTCGTGACAATGTATGACTGTATTATTGTCGGGTTACCTCACAACTAAGGCGTGCAGCGCTGAAGGGACAATCAAACTGCCTTAAGTTCCAGGGTTTTGATGGGAAGACTGGCTTCCACTAAAAACCAAGTTCTCAGAACCAAGAAGGCATCCAGGACTCTTACACAGCCCAAGTGGCATCCATCATGAGAACTTAACACATCTGATGCCAGATTAAAAATCCACTATGCCAAGGAGAGTCTGGCTTTGCAGTCTTGTTAAGACATGAGGAAGCTGGGTCCACCACAAGGACTAACCATATTTGCAAGAATCCCTTCTCAAAAGGATATTGCTGAGCAAAATGTTTTCAGGGTCCAGTCACCTACAAGACAGGGTCTAGGAGCCAAGTAAAACAGAAACAAGGAAGATTGGTGCAAACCAGGGGAGGGGGGCTAAGGTGGGGTTAAAGTCCATAAAATAAAATATATATATTTATCGGCGTATAACTCACACTTTTTTCCCCTGAAAACAGGGGACAAACAGTGCCTGCTTGTTACACGCTGATATTATGTTTTACCAACAGGGGGCAGGGATCGGGCGGTCCGCCCCAGGAGCCACCCATTGGAGGGTGTCAGGCCGGCCGTCCCGCCTCCCCTGGCCCTGAGACAGCGCTGCCTGCATAGTCTAAAGTTTTTTTAAAAAAAATCAAATTTTTTCTGGCTGCTCTCGTCCTCTTGCTCCTCCGAGTGTAGCTTTAGATTGGAGGAGGAGAGCAGCCACATGACCATCTGTGTAACGTCAGAGGACAGCAGTCATGTGACCAGGTCAGTGAAAAGAACAGAGCTATTGAGGTATATGGAAGCTTAATTTTACAATAGGAGTGACACAGGAGGAGCAGTGTGGAAGGGGCTGGTAGTGATTTTTTCTTAACTGTAGAGAATGCTGGCAGTGCTGTCCCAGGAGACTGGGGGGTCTCCTGGGAGGCTGTATAAACTTGATGGGGGCTGTGTACTGCACAGGGGGAGGGGGCTATATACTGGATGGGGGGCTGTGTACTGTGCATGGGGAGGGGGGCTGTATACTGTGCAGGGAGAGGGGGGGGCTGTGAAAAATAGGATTTTTTACTCACTGTAAAATCCTTTTCTCTGAGTTCATGGACTGACAGCTTCCTGTTGACATAGTGGGTATTATCCGTTATTTAGGAGTGACTAGGCAGAAAAACTTGTAAAAAGTGTTGCATCACACCTTCTACAGTCCCGCCCAGGGGGCGGACCCTCTGGGTATAATCCCCCTCTCTGCATTCAGATCAGTTCGTCAAAAGCAGTACAAACTTAAAACGAGGGGTGGGTGCTGTGTCGGTTCATGAACTCAGAGGAAAGGATTTTACGGTGAGTTAAAAATCCTATTTACTCTTTCGTTCATGGACCGACACAGCTTCCTGTTGACATAGTGGGACGTGCCAAAGCAGTGTCAAAAAACGAGGGGTGGGAACAGCATTAAAACTTCACCCCAAACAAAACAGAGCTCCTCCATGGAGGAGTTGCAACTCTAAACGGCCGCCTGCAATATCTTGCGGCTGAAAGAAGCATCTGAAGATGCACACACATCAACTTCTAAAGTGTAGTGAAAATGTGAACGGACGAGCATGTCGCCGCTTTAAACACCTGGTGAAAACAGATGCTTGATGCTCTCAGAGCTCGGACAGCGTCCAAAAAAAAAAAATACAACGTTGTTTCCTTAGAATTCGATGGATGAAGACACAAGGATGGCAGTACAATGTCTTCCTTGATGGAAGGTCGAAAGACCCTAGGAAGAAGAAAGGATGCGTCGCAGCACCACCTATCCTTGTGTAAGATCAGATAAGGAGCCTTGCATGACAAGGCTGCCGGCTCAGAAAATTGTCTAACTGACGTATACCAAGAGGCATCTATTGCCCTGGTCAAATGAGCCGAGAAAGGGAGGCGCCTGACCCTTCAAGGCGTAAGCCTGATCACAATCTGTCGGATCCACCTAGAGATGGTGGCCGACAGGACCGCTGGGCCCTACTAGGGACCAGCCACTGAAACAAACAGTGAGCCTGGACTCCGGAACGGAGCAGTGCCAGACAAGCATTCTCTGAGAGTTAGGACAACGTCCAAGGAATGCAATGTTCACTCCTTAGGATTCGACGGATGATGACACGAGGATGGCAGTACAATGTCTTCCTTGATGGAAGGTCGAACCACGACCCTAGGAAGAAGAAAGGCTGCAGCACCACCTTATCCTTGTGGAAGATCAGATAAGGAGCCTTGTCCTTATCCTAGTGGAAGATCAGATAGGGAGGCTTGTATGACAAGGCTGCCCGCTCAGAAACCAGTCTTAACTGGCATAACAGCCACCAGAAGGACCCCTTTCTAAGAAAGTGTCAACAAGGGAATCTCCCTGAAGTTGTCAAACGGTGGTATCTGAGACACTTAGAGGCCATGCTGTTGAAGGCATCGACTGCAGGCAGGATGGCATATGGGACCCTGCGACAGCAGGTCCTCTCGTAGTGGTAGACGCCAAAAGGACGTCTGCTACACAAGCCCCACGGAGGTAGTGGAGGGTGGCCCGGAGGGGCCGCCTGCCAAACCCACTGTACAAACGTTCTCACTAGAGAGTGCGCCACCAGGGGTCGTTGAAAAAACAGCCAGGGCAGATACCTGCCCCCTATTTGTACTTAGAGTAAAAATCTTTTGGCCCGTTCCCTGCTGAGAGCAGCAGAACTCTGGAACCAAATAAGTTTGCGGCTGTCACCTCATTTCCTCACAGATGGATATGTAGGTCTTCCAAGTGCGATGGTAAATCTTCCTAAGGGATGCTTTTCGAGCACTCCTCATGGTAGAGATCACAGAGTCTGACAGGTCCCGGTCTCTTAGCACATGGCTCTAAAGCCCTGCCCTCAAGCCAGTGACTGTAGAAACAGAATGGCGTATGGGACCTTGTGACAGCAGGTCCTTCCTTAGCGGTAGATGCCAAAAGGCGTCTGCTACCAGATGCACTAGATTGGCGTACCAAGGACGCCGAAGCCAATTCAGAGCAATTGGGACCATTGTAATCCTCTCTGCCACCAGTCTGCGAAGCAGATGAGGAAGGAGCTTCCGAGGAGGAAAGGCATAGATTAGTCGGTACTGACTCCACAGTGCCATCAATGCATCTGTCGTGTTTGCCCATGGGTCTCTTGACCTGGCCACAAACCTCATACTTTCCGAATGAGTCGAGAAGTCAGGAGATATACGACTAGCGTGCTTTCCCTCTGGTAAGGGATCCCCCCATAGGAGGTGAGCGACCTCCGATGCTGCAGCAGAGCTGCTTGTTCCTCCTTGATGATTGACATACGCCACCACTGTGGTGTTTGTCCGACTGGATTCTGACTGGACACCCTAGTAGCCTCTGAGACCATGTGGAGAGGCAAAGCCAGATTGCCCAGATTTCAGGCTAATGATCTGCAATGGGATTCCTCCGGAGTCCAGCGACTCAGGTTGACTGAGCTATTCAGACTCCTCTGCAACCGGGAAGCCAGACAGAAATGCCAGTGATGTCGGCCACCAACTAGGGAGGTCCTGATTAGGCGGCTCACCTGGATCTTGATAATCCAGGGATGAAGGGCACTTGACCCTTCAGGACAGAGTTACCTTCTGCAACACTCGCGTGTGAAATAGTGCCTATGGTACCGCCTCGAAGGAGGCTACGATGAGGCCCAGGACTCGCCTGAAAAAGTGGAGTGACAACCCATCTTTCGGATGTCAACTGCCGCACCGCAGCCCGAAGGTTTTGCAACTTTCCCCTAGGGGGAAACTTTCACAAAGCAGTTGAGGGTCTGAGATCCAAGATTGGACGAACCCCCTCCAGTACTACGAACAGATTTAAAGGGGTTGCTCCCCCGGAAAAAAAAAAATTAAAAGCCAGCAGCTACAGCTACAGCAGCTGCTGGCTTTTAATATTTGGACACTTACCTGTCCTGGAGTCCAGCGACGTCCGCAGCAGAGGACGAGCGACCGCTCGTCGCTCTGCTGCTCCCTCCGCCATCCTCGCTGAGGGAACCAGGAAGTGAAGCCCTGCGGCTTCATGCCCGGTTCCCTACGGCGCATGCGCGAGTCGCGCTGCGCCGTTCTGATTGGTGCTCCTGTGTTCTGGGAGCCGAGTGTCTCCCAGAACACCAAGGGAAGTCTGTGGGAAGTGACGTAACTCCCGCAGATTCCCGGAGACAGGACTCCCGGATGTGGGTGAAAATACCTGTCTTAGACAGGTATCTTCACCCCCCTCCCCCCTGAAAGGTGTCAATTGTGACACCGGAGGGGGGGAGGGTTCCAAATAGCAAAAGTTGCTATTTAGGGTGGAGCTCCACTTTAAGTAGAACCCCTGAACCCGTTCCTGTACTAAGACAGGAAGGTCTACCCTGCATCTCAGCAGGTCCTGGACCGCCCCCTGCAAATCTTTCCGACAAGTTGGCTGAAGCTGGCGGTAAAGAGGGAAAAAAATCTGTTCGGTGGGCAAGCAAGATTGGGCTTGCAAACCCAGGGACGCTTCCTTCCATCAGCAGGCGCTTTAATCGGCCTGGGGTCGTTTACCTGCCGTACTAGGCGGCAAAGGGACCGCTTGTGCGCGGTAAAGCAGGGCCCTAGCCTATGGCGTTGCTCCTTACCTCTTTTGGATTGCGTAAGCAATGTGCTCTTACCTCCTGTGGCATCTTAAATGATGTCATCCAGAGAGGGCCTCAAAAAGTCTGTCACCTTAAAAAGACAGATCCAACAGGACCTTCTTGGAAGATTGAATCGCAGATCAGCACTTTAGCCAGATCAGGTGGCGTAGCGCCACCAAATAACCCGAGGTCCAAGACAGCAAGGGGGCCCTGTACCAACTGGTCGGCCAGAGCTACCTCGTACGGAGGACCCTCCCGTGCTTTTAACCCTTGGAGTAGCATCTTTGCCTACTCGGTAAGTGTCTGAGGAATCAGACAAACCCCAGCCAATGCTGGACGTACCTCTGAGCCCCCCACTGTGTATAGGTCGCCAGTGTCCCTGAAGACAGGAGCCCCTTCCACTGGAATCGTGGTAACTTAAGTCTGGACACAGGGGGGTCTACCATCGGCGGAGAGGTCCCTCTTAGGAACTCTCCTCAAGGGGTACCGGACTGCCCCAAAAAAATAAAAAATAACTAAAACCCTTTTTGGGGTTGCCAAAGAAAAAACTTTCAGTGGGTTTTTCCACTCCTTGTACAAGGGCTCATCAAAATAAGACACACAAGGAAACACCTGAGCAGTGCGGGTTGACTTAAGGGAACCCAAAAGGGGGCCGGTGTCTCTGCTGCTTCTGCAGCATTCTGTATTCTTAGCGTGTTCCGCACTGCAGTAGTCAGATACCAAAGCCTCTTTGCGTGCTGATCTGGACCTGGAGCATTCTCACTGTCCAACTGGTCACGGTCTGCAGTCTCTGATGCATCAGAATCCCGGCCATGAGCATAGCTGGGCCTGGTTCGGCATCAGAATTATCCCCGGAGGATAGCAGGGGATGGGGGCGTTTACTACTTCCCGTGTTCCCGTGTGCCGCTTCCACCCTGGCAACAGACATAGCGTCCACAGATACATCAGGGACACCAGCTGCCAAATGAGGTGTTTCAGGGGAAAAAGCGCCTGCTTCAGACGCTATATTGACCCACGCACTGACACCCACAGGGCTCCAGGCAAGGTATTAATAGGCCACCCTCCTAGCTGATACAGAGATGACGGGTCTCCCAGAGGACTCACCACCCTTGGAACGGTACCGCTGTGCTACGCCTGTGATGCTTTCCCACCGCTGCCTGTGTCCGTCTGATTCTTATCAGCGTTTCTTGGGTGAATTTGTGCCAGCGCAAATGCACCCTAGAGGCCGGAGACTATCGCAAAATGGCCACCAAGCAGCTGTATAGAAACATGTGGGCTCCAAGAAAATGGCCGCTGAGCCGAATATAGAGGCAAAAGCCGGCACGGATCACAAAAAATGGCCGCTGAGCGGCTGTCTATTCATACAGCATGAATCCTAGGAAACATGGCCGCCGAACATTCAATAGAGGCCAAAGCGGGGGCGAACCACAAGAAAATGGCCGCCGAGCGGCGATATATACATATAGGCGCGAAACCACAAGAAAATGCCCGCCACACAGTCACTAGAGGCCGAAAAAGGCATGGACCACCACAATATGGCCGCCAACAGCATGGAGGGAGAAAAGCACACACAGGTAAGCAGAAATTACATTTTTTAAATGATAGCTACAGCCAGCCTCGCTCCAGATGGAGCCCCCCCAGGTGACCCCCAGCAACCAGCAACCTTAGCTCAGAGCCCAGGGAGGAGGGAAGGCAGGGAGAGAGGAAAGAAAGGGGCCACAACCACTTAATTGATCTCTCCATGATCTCCCCTTTCTTGATCGAAGATCGCAGGAAACAAAAAAAAATAGAAAAAAATGTCCCCCCGGACCAATGGGCCCGAAGGAAGCCATGTCCTACTCCTTGCTAGATAGAAAAAAACTGATCTGCTTAATGCAGAGAGAGGGATTATACCCAGAGGGTCCGCCCCCTGGGCGGGACTGTAGAAGGTGTGATGCAACAGTTTTTACAAGTTTTTCTGCCTAGTCACTCCTAAATAACGGATAATACCAACTATGTCAATAGGAAGCTGTGTCGGTCCATGAATGAAAGAGCAATATTTTTTCCTTAAACTTCCCTCTTAAAATTGGGGTGCCTGTTATACGCCAATAAATACGGTAAATGTCCAGAGATAAAAAGTCTGTATAAAAGGATGCTCACTATCGTGGCAGCTCAGTCTTAGGGGCAACAAGCAGCTCTGTAAAGGCACAAGAAGGGAGAGACAAGCGCCAACTAAATGTAGCAATTAAAATACTTTTATTTACATTAAAGAACACTCGCAAAGGAGATAGGACTCAAGCATGTAATGTCCTCGCCAGCACGGGTCCCAGACTCAATCCACAAGGTAATGAAGGACTGAGGTTCAAATTAGTCATTAGCGCCGAGGTTGCCAGGGCTTCCTGGATCAGTGGAACACAGAGCCTGGGGGTTGCGACGTCATGACTGAACGTGATGGAATGAAGTAGGGGGTGCATGGGAGATGATGGAGGTGGGGGAAGGAAGGAGGGTGAGGATGAGAGAGGCGAGGTATAGGTGCAAGGACCTGGTAGCTATTAGATCCTTCTTGGTGAAGATTCATTGGATCATATACACTTAAGGCCCATACACACGATCGGATTTTCCGACGGGAATTGTGTGATGGCAAGTTGTTGTCAGAAAATCCAACCGTTTTTATGCTCCATCGGACAATTGTTGGATTTTCCGCCAACAAATTTTGGGTAGCATGCTTTCAAATTTTCCAACAACAAATGTGTGAAAGAGAAGTCTTTCGGAAAAAATAGGATTTTTTATAACAGCTTACCTGTAAAATCCTTTTCTTGGAGTACATCACGGGACACAGAGCAGCATAGTAATTACTATGTGGGTTATAGAGCTTACCTTCAGGTGATGGACACTGGCACACCCAAGACAGGAAGTCCCCTCCCCTATATAACCCCTCCCATACCGGGAGTACCTCAGTTTTGTAGCAAAGCAATAAGTGTCCCCAAAAGAGGGGTGGGAGCTCTGTGTCCCGTGATGTACTCCAAGAAAAGGATTTTACAGGTAAGCTGTTATAAAAAATCCTATTTTCTTTCTCGTACATCACGGGACACAGAGCGGCATAGTAATTACTATGTGGGAAGTCCCAAAGCAATGCCCAAATGAGGGGAGGGAGACACCATATATAAGCTGGGCGCCATCAGACAAGAGGATCTATTGCAGCCTGCAGCACACTGCGCCCAAAGGCGATATCCTCCTGACCTCTTACATCCACCTGGTAAAACCTAGTGAATGTGTGTACTGAAGCCCAAGTCGCGGCTTTAGAGATTTGAGCCATGGACGCCTGGTGATGCACTGCCCACAAAGTACCAACTGATCTCGTAGAGTGCGCCCTAACCTTGAACGGAGGCAATCTTCCTTTCAAGCCATAGGCTTGCACAGTGACCTGTCGAATCCACTTGGCCAAAGTAGATTTTGATGCTGCCTGACCCTTTCTGGGGCCTTCCGGCAGAATAAACAAAGTATCCGTTCTCCGAATCTGAGCAGTGGCTTGTAGATAAGCTTTAACTGCTCTTACTACATCTAAAGAATGTAATAACTTTTCTTCTACCGAGCTAGGCTTGGGAAAAAAGGAAGGAAGAACCACATCGTGGTTCAAATGAAACCTCAATACCACCTTAGGAAGAAAGGCTGGATGAGGACGTAGAACTACTCTATCCTTATGGATAACCAAATATGGCTCCCGACAGGACATAGCGGCCAATTCCGATACTCTCCTGGCCGAAGATATGGCTACCAAAAAGATCAATTTTCTGGTGAGAAGCACCAAAGGAATGTGCCGCAGGGGTTCAAATGGTTGTCTCTGAAGAACCGAAAGAACCAGGTTTAGGTCCCATGGACATATGGGAGCTTTAACCGGTGGGTTAATGCGAGTCACCCCTTGCAAAAAGGATTTGACAAGAGAATGTGAAGCCAGGGGCCTTTGAAAAAGTATTGACAAGGCCGAAACCTGACCCTTAACAGTACTTAAAGGGGTTGTAAAGGTTCGTTTTTTATTTTCTCAATAGGTTCCTTTAAGCTAGTGCATTGTTGGTTCACTTACCTTTTCCTTCGATTTCCCTTCTAAATGTTTTTTTTCTTTGTTTTCTTTGTCTGAATTTCTCACTTCCTGTTCCTCCTCAGTAAGCTGTTCAGTAAGCTGTTCAGGCTGACTAAACACCGCTCGGATGATGGTGTGAAGTTTACTGAGGAGAAACAGGAAGTGAGAAATTCAGACAAAGAAAAAAAACATTTAGAAGGCAAATCCAAGGAAAAGGCAAGTGAACCAACAATGCACTAGCATAAAGGAACCTATTTAGAAAATAAAAAACAAACCTTTACAACCCCTTTAAGGCTATCTTCCTGTTTACAGCCCACTGCAGGAAGTCCAGAACTCTGCCTATAACGTACTTTCGTGGATGCCAGTTCCTGGCTTCACACCAAGCGACGTATGCCTTCCAAACTCTATAGTAAATATGCCTAGATACCGGCTTCCTGGCATTGATCATAGTAGATACCACGGAGTTAGAGACCTCTCTTTTTTAGAATGTGGGATTCAATAGCCAGGCCTAGAGTTAGTAAGGAAGGGTGGTATATCGGTCCTTGCGAAAGCAGGTCCGGACGGCATGGAAGGGTCCAAGGACTCCCCACAGACAATTTCACAATCTCCGCGTACCAGGATCTCCGGGGCCATGCTGGAGCCACCAGAATCACTGGCTTCTTTTCCGACCTGACCCTGCGGAGGAGTCGAGGTAACAACTGTAGCGGCGGGAACGGGTATATAAGTTCAAACTGATCCCATGGGAACACCAGGGCATCCGACCCGTAAGCGAGGGGATCCCTTGTCCGGGACACAAATCTGTCCAGTTTGGCGTTGAATCTGGATGCTAGCAGATCTACGTCCGGTGTTCCCCACCGCTGACATATTGATCAGAAAATGTCGGGAAGAAGGGACCACTCCCCTGGGGACAACTGTTGGCGACTCAGGAAGTCCGCCTTCCAATTTTCCACTCCTGGAATGAATACAGCGGATATGCATGGGACATGCTTTTCCGCCCATTCCATAATGTGATTCACTTCCTTCTGGGCTGCACAACTCCTGGTGCCCCCCTGGTGATTGACATATGCCACTGCTGTGGCATTGTCTGACTGAATTTTGACAGGGGACCCCCGAAGTTTGGATGTCCATGTTTTCAGGGCATACCGAGCCGCTCGAATTTCTAAAAGGTTGATGGCCAGGGCCTTCTCTGTATCTGACCATCTCCCCTGGAGAGACCATTGCTCCAGCACTGCCCCCCCCCGCCTACAAGACTGGCATCTGTAGTGACCACCTTCCAAGAAATCGGACTGAAGGATTTCCCCTTTCGCAAATTTTGAGGGAACAAACCACCAACAGAACTGAAGGGGTCAGGGACATCGGGAAGTCTAGGGCCTGAACCTTCTTGTTCCACGTTGAAAGTATGGCCCTTTGCAAATTCCTTGAGTGAAACTGGGCGTATGGGACAGCTTTGAATGAAGCTACCATCTTCCCCAGCAGCCGCATGCATAGGCGTATGGACGGCTGTCTTTTTGCACAAACCAGATGGATTAGGTCCCTCAAAGAGGACATTTTTGTCTGGGGCAAAAATATCTTCTTTTGGTTCGAGTCTAAACGTAGCCCCAAGTATTCCAGACTCTTTACTGGATGTAAGGCTGACTTGTCCAGGTTGATAACCCAACCGTGAGACTCCAGATACCTGATCGTGTCCTGAACCACTACCTTTAGTTTGGCAGCTGAGTGATCTATCAACAATAGGTCGTCTAGGTATGCCATTATCGATACACCGCTGGTTCTTAGGTCGGCCAACAGAGGGGCCAGAACTTTTGTGAACACCTGTGGTGCCGGGGCCAGACCGAAAGGTAAGGCCACGAACTGAAAATGGCGCCCTTCTACCGCAAAGCGTAGAAACCTTTCATGACTCGGAAAAATGGGAATGTGCAGATAGGCATCTTTGATGTCGATGGAAGCTAACCACTCCTCCCCTTGCAGGGTAGAGGCTACTGACCGGATCGATTCCATTTGAAAAGACCAGATTTTCAGGAATTTGTTTAGCCTTTTGAGATCCAATATAGGCCTTATGTCCCCATTTGGCTTTGGCACTGTGAGAAGGTTGGAGTAGAATCCCAAACCCAGTTCTTTCACAGGAACTTCCATAATTACTCCTTGTAGCAACAGTTGGTCTAATGCCAAAAGGAGAGATCCTCTCTTTAACTGATCTTTTGCCACGTTTGACCACAAAGTGGGGAGGAGGAAACTCCCTTAACTCCAATTTGTATCCCAGAGTTACTGTGGAGAGCACCCATCTGTCTCTGATCGTCTCTCTCCATGTCTCTGCGAACAACTGAAGTCTTCCCCCCCACCCGCTTGAGTGGGGGCAGCCCTTTATAGGACTGATTTGGAGGCCGGTTTTGGACCTCTTCGGTTCCAGGGTTTTTTTACCTCCCTGTGACTGTCCTTGAGCTTTACCTCCGGGATTTGATCGGGGAGGCCGTCGGAACTGCTTAGAGGCAGACGTCGCAGGGACTTGAGAGGTAGGCTTCTTAAAAGAGGGACCTCTAAACCTTTTCTTGACCGGTAAGAGGGTACTTTTACCGCTGCAAATTTTCTGGATATATTTATCCAGATCTTCGCCAAATAAGCGCTCGCCATGGAATGGGAAGCTATCTAGAAGCTTTATACAGGGTGTCTCAGCAGACCAGTTCTTGAGCCAAAGAAGTCTACGCATGTGTACTAGCGACAGCGTAAGGCGGGAGGGCCTGATGGATAGAATTCCTTGATGGCGTCAACCGCAAAGCATAATGCTTTAGGCAAATCAGCCAGATCATGCGCCTGCTGATCTGGTAAATCCTTTAAGACCAGTTTCATCTGATCTTTTAAGGCTTGGCAAACACCAATAGCTGCTACTGCTGGCTGTGCTACAGCCCCAGCTGTAGAAAATGCAGATTTTAACAAGGATTCCAATTTTTTATCTATTGGATCCTTGAACATTTGAACATTATCCACCGGGTAAGTCAGTGACTTGTTCACGCAGGAGATGGCCGCATCTACTGTGGGCAAACTCCATTTTTGGGTGAACTTCTCCCCCATAGGATAGATCACGAAAACCTTTTAGGAGGAGCAAATGGTTTATCAGGATGTTCCCAATCTTGGTAAAAAAAAGTCCTTCCAGTAACGGATGGACTGGAAAGGAACAATTAGCCTGTGGAACTTTTAAAGACCAGAACGAGGAAACAGAAGTAGTCGTTGGTTCAGAAAGTGACAATTTAAAGGCCGATCGAACCATGACCGTTAACCAATAGTATTTCAGCTTGTGACGCTGAAAATGGTTCCTCCACCGTTGGACTCTTCTGAGGCAGAGTCATCCTCAGCCTGATCCTCAGGCAGGTCAATCCCTTCGTGGGACTGTTGCTCTGCTAACAGGTACTCTGACGGAGGAGACAGAGATCTGGCACGCTTTCACTCTGGTAGAGAAGAAGCGATTAATGCCGCCAATCTTTGCTCCAATCCTCCCAGAGCCGAGGCAAAAGCCTCCTCTGTTACATACACAGGAGCAGGTGAACTGAGGGCAGCCGCAGTACCTAACACTCCTGAGGGCTCCTTACAGGTACTAACCTCTGATTTCTCAGGGGAGGATGGTGCAGCAGAAGCATGCCCCAGATCCTCAGAGCCCGATGGAGACCCTCTTTGCTTCCGAAGACTTTTAGTCTCAGAGCCCTTGGACGGCATATTCCTAAGCTCAAAGCTGAGGTATTTATAGCCAAATACACCACTCACGGATTATAGTCTAACGCACATGCTACTACATATATCAGTTTGGTGCTTTACTAATGTGCCTTTCTAGGGGATGCCTGTATCAACCGCCTGCTGTATGCCTCTGATTTTGGTTACCACAAAGCCCTTGCTCTGTCCACTCCACAGCCAGCTGCACAGAAAACTGTTCTTTTAAACTGACTAGGGACGCTCGCGCATGCGCAGAAGCGCGCCAGCGAGCACAGAGCGTCATCTGCCAAGCCCCACCCCCTTCCGGACCATTTCTCATATACAAAGTGTATGTGCGCGCGCACGTATGCGCCGCCGGCGCTGCACATGGAGAAGCATGTAGGCAAACAGGGAGAGGAGCCAGGACCCACTGCTGCTTAATACACAGAGCCCAAGGATGACAGTGCTTGTGGTAAGTATGACAGACGAATATGTAGCTTCTCTACAGTGAGAGCTCACCATCTGCCTGTACTTTACACCAACAGGAGGAACAGCCCAAAGACATCTCACAGCGGCCTCTACTGGTAAAAAACAGGTACAGCACAGATGTCTTATATCCCATGTGAAAAAACGGAGTTACTTACCGGTAACATCCTTTTCCACGAATCTTTCAGGACAGCCACCTTAGAGAGATCCCGGCTCCTCCCCTCTCAGGAAACACCGCCTTCAATCAGAGATTTAAGCCTCATTCTCCCGCCAGACCCTCAGTTCTTTGAGAGTACCTCCGGTCAACTGGGGAGACACAAGAACACGTCATTCACATATAAACATCTTACCTGACGGCCTCATACGATGAGCTCATAAAAATATCCAATAGTTGGGTGGGTACCGGTGCTGTCCTGAAAGATTCGTGGAAAAGGATGTTACCGGTAAGTAACTCAGTTTTTCCCTCTTCATCTTTCAGGACAGCCACCTTAGAGAGGATAAGCGAGTACCTTACCTTAGGGTGGGACTACTGCTTGCAGTACTTTACGGCCAAAGGCCTGGTCTTTGGCTGTCAGCAAATCCAATCTGTAGTGTTTCACAAATGTGGTAAAGCTGGACCACATTGCTGTTCTACAGATCTGCTCCGGAGAAGCACCAGCCCACTCTGCTTGAGAGGTTGACATTGCCCTGGTAGAGTGTGCCCCAACACCCTCCGGGGCTTCTAACCCCCCTAATATGTAAGACTTTCTAATAGCTGTCCTTAGCCATCTGGCTATCGTGCGTCTAGAGGCCTTAGAGGCCTTAGAGCCCTGTCTAGACCCCGAAAATAAAACAAATAAAGAATCAGACTTTCTAAACTGTTTTGTAGCTTCTAAATACCGAAGGACGCACCTCCTGACGTCTAAGTTATGAAATTTTTGTTCCTGTTCCCTCTCAGGGTTTGAACAAAAGGTAGGCAAAATAATTTCTTGACCTCTATGAAAACTAGAAGATACTTTAGGCAAAAAGGCCGGATCTGTCTTAAAAACTACACGATCCGTAAAAACTTGAAAAAAGGGAGCCCTAATTGAGAGGGCTTCGAGTTCGCTCACTCGCCTTGCCGTAGTGATTGCCACTAGAAACACCGTCTTGAGGGTGATAAGCTCAATTGTGCACGAATCTAGCGGCTCAAAGGGTTCTTCTGTAAGAGCCTGTAGAACCAAGGAAAGGTCCCATACAGGAAAGGAAGGACTTCTGACTGGCCTCTGTCTAGCTAGTGCTTTAAAGAACCTTGCTATCCAAGGGTCCATGGCTAGTTGTTTCTCTAAGAACACGCTTAAGGCGGACACTTGCCCCTTAAGGGTGCTAAGGGCCAAGCCCTTATCAGCCCCGGACTGCAGGAACTCCAATACTGCTACTGTACTTTGGGTGTCAAAGAAGCTTTCCAAGCACCAACTATTGAAACGCTTCCAAACTTTCAAATAGATAACCTGCGTCTTTTTTTTCCTGCAGTTTAGGAGGGTTGCCACTAGGCGATCCGAGAATCCCTTGCCCCTCAGCAATTCCTCCTCAGAAGCCAGGCTGCAAGGTTCCACCTCTCTATGTGCGGACAACAGACTGGGCCCTGAGTGAGAAGGTTCTTCTGGGTTGGTAGAAACCAAGGTGGTTCTACCGCCAGACTCTTCAGGATGGAGAACCACGGCCTCCTTGGCCAATGTGGCACAATTAGAATTAGGGTTGTATTCTCCTCCCGGAATTTCCTCAGCACTGCAGGAATCAGGACAGGAGGGGGGAAAGCATAGCACCTGGAAAATGCCCAGGTCTGAGCCAGGGCATCCACCCCTAGTGCCCCATCTCGTCTGTTCAGGGAAAAGAAGAGGTCTGCTTTGGCATTGTGCCCTGAGGCGAAGAGGTCCACACATGGCACCCCCCACTTTTGAGTGACCATGTTGAAGGCCTCCTGGCTCAAGACCCAGTTGCCTTCCCTTAGGGTTTTCCTGCTGAGAAAATCCGCCAACTGATTCTGTTCCCCCTTCAGATGTAATGCTGAGAGGGACAGAACATTGGACTCGGCCCACCTGAGAATGTCTTCTGTAAGACTCCACAGGGACCCACTCCTGGTACCCCCCTGCCTGTTGATGTAGGCCACCGTTGAGGAATTGTCTGATCGGATTCTCACGTGTTGGCCCTGAAGTTCCCCCTGAAAAGACCTGAGGGCCAGAGAGACCGCCCTCAGCTCCCTCCAGTTGGAGGACCTCCTTGCGTCCTCCTTTTTCCAGGTCCCTTGTACTAACTGGGAATCCAGGTGTGCTCCCCAACCTGTGCCACTCGCATCGGTTGTAACTGTCCTGGATATTGGAAGGACCCAATCTAGACCCTGTGTCAGATTTGCCCCCTTTCGCCACCACCAGAGAGACCGCTTGATCTGACCTGGTACTGTGATCATGGAGTCCATAGACTGCTGGCTGTGGTCCCAGACCTTTAGGATAAACAGTTGTAGGGGGCGAAAGTGTAATCCCACCCACTGAACTGCTGGGAGTGTTGATGTCAGTAACCCTAAGGCTGACATAGCCCTTCTTACCAAGACTAGGCCGCTGCCTTGTAGAACTGACATTGCACTGTTTACCTTCATAACCTTCTCCTGTGGAAGGAAGACTCTCTGACTTACTGAGTCTAACCAGTATCCCAGAAAGATGACTTTCTGGGACGGAACCAGGTTGGATTTTTCCAGGTTCAGGAGCCAACTCAGATTTTCGAGAAGGTCTCTTGCTACCTGAAGGTCCCGAGACAGCTGTTCCGGAGAAGGGGCAAACAGAAGCAGGTCGTCCAAATATGCGATCACTGAGACTCCCTTGAGTCGTATGAACGCTAAGACTTCCGCCATCACTTTGGTGAAAATACGGGGGAAGATGATAGGCCAAAGGGGAGAGCCTTGAATTGGAGATGGACTACCCTTTTTCCCATATTTACTGCCAGTCTGAGGAACTTCTGATGATCCTCTGCGATGGGAATGTGCAGGTATGCATCCTTCAGATCTATGGATGCCATATAATAGTTTGGAGGAAGCAGGGCTTTCACTGAATAAATTGAATCCATCCTGAATCTTTTGTAGATGACTGAAAGATTCAGGGGTTTCAAGTTCAGAATAAGTCTGAACTTTCCTGTCGGCTTGCGGACCACAAAAATGTGGGAGTAGAAGCCTCTGCCCGACTCTTGTGTTGGGACCTGGACTACCACCTCCTGTTCCTCTAACTCCTGAAGGGAGGTCAGAAGGGCAGATGATTTTTCTGCACATCTTGGGAGGTCTGTGATTAACAGTCTGAGTGGGGGAGGATTGGAAAATTCCAGTTTGTATCCTCTCCTGATGATCCCCAACACAAATTGGTTGGATGTGATCATCTCCCACTGTGGGAGGAAGACCCTCAACCTTCCTCCCACCTTGAACCCGTCACTGGGTCTTTTTGGACTGTTCAGGAGGGCAAAAAATAGCCCCCCCATGCCCTTTTCCTTTTGGTCCCCATACCCTCTTCTGTTTGGTTTTTGGGGCTTCCTTTTTCCCCTGAGGAGGAAACTTCCTTTTGGTCTGTTCCCCAAACCTCTTTTTAAGGGGAAAGGCCTTTTTCTTATCAGCCGTTCGATCCAAAACGGCCTCCAAGCCTGGTCCAAATAGCAGGTCCCCTGTGAGGGGAATCCCACAGAGTTTTACTTTGGACGCGCTATCTCCCTGCCAAGTCTTAAGCCACAAGGCCCTCCTTGCAGAATTGGTCAGGGCAGTAGACCTTGCTGACATGCGTATTGACTCCGCAGACGCGTCTGCAAGGTATGCAACTCCTTTAAGTAGCATGGGGAAAGAGGCAAGAATTGTCTCCTTCGCCGTACCTGCTTCAATGTGAGCTTTGATCTGTGTAAGCCAATATTCCATGTTGCGGGCCACCACTGTGGCCGCCATGGCAGGCTTGAGATTTCCTTGGGATGAATCCCATGACTTTTTTAGAAGGGAGTCCATCCTTCTATCCATGGGGTCAGAAAGGACTCCCATGTCCTCAAAGGCCAGGTCCGTGTGCCTTGAGACCTGGGAAAAGGCAGCGTCTAATCTAGGAGATTTATTCCAGACTAGACACTCGTCTTCAGCAAAGGGAAATCTTCTCTTCAAAGTCTTTGAGAAGAAAGGTTTCCTTTCTGGATCCTACCATTCTCTTTTAATGGCATCGACCAGGACCTCGTGGACCGGGAACACTCTCTTTTTCTGTTCCCCTAAGCCCCTGTACATCTGGTCGTGTAAGGATAGTGTCTTCCTTTCTTCCTGAATACCTAAGGTGGTATGGATAGCTCCTAAGAGCTCCTTCACCTCTTCAAGAGAAAGTTTATACCGTGAGGAGCTTGTGGACTCCCCGTCCAACTCCTCTAGTACTGATTCACTTTCAGAATCTGAAGCTGCATTGTCTGCTTCATCTTCAATTTCCTCTCTGGAATCTTGCGGTTGCTCACCACTACTAGGGAGCATTACCGCAAGGGTGGGGCTAACACTCTGCTGCGCTGGTGGAGGATTACTCTGGGGCTGAGGCAACTGGAAAGAGGAAAATAGTGCCTGAAAGGACTGGAAGGTGCTGGAAAGCTCCTTTACTGATGCTGCCAGGTCCGCCCCCTGCTCTGCTGCCTGCTCCCTAACTAGTCCATCAATGCACTCCCTACAGAGTGCCTTGGCCCAGGAATCCCCCATGGTGGTTCTACATGAAGGACACTTCTTCCTAGACCCATGGGGTGATTTACTCGTGGCTTTCTGTAAGAGAGAGAGAGAGAGAGAGAGAGAGCAGTGTAAAACTAAAATCCACCAACCTAAACAGAGGACCACCAGGGGTGCACCCCCCAGGACCAACCACCACCAGGGTCCCAGACACACCCCTTTAACCCCCCGACCACCAGGGAGGGATAAAACTCCCGTGGAGCTAATGGGGACCAGTAAGGGAACACCACCCCAGGGTTCCTCTTACCTTTGAGTGGCTGGTGCTGCTGTCTCCCGGAGTTGTTCGTGGAGCCTCTGCTTCCGACATCTCCGCGAGGAACGTGGTCACAACTGGCCCTGAATCGCTGTCTCCACAGCTCTGACAAGAGGCCGCACCAGCCAGCGCCTGGTCCGCTTTCATATTCCGCATCCGGAACCGGAAGACGCGGATCCTGTGGAAGGTGCACGCCCCCTCCAGGAACTGACGTCGCCCGTCATCCGGAACAGCCTTCAGGCTCCATGCTGACTGCCGTGAGGCAGGGGGGAACCTAGTGCGACTTCCACAGCGCCACCCTAGGCGAGATGAAGAGCGGACCTCCCCGGCTTCTTCCTTCACTAAGGGAAGCCGGGGGCGCGCGAAATTTGAAAACCGGCGTTGCTGGCGCTCCAGCCGACCGGATCAAAAATAAGGTGAGAGAGAGAGAGTGGGACAGCCAAAGAGAACTGTCTCCCTCCCTCCCAGGAAATAGCTCCAGCCTCGCCAGCTGCTCAGCTTGGTTCCTTGGTGGTGTCTCCCCACCGGAGGAAACACCATAACTGAGGGTCTGGCGGGAGAATGAGGCTTAAATCTCTGATTGAAGGCGGTGTTTCCTGAGAGGGGAGGAGCCGGGATCTCTCTAAGGTGGCTGTCCTAAAAGATGAAGAGGGAAAATAAATTTCAGGATTAGTAATTTAAGCAAATAGACCAGCAGGAATAACCGTAAGGTAACAGGCAGAAACAACACATTAGATTTGAAGATCCGCGTAGAACCAAGTTCCCCAGGGATCTCCACTTACCTTTTCCACGCCGCAGGACCCTGTTTGGCACAGAAGCCCAAACTTCGCCCCTCACGGCGGGCAATGTCAGCAGACCTTCAGGGACCGGGGTCCCAAGGATCACCACTCCCCTGGACCTGTATAGCACCCTGCCAGAAAACATCTTGGTTTTGGGTATGACCAGAGTACTGGATCCCAGGGTCCAGCCCTCCTGAGAGAGGCATTACAGGCAAAACCTTGTTCTTCTTTGCCGAGGCCCGGGTACCGACCATTTGGCTATGAAGCACTTTGGATGGATCCGGAATAGCTTGCTTAGGCCCAAATGAACCTATACACAAGCCCAGATGAATACATGTTTAACCGTGACCAACACCTTAGACACTGGCAAAAAACTGAGGTACTCCCGGTATGGGAGGGGACTTCCTGTCTTGGGTGTGCCAGTGTCCATCACCTGAAGGTAAGCTCTATAACCTACATAGTAATTACTATGCCGCTCTGTGTCCCGTGATGTACGAGAAAGAAAAAATAGGATTTTTATAACAGCTTACCTGTAAAATCCTTTTCTTGGAGTACATCACGGGACACAGAGCGACATAGTCATTACTAATGGTTATATAGATACCGTCAGGTGCTGGCACTGGCAACTTCCAAAACCGGAAGTACCCTCCCCTATATAAGCCCCTCCCATCCGGGAGCACCTCAGTTTTGTAGCAAAGCAATAAGTGTCCCTAAAGAGGGGCGGGAGCTCTGTGTCCCGTGATGTACTCCAAGAAAAGGATTTTACAGGTAAGCTGTTATAAAAATCCTATTTTCTTTCTCGTACATCACGGGACACAGAGCGACATAGTCATTACTAATGGGATGTCCTAAAGCAATGCCAAATGAGGGGGGGGGGATACACCATATATAAGCTGAGCGCTATCAGACATGAGGATCTTTTGCGGCCTGCAACACACTGCGCCCAAAGGCGACATCCTCCTGACTTCCAACGTCCACCTGGTAGAACCTAGTAAACGTGTGTACTGAAGACCATGTTGCGGCCTTACAGATTTGAGCCAGGGAGGCCTGGTGATGCACTGCCCATGAAGTTCCAACTGCTCTCGTGGAGTGCGCTCTAACTTTGAACGGAGGCGGTCTCCTTCTCAAGCCATAGGCTTGTATTATGACCTGTCGAATCCACTTGGCTAAAGTAGATTTTGACGCTGCCTGACCCTTTCTGGGGCCTTCCGGCAGAATAAACAAAGTATCCGTTCTGCGAATCTGAGCAGTGGCTTTTAGATAAGCTTTAACTGCTCTTACTACATCCAAAGAATGCAATAACTTTTCCTCTACCGAAGTAGGTTTGGGGAAAAAAGAAGGAAGAACCATATCTTGGTTCAAATGAAACCTCAATACCACCTTAGGAAGAAAGGCTGGATGAGGACGTAACACTACTCTGTCCTTATGGATAACCAGATATGGCTCCTTACAGGACATAGCTGCTAATTCCGACACTCTTTTAGCCGAACAAATGGCTACTAGAAAAATCAATTTCCTGGTGAGAAGCACCAAGGAAATATGCTGTAATGGTTCAAATGGTTGTTTCTGTAGAACTGACAGAACCAAGTTTAGATCCCATGGACATATGGGAATATTAACCGGAGGACTAATACGCATCACTCCTTGTATAAAGGCTTTGACTAGTGAATGCGAAGCCAAGGGCCTTTGAAAAAATATTGACAAGGCCGAAATCTGACCCTTGATAGTACTCAAGGCAAGCTTCCTATCTACAGCCCATTGTAGGAAGTCCAGAATCCTACCTATTACGTATTTACGTGGATGCCATTTTCTGGCCTCACACCAGGCGAAGTACGCCTTCCAGATTCTATAGTAGATCTGCCTGGATACCGGTTTCCTGGCATTGATCATGGTAGACACCACGGCATTAGAGAGCCCTCTCTTCTTTAGAATGTGGGCTTCAATAGCCAGGCCGTCAAACCTAGGGCTGGTAAGAAAGGGTGGTATATCGGTCCCTGCGAAAGCAGGTCCGGACGATGTGGGAGGGTCCAAGGACTCCCCACAGACCTTTTTACAATCTCCGCGTACCATGCTCTTCGGGGCCACGCTGGAGCCACCAGAATCACTGGTTTCTTTTCTACCCTGATTCTGCGGAGTAATCGAGGTAACAATTGTGGCGGTGGGAATGCATATATCAGCTTGAACTGATCCCAAGGGAACACTAGGGCATCCGAGCCGCAAGCTAGGGGATCCCTTGTCCAAGAGACAAACCTGTCCACTTCTGTGTTGAATCTGGATGCTAGCAGATCTACATCCGGTGTTCCCCACCGCTGACATATTGTCCGGAAAACCTCGGGATGAAGGGACCATTCCCCTGGGCATAATTGTTGGCGACTTAGAAAGTCCGCCTTCCAATTCTCCACTCCTGGAATGAATACCGCAGATATGGCTGGGACATATCTTTCTGCCCATCTCAGGATGTAATTTACTTCCCTTTGGGCTGCACGACTCCTGGTGCCCCCCTGACGATTGATATATGCCACTGCTGTGGCATTGTCTGATTGAACTCTGACAGGGGACCCTTGGAGTTTGGATGTCCATGCTACTAGGGCATACCGGGCTGCTCGTATCTCTAAGAGATTGATGGGCAGGGCCTTTTCTGCTTCTGACCACTTGCCCTGGAGAGACCATTGCTCCAGTACTGCTCCCCAGCCTACAAGGCTGGCATCTGTAGCGACCACCTTCCAGGAAATCGGACTGAAGGATTTCCCTCTTTCCAGATTCTGGGGAACCAACCACCAGCGGAGGCTCCTGCGAACGGAAGGGGACAAGGACATTGGTAAGTCCAGAGCCTGAACTTTTTTGTTCCAGGCTGACAGTATGGCCCCTTGCAAATTCCTTGAATGGAATTGACCGTAGGGTACTGCTTCGAATGATGCCACCATTTTTCCCAGCAGCCTCATATACAGGCGTATGGACGGCTGTCTTTTTTGTACCCACTAAGTGGATCAAATCTTTCAAAGACAACACCTTTCCTCGAGGCAAGAATATTTTTCTCTGGCCTGAATCCAACCTTAGCCCCAAGTATTCCAGACTTTTGACTGGTTTTTAGGGCTGACTTGTCTCGGTTGATAATCCAACCGTGAGATTCCAGATACTTGATCGTCTTGTGAACGACCACGTCCAGTTTTTTCACTGAGTGGTCTATCAGCAACAAGTCATCCAGATATGCCATTATCATTACACCTTGTGTTCTTAGATTGGCCAATAAAGGGCCAGAATTTTTGTAAACACTCGTGGTGCTGTGGCCAAACCGAAGGGTAAGGCTCTGAACTGAAAATGGCACCCTTCTACTGCAAAGCGTAGAAATTTTTGGTGGACTGGAAAGATGGGAATGTGCAAATAAGCATCTTTGATGTTGATCGTGGCTAACCAATCCTCCCCTTGTAGGGCAGTGGCCACCGATCGGATCGACTCCATCGGAAAGTCCTGATATACAGGAATTTGTATAGCCCTTTTAGAATTAATATGGGCCTCCTGTCCGCGTTTGCTTCGGGACTGTAAAGAGGTTTGAGTAAAACCCGAACCCTCATTCTTCCAGGGGAACCTCCATAATTACTCCTTGGAGCAATAGTTGTTCTAGTGCCAACAGGAGGGACTCTCTCTTCCGGGGATCCCTTGGCACGTTTGACCTCAAAAATGGGAAGGAGGAGAGTCTTTTAACTCCAAACTGTATCCCAAACCTACTGCGGAGAGCACCTATCTGTCTTGATCGTGTCTCGCCAGGTCTCTTGCGAACAACTGGAGTCCTCCCCCCACCCGACTGAGTGGGGGCTTCAATGAATTTAACTTTGGGGGAGGTTTTGTACCTCCCCTGACCCAGGGTTTCTCATTACCCTGCTACTGTCCCTGTTTTTTACCCCCGGGATTTGACCGAGGAGGCCGTCGGAACTGTTACACAGCCGATGCCCCAGGGACTGGAGAAGCAGGCCTCTTAAAGAGGGACCTCTAACTCTGCTTTTAACCGGCAAGAGCGTATTTTTACCGCTGGAAATTTTCTGGATATATTTGTCCAGGTTTTCCCTGAATAAGCGTTCACCATGAAATGGGACGCTAACCAGCCATTCTTTACAGGGAGCTTCAGCAGACCAGTTTTTTAGCCATAGGAGCCTACGCATATGTACTATAGACAGCGTAAGGCGGGAGGCCTGATGGACTGAATCCTCTATGGCGTCAACCGCAAAGCCTAAGGCTCTAGGTAGATCAGCTAGGGCAAAGCCTGCTGATCTGTCAAGTCCCTCAAGACCTGTTTCAACTGATCCTTCACTGCTTAGCAGACCCCAATAGCTGCTACTGCTGGTTGTATCACCAAGCAGATTTTCATAAGGACTCCAATCTTTTATCTATTGGGTTCTTGAACATTTGGACATTATCCACTGGACATGTCAGTGATTTATACATACAAGAGATGGCTGCGTCCACTGTAGGGACCTTCCATTTTTATTTTTTATTTTTGATGAACTTATCCTCCATGGGATAGACCACCGGAAATCTCTTGGGGGAATAAATATTTTCTCAGGACGTTCCCAATCCTGGTAAATGAGCCCTTTCAGTAAAGGGTGAAGTGGAAAAGAACAAACAGTCTGGGGGCTTCTAGCGACCCCAACGAGGATACAGTAGTGGTTGATGGTTCCGCAAGGTGCATTTTTAAATGCTGATCGGACCATGTTAGTCAGAGACTGAACCCATAATCTTTCAGCTTGAGCTGCTGAGAAAGGTTCCTCCACTGTTGATTCCTCTATAACAGAATCAACCTCATCCTGATCCCCTTCAGGCAGGTCGATCCCTGTATGGGACTGTTGCTCTGCTAACAGGCACTCTGAAGGAGGAGACGGAGATCGGGCGTGCTTTCCCTGACAGGGAGGCAGCGATAAATGTTGACAATCTCTCTCTAATCCTCCCAGAGCTGAGGAAAAAACCTCCTCTGTTACATACACAGGAGCAGGTGACTGAGGACAGCCACAGTACCAAGTACCCCTGCGGGGTCTCTACGGTCACTTACCTCTGAACTTCAGGGGAGACTGGTGCAGCAGGAGTATGCCCAAGATCCTCCGAGCCCGATGAGACCCCCTTCGCTTCCTGGAAGATTCAGTTCCGGAGCTTCTGGACGGCATATTCCTAAGCCTAAAGCTGAGGTATTCCAGCCGTAATACACCACTTTTACTGAGAATAGTCTAGCACAATTGCTGCTATATCACAGTTGGTGTCTACTAATGTGCCTTTCTAGGGGATGCCTGTATCAACCGCTTGCTGTATGCCTTTAAATGTTGCCAGCTCTGTCTCTGTACTTCATAGCCAGCTCACTACAATATTGTGGTTTTTTTAAACTGCTGGGACGCCCGCACATGCGCAGAAGCGCGCACAGAGCGTCATCCCCCAGGCTCCGCCCCCTTTCCCGGCTCACCTCTATATATAGAGGCGCGTGCACGGGCACGTGCGCCTTCGGCGCTAATTTCAAATATGGTAACAAGGGACAGGAGCCAGGGCCCCTCTTTGCCGCAGGCCGGGGGATGGACGAGCACTGCAACATGGCAGAGGAAGCAGTTTCCTATAAGAGAACTCACCATCTGCCTGGACTTTGCTCTGCTGAGAAGAAGCTAGTCCACATGACAAGAAAACATTCCACAGCGGCCTCTAGTGGACAAACACAGGTACCGCAGTCTAATATATTAAATATATATATAAAAAAAAAAATTATTTTTTTTTTCTTGACCACCATTAAAAATTATTACATTTTTTTAGTAGTTACAGGCATGCACAGAATTTTGCGGGAATACCATTAGGTAACAGACAGAAAGACAAATTAGGCTTGGGGGTCCCCCAATAGAACCAAGTTCCTGGGGGCCCCCACTTACCTGTTCCCCGCCGCAGGACTTTGTTTGGTCCACAAAAGCCCAAACTTCACCTATCACGGCAGGCATTGTAATCAAACCTTCAGGGACCGGGTTCCCAAGGATTCCACTCCCCTGGACCTGTATAGCACCCTGCACAGAAAACATCTTGGTCGTGGGTATGACCAGAGCTCTGGATCCCAGGGTCCAGCTCTCCTAAGAGAAGCATTACAGGCAAAACCTTGCTCTTCTCTGCAAGGCCCGGGTACCGACCGTTTAGCTATGAAGCTTTTTTGGTCGGATCCGGAACAGCTTACTGAGGCCCAAAAGAACCTGTACGCAAGCTCAGTGAAAAACACATGTTTCTTCTTGGCCAACACCTTAGACACTGGCAAAAAACTGAGGTGCTCCCGGATGGGAGGGGCTTATATAGGGGAGGGTACTTCCGGTTTTGGAAGTTGCCAGTGCCAGCACCTGACGGTATCTATATAACCATTAGTAATGACTATGTCGCTCTGTGTCCCGTGATGTACGAGAAAGAAATCCAAAGTACAAACACGCATGCTCAGAAGCAATGCTAACCATAACACAACATTAGCAGAAGTTGCCCAAAGGGTGGCAACTAAAGAGCTGAAAAACCACGTAGTTTCGTGTTTGTTGGCCGACAATTCTTTGCCGTTTGTATGCAAGACAATTTCATGGCCAACGCCCTAAGCACAAAAGTCCTACGCTTTGTCTGCAGAAAATCCGATAGTGTGTACCAGGCTTTAGACTCACACCTGGGAAGAGCCACACCTCTCCTGCTGTCCCTACCCCCTGCTTTAGGGAATAATTACAGTTGCTTTGACAACTGAATAGGGTTCTGGGATACATACTTGTCTATATGTTTTGTGAAGTTATTTTCTTCATTGTGTCGTGTTTGAGGTTTAAAGTGGTTGTAAACCCTGAAATAAAAAAATAAAAAATAAAAAAAAAAACACCTGCAAGAAAAACCATAATGAGCTAGTATGACTAGCATACAAGCTCATTATGCATTACTTACCTTAGATCGAAGCCCCCGAAGCCATCCTCGTCTCTCCCTCCAGCCGCAGCCATCTCTCCACCAATACCCGGAAGGTTACTTCCAGGTATGCGCCGCTCCGGCGCTGTGATTGGCCGGAGCAGCGAAGACGTCACTCCGCGCATGCGCGCGGAAGCCGTCAAATCCGGATTTGTGAATGGGGATTCTGACTGTGAATGCACCGTTGTCTATGGCGCGCATGCGCCGTAGACAACAGCGTATACCTTTTGGCAAATATCTCCTAAACCGTGTAAAACACCTACAGGTAAGCCTTAATCTAGGCTTACCTGTAGGTGCAAGTTGCATAAGTGGGTTTACAACCACTTTAACTGTTCCTTTCGGTCGGTGCTTTGTAATGTATTTATTTGTATCATTTAAAATGAATAAATAAAAAAACACAACAACAAAACAAGCTCAGTGTTTTGGAGCTGGATTACCCAACATAGATGGAAACAGAAGAACTTTTTTTTTCTAGTGATCATTTTGTTGACCTGGAACATTTTTTTTTTTTTTGTTCTTCTAAAAAAAATTTTTAATAAACGAAAAAATAAAAATACCTGTCAACTAGTGTTAAGGTAATTTGAAATGTCTGGTAGAGAAATTGTATCAACCTCTAATCCGGTGTCTGTAACCTTTTAGTATACAGTATAAAATGACATTACATATAAATTATACAATTCAATTTCATATTAACATAATTGGCTGATAAATGCTTATATTGTGACAACAGTTCAGGGATTATAATGTATAATCACACACACATCCTGAAATACAATTTTTTTTTGGGCTTATTTTTACAATTAAAAAAATATATCAAACAAAACTTACCTTTGCTGATCACCCATATCTACCAATAATTCATCCACATGTCTTTGGAGTTCATTTCTGCCCATATTTTTCAGCTTTTTTAGTTCACTTTGAACAAAATACCAGAATTCCTTTGCCCCATTTTCAATGGTCCGTCTCAAGATTTCATGGTCTTTGCCAATGCCAGCAACTAAAAAGGTGGAAAAAAATGGCAAGTAAAAACACCTGTCAACTGAGGAGGGATCAGAAATTAGCAACAAATGTTCAAGTTTAAACCCTCACCCTTGTAAAACATTCAGTTTAACCACTTCAATACAGGGTACTTTCACCCCCTTCCTGCCCAGACCAATTTTCATCTTTCAGTGCTCCCACACTTTGAATGACAATTACTCATGGTCATGCTACATTGTACCCAAACACAAATAGAGCTTTCTTTTGGTGCTATTTAACCACTTTACGCCGGCGCTATAGACTAAAGACGTCTACAGCGAGGCGCTCAATTGCCTGGAGGGCGTCCCTGGACGTCCTCCTGTTTTCTCCTTTCTCGAGGGCGCGCATCGGGGAAAATCTGTGTAGGCCGTGTCCCTTGGACACAGCCAATCACAGATCGTGCTAAATGGCCAATGACAGCGGCCATTTAGCACTTGATGTTTGTGTCCAATGTAAGATGATCTCAAATGTAAACATATGAGATCTCCTCTCATTGCCGGCTCTCCCTCCTCACACAGAGACCGCGTATGAGGAGGGAGAGCTTCTGTGCTGCAGCTTCAGTTATTGTGAGTGAAAAAACACCAGTACACAGTGCCCACAATACATATCAGTGCCATCTGCCAGTGCCATTGCCACCTGTCAGTGCCACGTGCCATCTGTTATCAGTGCCACGTATCAGTGTCATCAGTGGCACGTATTAGTGCCATCTATCATTAGCACCACCTGTCAGTGCCACCTGTCTTCAGTACCACCTGTCATCAGTGCAACCTGTCAGTGCCACCTGTCATCAGTACCATCTGTCATCAGTGTCACCGGTGCCACGTATCAGTGTCACGTGTGCCTTCTGTCATCACCAACAATGGCTAGAAGATTATTTTCAGCCGAGGAGGCGTACGATATTCTTGCGGCCGACGGGAGAAACGGGGAGCTCTATGCTTCGGATTCCTCTGCAAATTCAGATTCTGAGTCTGACACTGACTACGAGCCTGTCCTAAGCAGTGGAACACTGACAGCCTCAGAGGAGAAGGGCCCGCCTGGCCAGACAAAGGCGTTCTGTTGAGGAGGCAGTGCCATCCACCAGCACCGCAGTGCCATCCACCAGCACCGCAGTGCCTCGGCAAGCAAGGCCACATACCAGTGGGGTGTCACCTCAGTCCCAAAGGGTTAGGTCCCATGCCAGCCTTCCCTATTCCCTTCAGAACCCCTTGTGGCTTCCTCCTAATTCAGGAGAAGCCAACATTCCCCCTTTCGCTGCCCAGCCAGGAGTCCAGGTGTATACAGAAAGATTTTCCCCGATAGACTTTTTCCATTAAATTTTTACCGAGGACATGCTTGCATCAATTGTGGCCCAGTGCAACCTATATGCCCACCAATTCATAACAAGACACCCAACATCCTATTATGCCCGTCCCTACGAGTGGAGAGCCCTAACAGTGGAGGAGTTGAAAAAAAAATTGGGCCTCACATTCTGTATGGGACTATACAGAAAAAATATATTACGTTCATATTGGTCTCCCCCCCCCCCCCATTTACCACATGCCCATCTTTTCCTCAGCAATGCCCAGAACCAGATATCTCATGATTATGAGATTCCTACACTACAATGACAATACCCAGTGCCCTCCCCGAAATGACCCAAATTTTGATAAGCTTTATAAAATTCGGCCACTACTAAATTATTTTTCTGAAATCTTCCCCCAGTTGTTTACCCCAGACCACATATGCGTGGATGAGTCCCTTGTCAAATTTTATGGCAGGCTTGGGCATAAAACAATTTATTCCCACCAAAAGGGCCCGCTATGGGGTGAAGCTCTATAAATTGTGCGACCGAGCCACAGGGTATACATATGCCTTCATTGTATACGAAGGGAAGGACACCCAGCTGCACCCCCCTAATTGCCCAGACTACATAGGAGCCAGCGGAAAAGCCGTTAGTGAACTCAAACTCACTCCTGGAGAAAGGCTACCATTTGTATGTGGACAAATTTTATACTAGTTTGCCCCTGTTCCGCAACCTTCACAGAAAGAACACTCCAGAATGCGGCACCATAAGGAAGAACCGGAAGGGCTTTCCTCAAAGCCTCGTCGACAAGAAGTTAAGAAGAGGGGAGACGGCGAGTTTATGGAATGAGGAAATTCTGGCTGTGAAGTCGAGGGACAGAAGGGATGTCTACGTGCTTTCTTTGATCCACAACAATACATTCGTTGAGATCACCAGCAGGAATGGTCGAATCCAAAAACCAACATGTATCCACAAATACATTATTGTTCATGGGGGGTGTCAACGTTCATGACCAAATGCTCGAACCCTACCTTTCCACAAGACGAACATACCAGTGGTATAAAAAAAGTTTCAATTTATTTGTTTAATTTGGCCATATACAACACCTATGTAATCTATCGGAACTCCACTGAAAGACCCAAACCCTTCCTTTTCTACCAGGAGGAAATCAGCACTGCCCTTATATACCCGAACGGCCCACCAGAAAACATTCGATCCAATGTGATTAGCCAACTCTCCGAACGCCACTTTCCCGATAAAATCCCTCCCAGACCAACAGGCCAAAAGGCCAAAAACTTCAGAAAAAATGCTGGGTGTGCTCCAGAGAAGGAGTGAGAAGAGACACCACTTATTGTGCCCAATGTCCTTCCCAACCAGGCCTCTGCATAGTTGACTTTTTCCGCCGTTACCATACTTCACTAAATTATTAGTGAAGTATGGTAAACATAACCCTCACTTCCTGCAATTTACCATCACACCCCTTATGCCTCTGCTTGCTCTGTAACTGACCCTGGCTTGTTATTTGACCACGCTTCTGCCTACCGATTCTGTACATACCTCTGCCTGATTTGGAACTGACCCTGGACTGTTTGACCATGCTTTTTGCCTGCCTCTTGGATCCTGCCAGTGGACTAGTGGGATTCAGAACACAGGGGTCTGACATATGTGAGGGGCACCAGAATTGTTTTTCTGGATGAAGATTTTTTTTAATTTGTTTTCTCATTCCTAGATTAGGGTCTGGAGATTCTGAGGCTTCAAAGAGATTTGGGTGGGAGAAGCCTCTACCCCTGTCCCCATTCTGTCCTGAATGAGGCCCTACTTCTGCCTGCTGCCTGTAGGACCTATGCCATCATGCCTCTGCCTGTCGCACTGACCACACCCCACATGGACCTGCCTACTACCAGGACCAATATTTTGGCACTGCTGACCATCTCTGCCTGCACTGACCCTGGACTGTATTTGGACAGTATCCCTGCCTGCTGCCTGTACTGACTATGGACAGTATTCCTGCCTGTTGCCTGGACAATTGCGTTCGCTTTTGCTGACCAAGTCCCTGCCTGCTGCCTGGACCAGTGCTATCCTCCTGTGGACAACTGCGCTACTAAAACCACAGGTAATCTTTTGTTTACCCTTTGCTCAGCAGAATGTATTTTGGGGTGTAATTCTTGGTATGTGCATGCTATGTGTCCCTAAAACATCTGATGGTGTTCCTTGCATGTTGGGCCTCTGTATGTGGCCAGGCTGTGTAAAAGTCTCACACATGTGATAATCGCCATACTCAGGAGTAGCAGAATGTATTTTGGGGTGTAATTTTTGCTATTTACATGCTATGTGTTGGAAATATCTTATAAATGGACAACTTTGTGTAAAAAAATGCGTTAATTTTTTTCCACATTTTCCAAAAACTTCCCGAAAAAAATGAACCGTTCAAAAGACTCATTATGCCTCAGATTATACGTTGGGATGTTAGCTTTCCAAAATGGGGTCATTTTGTGGGCGTTTCCATTTTCCTGGTGCTCCAGGGCCTTCAAAAGTGTAATAGGTAGTCAACAAGTTAGATGTGTAATTTATGCTCCTAGAACACCTGATGGTGCTCCCTGCATATTGGGCCTATCTATGTGGCTAGGCTGTAAAAAAGTCCCACACATGGTATCGCCATACTCAGGAGGAGTAGCAGAATATATTTTGGGGGTCATTTGTGGTAAACACATGCCATGTGAGATAAATAACCTATTACAATGACAATTTTGTGAAAGAAAAAAAAAATCTTAATTTTGCTAAGAATTGTGGGAAAAAATTACATCAAAAACCTCACCATGCATCTTACTAAATACCTTACAATGTCTACTTTAAAAAAATGGGTCATTTGGGGGGTATTTGTACTTTCCTGGCTTGTTCGGGTCGCAAGAAATGAGATAGGCCACCAGTACATCAGGTGTGATCATTTTTTAATGATTTGCACCACAGTTGTAGACTCTCCAACTTTCACAATGACCAAATAAGATCCACTAATTTGGGTTATTTTTACCAAAGATATGTAGCAGTATAAATTGTAGCCAAAATTTATGAAGAAAAATTAATAATTTGCAAAATGTTATCACAGAAACAAAGAAATATTCATTTTTTTTCCAAAAAATTCGTCTTTTTTAATTTATAGCGCAAAAAAAAACAAAAAACCCCAGAGGTGATCAAATACCACCAAAAGAAAGCTCGATTTTTTTTTTAAAAAGGACAAAAAATTCATTTGGGTACAGTATTACATGACTGAGTAATTGTCATTCAAAGTGTGAGAGCACTGAAAGCTAAAAATTGGTCTGGGCAGAAGGGGGGTTTAAGTGCCCAGTAAGCAAGTGGTTAATAACCACTGAGTTTTAATTTTTTTGCAATATAAGTGAAAAAAGATGCAAACATTTTTTAGAAAAAAATAAAAAACACACTTTTTTTAGTTTCTCTTATAAAATTTTGCAAATAATTAGATTTATTTCATAAATATGGGCCAAAATTTATACTGCTACATATCTTTAGTGAAAGTAACGCAAATTTGTGGATACTATTTAGTCTGCGTGAGTGCCAATCATTGAAAATTGATCACACCTGATATACTGACGGCTTATTTAAATTCTTGAAGCCCTGAAATGTCAGGACAGTACAAATAGCCCCCAAATTACCCCCTTTTAGAAAGTAGACAGTCCATCCAATGTATTTAGTAAGAGGCATGGTGAGTTTTTTTTTAAGTTGTAATTTTTCCCCACAATTCTTATAAAAATATATATAAAAAAAAGAAAAAAATTATTTATTTTACACAAAATTGTCATAACAAGTTCTGTCTCACACACAGCATATGCATACTTCCAATTACACCCCAAAATACAGTCTGCTACTCCACCCGAGTATAGTGATACCACATGTGTGAGACTATTGCACAGCCTGGCCACATACAGAGGCCCAACATGCAGGGAGCACCATCAGGCATTCTAGGAGCATAAACTACACATATAATTTCCTTACGATCCATCACACTTTTGAAGGCCCTGGAGCACCAGGACAGTGGAATTACCCACAAATTAACCTTTTTTGGAAAACAAACACCCCAACATGTATTCTATGAGGCATTATGAGTCTTTTGAACATGTATCTTTTTTCCACAAGTTTTTGGAAAATGTGGAAAGAAAATTAAAACGTTTTATTTTTTTATTTTTTATGAAAAGTTGTCAGTTTATAAGATTTTTCTAACACATGGCATGTACATAGCAAAAATTCCACCCAAATACATTCTGCTACTCCTGAGTATGGCAATACCACGTGTGAGACTCTTACACAGCCTGGCCACATACAGAGGCCCAACATGCAAGGAGCACCATTAAGCGTTCTAGGAGCATAAATTACACATCCAATTTCATTGCAACCTATTATAATTTTGAAGGCCATGGAGTACCAGGACAATGGAAACGCCCACAAAATGATCCCATTTTGGAAAGCAAACACCCCAACATATATTCTATGAGGCATGGGCTGCAGATAGGTACTTGGCTGGGATGGTGACAGGTACTCTTTATTTATGGGCAATCAGTGTGTTTTAGTGTGCACTGTAGGCGGTAACTAACAGGATCGGTGTGTGAAAAGAAACCGGTAACAGTTACCGCGTTTTTTTGACCGGCTGTGACTGGAAACAGCCGGTCACGTGGTATAGAGCCAATTTCATTGGCTCTTTACCCTGATCGGGGATGGGCTGTGTCAGAGTGACATGCCTCATTCCCCATCGCCGCACTGCATGCCCAGAGACATTGCATGTGACTGGCTGTGATTGGACACAGCTGGTCACGTGATAAAGAGCCATTTTCATGTCTCCGAGGTACATCGCCACGATGCGCGCCCCCGGGGGCATGTAAGGGTGGTGAGAATGTGCGGATGTCATGTGGCGCCCGCCAGAGGGACGGAATGTTCCTGATGACATCATTTTACAATAGGTAGGGAAATGGTTAAAATAGAAATGAAAGGCAAAATATTTGTGTATAGGTATAAAAAATAAAATAAAATTATAATAAACACATTTTTCCCATTTTTATAAGTGATCACATACCCCATGTTCTCTGCTGCATAAAAATCTGGGGAGCAGAAACAGCAGCACCCTGGTAATCCCAGTGAATGGCTGTGAGTGGGGCGTGTCTGCACATATCTGATTATTGGAGAACATGAGGAGTTCCCAGCATAGCTAGAGAACTGACCATGGTGTGCTCTCCTGCTGAGTTTGGTCTGTTTTTAAAAAGGAAAGCAGAGGGACTGGCAGGAATACCAGGTATTTCACACAAAGGAAGCAAAACAAAGAACAAGCTATTTTCATACAAGTACGTGGTACAGCAGGCACATATCAGGAAAAAGAAATGTTGGATTTATGTATTCTTTAATGTGCCAACAATTACGGTGTCTAAAGTATCTAAAAAATAGGATTTTTGTACTCACCGTAAAATCAGTTTCTCTGACGTCCATGGACTGACACAGCCTCTCTTACACTTTACATGTGGGTTAGGTCCCTGCTTGCAGGAGAAGACCTAGGCAGAATGTGAAATGTTATACATACATTCTAAAAGGCCAGAGCTGAACAGCCCCGCTCAGGGGGGGACGGTCCCTCCGGACATAACCATCCCACTGCAGTCAGCAGACTTCAGTTCGTAACAAAGCAGTACAAACCTTGAAAAGAAGGGTGGGTGCCGTGTCAGTCCATGGACGTCAGAGAAACGGATTTTACGGTGAGTACAAAAATCCTATTTTCTCTTATCGTCCATGGACTGACACAGCCTCTCTTACACTTTACATGTGGGATTTCCCAAAGCAGTGTTAAGAGGGATGGGAGCAGTATAAATGGAAAACCAAAAACTTCAGTCCAAACAAGGCAGAGCTCCTCAACGGAGGAGTTGCAACATTAAACAGCGGCCTGCAACACCTTGCGGCCGAAGGAAGCAACCGAAGATGCAGCCACATCAACCTCATAGAATGGAGAAGAGGTATGAACGGACGACCAGGTCGCCGCCTTGCACACTTGTGCAACCGACGCTTGATGCCGGAAAACCCAGGAAGCACCAATTGCCCTGGTGGAATGCGCCGTAACAGGAAGGGGAGGCACCCACCTCTTGAGGGAAAAGGCCTGTATAACTGTCTGTCTGATCCACCTAGAAATGGTGGCAGACGAAACCGCTTGGCCCTGTTTTGGACCAGAGACAGACACAAACAGTGAGTCATACTTAAGAAAAGAAGCAGTAGCAGACAGGTACACCCGCAAGGCACGTACCACATCCAATGTGTTAAGCGCAAACTCTCTGGGATGCGATGGGTGAGGACAATGTCCTCATTTAGGTGAAAGGCCGAGACCAAAGTTCATGCGTGTTAATTATCTCAGATGGGTGTGAGTGTGGACGCGTGAGCACGTCCTCTGTCTGACCTCCCATGCTGCCCTCAGACTCCTAAGCTGGATTGCTATCTGAGCCCGCTAAACACCAGCAGCTGGACATGAAGCCAGAGAGCTCATACACCTGCCGTTAAGCAGGAGAGATTCTTGGGGATCTGAGCTATCTAAAGCTGCTCTCGCTGCCGCTGCTGAAGCCTCTCCTTTGAAGCCCTGATGTTGATGCCTTGTGCTGGGAAAACCCTCTGCTGAACCCCCACGATGCAAACGCCGTGCTCGGGACAATTCCCTAATGTTAGATGTCTGCTTGGTTCCGTGCTGCGCTGTTCGGTGCTGTAACCTCCTAACCTCCCAAGGAGCTTGTCAGGTTCATGGTCTGAGGTGTTGGAGCTGCCTGGAGCCGGTCATCTGTCACAGAAGACATCACGGAAGTTTTGGTGAGGCACAATCCTATCCGGATCAGCTTGGTCATCTGTGCAGAGCCATCTGGAGTTGTGAGTACTAAGTTACATCACAAAAAGCTGCAAGGGTGTTTGTTATCGGTTACCTGTATGGACAAGTGGGCTTCAGAGTGAGTAAGACTGAGCAAGGCTGAGCCCACTTGGGAGAATCCCTAAGTATCAATTGTACTAAATGAGCTATTTGAGCTATTAACTGACCTGGCTATTTGCTACTTTGTTATTATCGGTCTATTGAGGCTACACTGCTACATTGCTAAATTACTACATTGATGCACTGCGACCTCGTTATGCTGCCATATACTTGCCATACTGCCACTCTCATCGTTGTTTTGCCGTGTATATCCATGTGGATAAGTGGACTTTAGAGTGAGTGAGTAGGACTGAGCTCTCTGTGGGAGAACCCCCCTCAAGTGTATTAACTGTATCAACTGAGCCTGCCACTTGTTACTTGCTACACTGCTATATCACTATATGATACATTGCTATCTTACTACACTGTCACTCTCATCCATATCCTGTTACACAGCTACTTTCATCTGCTATTGGAACTAACAAAACTAACAAACTACTGAAAAATAGAAAAATCTATCTAATTTCTGAGCCCTTTTGGGAGAGCTTCCAATTATGTCATGTGTGCCTTATTCCTGCTACTAGCTACACGGCTACAACTACTTGACACCGCTGCACCGTTACACAGTTATATTGATCTGCTATGCTGATATAGGGCTACATTGAACTGCTCCATTGAGTATTGAATATTGAATACTGAAAAGTAAAAACAGTACAGAATTTAACCAACTTCCTAAATAGACTTTTACCAACCTATCTTTTGCAAAATTTTGCTGATCTGAGCGATTTACTGAGGGACGACAGTCCGTAAAGGCTGAGTAATGAGAAGGGGGAGAAATATGAGGTGAAAGACTGTAAAGCCATAATAGTCAAATTAGTGCTACCAATTTTTATTTCCCCCCTCCCTCCCCTGCCCATTTAATAATCTATATACATTATCTCTGTGGGATATTGGGGTGCCCCCCTTATTGGACTGCTGCTTCTGAAACATCGACACCAGCAATGACTACATGCCGACAAGCTGCGCAGCAGCTGGCTAAGGGAAGCTGGAATGAGACAGGAGGGATACGAGCTTATATGTCCCCGGGCAGAGCGGGGACTGCATATAGGAAAACAGGAAGAGAGGGGACGTGGGGCTATGGACACTAAGGGAGATAGTGGAAAGCGATCGGATCGTAAGTCCCTGACACCAAGTTGCGGTGTCCAAGCAGCTGGACGGGCCCATGCAGAGTATGGAAAGGGATCGCCGACAATAGGACGGGGTAGGAAGTTTCCAGAGAGGGACCCCCCTAATGTAGAACAATACCCCCCCTCCGAGCGAGGGAAAAGAAATTGCAGTCCGGGGGCAAGGCTGCTTGATGCATGAAGAAGGGAGCCCCAATATGGAAAGGGCAGAAACTGTCCAAGATAGCCCCCCTGAACCCTCAAATGGAATAATAATATTCCTAAAGGGGGACCCGGTAGTAGTGGAGAGAGGAACCCCGACATTGGAAGAGGACTTGGCAACGGGGGAGGAGAACCAAGCAATGGCGGGTCCCAGTCATAGCTCTGGAACACAAGGAGAGAAATTGAATCCACAGGTCATAAAACCCACAAGCCCCCCACTGGAAGAGGGGGAGAAGCAGACACCGGTGCCGGGGGGGGGGGATGCAGCGATGGAAATCAGGGAAATTCGGGAACTACTGAGGGCCCTTCCTACAAAGACTGACATCCAGCAGTTAATTAGTGCGGTGGAGCAGTCTTGTCAGCAAGCGGTAGATGACCTGAGAGAAGACACACGGGCACTGGGGCATAGGGTGGAAAGTGTGGAAGAGAGCCAGGAGGTAATGGTACAGGTAGTGGCGGAGGTTCAAGATTCTATTAAAGAACATGAGGATGCCCTAAACTCATACAAGGATCAATTGGACGATTATGAGAATAGAGACAGAAGGCAGAATATCCGTATAAAAGGGTTACCCGAAACAATCCAAACGGCCGAATTAGCCTCAGTAGTTCAAAAAGTATTTGGTCAGATTATGGGGGCCTCTGCGCCTGAATGTATTGAGATAGATCGGGTACATCGAGTCCCCACGCACATTACTCAGAGTATAGAGAAACCTAGGGATGTCATATGTAGATTACACAAATATGCAGTAAAGGAAACTATTATGAAAATGGCCCGCAGTAGTCCTGAAATTTCCCTTGATGGTACGAATTTATCACTGTACCCAGATTTAACACGCAGGACTTTGTACCAACGCCGAGCGGTTCGGCCCCTATTGGAAGCCATGCGTTCAAAGGGGGTTTATTATCGCTGGGGGTTTCCATTTAGTTTGACGGCCTCTAGGAATGGCAGAACAGCAACTTTACGGACTAAAGACGATTTGCAGTTTTTTGTTGAAACATTGGATCTCCCATTAGTAGAATTTATAGACTGGAGGACACACAAAGTTGGGATACCCGTACAGAGGCCTGAACAGTGGCAACAAGTTTCCACTAGGGGCCAACGCAGAAATCGTTAAGGGAGACATAGATCCACATAAATGACGAGATGGCCTAAGAAGAGGCGGGTTTTTTTTTTCCCTCTGGTGGTGGGGGGGGGGGGCTTTGGGATCAAAAACCCTGGTGAATAGATATAAGGGGGGAGATGGGCTACGGCCTCCAGTATATGTTAAACATACTGTATATGTAAATATGTGCATGTGGAAGAAACAAATTTTTGTTACGGGGGGGGGGGGGAGTGTTTATGCCAGTATAAAGTGTTACATATGGGGGTAGGATATATGGGGCACCTTAATCTTAAAAAAGTTTTCTGGATGGTACAATTAGAAGACTTAGATATTGGGCGAATATAAGAGAATAGTGTCTGGGGCGGAGGGAATAGGAGTGGGGAACTCAGGGATATCCTGGTCTTTTAGGATGGTCCCGATATAATGGGATTGGTTGAACTGGTATCAGTGAGGGGGTGGAGGGGTCTGGGCACAGGGCATGTGCGCAGACCCCTCTACCAGTTAGCTGGGACGCTCCGAGGGGGATCTCTGGGGAAGGGGGGAGGGGATGCAATAGAGTTTTTCTTGTATTTGTTTTTTTTCCCTGTCTTTTTTTTTTTCTTTCTTCTCTTTCTGGTCAAGGGCAAGGAGTACAAGATATGGCTGGTATTTTGAGAGATGGCTATACCATTAAAAATTATATCATATAATGTGAGGGGACTGTGTTCACAGCATAAAAGGGGCCATCTTTGGCATGAACTGCATCATTATGCTGTGGATATAGCGTTTTTACAAGAAACGCATTTTAGGGAGGGGTCTATACCTGTTATGCCTGGACACACGTTCAATTACTGGTACCATGCAACATCGCCTATTGCTAGAGCAAGGGGGGTTGCAATTTCTTTCAAGAAAACTTGCCCATGGGTATTGAAGTCTGTACAAGCTGACAGAGAAGGTCGCTTTTTATTTGTTAAAGGTACAATACATAGCCAGCGATACACATTTGCTGCGATTTACGCACCAAATATAGGGACAATTAACTTTCTTACTAAAATGTTGAAGATGCTGGAGAAATTTAGGGAAGGCTGTTTGATCTTGGGCGGAGACTTCAATATTGTGCTGGACCCAAGTTTGGACACAACATCAAAGAAAACATCTCTATCCTTTAGAGCTCTAAAGCATTTAAAACAACTTCTACGCACTCAACATCTGGTCGATAGTTGGCGGGTAATGCACAATGGAGTAAAGGATTACAGCTATTACTCTAAAACACATAAAATGTACTCGCGTATTGATGTATTTATGGTAGATCAATTCTATTTAGAAAAGGTTCGAAATTGCACCATTGAGTCCATAACCCTTTAGGATCACGCCCCAAGAACATTGACACTCTCTCCGACCCAGCCTGGCTATATAGAACGGACGTGGAGACTGAACGAATCAATATTAGATAACAAAAAGATAAACGAGGAACTGTCAGTCAAAATAAGGGACTATTTTGAGAGGAATACACCAGGTGAGGTGTCAGATCAGGCAATGTGGGAGGCTCATAAAACGGTTATAAGAGGAGAACTAATAGCTTATGGGGCTCACATCAAGAAGGAAAGAAGGAAGGAAGTGACAGATTTATTAGAGAAAATCAATGTACTGGAGATTAAGCATAAAAAAACCTTAACCCCTTAGAGAGCCAACAACTAGGGAACCTTCGAGCAGAACTCGCACAATGTCTAGATCAAAAAATTAATAACAAATGCAGATACTTTGCTCATAGGTTCTATGAGCAAGGGAACAAATGTGGTCGGTTACTGGCTAAACAACTTAAAAAGCAAGAATCTAGACATGTCCATAACCTGTTAAGTCGAAACAAAAAGATAGTGGAAACCCAGGCCATAGCAAAAGAATTTCATAGATTCTATGAAACACTATATAATATCCAGACTTCACAAATAGAAAACAGGGAGGACCAAAGAAGGGAGGAGATACGAGAATATATTAAGGAATCATCAATGCCCACCCTATCGGCGATAGTTACAGCAGAAATGGAACATCCTATTACAGTTGAAGAGTTGAGCAGAGTAATAGCAGCCTTGCCGATAGGGAAAAGACCTGGCCCAGATGGCTTGACAAATATTTACTATAAAAAGTTTTCTTCTGAGTTGATAAGTCCATTATGTAATTACTTAAATACAATTAGTGCGACTAATCCGTTGCCATCAGAAGCCCTGTTGGCGTACATTACTGTACTCCCAAAGGAAGGGAAAGATCCACAGTGTTGTGCCAATTACAGGCCTATTTCTCTGCTCAACTCGGATACTAAACTGTTGGCCAAAATCCTAGCACTACGATTGCAAGAACATATCGGGGGGCTAGTGCATCCAGATCAGACAGGTTTTATGAAAGGACGTGAGGCAAGGGATAACACCATCAGGGCACTTCATCTTCTTCATTGGATGAAATATGGCCCAGAGAAAGCCCCAAAGATCTTTCTATCAATGGATGCTGAAAAGGCTTTCGATAGGGTGAACTGGGGCTTTACGAGTGAAGTCTTGAGGGGGGTGGGCCTGGGTGACCGCATGATGGGATGGATAATGGCCCTTTATGCAAACCCAAGAGCAAGGGTCAAAGTAAATGGTACAGTATCAGATTATCTTAACATACGAAACGGGACAAGACAGGGGTGCCCACTTTCACCATTAATATTTGCTATAATATTAGAACCATTTCTTTGCAAGATCAGAAGTAATGGGGAGATATCAGGGATAGGTATTGAGGATGTGGAACATAAAGTATCGGCTTATGCTGACAACCTATTATTCTATCTTTTGACAACACAGACATCCTTAACAGCTCTTATGCAGGAAGTGGACAGATATGGGCACCTATCTAACTTTAAAATTAATTTTGAAAAATCAATACTTTTACCTAGCTATGTACCCGAAGAGATGGCAAAGATATTGAGGAGGGCGTACCCCTTTGCATGGAAGAAGGATTCCTTGTTCTATCTGGGGGTACATATTACCGCAAATTAAAAAATATTATATGACCTTAATTATGCATCCCTAATTACCAGGACAGTGGGGGACTTAAAGAAATGGACAGGACAATACCTAACATGGTTTGGAAGAGTAAGTGCCATTAAAATGTGTATATTACCTAGAATTATCTATATACTACACACAGTTCCGATTAAATTACCAGAAATCTTTTTTAAACAGATACGGAAGGCTTTTGTAGCATTCGTGTGGAATGATAAACGACCAAGGTTGGCATATGACATCCTGCGTAGAAGCAAGGCAGAGGGAGGAATGGGGCTGCCAGACATATCAGTGTACTATAAGGCAATGTCGCTGGTTCGAATTTTGAACTGGTGCCATGATTCCTCTAATAAAATGTGGGTCCCACTAGAAAAAACAATAGCTGGGAGGAATCTTGCAGGGGCCCCTTGGATCCCGAGTACGTCGAGAGGACTTTCGAAATGGACATCTCCCCTGACTTGGAACTCCTTGTTAATATGGGATAAGTTGAATAAAAAAGGAGAGTATTCCCCCCAGGTGTCCCCCCTAGCCCCATTGGAGGGATTCCCATGGTTCCCTCCGGGGGAGGTGGGGGGATTCCTGGGGGCATGGGGTCGGGATGGAGATACCACGTGTGGTAAATTCGCCCCGCGGGGAACCCTAGAAGCTTATTCGGAGCTGGTTACAGCCCTAGGGAATATACCCACATCAGGTTGGAGGTACTATCAAATGACAGGTTTCTTTAACAAGATGAAACCTCTATTGAGATCATTAAACTCAATCACGGTGTTTGAGGGCCAGTGTGTGCGTTTGAGGGATGCTAGGCATCTGCTGTCTCAGATGTATAGACTGATATTAGGCGCCCAAAAGAGTACAGTCCCATATTTTATCAGAGAGTGGGAAAGAGAATTAAATAAAGAACTGTCAGAGGAACAAATTAAAAAAATTATTAAATCAACTTACTCTACATCTATAAGTTCGTACGTTCAAGAGATGGCCTATAAATTTATGACAAGGTGGTACAGGACACCAGTAAGATTAACTCAGATGTACCCAGAGGCAGATGCACGGTGTTGGAGAGGATGTGAGCAAAGGGGTACATTTCTCCACCTGTGGTGGGAGTGCCCCATGATTAAAACATTTTGGGTATCAATCGCACCATGGATTGAGAGGTTGACCCCTAGACCTATGGAGTTTACTCCTCTATGCTTCCTATTCCATGGGATACCCGGCTCCATTAAAGTTTACAGGAAGAGTATTACACCACACCTATTGAACGCAGCCAAACTATTGATCCCTAGATTTTGGAAACAGGCCGTCTGTCCAACACTAGAGGACTGGAAAAAAGGGATTTTTATAACAGCTTACCTGTAAAATCCTTTTCTTGGAGTACATCACGGGACACAGAGCGACTTAGTCATTACTAATGGGTTATATAGTTTACCTTCAGGTGTTGGCACTGGCCAATTCCAAACCGGAAGTACCCTCCCCTATATAAGCCCCTCCCACCCGGGAGCACCTCAGTTTTGTAGCCAAGCAATAAGTGTCCCAAAAAGAGGGGTGGGAGCTCTGTGTCCCGTGATGTACTCCAAGAAAAGGATTTTACAGGTAAGCTGTTATAAAAATCCCTTTTTCTTTTTCGTACATCACGGGACACAGAGCGACTTAGTCATTACTAATGGGACGTCCCAAAGCAATGCCAAATGAGGGGGGGGTACATAAGCTGGGCGCCATCAGGCATGAGGATCTTTTGCGGCCTGCAACACACTGCGCCCAAAGGCGACATCCTCCTGACTTCTAACGTCTACCTGATAGAATCTAGTAAACGTGTGTACCGAAGACCATGTTGCGGCCTTACATACTTGAGCCAGGGAGGCCTGGTGATGCACTGCCCATGAAGTTCCAACCGCTCTTGTGGAGTGCGCCCTAACTTTGAACGGAGGCGGTCTCTTTCTCAAGCCATAGGCTTGTATTATGACCTGTCGAATCCACTTGGCTAAAGTAGATTTTGATGCTGCCTGACCCCTTCTGGGGCCTTCCGGCAGAACAAACAAAGAATCCGTTCTGCGAATCTGAGCAGTGGCTTTTAGATAAGCTTTAACTGCTCTTACCACATCCAAAGAATGTAATAACTTTTCCTCTACTGAGCTAGGTTTGGGGAAAAAAGAAGGAAGAACCACATCTTGGTTCAAATGAAACCTCGATACCACCTTAGGAAGAAAGGCTGGATGAGGACGTAATACTACTCTGTCCTTATGGACAACCAGATATGGCTCCTTACAGGACATAGCTGCTAATTCCGACACTCTTTTAGCCGAACAAATGGCTACTAAGAAAACCAATTTCCTGGTGAGAAGAACCAAGGAAATGTGTTGTAATGGTTCAAACGGTTGTTTCTGTAGAACCGACAGAACCAGGTTTAAGTCCCAAGGACATATGGGAATACTAACCGGAGGGCTAATACGCATCACTCCTTGTATAAAGGCTTTGACTAGTGAATGCGAAGCCAAGGGCCTTTGAAAAAATATTGACAAGGCCGAAATCTGACCCTTGATAGTACTCAAGGCCAGCTTCCTATCTACAGCCCACTGTAGGAAGTCCAGAATCCTCCCTATCATGTACTTACGTGGATGCCATTTCTTGGTCTCACACCACGTAATGTACGCTTTCCAGATCCTATAATAGATCTGCCTGGATACCGGTTTCCTGGCATTGATCATGGTAGATACCACAGAATTAGAGAGCCCTCTCTTTTTCAGAAAGTGGGCTTCAATAGCCAGGCCGTCAAACCTAGGGCTGGTAAGGAAGGGTGGTATATCGGTCCTTGCGACAGCAGGTCCGGACGAAGTGGGAGGGTCCAAGGACTCCTCACTGACATTTTTACAATCTCCGCGTACCATGCCCTTCGGGGCCACGCTGGAGCCACCAGAATCACTGGTTTCTTTTCTACCCTGATTCTGCAGAGTAATCGCGGTAACAATTGTGGCGGTGGGAATGCATATATCAGCTTGAACCGATCCCAAGGGAACACTAGGGCATCCGAGCCGCAAGCTAGGGGATCCCTTGTGCGAGACACAAACCTGTTCACCTTTGCGTTGAATCTGGATGCTAGCAGATCTACATCCGGTGTTCCCCACCGCTGGCATATTGCCTGGAAAACCTCGGGGTGAAGAGACCATTCCCCCGGGCATATTGTTGGCGACTTAGAAAGTCCGCTCTCCAATTTTCCACTCCTGGGATGAAAACCGCGGATATGGCTGGGACATATCTTTCTGCCCACTCCAGGATGCAATTTGCTTCCTTCTGGGCTGCACGACTTTTGGTGCCACCCTGATGATTGATATATGCCACTGCCGTGGCATTGTCTGATTGAATTCTGACAGGGGACCCCTGGAGTTTGGATGTCCATGCTACTAGGGCATACCGGGCTGCTCGTATCTCTAAGAGATTGACGGGCAGGGCCTTTTCTGCTTCTGACCACCTGCCCTGGAGAGACCATTGCTCCAGCACTGCCCCCCAGCCGATGAGGCTGGCATCTGTAGTGACCACCTTCCAAGAAACCGGACTGAAGGGTTTCCCTCTTTCCAGATTCTGGGGCACCAACCACCAATGGAGGCTCTTGCGAACGGAAGGGGACAGGGACATTGGTAAGTCTAAAGCCTGAACTTTTTTGTTCCAGGCTGACAGTATGGCCCTTTGCAAATTCCTTGAATGGAATTGACCGTAGGGTACCGCTTCGAATGAAGCCACCATCTTTCCCAGCAGCCTCATGCAGAGACGTATGGATGGTTTTCTTTTTGTACCCACTAAGTGGGTCAAATTTCTTAAAGACGACACCTTCTCTGGAGGTAAGAAAATCTTTCTCTGATTTGAATCCAGCCTTAGCCCTAAGTATTCCAGACTTTTGACTGGTCTTAGAGCTGACTTGTCCCGGTTGATAATCCAACCGTGATATTCCAGATACTCGATTGTCTTGTGAATAGCTACTTCCAGCTTTTCCACTGAGTGGTCTATTAGTAGCAGGTCGTCTAGATATGCCATTATCGTTACACCCTGTGTTCTTAGATTGGCCAATAATGGGGCCAGAATTTTTGTGAACACTCGTGGTGCTGTGGCCAGACCGAAAGGTAAGGCTCTGAACTGAAAATGGCGCCCTTCTACTGCAAAGCGTAGAAATTTCTGATGGGCCGGAAAGATGGGAATATGCAGATAAGCATCCCTTATGTCGATCGAGGCTAGCCATTCCTGCCCTTGTAGGGCGGTGGCCACTGATCGGATCGACTCCATCCGAAAAGTCCTGATATTTAGGAACTTGTTTAGCCCTTTTAGATTTAATATGGGCCTCACGTCCCCATTTGGTTTGGGGACTGTGAAAAGGTTCGAGTAAAACCCGAATCCGCTTTCTTCCAGGGGAACCTTCATGATTACCCCTTGGAGCAATAGTTGTTCTAGTGCCAGAAGGAGGGATCCTCTCTTTTGGGGATCTCTTGGCACGTTTGACCTCATAAATTGGGCAGGAGGAGTGCCTTTTAACTCCAGCTTGTATCCCAGACTTACTGCGGAGAGCACCCATCTGTCTCTGATGGTGTCCCGCCAGGTCTCTGTGAACAACTGAAGTCTTCCCCCCACCCGATTGAGCGGGGGCAATACTTCATGCCTTAGGGGGAGGTTTTGTACCTCTCTTGATCCAGGGCTTCTTGTTACCCTGTGATTGTCCCTGATTTCTGCCCCCTGAATTTGACCGCGGAGGCCGTCGGAACTGCTTCACAGCCGATGTGCCCGGGACTGGAGAGGTAGGCCTCTTAAAAGAAGGACTTCTACCCTTGTTCTTAACCGGTAAGAGTGAACTTTTACCGGCAGAAATTTTCTGGATATATTTGTCCAGATCTTCTCCAAATAAGCGTTCTCCATGAAATGGGAAGCTAACCAGCAGTTTTTTACAGGGAGCTTCAGCAGACCAGTTTTTGAGCCACAGAAGCCTACGCATATGTACTATAGACAGCGTAAAGCGGGAGGCCTGTTGGATTGTATCCTTTATGGCGTCCACCGCAAAACACAAGGCTCTAGGCAGGTCAGCTAGGGCATGAGCCTGCTGATCTGGTAAGTCCCTTAAGACTTGTTTCAACTGATCTTTCACTGCTTGGCAGACTCCAATCGCTGCTACCGCAGGTTGTGTCACCATACTTGCTGTAGAGAAAGCAGATTTTAGTAAAGACTCCAATTTTTTATCTATTGGGTCTTTGAACATTGGAACATTATCTACTGGACATGTCAGTGATTTGTTAACAGAAGAGATGGCTGCGTCCACTATAGGGACCCTCCATTTTCTTATGAACTTATCCTCCATGGGATAGATCACCGGAAATCTCTTGGGGGGAGCAAATATTTTATCAGGATGCTCCCAATCCTGGTAAATAAGCCCTTCTAATAAAGGGTGGATTGGGAAGGAACAGACCGCCTGGGGAGCTTTTAGCGACCCCAGCGAGGAAACCGTAGTGGATGGTGGTTCCGCCAGAGGCATTTTAAATGCTGATCGGACCATGTTAGTCAGAGACTGAACCCATAATCTTTCAGCCTGAGAAGCTGAGAAAGGTTCTTCCACTGTTGATTCCTCTATAAGTGAATCAACCTCATCCTGATCCCCTTCAGGTAGGTCGATCTCTGTGTGGGGCTGTTCCTCCACTAACAGGCACTCTGAAGGAGGAGACGGAGATCGGACGCGCTTTCCCTGAGATAGGGAAGCAGCGATCAATGCTGTTAATCTCTCTTCTAATCCTCCCAGAGTTGAGGATAAAACCTCCTCTGTTATATATACAGGAGCAGGTGGACTGGGGACAGCCGCAGCACCAGGCATTCCTGCGGGGTTTCTACGGCTACTGACCTCTGCATTCTCAGGGGAGATTGGTGCAGTGCAAGCATGCCCAATATCCTCAGAGCCCGATGGAGACCCCTTTGGCTTCCTGGAAGATCTATTTCCGGAGCGTCTGGACGACATATCCTTTAAGCACAAAGCTGAGGTATTCCCGTCGTCATACACCAATTTTTGCTGGTAATAGTCTAACACAGGTGCTGCTATATACCAGCTGGTGTCCACTAAAGTGCCTTTCTATGGGGATGCCTGCATCAACCGCCTCTGTGTGCCACTGTTTGTTGCTAGCTCTGTTTGCATGCAGCTGACACTTGTACTGTGTCTTTTAACCATGCTGGGACGCCCGCACATGCGCAGAAGCGCCGCGGCGCGCATCGAGCGTCATCCACCCGCCCCGCCCCTTTTTTTTCATAGGAGGCGCGTGCACGCGCCCGTGCGCCAATGGCGCCCTTTTCGAAAACCAACAGAGGACTAGGAGCCAGGGCCCTTTTTGCCGGAGGGCCTGTGCGGTGGATGAACGCAGCAACAGGGCAGAGGAAGTGGATTCCCTCAGAGAAACTTACCAGCTGCCTGGATCTTTTGAGTTGAGAAAACCAAAGATCCACATTACAAGAAAAATGGACTACAGCGGCCTCTAGTGGTTTAACACAGGTACCGCGGTCCCTGTTTTTTTTTTTTTTTTCTTGACTACTATTAAAATTTTACATTTTCAGTAGTTATAGGCAAACACAGATATTTAGCGGGAATACCGTTAGGTAACAGACAGAAAGACAAATTAGGCTTGGGGGTCCCCCAATAGAACCAAGTTCCTGAGGGCCCCCACTTACCTGATCCCCGCCGCAGGACTTTGTTTGGTCCACAAAAGTCCAAACTTCACCTATCACGGCAGGCATTGTAATTAAACCTTCAGGGACCGGGTTCCCAAGGATTCCACTCCCCTGGACCTGTATAGCACCCTGCACAGACAGCGTCTTGGTCGTGGGTATGACCAGAGCTCTGGATCCCAGGGTCCAGCCCTCCTAAGAGAAGCATTACAGGCAAAACCTTGCTCTTCTGCTGCAAGGCCCGGGTACCGACCGTTTAGCTATGAAGCTTTTTTGGTGGGATCCGGAACAGCTTACTAAGGCCCAAAAGAACCTGTACGCAAGCCCAGTGAAAACACATGTTACTCTTTGGCCAACACCTTAGACACTGGCAAAAAACTGAGGTGCTCCCGGGTGGGAGGGGCTTATATAGGGGAGGGTACTTCCGGTTTGGAATTGGCCAGTGCCAACACCTGAAGGTAAACTATATAACCCATTAGTAATGACTAAGTCGCTCTGTGTCCCGTGATGTACGAAAAAGAAAGGGAGGTTAACCGGATAATGGAAGCCGAAAGGTGGACTCAAGTAGTGAAGGACAAAAAAGGGGAATTTGAGAGGACTTGGGCAGGCTGGATACAGTGTGCACATGAAATTGGCTGAGGATAGGAGATATGGAGGGGGAAAGCAGGGGGCGTAGTGCATTTATAAAGACCCCCAGTATAGTTGCTCATACAGAAGTATAAAGAACCGGATCATGAACCTTGACCAGGATTGATATAGGTTTTTTTTGTTTTTTTTTTCCTCCTTCTCCCCTCCCGCTCTCTCTCATCGACCTCCCTAATAAAGTCTGACTGCGTTGATGGGGTGGAGTGAGATGTCTGCCCCTGAATAGGAGAGAGAGAGAGAGAGAGAGAGGGAGTTGAGTCGTGCTGGGGTGGAGAGGGGAGGGCTGGGAGGGGGGGGGATAAGGAGTAGGCCACACACAGGAGAAGAGGGAATGGAAGTAATATTAGGATAGAGAGTGTACATGATCACTGTGAGGACATCACAATTTTTCATTTTATTCCCCTGGGGAATACGGGTCTGCCACTTAAAATTGGGGGAAGAGTAGGTCGGGGGGGAGGATCGCCTGAACGTAAACACGGGGGAAGATATCACAAGGTATAATCATTTATATTTAAACACCATGGCCATAAGGTTTTTTTTTTTCTAAAATTTTTTGTTCTTTCTCAAACTGGGGAATTAGGCCAGGGGGGCTGCTATACACAACTATGGGTAATTAATACCTAAACACGAGGCACAAATAAAAACATATATTTTCTTTTTTTTTTTTTTTTTCCCCCCACATAAAAATAATAGACACCATGGCCATTAGTGGCCTCTTTGGAAGCAAGAGGGAGCACTGCCCAAGGGACAAATAAGAACACAGTAGGATAACACACAACATAAGTAGAAGGGAAGGAGTGAGTGGGGACAGAGTAGACTTACTCCACCGCAGCCAGGGATGGTGCTGAGGGAGGGGGGGAGAGGGAATTATATGTTTTCTTTTTCCCTTTTCCTCTTTTTCTCTCTCTTCTTTCCTTTCTCTTGGGGGGGGGGATATTATTATTATTATTCCGATAAGATAATTTTGTACTTGGCTCTGTCTTGTAATGCTCATTTGTTCTTATGTAAATGTACAATGCTGAATGGAAATGTAAAATGTTCGAAGCTTACAATAAAATAAAAATCTTGATTATAAAAAAAAAGAAAGGCCGAGACCACCTTTGGCATAAAAGAATGTCGCGGACGCAACACTGCCTTATCCTTATGGATGACCAAATAGGGCGACTTGCAGGACAAAGCCGCCAACTCAGACACCCGTCTAACAGAAGTAATGGCCACTAAGAAGGCCACCTTCTGAGACAAGGTCAAGAGGGGAATATCTCTGATATTTTCAAAGAGAGGTTCCTGGAGAACCGAGAGCACCAAATTCAGATCCCAAGGAGGGAGAGGAGGTTCAACAGGAGGGAGCACATGGTGAGCCCCCTGCACAAAGGTGCTAACCAAGGAATGACCCACTAGCGGTCGCTGAAAGAAGACGGCCAAGGCCGAAATCTGACCTCTAATGGTACTCAAAGCAAGCTTTTGGGTCACGCCACGCTGCAAGAACCACAGGATTCTGGGGACGGTATACGTCCGTGGATGCCAGTCCAGCTCTTCGCACATAGCGATGTAAGCTTTCCAGGTACGGTGATATATCTTTCTGGCGGAAGACTTCCGTGCCCTTAACATGGTCGAAATGACCGAATCCGAGAGACCTCGGTCTCTCAGCACCTGGCTTTCAATAGCCATGCCGTTAAAGCCAGAGACTGTAAAGCAGGATGAAATATAGGACCTTGAGACAGAAGGTACTCCCTCATTGGCAACCGCCAAGAAACGTCCGCGATGAGACGTACCAGACCGGCGTACCAATGACGCCGAGGCCAATCCGGCGCAAAGAGGATCACCGGAATCCCCTCGGCCGCCACCATGCGCAGCAGGCGAGGAAGCAGCTGCAGCAGAGGATAACATATCAGGTGATAATGACCCACATGGGGCCACCAACGCATCTGAGGCATCCGCCCAAGGATCCCTGGACCTGGCCACAAACCTTGACACCTTGCGATTGAGTCGAGAGGCCATCCGGTCCCCACCGCCGGCACAGAATTTGAAAAACCTCCGGGTGCAAGGACCACTCTCCCTGGTCCAGCGTCTGGCGACTCAGATAGTCCGCCTGCCAATTGTCTACGCCCGGAATGTAGACGGCCGACAGAGCCGGCACGCTTCTTTTGGCCCACCTTAGGATGCAGGCGACCTCTGAAGCTACAGTTGAGCTCCGAGTCCCCCCTTGATGGTTGACATACGCCACCGCCGCGGCGTCGTCCGACTGGATCCTGAGGGAGCGATCCTGTAGTCTCCCCGACCACGAGGAGAGGCACAGTCTGATTGCCCGTATTTCCAGAACATTGATCGGTAAACGGGCTTCGTCCGGAGTCCAAAGCCCTTGGGCTGACAGGACTCCCCAGACTCCACCCCAGCCCATTAGGCTGGCGTCTGTCGTGATTACCGTCCACTGGATGGGGAGGAACGACTTCCTAGACCGAAGAGCCGGGGACCTCAACCACCACGCCAGGGACGCTCTGACTGGGTGACTTACCTGGAACTGAAGATCCAAGGACAACATGGATTTGTCCCAAGTGGACAGGATCTCTTACTGTAATGCCCGTGTGTGTCATTGGGCATACAGAACTGCCTCGAACAAGGCCACCATGAGTCCCAGGACTCTCATGCAAAACGGATTGCCGATCATTTTCGGGACGTCAGGACCCGCACTGCAGACTGAAATGTCAGTAACTTCTCCAGGGGTAGGAATACCTTTGCCTCCAAGGAGTCCAGGATCAGACCTAGATACTCCGAATGCTGAGTTGGGACCAGGACCGACTTCTGAATGTTCAGGAGCCACCCGAAGTCCCTGAGGGTCTGACTGACGATAGTCACACTTTCTTCTAATTCTGAGCTATTGTCTGCTCTTAGAAGAAGATCGTCCAGATAGCCCATGATAGCAATGCCTCGCTGTCTCAGCAAAGCTAGAACCGGAGCAAGCACCTTGGTAAACACCTTTGGTGCTGAGGCTAGGCCAAAGGGAAGAGCAGATCAGAACATGCATGTAGGCGTCCTTGATGTCCAAGGATGCCAGAAAATCCCCTTGGAGTGTAGCGATCACCGTGCAAATGGATTCCATGCGGAACTTTTGCACCATCACAAAGGCATTCAGGCCTTGAGGTCCAGGATTGGCCGAACCCCATCCTTTTTTGGGACTACAAACAGATTCGAGTAGAACCCCTGAAACTTCTCATGTGACGGAACCGGCACAATCACTCCGGACCTGATCAATCCTGTACGGCCCCTAAGAGGGTCGCCCGATGGGCAGGAAGGAGAGGGAGATTTGAGGGAAAGAATCTGTCTGGGGGCCAGGAATGGAACTCTATCCTGTATCCTGAGGTGACCACCTCGCACACCCACCGGTCGGAGATCCGGGAGGTCCACCGAACCGTAAACCTGCAAAGACGTCCCCCCACCCCAAAGTTGGGCAGGGGCAAGACTTCATGCGGCGGTGGGCTTGGGAGCTTGCTTGGTAGGCTTACGCACCCAGGGACGCTTATGTCCCCCAGCCATGCTTTTTTCAGTCTGGGCGGGCTTACCCGTGGATTCTGACTGTCGAAAAAACGCATTCTTCGCCGGAAAGGAAGGGCCCGGCCTACGGTGGGGCTCCTTTTCCTTAACAGACTGAGGAGGGAAGGTGCTCTTACCCCCTGTGACATCCATAATAATGTCATCCAGGGCGGCCCCAGTCTACCGCCCTTAAAGGGCAAGTCAGCCAGGAGCTTTTTGGAAGCTAGGTCGGCCGACCAGCATTTCAGCCAGATAAGGCGACGCAGCACCACAGCAGAGATAGAGGCCCCCAGATATTAAAGGGGCCGCATCCAAAGTGGCATCGCACACAGAGACTAAACCCTGAGCAAGTTGGTGAGCCAGGGCAATGGTCTCAGGAGGGAGATAATGCTCCTGTACTGTCTGGTGCAAAATCTTTGCCCATCCTGTGAGTGTTTGAGACACAAGTGTCGCTGGCACTATAGGGCGTTAGGCAGACCCCAATAAGGTAAACATGGTTCTACTCACCACCTCTGACCTCCTGTCAGTGGGATCCTTAAATGCAGGAGTCCCTTCCATTGGGAGCGTGGTAGCCTTATTCAAACGGGCGACCGGGGGGGTCAACCACTGGGGGGAGAGCCCACTTCTAAACCAGGTCCTCTTCAAAGGGGTACCTTAAGGCTAGGCGCAGAAAGTCTTCTGCGGCTTATCCCAGACTTGGTCAATGAATGTATCAAAAAAAGGCACATATGGAAAGACCTTTTTTTGAAGAAATGGTTTTAAAGGAACCAAAGGAGAAAGCTTCCACCTGAGGTTCCTCAGCCTCAACATTCAGCTTGAGAGTCTCCCTCACAGCATCAATGAGTTCACTTATAAGCACCCTGTCAGTTATTCAGAACTGGGGTCTTCCTCACAAGGAATGTCCTGTTCAAAAACATGAAAATCCTCAGAGTCCTGAGCAGCAGTAGCTAGGCCCATATCTGAGACAGGGCACTCCTCTACAGGAGAATGTGTGGGGAGGGGGCGCTTTACAGCTCCCTTGCGCTCTCACACCGCTTCCATCCTGACAAGGATGATTCCAGGACTGCTGACAACTAGTCGCTAGGGACCGCAGGTGTAGGAGCACTGCCAGTTGCCTCTGACAAGTGTGGAGAAGCAGGTGAACCAGACTCCATACTGCCAACCCTCTGAGACCTTATACACTATAACAGTGAATAATACAGTCCACCCACTGGCTGCGCTGAGGCTGAGGAGGGGAAACCCAGAGGACTCACCAACCATTAAGGACCGCTCAGTTCCGCTGTATGAAACCGCGCTGCAGCGCGATTGAAGCCTGAGGAGAGTGTGAGGAGATTGTGAGGAGATTCGCGCAGCAGCAGCGCCGATAGAGGCCGAAAGTGAAAGCGCAGCGGCTTCAAAAAAATGGCCGCCGGTCGCATGCATTACTGCGCCATTGATTCACGGCAAGATGGCCGCCGAGCGCATTTTTTAAAATCACCACACAGTGCTATTGGCCCACACAATGAAGTCAAACACTCACGCACCAGAACACTGCTCCTCTCCCAGAGTCACTACACAGACATAAGCGCCCCCTGCCAGGCCAGAGCGACCCCCAAGTACCCCCCACACAGCACCAGTACAGGATGCAGAAAGCAGCATAACAGGGGGGAGACAGGGAGAACGCCCCATATAAAGAAACACAGCCAGCATGTACTCACCTGCAGCAGGAGAGACTACTTACCCGTCCCAGAGGGACCCACTGGCTTGTTTCAGACAGCCCTATCACAGAGTAGTACTGAGTAGCTGTCGGCCCGGTCCACCACGAAAGATACAGACAGGGACTGTTCAATCTTGAGAGGACCGCGGGAGCATAAAAGCAACCCGGCCACCCCTGGAGTCATGGGGCATGTCGCGAACTGAGTCTCACGCACACAAGGCGAGGATCAGCACGCTCGATGGTCGGACAGGGAAGACTACGAGGATACCAGTGTACCCAACCTGTTGCCCAGCAGTTGATTGAAGGTCTCAAAAATAAAATAATAAAATTCCCAATGGAATAAATATTTAAAAATAAAATCTTCCAGGCAGAAAAAAACTGAGGTCTGCTGACTGCAGTGGAAGGGTTATGTCCGGAGGGACCGCCCCCCTGGGCGGGGCTGTTCAGCTCTGGCTTTTTCAAATGTATGTATAACATTTCACATTCTGCCTAGGTCTTCTCCTGCAAGCAGGGACATAACCCACGTGTAAAGTGTAAGAGAGGCTGTTTCAGTCCATGGACGATAAGAGAAATAGGATTTTTATAAACAGCTTACATGTAAATCCTTTTCTTGGAGTACATCACGGGACACAGACGGCATAGTAACTATGTGGGTTATAGGCCTACCTTCAAGTGATGGACACTGGCACACCCATGACAGGAAGTCCCCTCCCCTATATAACCCCTCCCATACCGGGAGTACTTCAGTTTTTGTAGCAAAGCAATAAGCATCCCAAGAAAGAGGGGCGGGAGCTCTGTGTCCCGTGACTTACTCCAGGAAAAGGATTTTACAGGCAAGCCATTATAAAAATCCTATTTTCTTTTTCGTACATCACGGGACACAGAGCGGCATAGTAATAACTAAGTGGGATGTCCCAAAGCCATGCCCAATGATAGGAGGGAGACACAAAAATACAAGTAGGGCGCCATCAGACGTGAGGACCTATACTGCAGCCTGCAGCACACTACGCCCAAAGGCGATAGCCTCATGTCTTCTTACATCCAACTGATAGAATCTAGTGAATGTATGGACTGAAGACCAAGTCGTGACCTTGCAGATCTGAGCCATGGAGGCTTGGTGATGCACTGCCCAAGAAGTACGGACTGCTCTGGTAGAGTGCGCTTTAACTTTAAACGGAGGAACCTTCCCTTTCAAACCATAAGCTTGAACAATAACTTGTCGAATCCACTTTGAAATAGTAGATTTTGATGCTGCCTGACCCTTCCTGGGGCCTTCTGGCAGTACAAATAAAACATCAGTTTTTCGAATCTAAGCAGTAGCCTTAAGATAGACCTTAACTGCTCTCACTACATCCAAAGAATGTAATGATTTCTCTTCTGCAGAACTAGGTTCTGGAAAAAAAGGGAAAACCACATCTTGGTTCAAATGAAAACTTGATACTACCTTAGGAAGAAAGGTCGGATGAGGACGTAAAACCATTCTATTCCTATGAATAATCAAATATGTCTCTTTACAGGAAAGAGACGCTATTTCTGACACCCTTCTAGCTGAGGATATGGCTACCAAAAAGGGCAATTTCCTAGTCAAAAGTACTAAGGGAACATGGAGTAAAGGCTCAAAGGGCTGCTTTTGCAATGCCGATAGGACCAAATTCAAGTCCCATGGGCACAAGGGGGCCAAGGTGGATTGATCCATGTTACCCCATGCAAAAAAAACTCGAACCAGAGAGTGCGTAGCTAATGGCCTTTGAAATAATATCAACAAGGCCGAGATCTGACCCTTGATTGTACTCGAGGCTAGCTTCATGTCTACACCCAACTGTAGAAAGTCAAGAATTTTGCCTATGACATACTTAATAATAATAATAATATTATACAGGATTTATATAGCGCAAACAGTTTACGCAGCGCTTTACAACATCATACTTACAAGGATGCCACCCTCTAGCTTCACACCAAGACACATATGCCTTCCAGACTCTATAATATATAACTCTGGAAGCTAGTTTCCTTGCATTAATTAGGGTAGACACCACTGAACCAGAGAGCCCCAGCTTCTTTAGAATGTGGGATTCAATAGACAAACCATTAAATTTAGAGTTTGTAAGGAAGGATGGAATATTGGGCCTTGTGAGAGTAGGTCGGGACGAAGAGGAAGAGTCCATGGATCCCCCACGGACATCCTTATAATTTCTGCGAACCAGGACCTTCTGGGCCATGCCGGAGCTACAAGAGAATCACCGGCTTTTTCTCCATCCTGATTCTGCGAAGGAGCCGTGGTAATAGTTGCATTGGGGAAACGCATAAATCAGTGAAAACTGATCCCAAGGAGTTACCAGTGCATCCGTCCCGTATGCGAGTGGATCCCTTGTTCGGGACACAAAGTTGTTCACCTTTTTGTTGAACCTGGACGCCAAGAGATTTATGTCTGGGGTCCCCCATCTTTGACATATGGCCAGGAAGATGTCGGGGTGAAGAGACCATTCCCCGGGAGATAATTGTTGGCGACTTAAGAAGTCCGCCTGTCAATTCTCTATCCCTGGAATAAAGATTGCAGATATGCAAGGAACATTCTTCTCTACCCAGATCAGGATCTGGTTCACCTCTCTCTGGGCAGCATGGCTTCTGGTACCCCCTTGGTGATTGATACAAGCCACTGCTGTGGCATTGTCGGATTGAATCCTGATGGGGGTGACCCTGTAATTTGAACATCCTGGCCCAAAGGGCCAAACGGGCCGCCCGGATTTCCAGGATGTTGATGGGTAAGGCCTTTTCGAAGACAGACCATTTGCCCTGGAGCGTCAGTCTCCTTAGGACTGCTCCCCATCCCATAAGACTGGGGTCCGTTGTCGCCACTTTCCAGGTGACTGGACTGAAGGATTTCCCTTTTTGCAGATTTTTGGGTACTAACCAACGGAGGCTTTGACGTACCTCTGGGGTCAGAGTTATCGGGAAGTCCGAAGCTTGGACTTTCTTGTTCCAAGCGGAGAGGGATGGCATTTTGTAACATCCTTGAATGAAATTGGGCATAAGGGACGGCCTCCATTTTCCCCAATAACCGCATGCAAAGGCGAAAGGAGGGATCTCTTTTCATCCTGACTACCTGGATCAGCTCTCTCAAGGAAGTGACTTTTGCCTGGGGCAAAATAAAATAAACTTTCTTTTGGTCTGTATCTATGATCAGACCCAAAAATTCCAACCTTTTTACTGGTTGTAGGGCTGATTTCTCCATATTAAGAATCAAACCTAAAGACTCCAGATACTTGACCGTGCTGCGCATGGCCTGGTTTAGGCTGACTACCGACTGATCCACTAGCAGTAGATCGTCTAAGTATTTTTTTATTATCGACACACCCTGAGCTCTTAGTCTGGCCAAAAGTGGGGCCAGAATTTTTGTGAATACTCCAGGTGCAGTGGCCAGCCCGAAGGGTAAGGCCACATACTGATAATGGTGTTGTTCCACCTCTAACTGTAATAGCGTCTGATGAGCGAAAAATATAGGTAAGTGCAGATACGCGTCCCTTTTGTCTATTGACGCTAGTAGCTCTCCCCCCTGAAGGGGGAGACCACCGAACGGGTCGACTCCATGCGAAAGGAGCGGTTATTCAGGAACTGGTTTAGACCCTTAAGGGTCTAGAATAGGTCTGATGTCCCAGTTTGGCTTTGGTACTGTAAAAACGTTTGAATAGAAACCTAAACCGTGTTCTTCTGGAGGAACCTCTATGATCACCCCCTGGGACAATAGTCAGTTCAATGCCAGAAAGAGGGACTTTTTTACTGGATCCTTTGGAACACTTGACCCTAGAAAACGAGGTGGGGGAAACTCTTGTAACTCCAGCTTGTACCCTAGCGACACCGTGGAGAGGACCCAATTGTCCTGAATCTCCTCCCGCCAAGTCCCTGAGAACAACAGAAGCCTTCCCCCCCACCCGATCGAGTGGGGGCACCCCTTCATAAGGTGGACTTGGAGCTCTGCTTAGCTGGTTTACGTCTCCAGGGCTTCTTGTGTCCCTGGGAGTGACCCTGAAATCTCCCTCCAGGCACGGACCGGGGAGGCCCTCGAGGCTGCCTGGAGGCAGGAGTTCCAGGAACTGTAGAGGTAGAATGTTTAGGACGCCTACTCCTTTTAAAAACGGTAATAGAGTACTTTTCCCGTTAGAAATTCTTTGGATATACTTGTCCAAATCATCTCCAAATAAACGTTCACCGTGAAAGGGAAACCCAGCCAAAAGCTTTTTGCAGGGTGCCTCGGCAGACCAATTCTTCAACCATAAGAGCCTATGCATATGCACCAACAGGAGCGTCAGGCGTGAGGCTTGATGAATTGAATCCTTAATGGCATCCACCACAAAACATAATGCCCTTGCCAAGTCGGCCAAGTCCCGAGCTTGTTGAGCAGGAAGATCTTTAAAAACCTGCTTCATCTGATCTTTTAGGGCCTGGCAGACGCCAATAGCTGCTACCGCCAGCTGAGCTCCTGCCCCTGATACAGAAAATTTGATTTTTAATAAAGTTTCCAACTTTTTATCCGTTGGATCCTTAAACATCTGAACATTGTCCACTGGACATACAAGACTTTTTTTCACACAGGAGATAGCCGCGTCCACTGCTGGCACATCTTTTGGTAAATATTTCCTCCATAGGATAAAGAGCATAAAATTTCTTAGGAGGAAGGAAATGCTTATCTGGATTGTCCCAATCCTCAGATAAGCTCCTCCAGTAAAGGATGGGTAGGAAAGGTAAAACTAGCCTGCAGCCCCAAGGAAGAGACGGGCCTTCCCACTGGCTCGGTTAGGGGCAATTTAAATGCCGCACGATCCATTTCAGTAACGGGATTGCACCATCAACTTTTCAGACTGAGCCCTCGTACACACGGCCGAGATTCTCGTTGAAAAAAACATGTCGTTTTTTTCGACGAGATTCTTGGACAAGAAACTTGTCCCGGCCGAGTGTACACACGCTCGTTTCAAAGAACCCGCGGTTCTTTAAATGGAGCGTACGCGGTGACGTCATCGACTACGACGAGCATGCGCTCGTCACATTTGATGCCGTCGCCGCCATCTTGGTATACCCTACGTATGCCTATGAAGCTACCGCGCATGCGTCGAATTCATTTCGAACATGCGCGGGCTTCCGGGAGGACAGGTAAGTGTACACACACTCACTTTTCTCGTCGAGAAACATGCCGAGGAGAATCTCGACGAGAAAATAGAGAGCAGGTTGTCTATTTTCTCGTCGAGAAACCCGATAGCCGCGTACACACGACCGATTTACTCGGCAAGACCTCTCTGCCAGCAAGTTTCTTGCTGGTTCTTGCCGAGAAAAATCGGCCGTGTGTACGAGGCCTGAGGCTGAGAAAAGTTCTTCTACCGTAGATTCTTCATAGGCAGACGTGTCAGAATGTGCTTCCTCCTGATCCCCTGAGGGTAAATCAACCTCTTCTGGGTGTTGCTGCTCGGCTGTCAAGGAGCCCGAGGGGGAAGAAGGGGACCTGCCACGCTTTTTACCAGAAAGGGAAGATGCGAATAAGGCTGTCAACCCCTCTTCCAACCCCCTCAATGCAGAGGCCAGAGCGTCTTCTGTAACAAATACAGGAGCAGGTGGGCTGAGGGCAGATGCAGCACCTAACAGCCCCGATGGCTCACCCTGGGCAAATGCGGCTTATCAGGGGAGGCGGGCATAGTGGAGGTCTGACCAGGATCCTCAGAGCCTGTTGGGGAATCCTTTGGCTTTTTAGAAGGCTTAGTCCCCGAATTTCTGGAAGGCATAGTCCCAAGCACAAAAGCAGAGGTACTTGTTCCAAAAATCGCATCAACTGCTAAGATTGTCCAGCTAAATGCTGCTATCCAAATCAGCCAGATGCAGAGCAGCACTTATGTGTCTATGGGGATGCCTGTACCACTATGTACCTGTAAGCCTTCTAATGCTACTGTGTCCCTCCGTCAGCCAGAATGCCTGCACACACACAGACTCTTGAAAGCTAGGGCTGGTTGCGCCTGCATTGTCCCTCAGCCGATGCTGGGCACGCTGCCGCACAAGCCCCGCCCCCTGGTCTTCCTTCCTGAATTCAGGATTCATGTGATGCCGCCAGCGATATGGAGCGGGAATGGGAGGGTTAGGAGGAGGAAGGAGAGAGCCTGAGGCTCGCTGCGGGGTATAGATGCTTCCTGGGGAACAAATCTACCTGCGGGTGACCCCCCCCCGTTTGTTAGCAGCACACGAAAACACAAAGGTTCAATGTTATCTGCAACAGAGGGACCCCACAGGCCGGGCAGCACCACAGCAAAATCTCCCTGACACAGACCAGCAAGATGAAGCAGGTATGATACTGCCATCTAGAGGCAGGCACGGATATGACACTGTATGCTTAATGGAAGGTTTCCTGAGTGAACCAAGTTCATCAGGAACCTTGACTTACCTTTTGCCGCCGCAGGACTCTGCTAAAGAGACAGACAGTCCAATCTTCACCCATCACGGCGGGTATGTCAATAGACCTTCAGGGACCGGGTTCTTTTTAGGATATCCACTCCCCTGGACCTGTAGCGCATCCTGGCAGTAACTTTTGGTATTTGGCATAACCAAAGAACTGGCATCCAGGATCCAGGCCTCCTAGGAGAGGCATTACCTCGCTCTTCTCAACCGAGGCCCGTGTACCGTCCACTTTGGCCTCAGTGGCACTTTGTACGGATCCGGTATATAGCTTGCTTGGTCCGAAAGGACCTTCCAGCGAAGCTTCTTCTAACACAATTTAACCGTGACCAACACCTTAGACACTGGCGAAAAAACTGAGGTACTCCCGGTATGGGAGGGGTTATATAGGGGAGGGGACTTCCTGTCTTAGGTGTGCCAGTGTCCATCACCTGAAGGTAGGCCTATAACCCACAGTTATTACTATGCCACTCTGTGTCCCGTGATGTAGGAAAAAGATTTTTTTTTTTTTTTTTTTTACCATTATCATAATTTAAATGATGTAAGCAATTTATTAAAATGTATTTATTACAGGTACGGTACTTAAATAGAGCTGTCAATTTATGCAGCACTTTACATATTTACTATACATTTACATCAGTCCCTGCCATCAAGCAGCTTACAATCTAAGGTTCCCAACTCACAATTATACATACACATTGGCTCGTGCTGCTGTCAAAGTCAGAGAGCCAATGATGAGAGAGGTGTGGCGGGGCCTAGCCAGGGGTCTGTCTCTGAATGGACACAGAGCTGTGGCTTGGCTACCCCCATGGCAAGCTGCTAGCTGTGGGGGCACTCATCAGGGAGAGGGACCCAAGAAGAGGAGGATCGGGGCTGCTCTGTGCAAAACCACTGCACAGAGGAGGCAAGTATAACATGTTTGTTATTTTTAGGCAAAAAAAAATAACAAAAAATAGACTTTAGTATCACTTTAAATTCAACAAGAGTAATGTTTTGTGGACTGAAACTGGACCTTCCATTCAAAGTTTTGAAACTAGGTGTGAATTTAGATGAACAGAAGAAAGACGCGATGACTGAACTTTGCAAATCAGGTACATCATAAGGTTGCAGGGTTGTTTGGGCGTTTTTTTTTTTTTTTGTTGAATGGGACCAATTGTAGGTAGACAAGTACATGAAAATTATTAGAGACACTTTTTCCAAACCATTCATTTCAACAAGACTCTCTCCATAAGACTATACATGCTTTAAAATGCATATTTTATGCTCAATATTTACCCATAAAACCTCTTATGTATGGACAGCAAAAAGCCCTAGGCATCGCCATCTTTTATCTGACGCTCCAGGAGACTCACAGCTGTCACTCAAGTGACTCTCTGTAGAGCATTCCTCTTCGCCCCCAACTTCTTCATCGTTTATGTGGCTAGCTCCCAGGGAAGTCTTTTGTCATTTGACAGTGCAGAGGCCGACAGTGGTAGAAGCCACACAAAAGAGATCAGCCTGCCGCCATTTCAGATTGGTCAGATCAATGAAGAAAGCAATCATATAACCCATATTGTAAAAGTGAAAGCAGTAATAGAACCTGGACTGGAATCAAATCAAAGTAGGACAGGAACCTTTTCCAAAATCTCTTCGTGCTGCGTCACATTGATATAATCAGACACCATTGTAAACAACGTGATTTCCCTTGTCATGCGATTCTGTGCGACTCAAGTCACATCTGAAATTGCATTAGTGTGAACCAGGCCTTACTGTGACAAATGTATTCAGAGCAGAGCTTAATGAAATCCGTGAACGGTGTAAGAAATATCATTGACCTCACTACTGCCATCTGCGCTCCAGGATTCAGCACCGGCTGTCTTATGGAAGCACAGATGCCGTCTTTTGGAGTACACAGCAGCAGTGAGAGAAGTGCTACAAAGACTGACACTTCCTCCGCTTGGTTCTGCTTACATTAATGACAGTAGAGGTTTATACAATTGCACTCCTCCAATCTGTAGATTTAACACTGGCATCTGCCGTTTTTGAAGTTCCTACCTACAATATTTTGAGGTTGGTGAGAGAAGACTTCTTTATTTACAACTGCCTACATTCAGGCACTGTATGATTCTCTGCAGAGAGGAAAGGTGTTGGAATATATGGTTTCAGTAGGGGCCAGACCAAATGCAGTGACATTAGAGGTTCCCACCTTTGGTACTATGATGGATGCCTTTCCTACGGACACAAGTAATAAAATGTGATAGCGCTGCTGGTAAACTAAATACATGTAGCGGGGTGTTTCCCCTTTAATTAGGAGAAAGAACTACGGTTCCCAGAGCTCCACTGGTTCACAGGATGTTTTGAGTTATGCCCGAGAGACTCATGGGGGAAGGAATATAAGGAGGGGGCGAGGCCTAGCTCTTTCTCTTTTTGGACACGGGGAGGCAGAGAGAGATACACCTGTGCGGATCTGTGCTGTTCCAGGCCTGAAGCCTGGGGCCTGTGGAGCGAACCAAAGAGCCTTCCACCCCCTTTGCGAGCCTGGGTGGCATTCAGACTCATCTCTTCTAAAGTTATCTGGATCGGGGATCCGATCGCAGAAGCCGCTGTGGACGAGGACCGACACAGCCGGTGGAAGTTCCGGACTGAGGGAAGTGTTCCGGAGTGGTGAGCGAGCGAAAGCTCATCTTTAAACTGTTACTTTTATACTTTGTGCCTACTAGACTTCCGAGGCCTAACACCTCCGGTGAGGGGGAATTACCGCCCCCCTATTGGATTACAAATACATGGTTTTAAATACTTCAAGTGCACCACCTTTACAGATCCTGTGCTGGTGAAGATTTGTGTTTCTTCTAAGACTGAGTTTCATGGTTAGGGATCAGGCCTGATCCGTTAGATAGTTATAAGTTAGTTATCACACCACAGGGTGTTTAGGTAACGGTCGCCCCACGTGGCGTTCCGTCCCCTTTCCATTGCTGGTACACGCACACACAGTATTGTGATTTATAACTGCAGGGACCTGCTTATGTGTTGTGAACCAAATGTTACATGCATGTTATCTCCTTTTATCTTACCACTAGCAGTAAAGTCAGTTATTATTTACAACATTGTCTATGAGTCTGAGTTATCAATCCACACACCCACATTTAAAGCATAAGTGATTGTTTATGTGAGATTGCTGTGGGTTAACTGTGCCAGAGCGGGTAGAGCAGATTGCCGGGGGGTTGGGGAAGCTGTACTCAGGGCCCAAATCAAAACTTGCGGCTCTCTTAAGTTGAGGGTATCGCTACATACATAAACTAAAATCAACATATAAATAACAAAGTCCGTGAAGTGCATTAGAGTCCATTTGTGAAATATGTGAAAAATGCTCCTATAAAAAAGGTGCAAAAAAGGACTTTCACCTCCTTGTTAGACCCTGCAGGGGGTCAAACATATCTTGCACACAGTGCAATTCTCCTTTAAGAATGGCTCCACAATGATCATCAGCGATTCCTGGTATGCCCTTTGAGAGTCAGACACGCGCTGCACAAAGTGCAGTATCCTTCCAATATGGCTACTTCAAAATTGGCTCCACATTACTCTCTGGCAGTTCCAAAGTGACACAAAAAACAAAAGTGCCTCTAATGCTGCGTACACACGATCGTTTTTCACGTCGTTAAAATGCCATTTTTTAAATTGGCCATTAAAAACGATCGTGTGTAGGCTCCAGAGCATTTTTAACGACGTGAAAAATGGCCTAAAAAAATGAGAACCTGCTCTATTTTTTCACGTCGTTTTTTTAAACGACGTGAAAAACGGTAGTGTGTATGCTTTTACGAGGGGAAAAAAAGCGCATTCTCAGAATCAAGTATGAGACGGGAGCGCTCGTTCTGGTAAAACTAGCGTTCGTAATGGAGATAGCACATTCGTCACGCTGTAACGGACTGAAAAGCACGAGGCTGAAAAGAGCGAATCGTCGCTCAACAAACTTTACTAACATAAAGGGTGGCACCATCCGAATGGAACTTCCCCTTTATAGTGCCGTCGTACGTGTTGTACGTCACTGCGCTTTGCTCGAGCGTTTTTTTTAAAGAACGTGTGTATGCAAGACAGGCTTGAGAGGAAACAAGAAAAATCACGTCGAGAAAAACATAGTTTTTGAAAATGACATTAAAAACGATCGTGTGTACGCGGCATAATAGTGCAGTACCCAAGGTGTTAAATTGACAGAACCTCACCACCCCAGCCTAAGATACATTCACATATATTACAATAATTAGAGCATATATACAAATTCCATTTGGATCTCACTTATAGCGAAAGGATTCCACCGCCAGGCTCCACCTCTACTAGTTACGCCAACCTCGTGGCTTCATATTTTCCTACTGACAGTGTCCTAAAGGACACAGTCCAGCAGAATGAACCTACAAAATCAATTCTTCCAGTGTAATCTGCTTGACTGCGCTGTCATTTCCCCAGTTGGAACCACTCATCAGGAGCAGCCTGATAAAAAATATCAAGATAACAATGGAGTCCCCAGATTACAACAGGTTGGGGCTGTCAGTGTGACAGCACAGTCTTCCAAGTATCGAAAGTGCGGACAGCAGCTATGGTACAAATGAAGGCTGCAAAACAGGATGCAGCATTCACTCAAATTCGTATTATAATCTGCAAATAATGCCAGCTTCTTTGAACCTCCAATAAGTAAAAAAGGATAAAAAAAATTCTCAGTTTCTCCAACATCTTTTCATTAGCCCCTCCCTCCACGTCTTTCCTTAGCAATTTATTTTGTATTTAAAGGCCTTGTTCACATGAGATGTACGCATTGACGGACCCAGGTGAGGCAGCATTGACAGACCCAGGTGAGGCAGCATTGACAGACCCAGGTGAGGCAGCATTGACAGACCCAGGTGAGGCAGCATTGACAGACCCAGGTGAGGCAGCATTGACAGACCCAGGTGAGGCAGCATTGACAGACCCAGGTGAGGCAGCATTGACAGACCCAGGTGAGGCAGCATTGACAGACCCAGGTGAGGCAGCATTGACAGACCCAGGTGAGGCAGCATTGACAGACCCAGGTGAGGCAGCATTGACAGACCCAGGTGAGGCAGCATTGACGGACCCAGGTGAAGCAGCAATGACGGACCCAGGTGAAGCAGGATTGACGGACCCAAGTGAAGCAGCATTGACGGACCCAGGTAAAGCAGCATTGACGGACCCAGGTGAAGCAGCATTGACGGACCCAGGTGAAGCAGCATTGACGGACCCAGGTGAAGCAGCATTGACGGACACAGGTCATTGACGGACCCAGGTGAAGCAGCATTGGTGGACCCAGGTGAAGCAGCATTGGTGGACACAGGTGAAGCAGCATTGGTGGACACAGGTGAAGCAGCATTGGTGGACACAGGTGAAGCAGCATTGGTGGACACAGGTGAAGCAGCATTGGTGGACACAGGTGAAGCAGCATTGGTGGACACAGGTGAAGCAGCATTGGTGGACACAGGTGAAGCAGCATTGGTGGACACAGGTGAAGCAGCATTGGTGGACACAGGTGAAGCAGCATTGGTGGACACAGGTAGACTGCATTGTTGGGCACAGGTGAAGCAGCATTGATGGATTCAGGTAGACTGCATTGTTGGGCACAGGTGAGGCTGCACTGATGGGCACTTATAAAGTAGTTAATATTTATGTTTATAACTTAATTCTGCATAAAACATTTTAAGTGTCATTTCATGAGATAATTTATAAGGGCGTGTTTAGGGGCGGGGCAGGGTAAGAGTTGGGTGGGGCAACTGGTGGCGAGTAACCCCTGAGGCTTGGCTAGTAGCTCAGGACTTGAAATTGAGCCCTGTACTAAAGCGTACATGTGTTCCATGCATCCCTGTGTAGGCAGCCACATTGGTGTCAACTGGGATTCAGCAGCTGCTTGGACAAAGCCGCTTCTGCAAATCTGAAATACATCTGGTTGCGGGTGCGTGTCTCTGAATGCATAATGTGTGAGTTTTCAGGACACGTACTTCACCCACCCACGGATGTCAAATTGGGTGTGGCTGTGTAGTCTGTGCAGTAATTGTGTCCCAATTGACATCAATGAGAGTGCACAGAACACCTGTGCATCCCTGTGCAGGGAAACGGGGGCGGACTGTGGCGCAGTGTGTCCCTCAGACAAACCGTATCACCAATCTTGCTAAAGAGCCCATGATGAAGGCTTTTTTACCATGTAATCATCTATGTCCAATCACAGCTGATCACTGCGTAAATAGGGAAATGCTGGTTATCAACATTCCTCTCCTCGTGTGAGGAGAGGAGAGCCGATAAGTGGCTTTCTTCACAGGGGAGATCTTCCCCATGCCTATCAGTGCCCACCAGTGATGCTCACCAGTGTCTCCTCATCAGTGCTGCATATTAGTGCCTCCTCATCAATGCGCATCAATACCGCCTCCTCATCAGTGCAGCCTCACAGGTCTTTTTCCGTTAGTTTAACAAAAACAAAAAAAAAACTGTGGCGATTAAATACCACCAAAAGAAAGCTTCATCTGTCTCAAAAAAAATTATAATTTTGTTTGGGTACATCTTTTGCAATTGTCGTTCAAAGTGCGAAAGCGCTGAAAGTTGAAAATTGGCCTGGGCAGAAAGGGGGTGAAACTGCTCAGCATTGAAGTGGTTAAGCCAATGTCTCCATTATAAAATGAACATTCACACACTTATCCCCAACTCTACTAGAAAAATGTGTGTACTTAGGGTGAAACTTGTGTGAACCTTGTGTGAAAACATTTATAAATGACTACCAAGCACTAAACGTATTCTCTCTAGAGAAGAGATGCTTAAAAGGAGATGTGATAGCAATACACAAATACCTCAATGGTGTTACTTACATTACACTTTTCAGTCTCAGGGAGTGCAAGAAAACACTCTAAACTGTAGGAGAAGTGGTTTAACTTTTAACTGCGGGTTTTCACTGTCAGTGTGGTAAAGATGTGGAATTCACTTCCACAAATCGGTGGTGTCAGCAGGAAGTATCGATAGATTTAAAAATCTCTTGGACGTGCATCTTAGCGAGCACAGTATACACGGATAAGGGAAATATTTATGAACAAGCACACATACACAGGTTGAACCGGATGGATTGGTGTCTTTATTCAACCTTCCCAACTATGTGACACATACACACAGACCCCCCCCCCCCCCCCGAGTTTGAGTAGAACAAGATATTTGTTGTTTGCTTTAAGAGCAACCTTTGCAAAAACAAACAAAAAATGACATATATGATGCAGTATTTCATTCAGTTTTACTTTCTCTTTTAAGGCCCCTTTTACACTTTTGCGACTTGTCCTGCGACTTGGGACTGCAAAATCGCATGACAAGTCGCACCCCATGATTTCCAATGAGTACCATTCATATCTGTGCGACTTCAAAGTAGTCCCTGTACTGCTGTGGTCTGACTGATACGAGTTGAGGTCCATAGACCTCAAGTTTACACAGGCATTCCCCGAAATCGCGTCAAAATCGTGGCCATGAAATCACGATAAAATTGCGTGACTTTGAAGTCTCGGTAGTGTGAAAGAGGCCTAAGCCGGCTACCTCATTCTCCTTCCCAACCCCTGACCCCTAAGGTGACAACGCTGCTGTCATTTCACTGCAGCATTCTCAATTTATTTCAGGAAATTGCAAAAAAAAAAAAAAAAAAAAAAGATAAAAAACGGGTAACAAAACTAAATCACTAGGAGACTCCGAAAAACAGAAACACCTTTGAAATACCCTTGACACCGGATCATACATGTACAGTTTTATTTCGTCTATAGTTACACTTCAAAATGCACTCACCACCCACTTTATTAGGTACACCTTGCTAGTACCGGATAAGACCCCCCTTTTGCCCTCAGTATTCCCTTAATTTTAAATGGCATAGATTTAACAGGGTGTTGGAAACCTCAGAGATTTTGGTCCATATTGACATAATAGCTTAACGCATTTACTGTAGACTTGTCAGCTGCACAACCATGATGCGAATCTCCCGTCCCACTACATCTCAAATGTGCTCTATTGGATTGAGATCTGGTGACTGTGGAGACAATTGGAGTACAGTGAACTCATTGTCATGTTCAAGAACCCAGTTTGAGATGATTTGAGCTTTGTGACGTGGTGCATTATCCTGCTGGAAGTATCTATTAGAAGATGGGTACACTGTAGGCATAAAGGGATGGACATGGTCAGCAATAATACTTCGGTAGAGTCCGTGGCATTTAAACGATGCTCAATTGGTACCAAGGAGCCCAAAATGTGCAAAAAAATATCCCCCACACTATTACACCACCAGCCTGAACCGTTGATACAAAGCAGGATGGATCCATGCTTACATGTTGTTTACGCCAAATTCTGACCAAACCATCTGAATGTCGCAGCTGAAAATCGAGACTCATCAGACCAGGAACGTTTTTCCAATCCTTCTATTGTGTAATTTTGGGGAGCCTGTGCAAACGGTCGTCTCAGTTTCCTGTTCTTAGCTGACAGGAGAGGCACCCGGGGTGGTTTATCTGATGCTGTAACCCCATTCAAGGCTTAATGTGTTGTGCGTTCAGAGATGGTATTCTGTACCTTGGTTGTATGAGTTACTGTTGCCGTTCTATCATCTCAAACCCATCTCTGCCCATTCTCCACTGACATGAACAAGGCATTTTTGTCCACACAACTGCCGTCGCTGGATATTTTCTCTTTTTCAAACCCTTCTCTGTAAACCTTAGACAAAAAAGGGTAAAGAAAAAGGAAGCGCTACCTAAGTGCAGTATTAAAAGATTATTTTAATGACACAAATATCAAATCACACTTACAGGAAAGGAAGGCTCATCTGTAAAGATCCTGTAGTCCTCATCCCGGGTCCATGGGCTGCACAGATGTAGAAGATGCAGAGTAGGAAACAGGAAATACAAATTCTCATCTGTGTGTCAGTGGTGCATAGGGAAGCTTCAGATCCGGATCCGTTTTTCTATGCAGAGATGGTAAGCTGCAGTCGTTGTTGCTGCTCAGCCTGGAGCAGATCCTGTGGCCATCAGGAAAAGGCTGGGGCTGAGGTCACGGGTCCACTTCCGGGGGGAGGTCTCCACAGAGTGAGAAGGGTTGGATAGGCAGGCTACGCGCTCTGAGCCACCGCTCCTATTGGCCTGATAGGATGCTGAAAGGACTGGTGCTTTTAAGCCTGTGCTGGAGCCGTGGGACTACAGGTCCCAGCGTGGACCAAAAAGCAGCAAGAGACCAAAAAAAAAAAGGGCTACAGCACCTGGTATTCCCAGGCGGTCTCCCATCCTGGTACTAACCAGGCCCGACCCTGCTTAGCTTCCCAGATCAGACAAGATCGGGCGCTTTCAGGGTAATATGGCCGTGGGCAATAAATAATTGGACTGACAAGGAATATAAACTACGGTAAGTAAAATAATATGAAGGGGCATATTGGTAAAAAACACTGGGATATAAAAGGACTACACGTATGTAGAAAATATATGTTTAAAATATATAAAAATAGTTTAAAAACACCATTATAGTTTAAAAACATCATCATTAGACTATTATAGAGGACACAATAGGAACAGTATGCTTACATAAAGCAGTGAGCCAATATTATAGGAAGCCTATTCGAAAGAGTTTACAACACACATAAGAGGGAAACTAAGTGACATAAAATGTCAATAAAGTAAAATAGCAGCAAAATATAATATTGGAAATGGGCCAAAATGTGTGAGGAAATACTATAACCATAGTCACAATTTCACAGCTAGTACTAACCATGGTAGCAGATCAGACAGAAAATCTCCATAAGGAGAAGAGATGGGGGACATAAAGAGAGCTGGATGATTCGCCACTCGTAAATATGTGTATGTCCATACAAACACACATACATATATAAAAATATATATAAACATATATAAAAACATGTGTATAAATATTTGATGATAATAATAATAAATAATAAACTATATATCACACATATTAATATAAATGTGCAAAGGTACGTATGATATATATAGATATCTATATATAGATATCTATATATATATATATATATCTATCTATATATATCTATACACACACACACACATATATATACGTGTGCATAAATGCACACACATTATCAGTAAAAATCACATGAATACGATGTATATGCACACACAAAAAGGATCTATACAGAGGAGAGCAGAATAGGAGTTGGATTCATAGAAGTGTATGAACCTCAATCTCCTCGTTTAACCCCCCAGGGGCCAAAGTGCCCAAGGAATATATCCAATATGTTTCTTGCTGACACAGGCGTTTATACCGCTCAGTGGCGGTGTAGGTGGCAGGGATGGACTCAACCACCCACACCCTGAGGCCAGCTGTTGATTGGCCGTGGTGGGTGAGAGAGTGCTTGGGAACACTGTGATGGTCACGACCCTTTTCGATAAACCGCCTGTGCTCGCCGAAACGTGCCCTAATAGTCCTGCCATCATAGAAAAGTCTGCACGGGCAAGTAAGGCAGTACACGACATACTCTGTGGAACAGTTATAAAATTCTTTCAGGGTGTAATTTTTCCCCCTCACGGTAAAAGTTTTCTGTCCATGGTGTACGAACTGACAAGTCAGACAGAGGGGTTTCTTACAATGGTACATCCCTCTAAGGGGTACGAGGACTAACCGTGATGGAGTAGGTTGGGCTGGCTTACTTTTGCTGGGTGCAATTTTACTCTTAATATTTCTACATTTTCTATATGCCACTTTGGGTTTAGTATCAATAGTAGTTTTTAGATGGGGGTCCTCGACTAAAATGGGCCAGTGTGCAGCTAAAATCTTTTCCATGTTTTTGTACTTATCATGGAACTGCGTGATAAAACGTGTAGGTGGCTTAGTAACGATTGGTAAAATACGTGGGCCTGTGGGTGGGTTGCAAAAGTCTTTAAAGGCATCATTAATCAGTGCATCAGGATAGCCTTTCTCTAGGGACTTCTGGGAGAGCAATTGGCTGTGGGCCTCATAATCAGAGTCTCTGGTACAGTTCCTACGTAGATGACAGAACTGGCTGCGGGGAATGTTATTGACCCAGCTAGGGTGATGACAACTATTATAATGGATAAATGGGTTCCCTGCAGTAGGTTTATTAAAATTTTTTGCATAAATAGTGCCATTCTCGTGACAAAGCTCAAGATCTAAAAATGCTAGAGTATGTGGATCAGCCACATGAGTAAAGGTTAGGCCCAAAGTGTTGCGATTACAGTACTGTACAAAGCCATCAATATCTTCGGCAGTGTCATCCCAGATGATCACTATGTCGTCAATATATCGACCATAGTATATTACCTGGGCGGCAAAGGGATGGTCGGCTGCAAGGTGCATGCTCTCCCAAAACCCTATTGTGAGGTTGGCGTAGCTGGGGGTGAAATTGGCCCCCATAGCTGTGCCATGGACTTGTAGATAATGAGTACCCTCTGACTCAAAATAGTTGTGTTTCACACAGAAAACTAGGGATTCCAATATAAAATTAATTTGCTGAGAATTAAGAAGGGCGTCTTTAGTTAAAAAGTGTTCAGCGGCCCTCAGACCTATATCGTGTGGAATCGATGTGTATAATGATGACACATCAAGAGAAAGCCACCAATAATTTTTCTCCCATGTATAATGTTTAAGCATATCGAGCAAATGTGGTCCATCACGTATATAGGAGGGAAGATCCTGTGCCAAGGGCTGGAGAAATTGATCAATATAAATATAGAAAAGCCACTAGTGACACTTTCCATGGCCGCTACTAGGGGTGCAACGGATCAAAAAACTCACGGATCGGAACGATCCTCGGATCAGAGCCATGGATCGGATCATTTTCGGATCGGCAAAAAAAAAAAATAATAATAATGTTACACCCACCGGAGTTTGATTTCAGTTATTTTCAACACAAATCTGAGCTTATATGCTTAAATACAGTATTTGTAAATCCAACGGACTCTTTACATGTTAAATTTTAAAAGCAGCAGCAAACCTGCTGACCTTACATGGTTGCTAATGTGACAGAACACCTCTGAGTCTCACATTTAACTAAATGTTAAAAGTGAAAATCAGAGATGTTCCGTCACATTAGCAATCATATAAGGTTTGCTGCTGCTTTTAAAATTTTAAATGTAAACAGTCCGATGGATTTCCAAATAATGTTTTAAAGCTGATAAGCTCAGTTTTGTGCTTTAATGAACTGAAATCTAAAACTCTGTTGGGTGTAACAAGATGTCCGCTTGGCCCCTTCTCTATCATTACTGTGCAGGAGTGTGTGGTGAAGCAAGATGGCAGCGAAACGTCACTACAGCGGCCACCGCCGGGTGTACCAAGATGGCCGCCGCTCCGGAGCTAGGCCGAAGCCGCGGCCTTTCCTACAGCCGAGGCTCCGGAGCGCTCCGCGGATCGCGTGGTGATCCGATCCGAACAGGGTGACCCGTTCGGATCACGGATCACCACCGATCCATTGCACCACTAGCCACTACTATAGGGCGGCACGGGGGATTAATAAGATCTTTATGGACTTTCGGTAGATGGTAAAAATAGGGCACTTAAGAATTTTTATAAATTAAAAACGAGGCTTCAGATTTGGAGATAATATTGTCCTTGAGGGCTTGATCGGCAAGTTGGGTAGCTTCAAAAGCAAACTGTGAAGTCGGGTCACTTGGAAGTGCTAGGCAAGTCTTACTGTCAGACAGTAGTCTGCGTGATTCACGGGCATAGTCGGTTCTATCCTGAATTACTATGCTGCCCCCTTTATCAGCAGATTTAATAACAATCGCTTCATTTTGAGTCAGTTTGTCTAGGGCCTTAAGTTCTAATGGTGAGAGATTGGACTTCGAATAAGCGTGTTTGGAATTGGCTTTGCACATTTTGATAAGATCTGCATATACAACCTGGTAAAAAGGTTTGTAAATAGGGGCCTTTATGATAAGTGGGATTGAAAATTGATTTTGGCCGCAATGTAGTATGTCTAACTGGGGGAGAGGTAGGACAATGCTGAGTAAGCCACTCCAGGTCTGCATTGGATTTTTCAGCATATAATTCCTCTAGTAGAGCAAGTGCAGGCAGGTATATATCTTCGAGGGTACTATCAATGATAGATGATGTCACATTAGCTGCTTCCAAAAGTGGTACATGATTAGAGGCTTGTATATTAAAATGTCTCTGGACAGTAAGATTTCTAATGAACTTATTAAGGTCTTTAAATAATGTAAACGGATTAGGCTGCATAGTGGGGGCAAAGGTACCGTATATACTCGAGTATAAGCCGAGGTACCTAATGTTGCCACAAAAAACTGGGAAAACTTACTGACTCGAGTATAAGCCGAGGGTCAACAATGCCTTACTGTTCCCATCCTCACCGTTTCCCATCCTCACCGTTTCCCATCCTCACCGTTTCCCATCCTCACCGTTTACATTTTACATTCTAAATAGTACCTGTAAGGAAGTTGCGGCTGCGGCGTCCATCGTTCAAATCCCGCGGTCTTTTCCTGATCCTTCCGTGATAGGCGATTCTCAGACACTCTCCGCCTATCACGAACATTCTCTCATTCTCAGTTTCCCAGCAGACACTATGTTGGGTGTTCCGCCAATCACAGACGTCTGCTGGGAAACTGAGGATGAGAGAACGTTCGTGAAAAGCGGAGAGTGTCTGATGAGAATCGCCTATCACGGAAGGGACCAGGAAGAGACCGCGAGATTTGAACGATGGACGCCGCAGCTTCTTTACAGGTACTATTTAGAATGTAAAATTTTGCTGACTCGAGTATAAGCCGAGGGGGGACTTTCAGCCCAAAAAAAGGGCTGAAAATCTCGGCTTATACTCGAGTATTTACGGTAAGTCCTCTATTGAGGAGGGAGGTGTCATAGGGAGTCAGTTCCCGCACGAGAAAGGTTATATATTTTTATAGTTTTCGCATTTTCCCCATTCTTCCTATTTCTACCTCGGCCCCCCCTCCGTCCTCTTCTCCGTGCTTTCTTTTGATGAGGATCATCAGCTCCCAAAAATAATCACTGTCTAAACTGGTGGTCAGGGTATGGCTGGGAAACACTACTTTCCTTGGGGATTTAGGTTTATGCAATTGTGTTAAGGGCAAATCATCTGTCCATTCAAGAGATGGCTGTGCATATGTGGATATAGAGGGGTCATCTGAAGTACTGGGTAGGTCCTCTGAATTAGCTATATCTGGAGTGGAAACAGGCACTTTGATACATAATGATGTATCTATTGGATCTATTCCCTGGGCAGATGTTGAGTGTTGGATAGAATTGTCCTCTATGGAGGAAGAAGGTACCTTAATAGGGCCAGTGGATGCTGGCCTAGGTCTGTTCCTAGTGCGTTTGGGTTTGGGTGTGAAGGGCTTGGATCGTATCAAAGGCTGAGGGGTGTGCCAGGGTAATAACCACGACTTAGCTGTATCCTGAGATGGGCGTGGGGTCATAGGTCTAGATGTATGACTAGATCTGAAATGGTTCTCATATGGCAAGATAGACATAAGTGAACGGGGACCAGAGTAATTATGATGAGAATGGTGAGTCTGTTTCCAGCTGAAAACTCTATTGGTGTTATAATCAAATAGGTCCCTCCTAAGTTTGCCAAGCTTATTGGCAATGATATCTTCATTACGGATGGTGTTCCGTTTAAGCATGCTAAGCCAGGTGGAAGGTAGATGTGGAATGCTATCACAAATGGCCTCAGGGTGTGGGTGGTTGAGTCCATCCCTGCCACCTACACCGCCGCTGAGCGGTATAAACGCCTGTGTCAGCAAGAAACATATTGAATATATTCCTTGGGCACTTCGGCCCCTGGGGGGTTAAACGAGGAGATTGAGGTTCATACACTTCTATGAATCCAACTCCTATCCTGCTCTCCTCTGTATAGATCCTTTTCATGTGTGCATATACATCGTATTCATGTGATTTTTACAGATAATGTGTGTGCGTTTATGCACACACATATATATGTGTGTGTATATATATATATATATATATATATTGTGACAGCAGGAAGGTAAAGGCACCTGGTTGCATCCAGGGGGGTAGATATATTTCGCCCAGATTCAGGCTTTACGCCGACTTATACAACTAGGTGGAGAGTTGTATAAGCCCAGCTGAGGATAGTGGGCTCATGGATGACTCATACCTCTAGGGAGAGTGTGGGGCGTCGTGCAGACAGGGAGTTGATGAGACCAGCTGAAGCTTGTCAGCTCATTTAGGCCTCTATAAGAACTCCCAACTTCATTAGATGTTAGCTCATGCCTGGAACCAGACCTGTGTGGACTGTCTAGGGAGAGTGAACCCCTGTGCGGTGAGACAAAGTCTGTGTGGCTATTTGCTTGGACATTTAAAACCAGGGACTTAGGGACTAGGACAGCACTAGGCTGATCCCAGTTGTTAGTTAGGAAACCTGTATGTTTAGTCAGAGGTCAACTTGACCAGGATTTATTTTGTTTATGTTTCTTTTGCTTTGCTGTGTTTTGTCACTGTAAATAGAAAATAAACCGCACCTTTTTGATTTTGAAAACCACAACCTCCGTTTGCTGGGCCTGTTTTGTGTGGGGAGCCCATCCCGGGGGTCACACACACCCGCTGCCGAGCTAACCCCCTCACAATATATATATATATATAGATCATATATATACACATATATACATATATATCATACGTACCTTTGCACATTTATATTAATATGTGTGATATATAGTTTATTATTTATTATCAAATATTTATGCACATGTTTTTATATATGTTTATATATATTTTAATATTTGTATGTGTGTTTGTATGGACATACACATAGTTACGAGTGGCGAATCATCCAGCTCTCTTTATGTCCCCCATCTCTTCTCCTTATGGAGATTTTCTGTCTGATCTGCTACCATGGTTAGTACTAGCTGCGAAATTGTGACTATGGTTATAGTATTTCCTCACACATTTTGGCCCATTTCCAATATTATATTTTGCTGCCATTTTACTTTGACATTTTATGTCACTTAGTTTCCCTCTTATGTGTGTTGTAAACTCTTTCGAATAGGCTTCCTATAATATTGGCTCACTGCTTTATGTAAGCATACTGTTCCTATTGTGTCCTCTATAATATTCTAATGATGATGTTTTTAAACTATAATGGTCTAATGATGGTGTTTTTAACCTTTTTTTAATATATTTTAAACATATATTTTCTACATATGTGTAGTCCTTTTATATCCCAGTGTTTTTACCAATATGCCCCTTCATATTATTTTACTTAGTTTATATTCCTTGTCAGTCCACTTATTTCTTGCCCACGGCCATATTACCCTGAAAGCGCCCGATCTTGTCTGACCTGGGAAGCTAAGCAGGGTCGGGCCTGGTTAGTACCTGGATGGGAGACCGCCTGGGAATACCTGGTGCTGTAGCCCTTTTTTTTATTTATTTTTGTAGTTAGTCTCTTGCTGCTTTTTGGTCCATGCTGTGACCTGTAGTCCCACGGCTCCAGCACAGGCTTAAAAGCACCAGTCCTTTCATCTTCCTATCAGGCCAATAGAAGGAGCGGTGGCTCTGAGCGCGTAGCCTGCTTATCCAACCCTTCTCACTCTGTGGAGTCCTCCCCCGGAAGTGATCCCGTGACCCCAGCCCCAGCTTCTTCCTGATGGCCACAGGATCTGCTCCAGGCTGAGCAGCAACGACTGCAGCTTACCATCTCTGCATAGAAAAACGCATACGGATCTGAAGCTTCCCTATGCACCACTGACACACAGATGAGCCTTTGTATTAACTGTTTCCTACTCTGCATCTTCTACATCTGTGCAGCCCATGAATCCGGGATGAGGACTACAGGATCTTTACAGATGAGCCTTCCTTTCCTGTAAGTGTGATTTGATATTTATGTCATTAAAAGAATCTTTTAATACTGCACTTAGGTGGCGCTTCCTTTTTCTCTACCCTTTTTTGTCTACCACAGAGTCAGCTCTCTGAGGACAGCAGCCGCCATCCACCAGCCATTATATCTGCCTTTTAACCCTTGAACTGCCTGTTACCATTATTATGTTAAACAGACTCATTGCTATATCCCCATTTACTCATGCACTGTGTGTTTGCGCTAACAGTTACCACTGTAAACCTTAGAGATGGTTGTGCGTGAAAATCCCAGTAGATCAGCAGTTTTTTAAATACTCAGCCCAGCCCGTCTGGCACCAACAACCATGCCACATTCAAAGTCACTTAAATCCCTTTTCTTCCCCATTCTGATGTTGGGTTTGAAGTTCAGCAAGTCGTCTTCACCACGTCTAGATGCCAAAATGCATTGCGGCGTGGTTAAATGATTGGCTATTTGTGTTACCAAGCAATTCAACAGGTGTACCTAATAAAGTGGCCTGTGAGCGTATATCTCCAGGCAATAATTTTTCCTCTAAAACGTGCAAGACTCATTTTCCACCTCTAGATGTCCCAGGTGACCAGGTGTTAGAATAGAAGTGCCTACAGTGTCTCATGCTGTAAATCTTTCACAACTCCTGTCCTACTCCTAAATTTACATCATGCAACAGAAAGCCCTGTCCCCTGCAGCTGTCAAGCACATATTCTATGCTCCTTTAAAGGAAAAAAAAAAAAAAAAAGCAGTTTATAAAATCAAGTCATACTATGATCTGAGAGCAAAGTACTGAACATGCTGAAATAATAAAACAACAGCCTCCATTGCAGAGCAGGAAAAGTGGTCGCATGAACAAGAAAATGGCAATCCATGCACTACAACAGCTGTATGTCTTGCTTCTAGCATTGCCATGTTACCTAAAATTCATTTAGTCCTAATGGAAAATTGTAATAGGGGAACGCAGAGGCGACCACTGCTGATCTCTTTTTATAAGATGCTATTTGCCTGGCCCTTGTTCTTTACTGAAATAAAACACTGACCTAGAACATGTAAGGGACTTCCACCAAACCTTTACAAGTAACTTCACAAATGCAAAAAATAGAAAGTTTGACTTGCCTGTAAATTTCATATATTGGAGTACAGTACATACCAGTAACCTGTTCACCAAAATCATGGATTATATGCGCCTACCTTCAGGTGATTGGGCACTGGAAAAAACATTTGCTAGGGATGCCCCCTGAGTGTACTTAAAGCTCCCTACCTACTACATGAGGCTCCAGTTTTGTTTTCTACCTGCAGTAGAGCTAAAGTTTTTATTCTCTTTTTTACCTACCGGCACCTCGGTGTATTCTCTGTGTGTAAACCTGTGTCATGCATCTGTAAAGATACACATCAGGGCTACACAAGAGAAGGGGTTTTGTCGTTGAAAATAAAGCTTTGTTAGTTTAAAAAAAAACAAAAAAACCTGGCTCCTAACTTTTTTAGCTGGCTCTAGACTTAAAAAACACATTTATTTGTCAACCCCTGTCATAGACCATGGGATGTATCCAAGCATTAAAAGCAGGGGTGGGCAAAAACACTGCAACATATTACTGCCAACAGACCCACACGAAACACAAGGGTTTTTTTAATCCCAAAAAAATACACCGATAAACTTGAAGCACCCTGCGGTCAAAGTTTGAATCAACTGAGTCCTAATCGTCCACCTGGCAGAACTTGGAAAACGCATGAACAGCGGAAAAGACTTTGTAAATCTGGGATAAGGATGCTTGATGCTGAAAGCCCAGGAGACACCAACAGCCCTGGTAGAACAAGCTCTGATAGGAAAGTAGGCAACCTTTTTTGTAGACACAATATTGGAGTTAGAAACGGGGTGTCCCCTACGATCACCTCCAGGTAGAACAGAAAAGGAATTCGGTGTTGCAAAAAAGAGGCCATGGCTGCAGCTACCAAGTAGACTTACAGCCCTGATCACACCTAGATAATGAAGGGCAGTTTCTAGGTCATGGGGGAAAAAAAAAAAATTACACACACACACACACACACACACACACGGATCTGGAGTGCATCGCAAGGTAGTGGATCCTACGGCTGACTGCTGCAGATGCAGCTCCAGGTGATACAGGAAAGCAGGTACTCTGTAGTACCAACACGGATGACACTGGGAGCTAGAGCATGAGATTTCCGAGGGCGCGGAAATCTAAGAGCCAGTGGGTGTTCACCAGAGGCCCCTAGTGGTGGGGATGGCTTTAGCTGCAGTCTGGCTCCAGGTCGCGACCTCTAGGGTTTCCCAGCTCACGCTCATGGTAGACTACAGGGAGGCAGAGAAGAAGCAGCAGACTGCAACAACAAAAAATAGTCAGGAGATAGCCAAAGGTCAGGGCAACAAGCAGGTAAGGATAGCCAAGAACATGCCAAGATCAGTAACTGGAATCAGATGTAGAACACACAGAAAGTAGCACAAGGAAGCCAAACACACAATATTGATCAGCAGGGCTGACTTGCAGTGCACAGGTTAATATAGAGTTCCCTGACAGGGGCTGGGGTGGAGCCATGCTTTCAGGAGAGATTTCTTAAGCAGCCAGGCGAGAGTGGCTGGCCGCTTAAGCTGAACACATGGATAGGTTAGCTGACAACAAACATTACTTCAGATCCATGACAGTACCCTTCTCCTGACTGATAAAGAGGTGGAATAAGTTCTGAATTTAGCTTTGTCTCATTTTTTTTACATCAGAAATTTTAACAGGGGTGTGTAGACTTTATATCCAGTGTGTGTGTGTGTGTGTGTGTGTGTGTGTGTGTGTGTATATATACATATACATATATATATATATATATATATATATATATATATATATATTGTGAGGGGGTTAGCTCGGCAGCGGGTGTGTGTGACCCCCGAGATGGGCTCCCCACACAAAAACAGGCCCAGCAAACGGAGGTTGTGGTTTTCAAAATCAAAAAGGTGCGGTTTATTTTCTATTTACAGTGACAAAACACAGCAAAGCAAAAGAAACATAAACAAAATAAATCCTGGTCAACTTGACCTCTGACTAAACATACAGGTTTCCTAACTAACAACTGGGATCAGCCTAGTGCTGTCCTAGTCCCTAAGTCCCTGGTTTTAAATGTCCAAGCAAATAGCCACACAGGCTTTGTCTCACCGCACAGGGGTTCACTCTCCCTAGACAGTCCACACAGGTCTGGTTCCAGGCATGAGCTAACATCTAATGAAGCTGGGAGTTCTTATAGAGGCCTAAATGAGCTGACAAGCTTCAGCTGGTCTCATCAACTCCCTGTCTGTACGACGCCCCACACTCTCCCTAGAGGTATGAGTCATCCATGAGCCCACTAGCCTTATACAACTCTCCACCTAGTTGTATAAGTCGGCGTAAAGCCTGAATCTGGGCGAAATATATCTACCCCCCTGGATGCAACCAGGTGACTTTACCTTCCTGCTGTCACATACCCCCCCCTCTTGTTTTAACCTCGGGGTTGGAACGCCAGCAATCAGGCATTCATGTACTCGAGACAAAGCATCCACATTCCCCATTTGAACGCCAGGGCGATGCTTTACTGTGAAGTTGAATTCCTGGAGGGCCAGGAACCACCTATTCAGTCTTCTATTTGTTTCCTTGTTTTGAGCCATCCACTTTAACGGAGCGTGATCCGTAACCATGTCAAAGTGCCTACCTAGCAGGTAGTACCGAAGGGAATCTAGAGCCCACTTCACCGCTAAACACTCCTCTTCAACGGTGGCGTAATTTACCTCATGGGACTTCAACTTCCTGCTGAGGTAAATGACTGGGTGCTCTTCCCCGTTCCAGACCTGGGACAATACTGCTCCTAACCCCACATCTGACGCATCACTTTGTACGACAAAGTCTTTAGAGAAGTCGGGTGAGTACAACACTGGCTGGCTACATAAGGCTTGTTTCAAGAATTGGAATGCTGCCTCAGCCTCGGGGGTCCATTTAATCATGACCGACCCTTTCCCCTTCGTCAGGTTGGTTAGGGGCACAGCCTTAGAAGCAAAGTGGGGAATGAATCGCCGATAATACCCAGCGATTCCCAGAAAGGCTCGTACCTGCTTCTTGCTGTTGGGACGTGGCCAACTCTGGATGGCCTCGACTTTGTTGAGTTGGCGTTTTATTACTCCCCTCCCAATGGTGTACCCAAGATATTTGGCCTCCTCCTGCCCAATGGTACACTTCTTGGGGTTAGCCGTAAACCCCGCTTCCCGAACAGAGTCCAGGACTGCTTGCACTTTTGGCAGATGTGAGGCCCAATCTGTGCTATGGACAATTATGTCATCCAGGTAAGCCGCAGCATACTTCCGATGGGGCCTCAGCATCTGGTCCATTTTCCGCTGGAATGTGGCCGGCGCATTCTGTAACCCGAACGGCATTCTTTTATATTGGAACGCCCCGTCTGGGGTTACAAATGCGGTTTTCTCTTTGGCCGACTTGGCCAGGGGGATTTGCCAATACCCTTTTGTGAGGTCAAGAGTCGTCATGTATCGGGCTGTTCCCAGCCGGTCGATCAACTCATCTATACGTGGCATGGGGTAGGTGTCAAATTTTGTAACTTTGTTCAACTGTCGAAAATCGTTACAAAATCGCCAGCTCCCATCCGGTTTAGGCACCAACACAATGGGACTAGACCAATCACTTTGGGACTCCTCTATCACCCCTAAGTTCAGCATTTTCTGTACTTCCTCCCGTATTGCCTCCCGTCGGGCCTCTGGGATCCGATAGGGTTTTAACTTCACCCTTTCACCGGGCGGGGTAATGATGTCATGCTCTACCCCAGATGTTTGTCCCGGCAGCTCAGAGAATACCTCCTTGTTGCGAAGCACAAACTCCTTAACCTCCTGTTGTTGGGGTTGTGACAAGGTGGCTGCTATTCCAACCTCCGGAATCACGCAACCAGTTTGAGCTGGTGACCAAGTGTCTGCGACTAGGGACTCTCTATCCCTCCAGGCTTTCAACAGATTAACGTGATAGATCTGTTCGGGCTTTCGCCTTCCTGGTTGTCTGACCTTGTAATTCACTTCGCTCACTTTTTCCATTATCTCGTAGGGGCCTTGCCATTTGGCAAGGAATTTACTTTCAACCGTAGGGACAAGTACCAGTATCCTATCCCCCGGGGAAAAGGTACGGGTCTTGGCTGCACGGTTGTACACTCTCTGCTGTGCTAACTGCGCTTGGGCCAAATGTTCCTTCACGATGGGCATTACCTGTGCAATTCGGTCTTGCATCAGGGCGACATGCTCAATCACACTCCTGTGGGGAGAACTCTCACTTTCCCAAGTTTCCTTGGCAATATCCAACAGCCCTCTTGGGTGTCTCCCATACAGTAACTCAAAGGGGGAGAATCCCGTAGAGGATTGGGGCACCTCCCTAATAGCAAACATCAGATAAGGAAGTAGACAGTCCCAATCCTTTCCATCTCTATCCACCACTTTCTTCAACATTTGTTTTAGGGTTTTGTTGAACCTTTCAACCAGCCCATCGGTTTGGGGGTGATACACAGATGTACGTAATTGCGTCACTTTGAACAATTTACACAGCTCCTTCATAACCCGGGACATAAAGGGTGTACCTTGGTCCGTAAGCAGTTCTTTACAAATGCCCACCCGGCTAAACACAAGAGATAGCTCTTTGGCTATGGTTTTGGCCGAGGTATTTCGGAGAGGGATCGCTTCTGGATAACGGGTGGCATAGTCCATTATAACTAATATGTACTGTGCCCCCTAGCGGACTTGATTATAGGACCTACCAAATCCATGGCGATCCTCTCAAACGGGACCTCAATGATGGGTAGAGGGACCAGCGGGCTACGGAAATGTGGCATCGGGGCCGACCTCTGACACACAGGGCAGGAGGAACAATAATTTTCTATGTCCTTCATCACCCCCGGCCAATAGAATCTCTGTAATACCCTCTCTCGGGTTTTCTCTGTCCCCAGATGACCTCCAAGAATGTGCCCATGGGCCAACTCCAACACCAACTTCCTGTAAGGTTTGGGCACCACAAGCTGCTCAACGGTTTCTTCTGCCCTTTTTGCCACCCGATACAGTAGGTCCTTCTCTACGCTGAAGTATGGGTAAGTGCAGGTATTATCTGGGTTCACTAACTCGCCATCTATTTTCACTACGTTTTCCCGTGCCTTTATTAGGGCGGGGTCTTTCAACTGTTCTGTGGCAAAGTTTTCCCTGTGAACCTCAAGATCAGAAAACTCCACAGACGGTAGGTTTTCGTCTGAGGAGGTGGGCTCCTCTCCAGTTTCTTGAGTCTCCCCTGCCAATACTGATAAGGGAAATTCCGGAGAGTCCTCACCACTCTCAGGGGAGTTCTGGCTATCACATTCCTGGTACATAGGGGCACCAGTGGGGGGCTCAGGATCATCCCACAGTTCCCAGAACTTCGGAAAATCCCTTCCCACAATGGCGTCATGCGGTAACTGAGATACTAAGCCCACTGGATGAGAGAGGGTACCTTTGGGGGTCTCGAAACACACTGTAGTCACTGGATACTCTCGGGTGTCCCCATGCACACAAATAACAGCTACCTTGCTATTCCCAGAGACCTCTGTTTTAACTAACTCAGCCTTTATCAGGGTCACAAGGCTACCTGAATCCAGCAATACCACAACATTTCTACCATTAACACACATTTTGCATAAATGTTTCTCAGTTCCTCGAATGGCAGTGCATGCGACTGTCGCACACAGCGACTGACGTCTGCCCGTCAGAAAGTCACACTGCATGGGTTCCTCCACAACCGGGCAATTGGCTGCAATATGTCCCGCTTGCCGGCAGCGGTAGCAAACGATCCTTCTTGCCGCCTCTTGAGCCGCTGATTTCCCAGGCTGTTCTCGCCAAACTTGGGGTAGAGCTCCCACCCTCTCACTCTCTCCACCCTCACCCCTTGGAATCCTCTTATCTGCCCCTGGGGATGGTCTGGTCTTAGGGTGGAAAGTCCGAGTGTCTCTGGAAGAGGCCGTCAGGTTCTCTGTAGCCAAGTATTTCTCCACACGATCCACAAGACCATCGGCCGTCTCTGGGTCTCCATGGCTTACCCACTTTTGGATGGCAGTAGGAAGAGCTCTCAAAAACCGATCCATTACAACACGTTCCACAATCTTTGGTGCGGACAAAGTCTCTGGCTGTAGCCACTTTCTGCTCAGGTGAATGAGATCATACATTTGAGACCTGGGGGGTTTTCCAAGCTGGAAAGTCCAGTTATGCACACGCTGAGCCCGGACAGCCTGGGTGACACCCAGCCTTGCCAATATTTCAGCTTTTAGCATCGCATAGTCTTTTGCTTGGTTAGGCTCTAGGTCATAGTAAGCTTTCTGCGATTCACCAGTTAACAGAGGAGCCACCAGTCCAGCCCACTGCTCCTCAGGCCACTTTTCTCTTTCAGCGGTCCTTTCAAATGTGGTCAAAAATACCTCTGGATCATCCTCTCCAGTCATTTTTGTCAATAAACGACTCACCCCAAAGGACGCGGTATTAGTGGGACGGCTTTCCTCACTGGTCTGCGGACGTTGCTGCATTGCTGCTTCCATCTGTTGTTGTAGTCTCTGCTCTTGCTTCTGTAACAGGTCTATGAAGCGGGCCTCAGATTGCTGCTGGGCTTGTTGCTGAGCCTCCAGACTCTGTTGCAAAGTTGCGTTTGTCTGCTGCTGGGCTGCAAGGCTCTGTTGATGAGCTTGCTGCTGGGCTGCAAGGCTCTGTTGATGAGCTTGCTGCTGGGCTGCGAAGTTCTGTTGTTGAGCTGCAAGGCTCTTTTGCAAACCTGCATTTGTCTGCTGTTGATTGGCATTTGCTAGAGCCAGCTGCTTCAGTATCTCCTCCATGCTGGCTTAAAAAAAAACTGCCCGCATTCTCCACCAACTGTGAGGGGGTTAGCTCGGCAGCGGGTGTGTGTGACCCCCGAGATGGGCTCCCCACACAAAAACAGGCCCAGCAAACGGAGGTTGTGGTTTTCAAAATCAAAAAGGTGCGGTTTATTTTCTATTTACAGTGACAAAACACAGCAAAGCAAAAGAAACAAACAAAATAAATCCTGGTCAACTTGACCTCTGACTAAACATACAGGTTTCCTAACTAACAACTGGGATCAGCCTAGTGCTGTCCTAGTCCCTAAGTCCCTGGTTTTAAATGTCCAAGCAAATAGCCACACAGGCTTTGTCTCACCGCACAGGGGTTCACTCTCCCTAGACAGTCCACACAGGTCTGGTTCCAGGCATGAGCTAACATCTAATGAAGCTGGGAGTTCTTATAGAGGCCTAAATGAGCTGACAAGCTTCAGCTGGTCTCATCAACTCCCTGTCTGTACGATGCCCCACACTCTCCCTAGAGGTATGAGTCATCCATGAGCCCACTAGCCTTATACAACTCTCCACCTAGTTGTATAAGTCGGCGTAAAGCCTGAATCTGGGCGAAATATATCTACCCCCCTGGATGCAACCAGGTGACTTTACCTTCCTGCTGTCACAATATATATATATATATATATATATATATATATATATATATATACACACACACACACACACACACACACAGTCAGGTCCATAAATATTGGGACATCGACACAATTCTAATCTTTTTGGCTCTATACACCACCACAATGGATTTGAAACGAACAAGATGTGCTCTAACTGCAGACTGTCAGCTTTAATTTGAGGGTATTTACATCTAAATCAGGTGAACGGTGTAAGAATTACAACAGTTTGTATATGTGCCTCCCGCTTTTTAAGGGACCAAAAGTAATGGGACAATTGCCTGCTCAGCTGTTCCATGGCCAGGTGTGTGTTATTCCCTCATTAACCCTAGTTACAAGGAGCAGATAAAAGGTCCAGAGTTCATTTCAAGTGTGCCATTTGCATTTGGAATCTGTTGCTGTCAATTCTCAATATGAGATCCAAAGAGCTGTCACCATCAGTGAAGCAAGCCATCATTAGGCTGAAAAAAACAAAACAAACCCATCAAAGAGATAGTAAAAACAAAGGTGTGGCCAAAATGTTTGGGACATCCTTAAAAAGAAAGAATGCACCGGTGAGCTCAGCAACACCAAAAGACCTGGAAGACCACGGAAAACAACTGTGGTGAATGACCGAAGAATTATTTCCCTGGTGAAGAAAACACCCTTCACAACAGTTGGCCAGATCAAGAACACTCTCCAGGAGGTAGGTGTATGTGTGTCAAAGTCAACAATCAAGAGAAGACTTCACCAGAGTGAATATAGAGGGTTCACCACAAGATGTAAACCATTGGTGAGCTACAAAAACAGGAAGGCCAGATTAGAGTTTGCCAAACAACATCTAAAAAAGCCTTCACAGTTCTGGAACATTCTATGGACAGATGAGACCAAGATCAACTTGTACCAGAGTGATGGGAAGAGAAGAGTATGGAGAAGGAAAGGAACTGCTCATGATCCAAAGCATACCACCTCATCAGTGAAGCATGGTGGTGGTAGTGTCATGGCGTGGGTATGTATGGCTGCCAATGGAACTGGTTCTCTTGTATTTATTGATGATGTGACTGCTGACAAAAGCAGCAGGATGAATTCTGAAGTGTTTCGGGCAATATTATCTGCTCATATTCAGCCAAATGCTTCAGAATTCATTGGAGGGCGCTTCACAGTGCAGATGGACAATGACCCGAAGCATACTGCAAAAGCAACCAAAGAGTTTAAGGGAAAGAAGAGGAATGTTATGCAATGGCCAAGTCAATCACCTGACCTGAATCCGATTGAGCATGCATTTCACTTGCTGAAGACAAAACTGAAGGGAAAATGCCCCAAGAACAAGCAGGAACTGAAGACAGTTGCAGTAGAGGCCTGGCAGAGCATTCCCAGGGATGAAACCCTGCGTCTGATGATGTCTATGCGTTACAGACTTCAGTCTGTAATTGACTGCAAAGGATTTGCAACCAAGTATTAAAAAGTGAAAGTTTGATTTATGATTGTTAATCTGTCCCATTACTTTTGGTCCCTTAAAAAGTGGGAGGTACATATACAAACTGTTGTAATTCCTACACCGTTCACCTGATTTGGATGTAAATACCCTCAAATTAAAGCTGAAAGTCTGCAGTTAAAGCACATCTTGTTTGTTTCATTTCAAATCCAATGCTTTCTTATGTGTCCCCACTGTGTCCCCACTGTCCCGCGGCCGGTGATTGCTGTACACTACAGTACTACTAGCTTACATGACATCACTTGCCTAACATGGCGGCTGGCCTGTGTTATACACTACAGTTTAGTTTGTCTCACTTGCCTAACATGGCGGACTGGACTGTGTTATACTTTAGTTTGTCCCACATTGTCTCTCTTGCCCAACATGTCCACTGTGCAGCATGGCGGCCGGCCTGTGTTTGTGTGTGTGTTACATAACTTAGTGTCCCACATCGTCTCTGTTGCCTAACATGTCTATCATGGCGGCAGATGACCGCTGATGTTACATAAATCATCGTTGTCTCTTGCCTAACATTTTCCTGCATGTGCCTTTCTGAGACCATGCTCTGCTTTTTGTATTGTAGAGATACCGACCGTTGTACCCGACACATGGATTTCATCATCCCCGCCGCTGGTTTACTTGGCCATACCTAGATGCTGGATGCAGCAGGAACAACCAACAAGCACTGGTGAGAGCAGCTTAATTAAAAAAAAAAGAAATTGTAGGTGTCATGTGTGAAAAAATCTGAAAACAAAACATTTGTGCTCAAAAAATTTTCCCCGTTTTCCTCATTTTTCCCCCCCTTAAGGTGGAGAAACTTACTTATTTCTGGCTTTAAGTGCAATGCAAACGGATGCCACTGCCAGCAAAATGTCAGCTGTCTGGAAGTTTTTTTAAATTGATCAAACCAACAAACGCATTGCAGACTGCAAACTCTGTTCTGCCAAAATATCCAGGGGAGGTTCAAAAGTTAGTTCTTATAATACCAGTAATCTCATAAAACACCTCAAAATGAAACAAAAGACTGAGCATGGCGAATTTACAACTGTCACTAGCTCTTGCACTCAGCAGCTGACACTGCAGCAAACCCTTGCCAGATGTGAAAATTTTTCCATGGATAACCCAATGGCTGAAAAAATATCTGAAGTAGTTACCCAATTGATCGTTCTTGATCATCAGCCACTATCAATAGTTGACAATGTGGGTTTTCGGCGACTTATGAATCTTTTGGAGCCAAAGCACGAAATTCACAGCCTCCGTCATGTCACAGACGCCATGTTGCCACAATTACACAACACAGTGAAAAACCACATTACCAACATGCTACAGGAGGACATAAAGGCTATCAGTTTTACCACGGACATTTGGAGCAGTAGTGTGAGTCCCGTGTCTGTAATTAGCTTAACTGAATAGTGGATTGATGCCAAGTTCACTTTGCACCAAGTCATGCTGCACGCAATAAATTTCAAGGCTCTCACACATGCCAAGCTATAAGACGCATACTAGAAGAAATGCTTGACACTTGGGCGATTCCCAAAAGTTCTGTCCATGTGGTAGTCCGTGATTATGGCAGAAATATGTTAAAAGGTGTACAAGATGCTGGTCTTCAGAGTCTTTCATGTGTGGCACATACACTGCAGCTGGCTGTCTCAGAGGGGCTTTTATCACAGCGCAGCATTACAGAGGCTGTGGGAGTTGGGCGCAAAATACTTGCGCAATTTAAACATTCAAACCTGGCATATTCTCAGCTGCAAGATATTCAGATCCAGCTTGGTCAACCCATTTAAAGACTTCAATAAGATGTTCAGACTCGCTGGAATAGCACTTTTTACATGCTGCAGTCTCTGATAGAGCAAAAACGTGCCATTGGAGTATATGTGTCAGAAAATGAGCTGCCTGCAACGATCACTGCAAATCAGTGGAATCTCATGGAGAAGATGATCAAAATCTTGGCTCCCTTTGAAGAGTTGTCTCGGCATGTGAGTTGTTCAGATTCTTTTGCCTCGGATGTAATTCCTGCAGTGACTGTGCTACAGTGATTATTATCTAAAAAGTGGATGAGGACCACGGTGTTAAAACGATGAAGAACACATTGCTTGGTGTTTGCAGAAACGGTCCACTTTACTGCATCGCTACCTTACTCGATTCCAAGGTAATCAATTATTTATTGCTGGCTGCTATTTTGCATTGTTTGTTTTTATTTGAATATTGATTGATGATGATTTCGTTTTTTGGATAAAGGTGATATTTTACAGTGTTATCGCTTGCATTAAAAAAAAATTCTAATGCAAGTGATAACACTGTAAATCTCGCCTTCATAAAAAACACAAAACAAAAATCTTTAATGACAAACACACTTACCTGCTATGCAGTGCCCCCACAGCAAGCTTCCACAGTTGTTGCTTTGTTTGCATGACGATGTCTAATGTCTTGTATTTTTCTTCTTCAAGGTATAAAGATCGGTTCTTTTCAAATGCAGATGCTGGCAGGCAGGCCAAAGAGATGTTCGTGCTGGAAAGGCAACAAATATCTTCTGTACAGGTACTACAGGCACAGGCAGCTACACCTGAGGTGCTTGAGAAACCAGCTACCAAAAGGCCTCGCACTGAGAAACAGCCACAGGTACCAGTGTGACTGTGGACAGCATTTTTCAAGAAATTGCTTATTCATCTACATTTGAGAACAGTGCTCCCACAGCTGCTACCATACAACTAGAAGCATATATTGGAGAGGTCACTGTGCCTCGTTCGGACAAACCTCAGAGTATTGGGCAATCAATAAACTGCGATTTCCCACTCTAGCCCAAATGGCACAAAAATATCTTTCAGCTCCTTGCAGTAGTGTGGAAAGTGAGAGATTGTTCAGTGCAGCGTCACACATTCTGACTGACAACAGAAACCGACTCCTACCTGAACATGCAGGGATTCTTCTGTTTCTTAAAAAAAACTTGCCACTTGCGTTTGAATTGGAAAAGTAATCTACCGCCTGTTACTGTAAGGCATCATGCACAGTTGCATGCTGCAGCTCAAAGCAACTGCTCCACCTGACATTTGAGCTTTTTTTAGCGTTTCCCCTGCCTGTTAACTCCCCTCCATGTTGGCCTTTAAAAAAAAAAAAAAAAAAAATGTTTGCCTTTTTAACTCCATGCCACAAACTTTTTCCTTAAGTGAAAAAGTGAATCACCTATGGTATGCACATTGCACACTATATGTGATTCAACGTGCAATGCATGGGGGACACATAGCCTAATATGGAGCGGCATAGAGTTAACACTACAGGCAAACGAAAGGCTCAAAAACAGGGAGCTCAAACGCCTGTAGGAGCAGCTACTTTGAGCTTTATTGTGCATGTGGCCTTACTACTGCTAAGTCCTTGGCTCCTTGGCCTTGTCATCCTGGAATGAACCTAATTTTGGTCTGTGAAAAATGTTTTTTCACGGGTTACATAAGAAGTTGAACTAGAAGCTAGCACTTCTTTTTTTTAAATGTTTACAAAATAATGTTAGTTTTGAGGTACTGTTCAGTTGCTCCTCCTCAGGCCTAACATTATTTAACTGTATTGCACTTGGGTTGGTTGATGTGATGACGTGAACTTGTGATGTTTGTTTTATACGTGGCGTCATCAACAATGATGATTTTTCATGTTCTGTGTGACATTTGAGCTTTCCATTTTCAAGGCATAATGTCTGTACAATGCAGCTAAAAGCATCTGCTCCTCAAGGAGTTTTAGCTTTTTTGCTGCCTGTTAACGCCTCCCCTCCATGTCAGCCCATTGCACACTAATTTCAGGAGTTTAGTGGCAGGAAAGTTTACAGGCAGAAAAAAAATCCAAAGATTTCCATTTCCAATTTCTTTGGATTTTTTTCTGCCTGCTGCCTGTAAGCTGCCCTGCCACGAAACTTCTGAAACCGCATAGTGTTCCTTGGCCAATGGCCATGAAAGAACACATAGGCTAACATGGAGGGGAAGAGGTAACAGGTAGAGAAGCAGCTGCTTTGAGGCCTTACTGCAGCCTACATGCCAACCTAACACACATCCTTGCCATCCTGGAATGTTCTTTCAGTGAAATGTGTTTCTCTTACACATGTGTAAGAAGTGGAACTGGAAAAAAACACAACGTTTTTTGGGTTTTTGAACTTTTATAATGTCATTGTCTTGTGTTGTGAGGTGACTGTCACTAAGGTACTGTACTGTTCTTGCTTCTCCTGATGCCTAAACAGTGTGAACTTGCAAGGTACATGACATGTCATTGATGGCATTGACATTATTTTATATAACATGTTCTGTGCAATTTGCGCTCTAACAGCTTTGTGACCACTGCCAGCAAACAAACATGTTTTCTTGCATAATGTCTTTTGACTGAGTTTCAATTCCTCATATTATGGCGAAAATGTGTAATTTTTCATAATTTTTTTAAAAAATGGTCACATGACCAAAATCAGGTATCGGTAATTGGTATCGGCGAGTACATGATGTCAAGTATCGGTACTCATACTCAATGTCAAAAAAGTGGCATCGGTGCATCCCTTATATATATATATATATATATATATATATATATATATATATATATATATGTGTATTTATTTATTACACAGTCTTTAAAAATTGCAGTACTCTACCTTCGTGCACACAGCCAGGTACTGCACTGTAGGGGGAGGCAGAGAGCTCAGCACTGAGGAAGACACCTCCCCCTTCCACTGCTTTCACCAAGTGTATTCAGTGTCTGACCAAGCACCCTCAGTGCCAGTGTACAGTTAAACTGAGGATCGGGAGCTTGGTCTCATCTGACTGCCTCTCTCGACCAGGATGCAGTGGCACCCATGACGACCTCAGGCGACACCCTGGTTGAGAAAAGCTGGTCAAAAATATAGTATACATTACTGCATGCATTATATTAGTTTGGAAAGTTTATTGGACTTTGTCACCTATTTTGGGATCCAATAAACGCTACTCTCTTTAAAAAAATTAAATAAATGTAAGTTGCTGCATAGAAATTCCTTTGGATTGGAGTAGTTTGTGTTCTACACCCATCTGCGCACTTCTGTTCCCACAACACTAAGGACTCATTTACACTTGCTTTGGCTTCAACACACATTAACGGCTAGTTTATGTTTGCCTCAAAACAAGGTTTTAAAGAGGATTTGTTAAAGCTCTCTGAACACCAGTCAAAGCCCCTGTCACTAAATAAAATAGTTAGCTAACAGTCCTGTTTACACCTGCTTTTACCCCATGTAGCTTCAGTGGTGCCTCAAAGCATCTTCAAAGCCTCCATAGTAGTGTATGGCAAAGCTCGCTTGAAGCCCCACTGAAGCCTCATCGAAGCCCGACGCCTCACCGAAGCCCCACCGAAGGACGAAGCAAAAGCAAGGTGTAAACAGGACTGTAAGCCAACCATTTTATTTAGTAACGTGAGCTTTAACTGGCGTTCAGAGAGCTTTAACAAAGCCTGCCCAAAGTCATGTTTTGAAGCAAGTGTAAACTAGCCCTAATAGTTACATTAAATTATTAGTGGTCATCAATTCTAATTACAACTACTAGTTAAGCGAACAGTGAGATACCTGCGTGGGAGAAGAGGCCCATCTAGGACACCAGGAAAAAACTGAGGACTCACGGAGTGGGGTAGGGTTATAGGGTAGGTGTACAGTATCCAAACACTGGAGGGCAAGAGCTTATAACTCTGTCTATGAATTTTCCAACATAAATTAATACAGTGCACTCTAAAGTGAAAAATTAGTCAATGACTTATAAATTTAATTGAATTCAGAAACATTATAACATAAATAAATGTGTCAAAAATTTTCTTCATAAAATATGCAGTATTCCATAGACCATTTCTATATTCAGTAGTGACTCAAAACCATCCAACTTTCAAACACCCTATACGCACATCACACCCTGTGTTAACCATACAGGAGAACAAAGCACCCTTTGTCCAGTGATTCAACTACCTTTATGCAAACAGGAAATTCAACCAAACATAATGACATCTATATTTCAGAAGGTCATAAATGCTTAAAACGGTAATCCACTCCCCAATCTTATGATAGTCTCCATAACAGCAACCACCGCTTAGTAGTGGGAAAAATTCACAGCACATACTACTACTACTCCCCTTCAACTTTAAAACATCTCCTCTTCACAATTCACCACTTGCAAGCCATAGCAAATAGAAAACTCAACGTAGTGTTCAACCATACAAATTTTATTAAAACCATAAAAACAAGAGCCACTCACATGGATTCCAAATGCATTGATTAAAGGGTTTAAAATAACAAACATGTCATACTTACCTCCACTGTGCAGTTCGTTTTGCACAGAGAGGCCCCGATCCTGGTCTTCTGTGGTCTCTCGGCGGCTGTCTCGGCTCCTCCCCACAAGAACCAACCCCCTTCATGGGAGCTCTCTCCCATGGGGGTTAGTTCTTGCGGGCAAGCTCCCGTGATGCAGCCGGCTGCTATAGCTGCAGACTGCATCACTCGGCCCCGCCCCCGCCCCCGCGTCATTGGATGTGATTGACAGCAGCGCGAGCCAATGGCTGCTATCCAATCAACAGGCAAACTGAGTGGAGAAGAGGACATCGGGGGCGAGCGCAGCAGGTGAACGGGCTCAGATAAGTAAAACTGGGGGCTTGGGGGGCCGTCAGGATGCATTAAGGTGAAAAAACACGAACCTTTACAACCCCTTTAAGTTTGCAAAACTGTAATGCATCATCAGGAAGCAGCATCAGCTGCAACAAAACTAAAAAAAAATCCATGCTGGTGTGTGTAATATGACCCCACTTTCAACCTATTTCACCACAGAAGTATCTAAAGATCTGAGGATAAGATTGGGAGAGAGAATGACAGTTTTTCTTAAAAAATAGGGGTCATTATGGTCTGATGAGTTCAGTAAGTCCACCACCTCAGTCGATAAGGGTTTCAGTGTTCTGTATAATTAACACAAGGGGGTTATTTACGAAAGGCAAATCCACTTTGCACTACAAGTGCAAACTACAAGTGCAAAGTGCACTTGGAAGTGTAGTCGCTGTAGATCTGAGGGGGACATGCAAGGAAAATAAAAAACAGCATTTTAGCTTGCACATGATTGGATAATCAAATCAGCAGAGCTTCCCCTCATTTCAGATCTTCCCCTCAGATTTACAGCGACTGCACTTCCAAGTGCACCTTCAGTGTAATTTCAACTTTGCACTTGTAGTTTGCACTTGTAATGCAAAGTGGATTTGCCTTTCGTAAAAAATCCCCAAGGTATGGCAGGATTAGAAGGTGTTTGCAAGCTGGATGGCTTTAAGTCACCACTGAATATAGAAGTCTATGGAATACTACATATTATATTGTTAGGACAATTTTTGACAAATTATAGTCCTTATAGTGTTTCTGAATTTGTTTACTTTATTTAACAGTGAATGACTTGTCACATTTTTCACTTTAGAGTGAGCTGTATAAATCTAGATTTGAAAAAGTTTGCGTTATTTGACACGTGGTTATAAAACACTTGCTTTATTTGCATTAGGTGATGCGTTAGCACAAATTACAGAATTTTTCAGTGTCTATGAATAGTTTGTGTGGGAAAGCTGAAAATGCATCTAACAGTAATTATGGTAAACAAGAAGTCAACCTTACAGATGAGGTCTTTCAAAGGAATGTCTCTAATGGTATTAAAAGGGGGTCTCTGAAGAGCAGAGAGCAACAGATTGTGACCCAGGATGTCAAACTGGGAGAGTTATATGAGCAACTTCCTGTAGAATAATGGATTGAATTGATTACAGATGCCCTTGGGTGGCAATCAAACACCCATATATAACTATAGTGCCACGTCCTATTAAGTATTGATATGAAAAGGATGGACTTTGTAGGCACGTACGTAAAAAATATGATAATTTTATTTCACATGATGTGACATATAACAATTGCATCTAATAATAGAATACATGAGTAAAGCCAAAATATAAAAGAAAGATCACGTGGTTAGTCCCAAAGAGAGTTGCTCCTGTAGAAGCCCTACTGATAAGAGGTGATAAGAGCTGCATGATTCTGGCTAAGGGCCAGTTAACACAAGATGCAGTTCCGTACAGTTTTGTGCACATTTTTTCTGCACTAAAAATGCATGCACCGTGTTTTCCATGTATTCCAATGGCTCTTGTTGCATAGTTACATAGTTAGTCAGGTTGAAAAAAGACACAAGTCCATCCAGTTCAACCATAAAAAAATTAAATAGTATCATACAATCCCATATACCCAATTCTATACCCACAGTTGATCCAGAGGAAGGCGAAAAACCCCAGCAGAGCATGATCCAATTTGCTACAGCAGGGGAAAAAATTCCTTCCTGATCCCCCGAGAGGCAATCGGATATTCCCCGGATCAACTTTACCTATAAATGTCAGTACCCAGTTATATTATGTACATTTAATTAAGAATCCAGGCCTTTCTTAAAGCAATCTACTGAGCTGGCCAGAACCACCTCTGCAGGGAGTCTATTCCACATTTTCACAGCTCTTACTATGAAGAAACCTTTCTGTATTTGGGTGGTGAAATCTCTTTTCCTCTAGACCAGTGTTTCTCAACCTTTTTACCGTGGAGGAACCCTTGGCAAAAAGTCTGAGATCTCGGGGAACCCCTAAAAAAAAAAATCAGATCTACAGCTCTCGGAACATCGTATCTGATCAGCAAGCTGTAGATATAACCACGTTTATTGTAGAAATAGCTTTAAATAATGGAATAAAAATTAGAACTCACCTGACACCAACATTATAGTGTGAACAGTGCACATAGAAATCAATTGTTTTCTTTATGTCTCTGCAGAGACCTGCGTTACAACAAGCCCAAAATATTTTAAGCAAGTCAAATTTGTACACATTTTCCATTTTTTGCACATATGCTGTGAACGAGGCCTTACTGAACTTGAACAAAACTCCCAAATATTGTAACTGATAAATAGGATAGCAGACTACGGGAACAGTTGGGACTTGTTCACAACATTCATGCATAAGAATTGATGGTGCAGATTTGATCTGCATAGAATACTTTGGTCTTGTCCATGTCATGTGCAGAGAGACATGCACTTTCCTAACGTAGGTCTCTGCTAGAACATAAAGAAAATAACTGATTTCTATGTGCCCTGTTCACACCACAATGTTGGTATCATTTGAGTATTTTTCTCTGCAGAGAAATGCATACATGTTGCATATTTCTGTGCAGAAAAAATATGCACATGATACCAATGTTGATTTGAATGTGCACTGACAGCGAGTACTGTCAATGCGCATTAATACCTGGTGCCTCCTCTATAGTTCCAGCTCCTCTGAACCTGTGAGGGTGGTACCAGGAAGAGTGCTGACAGTGGGAGCACATGGCTGAATCTTGCAGGAGGTGAGATCCTGTGTATGGTAGTGACTGAATGCAGACTGCAGGGGCCTGTGGCTGGATGAGACTGAATCATAATAGGATTATGTACAAATATGGCAAAATAAAGCTATTATAATCTCACCTCCTGTTACATTCAGCCTGTGTGCCTCAACTCTCTGACCCCCCCCCCCCCCCCAGTCTGCAATCAGTGCTGTTATACACAGGATGTCATCTCCTGTTCTCTGCTCTTCCCTCCCCCAGCAGTCTGCATTCACCCCTGACATACACAGGAACTCAGCTTCTATCTAATCTAGCCATGTGCTCCTTTTCTCTGCTCCCCCCCTCCACAGTGTGCATTACTGCTACCATTGAGACAGATCTCACCTTCTGATCTGGTGCTTCCGCCTCCATAGTCCTCATTCTCGGCTCTCTTCACGGCTCCCACTCTGTGCTCCCTGCCTCCAGTCTTCATTCTCGGGTCCCATGGCTCTCCGCTCTCCATGCCTAGCTCTCCATGCCCGGCTCCCCGCTCTCCATCAGTGGCGTCACTAGGGTTGGTGTCACCCGGTGTGAAAAAAATTGGTGTCAACCCCCCTCCACCCACTATAGTCCCTCTTCAGTACAGACCCCCCATTAAGTACAAACCCCCCTCCATCAGTATAGACCTCCCTCCAAGTGCAGAAACCCTATCAGCATAGACCACCTCAGAGAAGACCCCCCTCCATCAGCATAGACCCCCCACATAGGCACCCCAAGTGCAGACCACCTCCATCAGCATAGCCGCCCTCAGTGCAGACCCCCTTCAGCATAGACACCCCCCAGTGTAGACCCCCCTCCATCAGCATAGACCCCCAGTGCACACCCCATCAGCATAGATACCCCCTAGTGCAGACCCCCTTCCATCAGCATAGCCCCCCTCAGTGCAGACCCCCATCAGCATAGACACCCCCTAGTGCAGACCCCCTTCCATCAGCATAGCCCCCCTCAGTGCAGACCCCCATCAGCATAGACACCCCCTAGTGCAGACCCCCTTCCATCAGCATAGCCCCCCTCAGTGCAGACCCCCATCAGCATAGACACCCCCTAGTGCAGACCCCCTTCCATCAGCATAGCCCCCCTCAGTGCAGACCCCCATCAGCATAGATACCCCCTAGTGCAGACCCCCTTCCATCAGCATAGCCCCCCTCAGTGCAGACCCCCATCAGCATAGATACCCCCTAGTGCAGACCCCCTTCCATCAGCATAGCCCCCCTCAGTGCAGACCCCCATCAGCATAGATACCCCCTAGTGCAGACCCCCTTCCATCAGCATAGCCCCCCTCAGTGCAGACCCCCATCAGCATAGACACCCCTCTCCATCAGCAAAGCCCCCCTCAGTGCAGACCCCCTCCATCAGCATAGATACCTCCACTTGTGCTAGTAGTCCCCCTCTCTCCCCTCTCATAGCGCCCCCAGCACATGTCCATAAAATACACTATTCAGACCTCAGAACAGCGCAGCATAGACATAGCGGTGTGTCCCTCCTCAGACCGCCTCCTCCTGTCCTGTGTATATGTAAACAGAGGAGGGAGGACTCGGGGAGGCGGCTTAAGTCCGCTCCGCTGTGAGAGACACAGATCAGTGCAGGGGTGTGCGGACCGTGTGATGCCGCTGCCCACAGGCGTCACCCGGGTGCGATCTGCACCCCCCACCCAGCAACACCACTGCTCGGCTCCCCGCCGAATTTTAAAAACTCCCGCTCTCTGCCTTTCCGCTCTCTGAGTTCTCTGAGCCGGAACTACAGAGAGAGCATCGGGTATCAATGCGCGCTGACTGTTCTCACTGTCAGCGCGCATTGGGAACAGTGAAAACAACATTGGACGGATATACATCCGCCACAATGTTGAATCGCGGCGGAACCCCTGGGGACTTCTCGCGGAACCCCAGGGTTCCGCGGAACCCCGGTTGAGAAACACTGCTCTAGACGTAAAGAGAGCCCCCTTGTCCTTTGTGTTGACCGTAAAGTGAATAACTCAACACCAAGTTCACTATATGGACCCCTTATATATTTGTACATGTTGATCATATCCCCCCTTATTCTCCTCTTAAGAGTGAATAAATTCAGTTCCTCTAATCTTTCCTCATAGTCGAGTTCCTCCATGCCTCTTATCAGTTTGGTTGCCCTTCTCTGCACTTTCTCCAGTTCCCCCATATCCTTTTTGAGAACTGGGGCCCAAAACTGAACTGCATATTCCAGATGAGGTCTTACTAATGATTTGTACAGGGGCAAAATTATTTCTTTCTCCCTGGAGTCCATACCTCTCTTAATACAAGAAAGGACTTTGCTCGCCTTGGAAACCGCAGCTTGGCATTGCAGAAATTTTACTTTTGATCTTAGACCCAATATCATTTAAAAAAGATATAAAAAAGTAAGGGTCCCAGCACTGAACCTTGAGGCACACCACTGATAACCTTGGACCATTCAGAGTAAGAATCATTAACCATGACTCTCTGAATTCTGTCTTTTAGCCAGTTTTCGATCCATTTACAAACTGATATTTCCAAGCCTGTAGGACTTCACCTTACACATGAGCCGTGTGTGGGGAACTGTAGCTAACGCTTTTGCAAAATCCAAGTATACCACGTCCACCGCCACCCCTCTGTCCAAGGTCTTACTTACCTCTTCATAAAAAGAAATCAGGTTTGTCTGACAACTTCTGTCTTTCATGAATCCATGCTGTCTGTTGCTTAAATAGTTTTTTTCCAGCAAGAACTCATCTATGTGGTCTTTTATTAATCTCTCCAGTATCTTCCCAACTATAGAAGTTAAACTAACAGGTCTATAGTTACTTGGTAAAGACTTTGTTCCCTTTTTAAATATAGGCACCACATTGGCCCTGCGCCAATCCAGTGGTACTATTCCTGTCATTATTGAGTCCCTAAAAATTAGATACAATGGCTTTGAAATTACAGAGCTCAATTCTTTTAGGATCCGTGGGTGTATGCCATCTGGTCCAGCTGCTTTATCCACCTTTATTCTGTCTAAATATTTCTGGACCATATCACTTTTGAACCATTGTGGATTTGGGGCTGTGTCACTACCACCCCCATTTTGGACATGAGCTCCCCCATGCTCCTTTGTATACACAGAACTGAAGAAAGTATTTAATAAATTAGCCTTCTCTTTGTCCCCAGTCACCCACTCTAGATTATTTTGTAAAGGGCCTACATGCTCAGACTTGACCTTTTTACTATTAATGTTTGAAGAATTTTTTGGGGTTTGTCCTACTATCTTTTGCAATCTGTCGTTCGTTTTGAATTTTTGCATCCTTGATTTCCTTTTTACATATCCTGTTATATTCTTTGTAACATTTAAATCACACTAGTGTTCCCTCATTTTATATTTTTTAAAAGCTCTTTTCTTGTAGTTTATAGCTTTTTTAACTTTGTCCGTGAGCCACATAGGTTTTATTTTTAGCCTTTTAAACTTATTGCCCATGGGAATATACTTTGCAGTGAGTTCACAGTCTTTTTGAAGAATTCCCATTTCTATTCTGTGCCCATTAATGCCAATATTCCCTCCCAGTCTAAGCCCTGGTTCACACTGGTGCGTTTTGACATGCGATTTGGCATGCCAAAACGCCGGTATTTGCCGCAAATTGCGGGCAATGGAACCGTCCTAAATCGGTGCGACGCCGCATCTGCGGCACTGCACCGATTTCAAAAAGTAGTTTCTGTACTACTTTTTGCGATTTTGGGCCGCGATTTACATTGACATCTGTGCAGAAACCTGCACAGATGTCCCTGTAATCGCGGCCGAAATCGGGACTGACAGGCAGGAGTGAAATCGTGCGAGTTCAGCTGAACTCGCACGGCTTCACTTCCGCAGCCCAGTGTGAACCTGGGCTAAGTCCTGGAGAGCAGCCCTCATCCTTGGAAAATTTGCGCTCTTGAAATTACTGTATATACTCGAGGATAAGCAGAGTTTTTCAGCACATTTTTTTGTGCTGAAAATGCCCCTGTCGGCTTATACTCGAGTCACCTTTTTGCGCCTGATCTCCCGGACTTTAGGGACCCGGTAACGCCCGGCCGTAGGTCCCCTGGACCCCAAACTTGGCACACATATAGCCCCACTTCTCATCTACAAATGAGCAAAGTTTGTTGTCTGGGGGGACCTACGGCCGGGGAGCACCAATCTTTTTAAAGCCGGGCACCCCTTCCATGTTAAACGTCAGTCTAGTCATGGGCACAGTGAGACATGCACATGGACACAGTGAGGCACAGTGAGGCATGCAGATGGACACCCTAGGCTTATACTCGAGTCAATACGTTTTCCCAGTTATTTGTGGTAAAATTAGGTGCCTCGGCTTATACTCGAGTATATACGGTAAGTGTTCTTATCTTTCCCGTATGTGATTTTTGCTTACAGCTAACATCAAATGAAATCACGTTATGGTCACTGCTACCCAGATGTTCCTTTATCTGAACATTAGTAATACGCTCTGCATGGTTTGAGATTACCAGCTGGCTCTAGTTCACACTATGCAGTCAGTTTCCTGTGCAGAAACTGACCGGAAACTGACTGCATGGTGTGAACTAGAGCCGATGGAATACATGGAAAACACTGTGCATGCATTTTGTGCAGAAAAAAAGCACACGGAACTGCGTCTGGTGTGAACTGGCCCTTAACCATTGCCGACCGCGCCATAGCCGAAAGACGGCTACAGCGCTGTCGAGTTATCCCGGGTTCACGTCCCTGGGACGTCCTCGCGCACTCGCGCTTCCCGCGCGCCCCCTGGGGCGCGCTCGCGGAAGTGTCCGTGCTCGCCGAGTGCAGGGGACCTAGCGCAACAAGGATCGCGGTGAAGAGCCAATGATAGCGGCTCTTTACCACCTGATCGCTCCCTCCAATGAGGGAGCGATCAGAATGTAAACAAACTGGGGTCACACAGAGGTCCAGCTCTCTTCTCTCCTCACACCAATACAGTGTGTGAGGAGAGAAGAGAGATCATTTAACAGTGAGTGTTTATCTCATATTGTAGTGAACTACAGTGCCCAGCAGTGCCCTTCAGTGCCACACAAGTGCCAATCTGTGCCCTACAGTGCCACTACACTACCCATCAGCGCCCCTACAGTACCCATCTGTGCCACCAGTGGCACAAATATACTCATCAGTGCCACTACAGTGCCCATCAGTGCCACCAGAGTACCCATCAGTGCCACTAGTGTCCATCAGTGCCACTAGTGTCCATCAGTGCCACCACAAGGATGATCAGTGTCACTACAAGGCTGATCAGTGTCACTACAAAGCTCATCAGTGCCACTACAAGGCTCATCAGTGCCACCTCTACCACTTCAGTGCCCATCGGTTCTGCCAGTGCTCCACCAGTGCCACTACAAGGCTCATCAGTGCCACCAGTGCCCATCAGTGCCACCTCTGCCACTTCAGTGCCCATTGGTGCCGCCAGTGCTCCACCAGTGGCACTACAAGGCTCATCAGTGCCCATCAGTGCCACCTCTGCCACTTCAGTGCCCATCAGTGCCACCTCTGCCACTTCAGTGCCCATCGGCGCCGCCAGTGCTCCACCAGTGCCACTACAAGGCTCATCAGTGCCACCAGTGCCCATCAGTGCCACCTCTGCCACTTCAGTGCCCATCGGTGCCGCCAGAGCTCCACCAGTGCCACACCAGTGCCACTACAGTGCCCAGTGCCACATTGGTGCCATCAGTACCACATCAGCGCCACTATAGTGCTCATCTGCACCACTACAGCGCTCATCAGTGCCACAGTAGTGCCCACAAGTGAGTGCATATCAGTGCACCCTCATCAGTTCCCAGCCGTGCACCCTCATCAGTTCCCAGCCGTGCACCCTCATCAGTTCCCAGCCGTGCACCCTCATCAGTTCCCAGCCGTGCACCCTCATCAGTTCCCAGCCGTGCACCCTCATCAGTTCCCAGCCGTGCACCCTCATCAGTTCCCAGCCGTGCACCCTCATCAGTTCCCAGCCGTGCACCCTCATCAGTTCCCAGCCGTGCACCCTCATCAGTTCCCAGCCGTGCACCCTCATCAGTTCCCAGCCGTGCACCCTCATCAGTTCCCAGCCGTGCACCCTCATCAGTTCCCAGCCGTGCACCCTCATCAGTTCCCAGCCGTGCACCCTCATCAGTTCCCAGCAGTGCACCCTCATCAGTTCCCAGCAGTGCACCCTCATCAGTTCCCAGCAGTGCACCCTCATCAGTTCCCAGCAGTGCACCCTCATCAGTTCCCAGCAGTGCACCCTCATCAGTTCCCAGCAGTGCACCCTCATCAGTTCCCAGCAGTGCACCCTCATCAGTTCCCAGCAGTGCACCCTCATCAGTTCCCAGCAGTGCACCCTCATCAGTTCCCAGCAGTGCACCCTCATCAGTTCCCAGCAGTGCACCCTCATCAGTTCCCAGCAGTGCACCCTCATCAGTTCCCAGCAGTGCACCCTCATCAGTTCCCAGCAGTGCACCCTCATCAGTTCCCAGCAGTGCACCCTCATCAGTTCCCAGCAGTGCACCCTCATCAGAACCCAGCAGTGCACCCTCATCAGAACCCAGCAGTGCACCCTCATCAGAACCCAGCAGTGCACCCTCATCAGAACCCAGCAGCACCCTCATCAGAACCCAGCAGTGCACCCTCATCAGAACCCAGCAGCACCCTCCTCAGAACCCAGCAGCACCCTCCTCAGAACCCAGCAGCACCCTCCTCAGAACCCAGCAGCACCCTCCTCAGAACCCAGTAGTGCAGCCTCATTAGACCAGCCTCATCAGCACCCATCAGTGCAGCCATATCTGTTCCAGTTTTCCTACCACAGTTTGTCACCACAGCCCACAGTCACCAGTATGGCGAAAAAAATGTTTTCCGCTGAGGAGGCATACCAACAGCTTTGCTTGACTGACGAGAGCAGCGGGGAGCTCTCTGAGTCCGATTCTGGTTCAGAATATGAACCTGTTATAAGCAGTGGGTCTTCTACAGATTCAGAGGAAGTGGAAAGTGTGCCCAGGAAACAAAGGCGTTCTGACATGGAGCAGCAGGCTACCACAAGTAGCGGTGTGGCATCAACCAGCAGCTCAGTGCCATCCACCAGTAGCACAGTGCCATCCACAAGAAATGAAGTACCACTACAGCAAAGGCCAAGAACTAGCGGGGTGTCATCTCAACCCCAAAGGGTTAGAACCCATGCCAGCCTTCCATATGCCCTTGAAAACCCTCTGTGGCTTCCCCCCAATTCAGGAGCAGCAAACATCCCCCCCTTTCACCGCCCAGCCAGGTGTTCAGGTGAACACAGAGAATTTTGCCCCTATTGATTTTTTTAATTAAATTTTTATCCAAGACCTATTATCCTCCATCGTGACCAAGTGCAACCTCTTTGCACAACAATTCATAATAAACAACCCTGGTTCAAGTTATGCCCGTCCCTATGAGTGGAGAGCATTGACAGTGGAGGAATTTAAATTATTTTTAGGCCTAACGTTCAACATGGGGCTCTCAAAAAACAATTAAGTATACTCCTATTGGTCCACCAAACCCATCCACCACATGCCAGTCTTTTCATCCCTTATGTCAAGATCCAGATACCTCATGATAATGCGCTTTCTCCATTACAATGACAACACCCAGTGCCCTCCCTGAAATGACCCATCACATGACAAATTATTTAAAATTCGGCCACTTCTAAATTTTTTCTCTGAGAAATTCCCCGTTATATATTCCCGACCAAAATATATCCGTGGATGAGTCATTGGTCCACTTTACAGGCAGGCTTGGCATCAAGCAGTTTATTCCAAGCAAAAGGGGCCGATATGGGGTTAAGATCTATAAGCTATGTGACCGAGCCACGGGCTACATTTACGCCTTCCTGGTGTATGAAGGGAAGGACTCCCAACTGCAACCCCCTGAATGTCCAGAGTACATCGGTGCCAGCGGAAAGGTTGTTGGAGCTTATATATCCACTCCTTGAAATGGGTTACCACCTTTATGTGGATAATTACTATACGAGCTTGCCCCTCTTCCGCAACCTTCACCGGTACAGTGCGAGCCAACAGGAAGGGTTTCCCGCAAAGGCTCGTTACTGAAAGACTACGAAAAGGGGAGACGGCGTCTTTGCGGAATGAAGAGCTATTGGCTATCAGGTGGAGGGACAGAAGAAACGTCCACATGCTCTCAACGATACATAACGACACCTACGTGGAAATCCCCAGAAGAAACGGCCCTATCCAAAAACCAGCATGTGTTCATGATTATAATTTGTTCATGGGGGGTGTCGATTTTAATGATCAAATGATTGAACCCCATCTTCCCACAAGAAAAAGACGCTATTGGTATAAAAAGGTCTCCATATATCTTTTCAGTATGGCCCTTTACAATACTTATGTCATTTACCGTAAATCTACAAGGACCCCCTTTATCTTATCTTCAGTACCAAGAAGAAATTGTCTCCGCCCTTTTGTACCCTGAAGACCCACCAGAAAGCATGCGCTCGGATTCAGTGAGCAGACTCCATGAACGCCACTTTCCTGAGAAACTCTCCCCCCCTCCATGAAACAGGCCGAAAACGTCAGAAGAGGTGCCGGGTGTGCTCCAAAGAAGGAACTAGAAGAGACACTGTGTATTATTGTCCTTCCCAACCAGGCCTTTGTTTTGGTCGATGTTTCCGTCGTTATCATACTTTTCTACATTATTAGGAAAGTATGGTAAACCTAATTGTCATTTACCGCCACACCCCTTATGCCACTGTACATACCGCTGCCTTCTCCTGAACTGACCCTGACCTGCTAAACGACCACGCCTCTGCCTAACGCTAAACTGTACCTACCTCTGCCTGCCCTGGAACTGACCCTGGCCTGTTATACGACCACGCTTCTGCCTAACCCTAAACTGTACCTACCTCTGCCTGCTCTGGAACTGACCCTGGACTGTTTGACCACCTTTTTTCCTGCCTCTTGGATTGATCTTTTACCCTGCTATGCTAATGGAAACACAGGGGTCTCACATATGTGAGGGGCTCCAGAATTGTTTTTCTGGTTGAAGAAAAATAATTTTTTAGTTTTCTCATTCCCGGATTAGGGTCTGGAGACTCGGAGGCTTCAAAGAGATTTGGGTGGGAGAAGCCTCTACCCCTGTCCCCATTATTTCCTGGCCTGCTACTTGGACCATGTTCTTTCTTACAACCAGGACCAATATTTTGGCACTGCTGGCAATGTCTCTACTTGCACTGACCTTGGACTGTATACGGACAGTATCTCTGCCTGTACTGACTATGGACAATATTCCTGCCTGTTGCCTGGACAATTCCATTCACTGACGCTGACCACGTCCCTGCCTGCTGCCTGGATCAGGGCTCTCCTTCTGTGGACAATTGCACTACTAAAACCACAGGTAATCTTTTGTTTACCATTTACTCAGCAGAATGTAGTTCAGGGTGTAATTCTTAGTATGTACATGCTATATGCTAGAAATATGAAGGGCCTTCAAAAATGTGATAGATTGTAAGGAAATTAGATGCGTAATTTATGTCCCTAGGTCACCTGATGGTGCTTCCTGGATATTGGGCCTCTATGTGGCCAGGCTGTGTAAAAGTCTCACACATGTGGTATCGCCATACTCAGGAGTAGGAGAATATATTTTCGGGTGTAATTTTTGCTATGTACATGCTATGTGTTGGAAATATCTTATAAATGGACAACTTTGTGTAAAAAAAATGCGTTCATTTTTTTTCCACATTTTCCAAAAACTTCTGGAAAAAAATTAACAGTTCAAAAGACTCATAATGCCTCAGATTATACGATGGGGTGTTTGCTTTCCAAAATGGGGTCACTTTGTTGGCGTTTCCGTTGTCCTGGTGCTCCAGGGCCTTCAAAAGTGTAATAGGTGTTTGAGAGATTAGATGTGTAATTTATGCTCCTAGAACGCCTGAAGTTGCTACTTCAATGTTGGGCCTCTGTATGTGGCCAGGCTGTGTAAAAGTCTCACATATGTGGTATCATAATACTCAGGAGTAGCAGCAGAATATATTTTGGGGTGTCATTTGTGGAATGTACATGCCATGTGAGAGAAATAACCTGTTATAATGACAATTTGGTGTGAAAAAAAATCTTCATTTTGCAAAGAATTGTGAGAAAAAATGACAACCTCAAAAAACGAACTATGCCTCTTACTAACTACCTTGGAATGTCTACTTTCCAAAAAGGGGTCATTTTGGGGGTATTTGTACTTTACTGGCTTGTTAGGGTCTCAAGAAATTAGATAGGCTGTCAGTACATCAGGTGTAATCAAATTGATACATTTTCAGTGATTGGCACCATAGCTTGTAGACCCTATAACTTCCACACAGACTAAATAATATCCACTATTTTGGGTTATTTTTACCAAAGATATGTAGCAGTATACATTTTTGCCCAAATTTATGAAGAAAATGTACTTATTTGCAAAATTTTATAATAGAAATGAAGAAAAATTCATTTTTTTACAAAATTTTCAGTCTTTTTTCATTTATAGCACAAAAAATAAAAAACCCAGAGGCGATCAAATACCACCAAAAGAAAGCTCTATTTGTGTGAAAAAAAGGACGAAAATTTCATATGGGTACAGTGTTGCATGACTGAGTAATTGTCATTCAAAATGTGAGAGCACCGAAAGCTGAAAATTCGTCTGGTTAGGAAGGGGGTTTAAGTGCTCAGTGGTCAAGTGGTTAAAGAAGAATCACAATTTTTTTTTGCTTAGAGGATAGATCAAGATTCTCTCATGATTCTTGCGGCGTAACATCATCTTTCACATTAAAACAAAAAAAATTAGGCTAACTTTACGTTTCGTTTTTTTTTATTAATTGAAGTGGATTTTTTCCCTAAAAACTGCATTTGAAAGACCGCTGGGCAAATACAGTGCGACATAAAATATTGCGGCAATTGCCATTTTATTCCCTAGGGTCTCTGCTAATTTATATATAATGTTTGGGGGTTCCAAGTAATTTTCTAGTAAAAAATACTGATAGCTTAAAAAAAAAAAAAAGTGTCACAAAAAGATTTAGACTTTAAAGCCTCGTACACACGGCCGGGAATCCAGTCAGGAAAAAAACGTTGGCTTTCCTGATGGGATTCCTGGCAAGCTTTCCTTACCAAGCCGTGCATACAGACGGCCATTCAAAAGAACCGCCGTTCTTTTGAATGGCAAGAATGCGGTGACATCGACTACGACGAGCCTGCGCTCGTCACATTCGATGCCTTCGCCGCCATCTTGCTACACCCTACACTACCCTTGTATGCTACCGTGCATGCGTCACAGTCTTTTCGAGCATGCACGGGTTTACCTCGGGACAGGTAAGCATACACACACACGGTTTTCTCGGCAGGAAACACTCTGCCGAGAACCCCCATGAGAAAATAGAAAGCAGGTTCTCTATTTTTTCCGCCGAGAAAAGCTCTCCCAGCAGCTTTCTTGCCGAGAGAACCGTGCGTGTGTACGAGGCTTAAGTGGTTAAACTTCCTGCATTTACACACAGAAGTTTGATCCAAGAAGGAAGCGTTAGTTACAATGGTTCATGTTGTTAAAAGCTTGGCAGACTGCCCGGATTCTTACTTTACACACACACATACAGAAGTTTATCCCTTTGATCCCAGACAGAAGCGTTAGGCCCCTTTCACACGGTCGGAACATTCATGTCCACCTGTCATTTTTTTCGGCGGACCTGAACGGCCACTCCATGCTTCTCTATGGAGCGTCGAATGTCAGCGGTGACATGTCCGTTGACATCCGATCCGCTAAAATCAGACGGATGGCGATACGTCGCCATCCGTCCATGGTGGATTGGGTGACATCTGATGAAAACGGACATGCTATCCGTTTTTGTCCGATCTCTCCATAGGAGACAGTGGTGCTGGACAAGCACCTCCCCGCTCAGTGAGCAGAGAGGGACCTGTCATCCGCCGGCTCAGCAGAGATCAACGGAGAGATCTCCCGCTGAGCTGGCGGACCGCTGCAAGCAGATCCGTCCCTGTGTGGAAGGGGCCTAAGTTACAATGTGTCCTGTTAAAAACTTGGAAGACTGTCCAGATATTTTCTTTTGAAAGAATCGGCAAACTCTGCATTTCAGATCTCCAGGGGGGTTGAATCGAGATCACGATTTTTTAACGCTTAATTGTGCAGCTCTAATAAGATGTATGGAAAAAATAGGATTTTTTACTCACCGTAAAATCCTTTTCTCTGAGTTCATGGACTGACACAGCTTCCTATTGACATAGTGGGTATTATCCGTTATTTAGGAGTGACTAGGCAGAAAAAAACTTGTAAAAAGTGTTGCATCACACCTTCTACAGTACCGCCCAGGGGGGAAACCCTCTGGGTATATCCCCTCTCTCTGCATCTCGCAGATCAGTTTGTCAAAAAGCAGTACAAACTTAAACAAAAAGTAGGGGTGGGTGCTGTGTCGGTCCATGAACTCAGAGAAAAGGATTTTACGGCGAGTAAAAAATCCTATTATCTCTTTCGTTCATGGACCGACACAGCTTCCTATTCACATAGTGGGACGTCCCAAAGCAGTGTCAACAAAACGAGGGGTGGTAACAGCATAAAAGTAAACTTCACCCCAAACACAAAACAGCACTCCAACGGAGGAGTTGCAACTCTAAACAGCCGCCTGCAAAACCTTGCGGCCGAAAGAGGCATCCGAAGATGCACCTACATCAACTTTGTAGAATTTAATGTAAGTGTGAGCGGACGACCAAGTCGCCGCTTTACATAATTGGGAAACAGACGCTTGATGTCGGAAAGCCCAAGAGGCACCTATTGCTCTGGTTGAATGCGCCGTGACAGGAAAGGGCGGTGCTTGACCCTTTAAGGCGTAAGCCTGGATTACTATCTGTCGGATCCACCTAGAGATGGTGGCCGACGAGACTGCTAGGCCCTTCTTGGGACCAGCCACCGAAACGAACAGTGAGTCTGACTTCCGGATTGAGGAAGTAGCAGATTGGTATACTCTCAAAGCTCGGACAACGTCCAAGGAATGTAACGCCGACTCCTTAGGATTCGACGGATGAGGACACAAGGATGGAAGTACAATCTCTTCATTGAGATGAAAAGCCGAAACGACTTTCGGAAGAAAAAAGAGGGCTGCGGACGCAGCACCACTTTATCCTTGTGGAAGATCAGATAGGGAGCCTTGCATGACAAGGCTGTCAGCTCAGAAACTCGTATAACTGACGTAACAGCCACTAAAAAGACCACTTTCTGAGAAAGCGTCAACAAGGGAATATCCTTAATATTCTCAAACGGTGACTTCTGAAGCACCAAGAGGACCAGGTTCAAGTCCCACGGAGGTAGCGGGGGATAAACCGGAGGAGCCACATGTCGAACCCCCTGCACAAATGTACTCACAAGAGAGTGAGTCGCTGAAAAAAGACAGCCAGGGCAGAAATCTGTCCCTTAACCGTACTTAGAGAAAGCCTTTGGTCCACTCCACGTTGTAGAAACAGTAGGATTCTGGAGACTAAATAAGTACGTGGATGCCATTTCATTTCCTCACACATGGAAATGTAGGCCTTCCAAGTGCGATGGTAAACCTTCCTAGAGGATGGCTTCCGAGCACTTCTCATAGTAGAGATTACTGAATCTGACAGGCCCCGGTCTCTCAGTACCTGGTTCTCAATAGCCATGCCGTTAAAGCCAACGACTGTAAAGCAGGATGGAGTATGGGACCTTGTGAAAGCAAGTCCTTCCGTAGTGGTAGGCGCCAGGGGACGTCTGCTACCAGACGTACTAGATCGGCGTACCAAGGACGCTGAGGCCAATCTGGAGCGATCAGAATCATTGGAATTCCCTCTGCTTCTACGCTGCGAAGCAGATGAGGAAGGAGCCTCATGGGAGGGAAGGCACAGATTAGGCGATACTGACCCCACAATGTTACCAACGCGTCCGTTGTGTCTGCCCATGGGTCCTTTGACTGGGCCACAAACCTCAATACCTTCCGATTGAGTCGGGACGCCAGAAGATCTACGTCTGGCGTGCCCCATCTTTGGCAGAGGAGCTGGAACACATCCGGATGTAAGGACCATTCTCCCTGGTCCAGCATTTGGTGACTCAGGTAGTCCGCCTGCCAGTTCTCCACACCCGGAATGTACACGGCCGACAGTGCCGGCACGCTCCTTTCTGCCCACCTCAGGATGCAAGCGACCTCTGATGCTGCAGCTGAGCTTCTTGTTCCTCCTTGATGATTGACATATGCCACTGCCGTGGCGTTGTCTGACTGGATCCTGACTGGACGCCCTTGCAGGCTCTGAGACCATCCGAAGAGGCACAGCCTGATCGCCCGGAGTTCCAGGACATTGATCAGCAGGCGGGATTCCTCCGGGGTCCAGCGACCTTGCGTCAACTTAACACCCCAGACTCTGTAAGGCTGGCATCCGTCGTGATCACTATCCAATGAACAGGAATGAATGACTTCCCGGCCAGTAGAGCTGGTGATGTCAGCCACCACACCAGGGATCTCCTGACTAGGTGGCTTACCTGGATTTGATAATCCAGAGATGATGGGCATCTGTTCCATCTGGACAGAACCTCCTTCTGTAACACCCGAGTGTGGTATTGAGCATATGGGACCGCCTCAAAGAAGGCTACCATGAGGCCCAAAACTCGCATGCAAAAACGGAGTGACGACCAATTCTTGGATGTCAGCTGCCACACTGCAGCCCGAAGGGTCTGCAACTTTTCCACAGGGAGGAATACTCTTGCCTCTAAGGAATCCAGAATCAACCCTAGATACACTAGGCGTTGAGTTGGCACCAAAACTGACTTTTGCGTGTTTAGTACCCAACCACAGTCTGAGAGTGACAGGTTATGGACACGCTTACTTCTAATTTCTGAGCTTGAATCGGCCTTCAAAAGAAGGTCGTCCAAGTAGCCCACGATAGCGATGCCCCGCTGTCTTAGAAGGGCCAGAATCGGGGCGAGCACCTTGGTGAACGTCCTGGGTGAGGAAGCCAGGCCAAACGAGAGAGCCACAAACTGATAGTTGTTGTCCCCGATTGCGAATCGCAGAAACCTTTTTGGTGTCTGGAGTATATGGGGACATGCAGGTATGCCTCCTTGATGTCCAAGGATGCCAGAAAGTCCCCTGGATGGAGAGTAGTGACTACAGATCGAACCGACTCCATCCAGAATCTTTGTACTTTCACAAAGCAATTGAGGGCCCTGAGATCCAGGATAGGACGAACCCCCTCCTTCTTTGGCACTATGAACAGATTCGAGTAAAAACCCTGAAATCATTCCTGCTCTAGAAATGGAATGACCACCCCGCGGAGATCAGCGATGTCTACAGTCGCGAATTCGCGAAGGCGTCCCCCCACCCGAGAGATGGGTGGGGGCAGACCTTCATGCGGATGCAGATTTGTCCGCAGGCTTGGGTTGGGTTTGCGGGGCCAAGGACGCTTCTGTCCTTGAGCAGGCGCTTTGTCAGTCTGGGGTCTTTTCCCTGTCGCCCTGGGTGGACGAAAAAAACGCTTGCGTGCAGTAAAGGAGGGGCCTTGCCCCTGGCGTGGCCCCTTCCCCTTCTTGGTTTGAGGAAGCAAAGTGCTCTTACCTCCTGTGGCATCCTTGATGATGTCATCCAGAGAGGCCCCAAAAAGTCTGTCGCCCTTAAAGGGCAGATCCAACAGGGCTTTTTTTTCCGCAGACCAGCCCTTTAGCCAGATCAGGCGGCGTATTGCTACCGCATAAACCGAAGCTTTAGACAGCAAGGGAACAGTATCCATGTCTGACTCGCAGACAAACTTAAGGCCCCGTACCAACTGGTCGGCCAAAGTTATTTTATTAAAAGGAGCATCTCGCTCCTTTAACCCCTGGAGTAGCAATTTTGCCCATTCAGTAAGTGTCTGAAACACTAAGGCCCCGGCTAAAGCCGGGCGCACCGCTGAGCCTACCACTGTGTATAAGTAGCGAGCGAGTGCTTCAGCTTTCTTACTCGCAGGGTCTTTGAAAACAGGAGCCCCTTCCACTGGAATTGTGGTAGCTTTATTAAGTCTGGACACCGGAGGTTCCACTATCGGGGGAGAGGTCAATTTTTTCAGAAAACTTTCCTCAAAGGGGTACCGTACCGCAAAATTCTTTGGGGATGTAAACACCCTTAGTGAGTTTTCCCACTCCTTGTATAAGAGTTTATCAAAATAAGAAACACAAGGAAACCCCTTAGTAGTGTGGGCAGGTTTACGGAACTCAAAGGGGACTGGTGTTTCTGCTGCTTCTGCAGCATTCTTCAATTTTAGCGTATCCCGCACTGCAGTAATAAGGTCAGATACCAAAGCCTTATCGCGTACTGACCTGGACTTGGAGTCATTCTCACTGTCCGATCGGTCACGGTCTGCAGTCTCTGATGCATCAGAATCCGAGCCATAGCTGGGCCTGGTTCTGCATCATTATTATCCCCAGAAGATTGCAGGGGATGGGGGCGTTTACTAACCCCTGTGTTCCCGTGTGCTGCTTCCACTCTGGCAACAAGGGCCTCTAGGATTACCGACATAGCGTCCATAGCTACCTCAGGGGCACCAGCTGCCAAATCAGGTGTTTCAGGGGAAAAACAGTCTGCCTCAGACGCTATGCTGACCCACATGCTGAGACCCGAAGGAACTCCAGATAAGGTATCAATAGGCCACCCTCCTAGCTGTACAGAGATGCAGGGTCTTTTCCCAGAGGACTCACCACCCTTGGAACGGTACTGCTACTGCTGCCGTGTGTTCCGCTTGTGATGCTATCCCACCGCTGTAGCGTCAGTCTGATCCCCATCAGCATTTCGGGTGTAAATTTGCGCCAGTGAAAATGCACCCTAGAGGCCGGAGACTACCGCAAAATGCCCGCCAAGCGGCTGTATGGAACAATGTGGGCTCTAAGAAAATGTCCGCCGAGCCGAATATAGAGGCAAAAGGGGCTGCGGGCCCCAAAAAGATGGCCGCCAAGCGGCGGTATCTACATACAGGCACGAGTCATAGGAAATATGGCCGCCGGGCAGTCGATAGAGGCCAAAGCGGGCGCGAAACGTCAAGAAAATGTCCGCCGAGCGGCGATCTATACCTGTAGGCGTGAAATCACAAGAAAATGGCCACCAGACAGTCACTAGAGGCCAAAACAGGCATGGACCACCGCAAAATGGCCACCGACAGCATGGAGAGAGACAAGCACACACAGGTAAGCAAAAATAGGATTTTTTACTCACCGTAAAATCCTTTTCTCTGAGTCCATGGACCGACACAGCTTCTCTATTGACAAAGTGGGTATTATCCGTTGATTAGGAGTGACTAGGCAGAAAAACTTGTAAAAAGTGTTGCATCACACCTTCTACAGTACCGCCCAGGGGGCGGACCCTCTGGGTATAACCTCTCAGTCTGCATCTCGCAGATCAGTTCGTCAAAAAGCAGTACAAACTTAAAAGGAGGGGTGGGTGCTGTGTCGGTCCATGGACTCAGAGAAAAGGATTTTACGGTGAGTAAAAAATCCTATTTTCTCTTTCATCCATGGACCGACACAGCTTCTCTATTGACAAAGTGGGACATCCCAAAGCAGTGTCAGAGAAAAAAACGAGGGGTGGTAACAGCATAAAAACAAACTCCACCCCAAAACACAAAACAGCACTCCAAACGGAGGAGTTGCAACTCTAAACAGCCGCTTGCAAAACCTTGCGGCCGAAAGAGGCATCCGAAGATGCACCTACATCAACTTTGTAGAATTTTGTGAAAGTGTGAGCGGACGACCAAGTCGCCGCTTTACATAGTTGGGAAACAGACGCTTGATGTCGGAAAGCCCAAGAGGCACCTATTGCCCTGGTCGAATGCGCCGTGACAGGAAAGGGGGGCGCCTGACCCTTTAAGGCGTAAGCCTGGATTACTATCTGTCGGATCCACCTAGAGATGGTGGCCGACGAGACTGCTTGGCCCTTCTTGGGACCAGCCACCGAAACAAACAGTGAGTCTGACTTCCGGAACAGGGAAGTAGCAGATAGGTATACTCTCAAAGCTCGGACAACATCCAAGGAATGCAACGCCGACTCCTTAGGATTCGACGGATGAGGACACAAGGATGGAAGTACAATGTCTTCGTTGAGATGAAAAGCCGAAACGACTTTCGGAAGAAACGGAAGGCTGCGGCCGCAGCACCACCTTATCCTTGTGGAAAATCAAATAGGGAGCCTTGCAGGACAAGGCTGCCAGCTCAGAGACTCGTCTAACTGACGTAACAGCCACCAAAAAGACCATTGAGAAAGTGTCAACAGGGGAATATCTCTAATCTTCTCAAACGGTGCCTTCTGAAGCACCGAGAGGACCAGGTTCAAGTCCCACGGAGGTAACGGGGGACGGACCGGAGGGGCCACATGTCGAACCCCCTGCACAAATGTACTCACGAGAGAGTGAGTTGCCAGGGGTCGCTGAAAAAAGACAGCCAGGGCAGATATCTGACCTTTAATCGTACTTAGGGCAAGCCTTTGGTCCACCCCATGCTGTAAAAACAGCAGGATTCTGGAAACCAAATAGGTACGCGGATGCCATTTCATTTCCTCACACATGGAGATGTAGGCCTTCCAAGTGCGGTGATAAACCTTCCTAGAGGACGGTTTTCGAGCACTTCTCATAGTAGAGATTACTGAGTCTGACAGGCCCCGGTCTCTCAGTACCTGGTTCTCAACAGCCATGCCGTTAAAGCCAATGACTGTAAAGCAGGATGGAATATGGGACCTTGCGATAGCAGGTCCTTCCGTAGTGGTAGGCGCCAGGGGACGTCTGCTACCAGACGTACTAGATCGGCGTACCAAGGACGCTGAGGCCAATCGGGAGCGATTAGGATCATTGGAATTCCCTCTGCCTCCACTCTGCGGAGCAGAAGAGGAAGAAGCCTTAAGGGAGGGAAGGCATAGATTAGCCGATACTGACCCCACGATGTTACCAACGCGTCCGTTGCGTCTGCCCATGGGTCTCTTGACCGGGCCACAAATCTCAATACCTTCCGATTGAGTCGGGAAGCCAGAAGATCTACGTCTGGTGTGCCCCATCTTTGGCAGAGGAGTTGGAACACCTCCGGGTGTAAGGACCATTCTCCCTGGTCCAGCATCTGGCGGCTCAGGTAGTCAGCCTGCCAGTTTTCCACACCCGGAATGTACACGGCCGATAGTGCCGGTACGCTCTTCTCTGCCCACTTCAGGATGCGAGCAACCTCCGATGCTGCAGCTGAGCTTCTTGTTCCTCCTTGATGATTGACATATGCCACCGCTGTGGCGTTGTCTGACTGGATCCTGACTGGACGCCCTTGCAGTCTCTGAGACCATTTGAAGAGGCACAGCTTGATCGCCCGGATCTCCAGGACATTGATCGGCAGGAGGGCTTCCTCTGGGGTCCAGCGACCTTGCGCCGACTGGACACCCCAGACTCCCCCCCAACCTGTAAGGCTGGCGTCCGTTGTGATCACTATCCAGTAAACCGGAAGAAATGACTTCCCGGCCCTTAGAGCCGGTGCTGTCAGCCACCATACCAGGGATCTCCTGACTGGGTGGCTCACTCGGATTTGATAATCCAGAGATGAAGGGCATCTGTTCCATCTGGACAGAACTTCCTTCTGTAACACTCGAGTGTGGTATTGAGCATATGGGACTGCCTCGAAGGAGGCTACCATGAGGCCCAACACTCGCATGCAAAAACGGAGTGACGACCAATTCCTGGAAGTCAGCTGCCGTACTGCAGCCCGGAGGGTCTGCAACTTCTCCACAGGGAGGAATACCTTTGCCTCTGAGGAATCCAGAATCAACCCCAGGTACACTAGGCGTTGAGTGGGCACCAATACTGACTTTAGTATCCAACCACAGTCTCGAAGAGTCTGACAGGTAATGGACACGCTTACCTCTAATTCTGAGCTTGAAGGGGCCTTCAGCAGAAGGTCGTCCAAGTAGCCTGTGATAGCGATACCCCGCTGTCTTAGAAGTGCCAGAATCAGAGCGAGCACCTTGGTGAACGTCCTGGGTGATGAGGCAAGGCCAAACGGGAGGGCCACAAACTGGTAGTGGTTCTTCCCGATAGCAAATCGCAGAAACCTCTGGTGTCTGGAGTATATGGGGACATGCAGGTATGCGTCCTTGATGTCCAAGGAGGCCAGAAAGTCCCCCGGATGGAGAGCCGTGACTACAGATCGAACCGACTCCATCCGAAATCTTTGTACTTTCACAAAGCAATTGAGGGCTCTGAGATCCAAGATTGGCCGAACCCCCTCCTTCTTCGGCACAATTTACAGATTTGAGTAAAAACCCTGACCCCGTTCCTGTTCTGGAACTGGAATAACTACCCCGCGTTCCAGTAGACCCTGGACCGCCCCATACAGGGCCTCCCGACAGGTCGGTAGTAGCTGGAGATTGGAGGTGATGAATCTGTCCGGTGGACAAGAGAGAAATTCTATCTTGTAGCCTGAGATTACTTTGCAAACCCACCTGTCGGAGACTAGAGCAGTCCACTGAGTCGCGAATTTGCGAAGACGTCCCCCCACCCGAGAGCTGGGTGGGGGCGGACCTTCATGTGGACGCAGATTTGTCCGCAGGCTTGTTGGGTCTGCGGGACCAAGGACGCTTTTGTCCTTGGGCAGGCGCTTTATCGGCCTGGGGTCTTTTCCCTGTCGCCTTAAGGGGGCGAAAAAAACGCTTGCGTGCAGTAAAGGAGCCCCAAAAAGTCTGTCGCCCTTAAAAGGCAGATCCAACAGGGCTTTCTTGGAAGTCTGGTCCGCAGACCAGCCCTTTAGCCAGATCAGGCGGCGTATTGCTACTGCATAAACCGAAGCTCTTGACAGCAGGGGAATAGTATCCATGTCTGACTTGCACACAAACTTAAGGCCCTGGACCAACTGGTCGGCCAAAGTTATCTCATTAGGAGGAGCATCTCGCTCCTTTAACCCCTGGAGTAGCAATTTTGCCCATTCAGTAAGTGTCAGACACTAGGGCCCCCGCCAATGCCGGGCGTACTGCCGAGCCTACCACTGAGTATAGGTAGCGAGCGAGTGCTTCAGCCTTCTTATCCACAGGGTCCTTGAAAACCGGAGCCCCTTCTACTGGAATAGTGGTGGCTCTATTAAGTCTGGACACCGAAGGGTCCACTATAGGGGGAGAGGTCCATATCTTCAGAAAACTCTCCTCAAAGGGGTACCGTACTGCAAACCTCTTTGGGGCTGTAAAGACCCTCAGTGGGTTCTCCCATTTCTTGTATAAGAGTTTGTCAAAATAAGACACACAAGGGAACACCTTAGCAGTGCGGGCAGGTTTACGAAACCCAAAGGGGACTGGAGTATCTGCTACTTCTGCAGTATTTTCCAACTTTAGCGTATCCCGCACTGCAGTAATAAGGTCAGATACCAAAGCCGTCTCGCGTACTGACCTGGACTTGGAGTCCTCCTCACTGTCCGATCGGTCACGGTCTGCAGTCTCTGATGCATCAGAATCTGGGCCATGAGCCATAGCTGGACCTGGTTCTGCATCAGAAATATCCCCAAAAGATTGCAGGGGACGGGGGCGTTTATTACCCCCTGTATTCCCGTGTGCTGCTTCCACCCTGGCAGCAAACGCCTCTAGGATTGCCGACATAGCGTCCATAGACACCTCAGGGACACCAGCTGCTAAATCTGGTGTTTCAGGGGAGAAGACATCTGGCTCAGATGCCATGCTGACCACACGCTGACACCCACAGGGCTCCAGGCAAGATATCAATAGGCCACCCTCCTGTGCTGCAGAGAGGCTGGGTCACCCAGAGGACTCACCACCCTGAATAGGTACTGCTATGCTGCGTCTGTGATGCTGTCCCCCTGCTGCTGTGTCAGTCTGCTTCTTTTATCAGCACTTCCTGTGTGAATTTTCGCGTCAGTGTAATGCACCCTAGAGGCCGGAGGCTCTCGCAAAATGGCTGCCAAAAATGTCTGTATGGAAGATAATGTGGGCTCCAAGAAAATGGCCGCGGAGCCGAAGATAGAGGTCAAGCAGCCGTAGCCCACAAAAAGATGGCCGCCGAATGGCAATCTATACATACAGGGTGGACAAACATGGCCGCCGATCACCTGATAGGAGCCAGTGGGTGTGGCCGAACCACAGGAAGATGGCCGCCGGGCAGTCACAAGAGGCCAAACTTGGCATGGACCACCTCAAAATGGCCGCCGACAGCATGGAGGAGGAAGGACACACACACACACACACACACACACACACACACACACAGGTACGCAGAAATGACATTTCTTTTAAATGTTAGTTACAGCCAGCCCCGCTCCAGTGGGACCCCTTAGGTGACCCCCAGCACCCAGCAACCTTTAGCTAGAAGCCCAGGGAGGAGGGAAAGGCAGGGAGAGAGGGAAGAAAGGGGCCACAACCACTTACTTGATCTCTCCAGGAATGTCCAGCTAAATCACCCAGCCGAGGCAGGGGAGTTTTACTTACCTATCCTGCATGTATTATGCTGGAAGACATTCCAAACAGATCATCGTCCGCGCACGGAAGGTGACTGTTGGCCAGGCATGCTGTGATTGGACCCAAAAGGGACGATCATATGTATGCCCTGGAGCGTGACGCTCAACGGACAGGCTGCTGCGACTCGGCCGTAAGGTCAGCCGAAGCTGAGCGGTCCGATGCAAGCCTTGGAGCGTAAGCTCACTGGCCAGGCTGCTGCGACTCGGCCGTAAGGTCAGCCGAAGCTGAGCGGTCCGATGCAGGCCCTGGAGCGTAGGCTCACCGGCCACCCGTGGAGCGACGGGCATGTCGTGGAAAACCCAGCGCGTAGCTAGGGTCGGCACACGCTCGATGGCCGAAACTGGGGAGACTACAAGGATCGAGGATCCAGCCTGTCACCCAGTCGGCAGTTGATCGAAGATCGCAGGAAACAACAAATGAAAAAAAATATATATATATATATATATATATATTTTTTCCCCCGGACCAATGGGCCCGAAGGGAGCCATGTCCTACTCCTTGCCAGACAGAAAAAAACTTATCTGCGAGATGCAGACTGAGAGGTTATACCCAGAGGGTCCGCCCCCTGGGCGGTACTGTAGAAGGTGTGATGCAACACTTTTTACAAGTTTTTCTGCCTAGTCACTCCTAATTAATGGATAATACCCACTTTGTCAATAGAGAAGCTGTGTCGGTCCATGGACGAAAGAGAAAAGACATTTTTAAATGACAACACAGCACAGCCCCGCTCCAGATGGAGCCCCCCAGGTGACCTTCAGCACCCAGCAACCTTAGCTCAGAGCCCAGGGAGGAAGGAAGGCAGGGAGAGAGGAAAGAAAGGGGCCACAACCACTTACTTGATCGCTCCAGGAATGTCCAGCCAAGTCACCCTGCCGAAGCAGGGGAGCTACTTACCTGTCCTGCGTGGATCACGCTGGAAGACATTCCAGACAGATCATCATCCGCGCACGGAGGTGACTGTCGGCCAGGCATGCTGTGATTGAACCCTAGGGAACGATCGTATGCATGCCCTGGAGCGCTAGCTCACCGGACAGGCTAATGCGACTCGGCCGTAAGGTCAGCCGAAGCTGAGCGGTTCGATGCAGGCCCTGGAGCGTAGGCTCACCGGCCATCCGTAGAGCGACGGGCATGTCGTGGTAAACCCAGCGCGTAGCCACGGTCGGCACACGCTCAATGGCCGAAACTGGGGGGGACTCAAAGGATTGAGGATCCAGCCTGTCTCCCAGCCGGCAGTTGATCGAAGATCGCAGGAACCAAACAAGAAAAAAAAAAAAAGTCACTCCTAAATAACGGATAATACCCACTATGTCAATAGGAAGCTGTGTCGGTCCTTGAACGAAAGAGTAAGCTGAGCTATGAGGAAAGACTAAGACCTGCAGTAAAGCTGGGTACACGCACACAGATCCCCACATCAACACAAGCAATGTTGATGCAGAGATCTTTCCCACTGTGCCATTGTATTCACTGGATTTTGACATTTAAAAGCAATAATACCAGGGATTGTTGATCATGGGAATGTCTGAATGTCATCTGGGGGATCAGGAAGGAATCTAGTTTTCCCCTGCTGTGGCAAAAAGGACCATGCTTTATGGGGATGGGAGGCTTCCTCTGGATCAACTGTTTATAGGACTATCTATGGAGGTTTTCCTATTTATTTTTCAATTGATTTAACTAACTGGACTTGCGTCTTCTTTAAACCTAACAATGAAACTCTGTAAACAAAGTTTCAAGGAGAGGAATTGTCTATTAACCATTTCAGCCCCGGAAGAATTGGCTGCTCAATGACCGGGCCATTTTTTGCGATTCGACAGTGAGTCGCTTTAACTGACAATTGCACAGTCGTGCGAAGTGGTACCCAAACAAAATTAACGCATTTTTTTCCCACAAATAGAGCTTTCTTTTGGTGGTATTTGATCATCTCTGCAATTTTTTTATTTTTTTGTTTATAGCGCAAAAAATAAAGTGTCAATTTTGAAAAAAAAAACCACAATATTTTGTATTTTTTGCTATAATAAATATCCCCAATTTTTTTTTTTTTAAAGTGCATTTTTTCTCAGTTTAGGCTATGTATTCTACATATTTTTGGTAATAAAAATCAAAATTAGCGTATATTGAATGGTTTACGCAAAAATTATAGCGTCTACAAAATAGGGGATAGATTTATAGCATTTTATTATTATTATTTTTTTACTAGTAATGGCGGCGATCTGCGATTTTTTTATCGGGACTGCGACATTATGGCGGACACAGACACTTTTGGGACCATACAGCGATTGGTGCTATAAAAATGCACTGATTACTGTAAAAAGGTCACTGGCAGGGAAGGGGTTAACACTAGGGGGCAATCAAGGGGTTGTGTTCCCTAATGTGTTCTAACTTAAGGGGGATTGGACTGACCTAGAGGAAAATAGCAGATCGTGGTTCCTAGCTATTAGGAACGCACAATCTATCTTTCCTCCGCTCACAGAACAGGGATGTGCGTTTTTACACACACACACACACACGTCCCTGTTCTGCCTCTCGTGATCGGAGAAAGCTCGTGACCGCAGGTCACGAGCATCGGCACCCCCTCTTAAAGCGACCGACGTACAGCTACGACAGTTCGCGCAGCGGAGCCAACCTGCCGCAGTATAACTGCGGTGGCTGGTCCACAAGTGGTTAAAGAAGTCTGGTAAAGGGAGAGTATGTGGGTAAGTTAGAATATCCTTCAAAAACCCAAGGGTAGGGTTTTTAGGAGGATTGGTTCTTATTAGGAACATTGCTACCAAAAACAGAGATTAAAGGTTGTATGCTTCTCTATAGGAAATATAAAAAAGGTCTCGTCTGGAAAGAAATTGGGGTTACTTAAAGCGGAGTTCCACCCAAAAATGGAACTTCCTCGTCACATTTGGCACCTTTCAGGGGGAGGGGGGAGCAGATACCTGTTAAATACAGGAATTTTGCTCCCACTTCCGGGCATAGATACACGAGCCACCCGCGGGTATTTACGCCACTTTCGGCTGCCTTCTCCGTCCCTTACCTTGTCTTCTGGGAGACATACAGGTCCCAGAAAACAGCAGGGACCAGTGGGAATGCGCAGTGCGAGTCGCGCATGCGCAGTAGGGAACCAGGAAAATAAGTGGCAAGGCTTCACTTCCTGATTCCCTTACCAAAAATGGCGGCGGTGGCACCCGAGTGCCGAGGGATAGATCGGCTTTGGGTGCCGACATTTCGGGCGCCCAGGACAGGCAAGTGTCCTTATTTTAACCAGTTACCAACGGCGCCATAGCCGAATGATGGCTACAGCACGGCTCGATAACTCTAGGAGGGCGTACATGCGTGCACGCGGAAGTATCCGTGACCATCACGTCATCACGGTAAATGACCGCTGACAGAGGCCGTTTACTACGTGATTGCTCCGTTAAATGACGGAGCGATCACTTGTAAACAAACCAGCGTCATGTCCGGTTCCTCTCTCCCCTCTCTGTACCGTTCGGTAGAGTGTGAGCAGAGAGGGGAGAGAATGGTTGCAGCAGCGCTTTGGGCTGGATGTGTAGTGCCCACAGCGCTGCTCTGTGACAACTGCAGCCTCCGCCATCCCTCCACCATACTCTGCCATCCTGCCACCATACTCTGCCATCCATCCCATCCACCCCCGGCCGTACTCAGTGATACCCAGGCCGTACTCGGTGATACCCGGCAATACCCAGCCGTACAACACCCAGCCTCTGTATGTGGCCAGGCTGTGGAAGTCTCCCATATCGCCGTACTCAGGAGTAGGAGAATCTATTTTGGGGTGTCATTTTTGGTATGTACAAGCTATATGTTAGAAATATTATATGAATGGACAACTTTGTGTAAAAAATAAATGCTTTCATCATATTGATTGATAAATGGTACACTATGCTGCAATAAATTTTGTTATGTTGAACATAAATCCAGGTGCAGAAGGCAGATCCTCTCAAAATTTTCCTTAGTAAAATTATGTCTTACCAGAACCACTGGATTGCTGTTTGTACATTTCTATCTGTTCTTTGGCTTTTAAAAGCTGTTCCTCTAATGCTCGTATCCTTCCTGCTGCAGCTCCTTGCTCGACTGGACCATCAGGTATCCTAGAAAAAACACATGGCCAACATGAAAAAAAGGGAAGCTTCCTTGACTTTGCAGATGTACCCTAAACTCCTCAAGCATATAACCTGGCAAATATTGCTCCATTCAGTAGTATTTGAAATTTCAGGTTTAACACCACAAGTCTTCATTAGACACCATATGCTATATGGTACGTTGCCTGCAAAATGCAACCAATAATGAATATTTCTAAATTGTGTCATACGCAAAATGTAAAAACTCAAAACAGGCTCACTTTACAGAAGGGACTACAAAGCAGGTTGTTATGCTGTCTTCACTCCCTTGCAGCCCTAATCAACTGGCAGACCACCTGAAAAGTTTGTGTATGTTTTTACTTGTTAAGCAAGCCAAAACCAACATATAACTATGCATCCTTCAGCTATTCCACATGACATCACTTAGGTCTAGCATTGGATGCCCAGGCAAGAAGCGCTGCACTGTGGGTAGATATGAAAGTGTAAACCGTGCCCTATAACTGGGACTACTGGTTAACGCTCAAGCAGCAGATCAGGGCAGAGGGGGTATGTATGGACTCTTCATGTAACAGGTAATGAAAAAATAGGATTTTTTGTACTCACCGTAAAATCCTTTTCTCTGTCGTCCATGGATGGGCACAGCATCTTAAGTCTTGACAGTTGGGTTATGTTCCTGTTCTATAGGAGAGGACTAGGCAGAACATGTTAGATATTTAAATACATGTTACTTTAACAGAGTTGAACAGCCCTGCCCAGGGGGCAGTCCCTCCGGAAATAACCCTCCGCCCATCAGTCAGCAGCTCAGTTCGTAAAAAGCAGTACAAACCAAAAAAGGAGGGGTGGGTGCTGTGTCCGTCCATGGACGACAGAGAAAAGGATTTTACGGTAAGTACAAAAAATCATATTTTCTCTTTTCGTCCATGGACGGACACAGCATCTTAATTCTTGACAGTTGGGACGTCCCAAAGCAGTGTCAAAAAACAAGGGGTGGGAACAATAATAAAAAAAAAAACAATTTCACCCCAAACAAGCAGAACTCCTCAACGGAGGAGTTGCAACCTCAGACGCCTGCAAAACTTTGTGGCCGAAGCTAGCATCCGAAGATGCACACACATCAACCTTATAAAACTTTAAAAAGTGTGAACGGACGACCAGGTCACCGCCTTACACACCTGGGAGACAGACGCTTGATGTCAGAAAGCTCAAGAGACACCAATAGCCCTGGTCGAATGCGCCGTGACAGGAAAGGGAGGCGCCCGCCCCTTAAGGGCATAGGCCTGGATGACGGTCTGCCTGATCCACCGAGAAATGGTGGCCGACGAGACCGCCAGGCCCTTCTGCGGACCAGACACCGACAAACAGTGAATCAGACCTCCGGAACAGAGCCGTAGCCAACAGGTACACCCGCAAGGCACGTACCACATCTAAAGAATGCAGCGCAACCTCCTTGGAATGCGATGGCCGATGACACAAGGATGTTAGTACAATGTCCTCATTCAGGTGAAAGGCCGAAACCACCTTCGGAAGGAAGGCTGCGGGTGTAGCACCGCTTTGTCCTTATGGAGGACCAAATATGGGGACTTGCAAGACAAGGCCGCCAATTCAGAAACCCTCCTGACGGATGTGATGGCTACTAGGAAGGCAACCTTCTGAGAGAGCGTTAAAAGAGAAAATTTCCCTGATGTCCTCAAAAAGAGGTTTCTGAAGTACCGAGAGCACCAGATTCAAATCCCACGGAGGTAGTGGTGGTCGAACTGGAGGAGCCACATGTTGGACCCCTTGCACAAACGTACTCACCAATGAATGAGCCGCCAGGGGTCGCTGAAAGAAAACAGCCAGGGCTGAAATCTGCCCCTTAATGGTGCTTAAGGCAAGTTTCTGATCCACTCCACGCTGTAAAAACAGCAGGATCCTGGAAACCGAATATGTCTGTGGATGCCAATCCATCTCCTCACACATAGAGATGTAGGCTCTCCACGTGCAATGGTAGATCTTCCTAGAAGAAGACTTCTGTGCCCTCAACATGGTTGAAATGACCGAATCCGACAGGCCTCTGTCCCTTAGTACCTGGCTTTCAATAGCCATGCCGTTAAAGCCAGAGACTGTAAAGCAGGATGAAGAATGGGACCTTGCGAGAGAAGGTCCTCCCGCATTGGCAGTCGCCAGGGTGCATCCGCCACCAGGTGCACGAGGTCGGCGTACCAGGGACTCCTGGGCCAATCTGGGGCGATGAGAATCACCAGGAATTCCCTTGGTCTCTACTCTGCGGAGCAGACGAGGAAGCAACTTCAGTGGGGGAAAGGCATAAATTAGCCAATACTGACCCCACGGGGCCACCAACGTGTCTGACGCTTCTGCCCAGGGATATCTGGACCTGGCCACGAACCTCAACACCTTGCGATTGAGTCGAGAAGCCAGGAGATCCACGTCTTGCATGCCCCATCTCAGGCAAAGAAGTTGAAAAACCTCCGGATGTAACGACCATTACCCTTGGTCCAGCATCTGGCGACTCGGATAGTCCGCCTGCCAGTTTTCCACACCTGGAATGTAAACTGCCAAAAGAGCCGGCACGCTCCTTTCCGCCCACCGCAGAATGCGAGCGACCTCCAACGCTGCAGCCAAGCTTCTTGTTCCTTCTTGATGGTTGACATATGCCACTGCTGTGGCGTTGTCTGACTGGATCCTGACTGGACGTCCTCTTAGCCTCTGTGACCATTTGGAGAGGCACAGCCCGATCGCCCGGAGTTTCAGGACATTGATTGGCAGTTGGGATTCATTCGGAGTCAAGCGGCCCTGACCCGTCTAAACCCCCCAGACTCCCCCTCCCCCCCAACTGGTCAGGCTGGCTATCGTCGTGATCACCGTCCAATGAAAGGGGAGGAACGACTTCCCGGACCGAAGAGCCGGGGATCTCAGCCACCAACTCAGAGAGGCCTTAACAAGATGACTGATCTGAATCTGACGATCCAGAAACTACGGAGATTTGTTCCATTTGGAGAGAATCTTCTTTTACAAGACCCGAGTGTGGAATTGGGCAAACGGCACTGCCTTGAAAGAGGCTACCATGAGGCCCAGGACTCGCATGAAAAAAACGGAGAGACGACAATTTGCGGGATGTCAACAACTTCACCACAGTCTGGAGTGTCTTCAACTTTTCCAAAGGAAGAAAGACTCTGGCCTCCAAGAAGTCCAGAATCAACCCCAGGTACACTAGGCGCTGGGTCGGTACCAACACCGACTTCTGGAGGTTCAGTATCTAACCAAACTCCCGGAGGGTCTGACTGGCTATAGACACGTCCTCCTCTAATTCTGAGCTTGAAACAGCTCTCAGAAGAAGGTCGTAAAAAAGTAGCCTACGATAGCAATGCCGCGCTGTCTCAGCAAAGCTAGAATCGGGGCGAGCACCTGGGTGAAAATCTTCGGTGCCGACGCTAGGCCAAAGGGAAGGGCCACAAAGTGATCGTCGTCTTCGCCGATCGCAAAGCGCAGGAACTTCTGATGCCTGACGCAGATGGGGACATGCAAGTTATCCAAGGACGCCAGGAAGTCCCCCGGGATGGAGCGCAGCAACCACCGAACGAATCGATTCCATCAGGAACTTCTGAATCTTTATAAAGGCATTGAGGGCCTTGAGGTCAAAGATTGGACGGACTCCGTCCTTCTTTGGGACCACAAACCGATTCGAGTAGAAACCCTGAAACCTGTCCTGTGGTGGTACGGGTATGATCATCCCGTACCTCAACATGTCTCGCACTGCCCCCTGGAGGGCAGCCCGACGAGCCGGAAGGAGAGGCAGAGTTGAGGGAATGAATGTTTGGTGGACAAGAAAGAAACCATCTTGTACCCCGAGGTGACCACCTCGCAGACCCACTGGTCGGAGAGCAGGGAGGTCCACCGAGCTGCAAACCCACAAAGCCTTCCCCCCACCCTGGAGTTGGGCGGGGGCAAAACTTCATGCAGTAGCAGGCTTGTTAGCTGGCTTGTTGAGTTTGCGCACCCAGGGACGCTTCTGTCCCCCAGCTGGACCTTTGTCCGCTTGGGAGGGTCTGCCAGCAGGTCCTGACTGAAGAAAATACTGCTTCTGTGTGGGAAAGGAGGGCCCGGCTTACGATGCGGCTCCTTTCCTTTAGTGGACTGAGGGAAAACTGTGCTCTTACCTCCAGTGACATCCTTAATGATGTCGTCCAGTGAGGCACCAAAAAGCCTCCCACCCTTGAAAGACAAATCTGCCAGAGTTTTCTTGGAAGCTTGGTCAGCGGACAAGCATTTCAGCCATATCAGGCGGCGCAATACCACTGCAGATGCAGAGGCCGTGGAGATCAAAGGGGCCGCATCCAGGGTTGCATCACAGACTTACACAAGTCCCTGAACCAACTGTTCGGCCAGTGACACGCATTCTGGAGGGAGCTGATGCTCCTCCACAGTCTGGTGCAATATTTTTGCCCACTCAGTGAGTGTCTGGGACACCAAGGTAGCAGCCAATATAGGCCGCAATGCTGACCCCAGCATGGTAAACATGGAGCGTCTCACCACTGCGGACCTCCTATCAGTAGGGTCCTTAAAAGCAGGGGTCCCCTCTACCGGGATAGTGGTTACTTTATTTAACCGAGAGACCGGGGGATCAAAGACCGGAGGAGAAGCCCATTTTTTCAAAAGGCTCTCTTCAAATGGGTAACGGACTGCCATGCGCCGAGAGACCGCAAAGGACCTCTGCGGCTGTTCCCATTCCCTTATCTATGAACTTGTCAAAGAAATCAACATAAGGAAAAACCTTAAAAGAGCGGGTCGGTTTGTGCGACCCAAAAGGGACAGACCCTGCAATGGAAGTCCCAGCTGCATCCTCCAGCTTGAGAGTGTCCCTCACAGCATTGATAAGTGCATTAACAAGTGCCCTGTCTTGAGCTGACCCGGACGAGGGGTCCTCCTCACAGGGAAGGTCCAGGTCTGCCTCTTCTGACATACCAGAACCGGGGCCCTGAGCCGCAGCCAGGCCCAAGTCTGAGTCAGAACATTCCCCATGCGATGGCGGTGGGAGAGGGCGCTTAGTACCCCCTTTAGGCTCGCACGCCGCTTCCATCCTGGCAACAAATGACTCCAGGACCGCGTAAAAGCGTCCGTGGTAACCGCAGGTGCAGGGGCACTGGTTGCTGCCTCTGGAATGTTTGGGGAAAAAACGCCAGCTTCTGACTCCATATTGCCACTGACAGCTCTTAAGGACTTAGTCAAGACACCCGAGACAAAATTGTCCGCCCTCCTTGCTGCACTGACCGGGGGGGGGGGTTACCCAGGGAACTCACCACCCAGCAAGAGACTGTTCAGCACCACTGCCCGCTCTCCATCCACACACAGCGTGTGACTTAGGAACTCTGAGGTGAATAGCGCCGTTCAGGAAGCCAGCCAGCACTAGAGGCCAAAACCCACTCCAAAATGGCCGCCGGGTGCGCGGAACACAAGAAAATGCCCGCCCGCAATGCAGACCTGCGTCACAGTGCGGCCACGGCAAAATGGCCGCCAATGGGATTTTACAATGCTAAACACAGGCCCCAAAAACATGGCGCCGGCGCGGCTCCCCAGGACACCCCCACAGCCCCCCACCGGGACCTGGAGCCCCCCTACAGGTATTTCCCAGCCGCAGAGAGCCCTGCACGGGGAGGAGGAAAAAGGGTGACAGAGGGAGAGTGGGGAGGGCATGAGAAACCCCTGACGACCCCCTTAGGAATGCCCAGCTGTTCCATCCCACCGAAGCAGGAGGAACTGTACTTACCCGTCCTTGCAAGGACCTGCTGGTGCGTTCCTGACAGACCTACAACCGAGCAGTACGGAGTAGCCATCGGCCCGGTCCACTGTGATTGAGACAGCAAGCAGCCCGGTCATATGTGAACCCTGGAGCAAAGCTCAGCAGCTGCCCCTGGAGCCATGGGGTATGTCGTGGCCGACCCAGTGCGTAGCTAAGGCCTGCTCACACTCAATGGGCGGACTGGGGAGACTACAAGGATCTATAATATTCAGCCCGTCACCCAGCCGGCAGTTGATAGAAGATTTCTTGAAAAAAAAAAAAAAAAAAAATTCTTCCGGACCCTGGGCCCAAAGGGAGCCAGGTCCTTCTCTACTAGGCAGAAAAAAAAATGAGCTGCTGACTGCAGGGCCGTGGGTTATGTCCGGAGGGACCGTCCCCTGGGCGGGGCTGTTCAACTCTGTTAAAGTAACATGTATTTAAATATCTAACATGCTCTGCCTAGTCCTCTCCTATAGAACAGGAACATAACCCAACTGTCAAGAATTAAGGAGCTGTGTCCGTCCATGGACGAAAAGAGAAGTGCGTTTTATTTTGTTCCAAAAAAATTATATTATAATATAATACACACACACACACACACACACACACACAATGGAACCTTGGATTACGAGCATAATCTGTTCAAGGTGAATGCTCGTAATTCAAAGCACTCGCATATCAAAGCGAGTTCCCCCATAGCAGTCAATGGAAACGAAAATAATTAGTTACGCATTGACTTCTATGGCATGCAATACCGCATGTGGCCAGATGTGGGGGGGCGCCGGAGAGCTTCGGAAATACTCGGGACAGCTCGGCTGAACTCGGAAATCCTCGGAATAGCTCTGGAACTGAGTATTTCCGAGTTTTTCCAAGTATTTCCGAGAATTTCCTAATGGCTCCGGCGCCCCAGCACCTCTGGCCAAATGCAGTACTGCACACCGCTGTGGCTTGAATCTTGCTCAATTTGCGAGACCGCAACCGAGTCAGGATTTAAAAAAAAAAACTTGCTCGTATTGCGAAACGTTTGTCAGCCGCGTTACTCGGAATCCGAGGTTTCACTAATATATATATATATATATATATATACATATATACACACATACATACATATATACATACACACACACACACACACACACACACACACATACACACACACACACACACACACACACATATACACACACACACACACACACACAATGCCTTGAAAAAAGTGTTCCTACCCCTTAAAATGTTCCACATTTTGTCATGTTACAACCAGAAATGTAAAATGTATTTTATTGGGATTTTATGTAATAGACCAACACAAAGTGGCACATAATTGTGAAGTGGAAGGAAATTAATAAATGGCTTTCAAAAGGTTTACAAATAAATATCTGAAACGTGTGCCCTGCATTAGTATTCAGGCTAGAGGTCGACCGATATATCGGCCATTTTTGATATATCGGCATCGGCCGATTGTTATCAAAATTAGGCCGATATTTTACACTGGCCGTTCCTCCAGTCCTTCCTTCTCCACACTCAGCGGCTCTGGCAGCATTAAGCCCCGCGCTGAGTGTGTGAACAGAGAGGAGAGAGAGAGAGAGAGAGAAAGGAGCGGGCGGCTTGATGTCGGGGGTGGGCGGGACCCGGCTGGGGTGGGCGGGACCCAGCAGCTATATTAGGGGTGGGCGGGACCCAGCAGCTATATTACGCCTTCAACTTGCTCTCCTTCCTGTAGCAGATCACTTCACCTTCTTCCTTGTTACTTTTACTATGGTCAGTCCAGGCAAATCATCTCCGCTCTTCCCCGTCTACACTTCTCTCTCTCTGCCTTTGCTGCACGTTCACACCGCAAGTCAGCACCGATCCTCCTTGCTCCCCTGCCTAGTTCATTTTTTCCCTTCATCTCTTATCTGCTGTCCTCTCCATAAATCTTCACTACACATATCATGCTGCCTCCTGTTCTGTCTCAGCTCAGCATTCCACACACAGATCTTCTTGTTCAATAATTTTTTATTAAGTATTTTAACAAGAATACATATCACAGGTACAATACAGATGATGCGAGAGTGGGATATACAATGTAACCTTAATGGAAGATATGTTTGTAGAGTTTGATGCTCAAAAAAAAGAAAAGATAATTTTTTATCCTTGAAATAATAAAGATAAGAAAATAGATAGTAATAACAAATGTCATGTATATCGGACTCATAAAATAAAGAAAAAAAAAAAAAACGATACCTTACACCAGGTAGAAAGTGCCTCCGGACCTCCCATCCACCCCTAATGGGGTCAAACTGTGGATGGGAGGGGGCACATGTTAAAAAAGGGAAATAAATGAATTAACCAGGGTATAGGTAAGCTAGAGTCCTGAAAGGATGAATACGTTATCCTAACATATAAGTAATGTAGTTAGAAGCCTATTAAAGTCACTTTTAAATGTCAAAACCAATCCTATGAAGGAACAACAGAAGAAAAACAGTGTATCAAATGGATAGAGGATTTTCTCAGGTTATTATTCCAAACTCTAGAGTATATGTAATAGTAATTTGAAGAAAATATAAATCCCAAAATCACATACTGGGCAATAATGAAAATAAAAGAAAAGAGAAAAAAAGAAGAATGTTGAGATAGGAAGAAAGAAAAGAAGAGATTGAGAAAGGAAAGAAGTGAAAAGATAGAAAAGGAAAAGAAGAGGTTTCCTCCCAGGGATGATCCAGCCCCAAGAAATGCTAAATAATACTAGCAACATTTGATAGAAAGGAAGAGAATAAAAATAAATATTAAATTGGATTAGCAGGGCAGCAAAAGAGATTGGTCAAAATCGGATGTTAGGAAATGTTTAACCCATGGTTGCCAAATTTTATTAAAATTTTTCAGATTATTATTCTCAATAGCTGACATTTTGTGGAAAATGAGGGCTCTGTTCATTCGGTGTTTAGCTTCAGTCACAACCAATGTCTGAGATTTCCATGCCTTAGCTATAGTTTGTTTAGCTGAGGTTGTCAGATATAATAATAGTTGGAATTGATTGTGGGTAAGTTCAGGGGGTTTAAGATTCAATAATGCTACGACTGGATCTGGCTTAATCAAGTTTTCTAGAGCAGTGGAAGCCATACCGAATATTTTGTTCCAAAAATTTTGGGCAATTGGACATTCCCACCAGATGTGGAGATAAGTACCTACAGTCGCACAGCCACGAAACCAAATATTTGGACAAGTAGGCGAGAATTTAGTTAACCTCGCTGGTACCAGATACCAGCGTGATAAGACCTTGAAATTCGTTTCAAGAGCATAACAATTTGTGGAGGAGCGCATAGTGGTCGACCAGATATTGTCCCAATCTTTCGTACTAAATGTCTTATCAAAATCCTGAGACCATTTGGTGACATATAAGGGTGGAGTGTCTGTGAGGGGGGAATTGAGATGTTTATAGGAGTAGTGAGATCAGACCTCTAGTGTGTGGATCACATTTACAGATCCTTTCAAACTGTAATAGTTGATTAAGTATGGAACCCGATTCAATAACCGGTTTATAAAAGTTTTTAATCTGTAGGTACCGGAAAATGTCTTTACTGGGTAAACCATGAATGTCGCATAGATCAGGAAATGTCAGGATGTTATTGATGGAGGTTATATCATATAAGCATGTCAGATTTTTGATAGTCCAGGCTGTAAAGGAAGAGGGAAACTTCCATGCAGGATAAAAAGCTGGGTGTCTAATAAATGACAGTAGGGGGTTATGTGGGGATTGTAGGTTATGTGAACATCTAAATTTGTCCCAGATAGTCATGGAGTGCTTTGTAATAGGATTAGACAGGCTAATTCTATCACAAGGGGATAACCACATTTTATTAGCCACAGATATTGGATCAATATCAATAGATTCTATTGCCACCCACAAAGGGGTTTCAAACAATGCATGGTACTTAGATAATTGGGCGATTTGTGCTGCGTAATAGTAATTGGTGAAATTAGGAATCCCTAGTCCCCCTTTAGATTTTTCGATAAAAAGTGTCGCTTTAGAAATACGTGGTTTAATCTTACCCCATATAAACGATACAACTCTCTGTTGTAATAGCCTTAAAAAATAGGAAGGAATGGGAATGGGGAGCACCGTAAAAAGATACAAGAATTTTGGTAGAATGGGCATTTTCACAGCGTTAATTCTACCGAACCATGATAGAGAAAGTGTGGACCAATTATGTAATAAGTTTGTAATTTGTTTTAGTAGTGGTAAGTAGTTTGCTTTGAACAGGTCTGAGATTGAGGATGTAAGTTGTATTCCCAAATATGGGATGTAGTGAGTGACCCAGTTGAATGGTAAAGTTGTTTGAGCTCTATGAAGTTCGGATTGCGATAAGTTTGTTAAGTGCATTGGATTTGGAGTTGTTAATATATAGCCCTGAGATATCTGAAATTTTTTCTAAGGTGTTCAATATATTTGGAGCTGAAATGTGAGGATGGGTTAGGAAGACAAGTATATCGTCTGCGAAAAGACATATTTTATGGTGATGTCCACCTAGTTCCAAGCCTCTAATATTAGGGTTGGATCTGATGAGCATCGCCAGTGGTTCTATGAGAAGAGCGAAAATCAAAGGTGAAAGGGGGCAACCCTGTCTCGTACCACTTTTAATATCGAATGTAGACGATCTGTATCCCATATATTTAATATATGCCTTTGGATCATTATATAAAGCAGAGATTCATAGTAGAAAATTGTTTCCAAAGCCCCATTTTTGTAGAATATAATTCATAAATGGCCATGAGACCGAATCAAAAGCTTTACGCATGTCTAGAGATAAGAAACAAGTAGGGATCTTCCTCGTTTTGGCTGAATGTGTTAACAAAAGCGCTCTTCTAATATTATCCCCCGCCTGACGTTTGGGCATAAAACCTGTTTGATCACGATGTATTAAGTTACCAATGATAGTGTTCAATCTGTTTGCCAATATTTTAGCCAGTAACTTGATGTCCAGGTTAAGAAGGGAAATTGGACGGTAGTTGGTCCAGGAAGTAAGATCGGAATGGGATTTAGGAAGCATTACTATGATAGATGTCAAGGATTCATTTCTAAATGACTGTCCAGCTAATAAAGAGTTGAAGGCCCTAGTTAGAATAGGTGCTAATACTGTTTGAATTTTTTTACAATATAAAGCTGAAAAGCCGTCCGGGCCTGGCCTTTTATGTGGCTTCAACTCTTTTATAGCTGTTTGAACCTCAATTAAAGTTATAGGCTTCTCAAGAACGTCAAGTTGATCAGGTTTCATGTGTGGAAATGTGATCTTTGAGAGTAGATCATCAGCTTTACGTTCATCAAAATTCTGGTTCGGTGAGTATAGTTTGGCCTATTTTGAACGGAAAATCTCTAATATTTTTACTGGGTTGCTGGTGAAAGAGTCACGGGATGTTTTAAGCTTAATGGGTGTTTGTGTAAGATGCACTTTAAGGCAACGAGCCATAGGAGTATCTGGTTTATTGGCTTTGACGTAGTAGAAATGCTGTCTTTTGCGTATGGTCTTGTCTGCGGAGTCCGTTAAGAATAGGTCTAAATCAAGTTTAGCCCTCTCATAATTGGTGTTATTCGTGGCATTAGGAACCAATTGAAAAGCTGCGTAGCATTTATTAAAATGGTCTTCCAACTTAGTGAATGAAGTTTGTTTTTTCTTTTGTGAACTGCAGCTAATTGCATCAATTTGCCCCGGATAACAACTTTATGAGCTTCCCACAATGTAAGAGCTGAAACCTCGTTATTATCGGTAAATGTGAGATAGTCAGTGAGAGCTGTTTCGATGTCTAAACAGTGCAACGGATGTGACAGCATGGATTCGTTAATACACCACGTCTTATCGTGAGACCTAGGTATTGGTGAGGCTAGATTGATGGAAACGGCGCAGTGATCTGTCCATGAATATGGGGTAATTATAGAAGACTTGATCTCAGGCAATATACTTGAAGGAGTAAAAATATGATCGATCCGGGAGAAAGATTTGTGGGGATATGAGTAATGTGTATAATTTCTTCTAGTTGGATTAACTTCCCTCCATGCATCAGCCAATTTGTGTATGGACAATAGATTCCGTAGGGAATGCTTGTGAGTAGTAGAAGTGGGTTTGGACGCGGATTTGTCTAAGAATGGAAAAACCGTTGTATTAGAGTCTCCGCATATCGCAACCATTCCAACTTTATGTGTATCCACCAATTAGAAGAGGTGTGATAAGAACACTTCCGGGCGTTTATTCGGGGCATAGTACGATACTACAGTGATTAAATTATCTGCAAGAAGACCCGTAAGTAAAATATATCTGCCCTCTGGATCATTGATTTGTGAAATGAGAGTGAATGTCATTGATCGTGGAATCCAATAAGGGTTCCACATTGCTTGGTTGTGGCTGAAGCTACATAGAATTGAGGATAGGTGGAAGATAAGAATTTAGGAAAAACTTTGTCAGTTAAGTGTGTTTCCTGAAGACAGATATGTGCCTTCCTAGCCACAAAAGATCTCATAGCCTTGGCACGTTTCTGAGGTATATTAAATCCTTGTACATTTAAGGATAATATGTTTATGGGGGCCATAGCAGTCTGGGAGTGGCGTTTTCAGGTGAAGGGGTAAAACCCCCGATTAAGGCCGGAATCATCCCCAGGAGAGAAAGAAGACAGGAAGGGAGGAAGAAAGAAGTAGAGAAGAAGTAAAAAAATAAAAGATGAAAGACCCTTGAGAATATATAAACAATTACTACATAACAATATGTAAAGAGGGTGTGAGAACGTCTCAGGGGCACAGCAAGTGCACCCCAAGAGGTTCCAAAATCACCATCCAACTTCCGTTTAATATCGGGAGTCGAAGGGTGTAAGTAAGGCGACATGAAATTCCATGTGGCCAGTCAGCACCGGAGAACCTACTAAACAGTACAAATGAACTTAATATAACAGAAACCATAAATTGTAGAGGAAAAAAAAAAATAGGGGAGAAAAAAGGGGGGTTAGGGGAAACGGGAGGCAAAAATATGTTATCAGAATCTATGTGAACCTATATAAGGTGGGAGAAAAAAATTAAATTTAAAAAAATTTAAATAAAAATTATAGATCAAAAAAATAATAATAATTAAAATCAACCAGGTGACTGAAGCGAGGTATGAGTTTCGTTTATGAATATGATCTAGCACAATAAGCTAGAAAATTGAAGTGATGAGCAAGCTGGGAAATTGATTGAAGTCAGTCCATGGAGTCGACATTAGGTGGTGACAGGGTCTCATAGCATCCACGTTTGTGTAGATTTTGACGTGTGGAGGCAGATGAATCTTCTTTGGAAGATGATCGTGGGGTTGAACGTCTACGAGGCTGAACTGTGTTTTCGGATTGATCCAAAAGGTCCAAATCAAGCAGAACTGTTTGTAATTCTTCTGGGGTACGACAAACATATTTTGTTTCCAAATGGGTGAAGCGCAGGGAGAAAGGGAAACCCCAATGGTATATTATCTGGTGCTGTTGTAAAACTTGTAGAAAGGGTTTTAATGCCCTTCTCTTGGTTATTGTAAGTGGAGAGAGTTCTGCAAATAGCTGATAAGTATTACCTTGAAAGGTTAGGGCAGAATTACCTCTGGCCGCAGTTAGTATTTGTTCTTTTGTCTTGTAATAGTGGAACCTAACAATTATGTCCCTGGCGGGACCGTTAGGCTTACGAGGGGCTAAGGCCCTGTGCACCCTATCCATTTCCAGTCTTTCCACTGGGGTGCCAGGGAGAAGTTCTTGAAAAAGTGCAAGCATAGTAGCTTGTAAATCCAGTACATGTTCAGGTATTCCTCTAATTCTCAAGTTGGATCGTCTGTCTCTGTTCTCCTGGTCCTCCAACCTTGTTTGCAAGATAAGTTTTTCCTCTTTTAACTGGTCCAATTCCTCAATATGTTGCTGGGTGTAAGATTCTATTTCATCCACCCTCACCTCTAGTTCAGCAGTTCTCTGCCCAATCTCCCTAATTTCCTTAGTGAGCCTGTCAGTAATTTCATCTGAAGTCTGTTTCAATGCCTTTTGTAACATTCTCTCAAATTGTTTAAACATATTAGGTTTAACAGTGGTTTGTATCTGTTCATCTTCAGTCTCATCTCCACACAGTTGTGCCTTAGAGCTAGGTGACAGAGATATTGAGGAGCGCTGTGTATTATGTTGTGAGGTAAATGCCCTGCCTGACATCTCCTTTTGTTTCCCTGTTTTTAGTTTGATTTTGGTACCTTTTGTCACCATTCTATCATCTCAGGCGTGTTCCCGGAGGTATGCGGTAATGTCAGTGTTGATTTTAGAAGTCGCTGCGGCTCTCGGTTCTCCGGTCTGACTAGCCTAGGAGCGGAGCTCTAAGGAAGCGTGACTGCTCCCTCAGGCATCCGCGCATGCGCCCCACCTCCACACACAGATCTTACACCCTTTCCATTTCCATCCCAGTTTGCTTTTAGCTCTCATAATTGTCCTGTCCCCACCATGCAGCCTAGCACATTCCCTGCATTCTGTTACTAATGAAGACATTAGCACATACGTTTACCACCCCAACCTCCTCACCATTCTCTCTTTTCTAATATCTTAACCCCCCCCCCCTTCACATTGTAGCACTTTGACAAGTCACATCCTATTGTCGGCAAGGCACTGTTCAAATCAATGCGACACTGACTTTAAGTTGCCGCATCAATTTGAAAAAGTAGTACATGCACTACTTTTGCGATTTAGGGTGTGACTTCAATAGACATCTGTGCATGAAGCCACACAGATGTCTTCAAAGTCGCAACCCAAAGTCGCACGGAGATGCAGCTCTGAAATTGTGCGATTTCAGGTTAAGTCGCACAATTTCAAAGCCACATTCAATGTGAACGGGGGCTAATAGTAGGTTCACACTGGTGGTCTGGCCACAGTGCGATTGTATATGCAGTTTACCCACAGTTTTAGGTGTGCTCCCATTCAATTCTATTAGACTGTCTGTTTTCACGAAAGCAAATTACAGTCTTGCATGCTGCATCTTTGATGCACAATCAGAAAACACACAGTCCACTAGAATTCATCAGGAGAACACCTAAAACTGCAAGTAAATCACACATACAATGGCACTGTGGTCAAACCAAAGCGCACCAGTGTGAAACCGCTATACGGCTAGGTTCACGCGCAGTCAGGATCATGCACAAAATTGTGGTTTTCTTGACAATACACAGAAGCGCACTGTCCTTTAGTAGATACACAGCAGTGCCATTGATAGTTAAAAGGCACCCCCACTCATCTGCTAACCCACACATGTGGTTTGGTACAGGACATTTTTAGAAAAGGGTCTTGGACTTCTTTTCCACATTTCCAAATTGGCACCACTGACCACTACCCCATATGTGTGCACCCATTACTCTCAGGTTGCTGCAGTGCAACACTTTAAGTACTATTATAGTGCATGTCACAAACATTACTCAGCGGGGGATCGTTCCTCTGATCCCCGCTGAGCAGGCAAATGACAGGTCCGTCTCCGGTCACTGTGCTGAAATGGACCTGTCAGAGATGCACTCTCCTCTATGGGGAGATCGGATGAAAATGGATCGATAGGCTTTCCATGTCTGGATTTCACTGACAGGATCGGATATCAGCGGGTGTCAGCGGACATGTCACCGCTGACATCCGCCGCTCCATAGGAGTGAATGGAGGTTCCTATCAGGTCCGCCTGAAAAAATGACAGACAGACCTGATCGGAAAGCCTGCGTGAAAGGTGCACAAGTCCGAACCCGGGGGGGGGGGGGGGGGGCGCACTTTGCCCCAGGCGCTGGATGACCTTGTCCCAGCACTGGTTACAGTAACACTCGGCTTAGTGTGAAACCTTCCAGTGTCACCGCCAATCAGTGCCATCTGTCAGTGCCAATCAGTGCCACCAGCCAGTGCCAACCAGTTCAATTGCCAGTGCCACTGCCAATCAGTACTATCTGTCCGTTCCAAACCAGTGCCACCTGCTAGTGCCAATCAGTGCCATCTGTCAGTGCCAACTGTCAGTGCCACCTGCCAGTTCCAAACCAGTGGCACCTGCCAGTGCCAATGCCATCTGTCAGTTCCAAACCAGTGGCACCTGCTAGTGCCAATCAGTGCCACCTGCTAGTGCCACCTGCCAGTGCCAATAGTGCCATCTGTCAGTTCCAAACCAGTGCCACCTGCCAGTGCCATCTGTACTGAGGACATCAAGTGTGTGCTAGAGTGACAGGAGTAAGCAGGAAGGAGTGGAGTGGGTGAGTTTTTTTTTTTAAATCGGCCTAAAATATCGGCCGCCCCAATTTCTAAATATCGGCATCGGCCAGAGAAAAACCCATATAAGTCGACCTCTAATTCAGGCCCCTTTCTCCAATACCCCTAATTAAAATCTAGTGAAATCAATTGCCTTCAGAAGCCATCTAATAAATAAAATCCATCTGTGCGCAATTTAATCTCATTATAAATACAGATGTTCTGTTAAGCTCTCGGAGGTTTGTTAGAGAACCTTAGTGAACAAACATCATCACAAAGACCAAAGAACACACCAGACAAGTCAGGGATAAAATTGGAGAAGTTTAGCACGGTTAGGTTATAAAAAAAAAAAATAGGATTTTTATACTCACCGTAAAATCCGTTTCTCTGACGTCCATGGACTGACACAGCCTCTCTTACACTTTACCCGTGGGTTATGTCCCTGCTTGCAGGAGAAGACCTAGGCAGAATGTGAAATGTTATACATACATTCTAAAAAGCCAGAGCTGAAGAGTCCCGCCCAGAGGGCGGTCCCTCCAGACATAACCCTCCCACTGCAGTCAGCAGACCTCAGTTTGTAACAAAGCAGTACAAACCTTAAAAGAAGGGTGGGTGCTGTGTCAGTCCATGGACATCAGAGAAATGGATTTTACGTGAGTACAAAAATCCTATTTTCTCTGATCGTCCATGGACTGACACAGCCTCTCTTACACTTTACCCGTGGGATGTCCCAAAGCAGTGTCAAGAGGGATGGGAGCAGTATAAATGGAAAACCAAAAACGTCACTCCAAACAAGGCAGAGCTCCTCAACTGAGTTGCAACATTAAACAGCGGCCTGTAACACCTTGCGGCCGAAGGAAGCATCCGAAGATGCAGCCACATATACCTTATAGAACTTAGAAAAGGTATGAACGGACGACCTGGTCGCCGCCTTGCACACTTGTGCAACCAACGCTTGATGTCAGAAAGCCCAGGAAGCACCAATTGCCCTGGTGGAATGCGCCGCGACCGGAAAGGGAGGCGCCCGCCCCTTGAGGGCATAGGCCTGTATAACGGTCTGTCTGATCCACCTAGAAATGGTGGCAGACGAAACCGCTTGGCCCTGTTTTGGACCAGAGACAGACACAAACAGTGAGTCATACTTCCGAATAGAAGCAGTAGCAGACAGGTACACCCGCAAGGCACGTACCACATCCAATGTGTGAAGCGCAAACTCTCTGGGATGCGATGGGTGAGGACACAAGGACAGGAGGACAATGTCCTCATTTAGGCGGAAGGCCAAGACCACCTTTGGCAAAAAAGAAGGTCGCAGACGCAACACTGCCTTATCCTTATGGATGACCAAATAGGGCGACTTGCAGGACAAGGCCGCCAACTCAGACACCCGTCTAACAGAAGTAATGGCCACGAAGAAGGCCACCCTCTGAGATTGGTCAAGAGGGGAATATCTCTGATATTTTCAAAGGGATGTTCCTGGAGAACCGAGAGCACCAAATTCAGATCCCAAGGAGGGAGAGGAGGGAGGTTTAACAGGAGGGAGCACATGGCGAACCCCCTGCACAAAGGTGCTAACCAAGGAATGACCAGCTAGCGGTCGCTGAAAGAAGACAGCCAAGGCTGAAATCTGACCCTTAATGGTACTCAAAGCAAGCTTTTGGGTCACGCCACGCTGCAAGAACCGCAGGATTCTGGGGACGAAATACATCCGTGGACGCCAGTCCAGCTCTTCGTACATAGCGATGTAAGCTTTCCAGGTACGGTGATATATCTTTCCGGAGGAAGACTTCCGTGCCCTTAACATGGTCGAAATGACCGAATCCGAGAGACCTCGGTCTCTCAGCACCTGACTTTCAATAGCCATGCCGTTAAAGCCAGAGACTGTAAAACAGGATGAAAAATAGGACCTTGAGACAGAAGGTCCTCTCTCATTGGCAACCGCCAAGGAACGTCCGCGACGAGACGTACAAGATCGGCGTACCAATGACACCGAGGCCAATCCGGAGCAATGAGGATCACCGGAATCCCCTCGGTCGCCACCCTGCGCCGCAGGCGAGGAAGCAGCTGCAGCGGAGGATAAACATATATCAGGTGAAAATGACCCCATGGGGCCACCAACGCATCCGAGGCATCCGCCCAAGGATCCCTGGACCTGGCCACAAACCTCGACACCTTGCGATTGAGTCGAGAGGCCATCAGGTCCACATCCGGCGTGTCCAGCGGCTGGCGACTCAGATAGTCCACCTGCCAATTGTCTACGCCCGGAATGTAGACGGCCGTCAGAGACGGCACGCTTCTTTCGGCCCACGTTAGGATGCGGGCGACCTCTGAAGCCGCAGTTGAGCTCCGAGTCCCCCCTTGATGGTTGACATACGCCACCGCCGTGGCGTTGTCCGACTGGATCCTGAGGGAGCAATCCTGTAGTCTCTCCGACCACGAGGAGAGGCACAGTCTGATTGTCCGTATTTCCAGAACATTAATCGGTAAACGGGCTTCGTCCGGAGTCCAAAGCCCTTGGGCTGACAGGACTCCCCGGACTCCACCCCAGCCCGTCAGGCTGGCGTCCGTCGTGATCACCATCCACTGGATGGGGAGGAACGACTTCCCAGACCGAAGAGCCGGGGACCTCAACCACCACGCCAGGGACGCCCTGACTGGGTGACTCACCTGGATCTGAAGATCCAAGGACAAAGGGGATTTGTCCCAAGTGGACAGGATCTCTTTCTGTAATGCCCGTGTGTGTGTGGTTGGGCATACGGAACGGCCTCGAACGAGGCCACCATGAGTCCCAGGACTCTCATGCAAAAACGGATTGACGACCATTTTCGGGACGTCAGGACCCGCACTGCAGACTGAAGTGTCAGTAACTTCTCCAGGAGTAGGAATACCTTTGCCTCCAAGGAGCCCAGGATCAGACCTAGATACTCCAAATGCTGAGTCAGGACCAGGACGACTTCTGAATGTTCAGGAGCCACCCGAAGTCCCTGAGGGTCTGACTGACGATAGTCACACTTTCTTCTAATTCTGAGCCATTGTCTGCTCTTAGAAGAAGATCATCCAGATAGCCCACGATAGCAATGCCTCGCTGTCTCAGCAAAGCTAGAACCGGAGCAAGCACCTTGGTAAACACCTTTGGTGCCAAGGCTAGGCCGAAGGGAAGAGGCACAAATTGATAGTGGACTTCGCCGATCGCAAAGCGCCGAAACTTCTGGTGACTTGCGCAGATCGGAACATGCAAGTAGGCGTCCTTGATGTCCAAGGACGCCAGAAAATCCCCTTGATGGAGTGTAGCGATAACCGTGCGAATGGATTCCATGCGGAACTTTTGCACCTTCACAAAGGCATTCAGGGCCTTGAGGTCCAGGATTGGCCGAACCCCGTCGTTTTTTGGGACTACAAACAGATTCGAGTAGAACCCCTGAAACCTCTCCTGTGACGGAACCGGCACAATCACTCCGGACCTGATCAATCCTGTACGGCCCCTAAGAGGGCCGCCCGACGGGCAGGAAGGAGAGGGAGATTTGAGGGAAAGAATCTGTCTGGGGGCCAGGAACGGAACTCTATCCTGTATCCTGAGGTGACCACCTCGCACACCCACGGGTCTGAGATCCGGGAGGTCCACCGAACCGTGAACCTGCAAAGACGTCCCCCAACCCCAGAGTCGGGCAGGGGCAAGACTTCATGCGGTGGCGGTGCTTGGGAGCTTGCTTGGTAGGCTTACGCACCCAGGGACGCTTATGTCCCCCAGCCGCACTTTTTCCAGTCTGGGCGGGCTTACCCGTGGATTCTGACTGAAGAAAAACTGTCTTCTTCGCCGGAAAGGAAGGGCCCGCGCCTGCGGTGGGGCTCTTTTCCCTTAACAGACTGAGGAAGGAAGGTGCTCTTACCCCCTGCGACATCCTTAATAGAGTAATCCAGGGTGGCCCCAAACAGTCTACCGCCCTTAAAGGGCAAGTCAGCCAGGAGCTTTTTGGAAGCTAGGTCGGCCGACCAGCATTTCAGCCAGATAAGGTGACGCAGCACCACAGCAGAGATAGAGGCCCCAGATATTAAAAGGGCTGCATCCAAAGTGGCATCACACACAGAGACTAAACCCTGCGCAAGTTGGTGAGCCAGGGCAAATTAATCTCAGGAGGGAGATTATGCTCCTGTACCGTCTGGTGCAAAATCTTTGCCCATCCTGTGAGTGTCTGAGACACAACTGTCGCCGCCACTATAGGGCGTAAGGCAGACCCCAACAAGGTAAACATAGTTCTACTCACTACCTCTGACCTCCTGTCAGTGGGAACCTTAAATGCAGGAGTCCCTTCCATTGGGAGCGTGGTAGCCTTATTCAAACTGGCGACCGGGGGGTCGACCACTGGGGGGAGAGCCCACTTCTTAACCAGGTCCTCCTCAAAGGGGTACCTTATGGCTAGGCACTGCGGGACCGTCAAAGTCTTCTGCGGCTTATACCAGACTTGGTCAATGAATGTATCAAAAAAAGGCACATATGGAAAGACCTTTTATGAAGAAACGGCTTTAAAGGAACCAAAGGAGACAGCTTCCACCTGAGGTTCCTCAGCCTCAACATTCAGCTTGAGAGTGTCCCTCACAGCATCAATGAGTTCACTTACAAGCACCCTGTCAGTTATTGGTTCAGAACTGGGGTCTTCCTCACAAGGAATATCCTGTTCAAAAACATGAAAATCCTCAGAGCTAGGGTCCTGAGCAGCAGTAGCCAAGCCCATATCTGAGACAGAGCACTGCCCTACAGGAGAAAGTGTGGGGAGGGGGCGCTTTACAGCTCACTTGCGCTCGCACACCGCTTCCATCCTGACAAGGATGATTCCAGGACTGCCGACAACTGGTCCATAGGGACCGCAGGTGCAGGAGCACTGCCAGTTGCCTCTGACAAGTGTGGAGAAGCAGGTGAACCAGACTCCATACTGCCACCCTCTGAGACCTTATACACTATTACAGTGAATAATACAGTCCACCCACTGGCTGCGCTGAGGCTGAGGAGGGGATACCAAGAGGACTCACCAACCCTTAAGGACCGCTCAGTTCCGCTGTATGAAACCGCACTGCAGCGCAAGTGAAGCCTGAGGAGAGTGTGAGGAGATTGTGAGGAGATTCGCGCCGCAGCAGCGCCGATAGAGGCCGAAAGTGAAAGCGCCGCGGCTTCAAGAAAATGGCCGCCGGCCGCATGTATTACTGTGCCATTGATCCACGGCAAGATGGCCACCGAGCGCATTTTTTTAAATCACCACACAGCGCTAATGGCGCACACAACGCAGTCTCCAAACACTCACACACCAGAACACTGCTCCTCTCCCAGAGTCCACCCACTACACAGACATGAGCGCCCCCCGCCAGGCCAGAGCGACCCCCAAGTACCCCCACACAGCACAGCACCAGTACAGGGTGCAGAGAGCAGCATAATAGGGGGAGACAGGGAGAAACCCCCCATATAAAGAAACACAGCCAGCATGTACTCACCTGCAGCAGGAGAGACTACTTACCCGTCCCAGGGGGACCCACTGGCTTTTTTCAGACAGATCTATCACAGAGTAGTACTGAGTAGCTGTCGGCCCAGTCCACCGTGAAAGATGCAGACAGGTACTGTTCAATCTTGAGAGGACCGCAGGAGCATAAAAGCAACCCGGCCACCCCTGGAGTCATGGGACAAGTCGTGAACTGAGTCTCACGCACACAAGACGAGGATCAGCACGCTCGATGGTCGGACAGGGAAGACTACGAGGATACCAGTGTACCCAACCTGTTGCCCAGCCGACAGTTGATTGAAGGTCTCAAAAATAAAATAATAAAATTCCCAAAGGAATAAAATTTAAAAATAAAATCTTCCAGGAGACTGGCTCCTGAGAGAGCCACGTCTTCTTCTGCTAGGCAGAAAAAAACTGAGGTCTGCTGACTGCAGTGGGAGGGTTATGTCCGGAGGGACCGCACCCCTGGGCGGGGCTGTTCAGCTCTGGCTATTTAGAATGTATGTATAACATTTCACATTCTGCCTAGGTCTTCTCCTGCAAGCAGGGACATAACCCACGGGTAAAGTGTAAGAGAGGCTGTGTCAGTCCATGGAAGATAAGAGAAAAATCCCAAGCTATGAACATTTTTACAGAGCACTGCTCAATCCATCATCTGAAAATGTAAAGAGTATGACAACAGAAAAACTACCAAGCCATGGGCGTCCACCAAAACCGACATGCCAGCAAAGAGAGCATTAATCAGAATCAGCCAAGAGGCCTATGGCTATATAAATCCTGTATAATAAATTATATTAATATGGTAACTCTGGAGGAGCTGCAGAGATCCACAGCTCAGGTGGGATCAATGGCGTCCCTAGGGGGGGACCAGAGGGGGCCCTGCCCCCCCCCCAACATTATGCTATGCCCCACCATGTGCCCCCCCAAAAAAAAAAAATTTTTTTTTTTTTTTTGCATTTTTTTTTTCGCTCGGGCTGCTGCTGGGGTAACATAGTCTCTCCTGAGAGGGAGAGCATTCCCAGTCAGCTCCTGCGGGGGATTCCTCCCCCCTCCCTCTGCTCGCTGACACTGCATAATGCGAGCGCTCACACAACCACATCCGCCCGATCTGCTCCTTTCCCTGCATCCTCATTGGCACGGAGAAGAGCGAGTTGCAGGAAGGACTCCATGAGCACTGTGGGAGGGGGGGCCCAAGCCTTCATCTCAGTTACTGAAAAAAACAGACTGATTTCTCCCTTCCTTAGGACAGGAGAACCAGCCTGTAAATTCCGAGACTGGTGACTGCAAGCTGAGCCGAGTGTCAGTCTATGACACTCTTTCACAGCCCAGCGAGTCCAGCCACCCCCCCTCACATACGAGCAGGGAGGAATACAGCCCCTCCTCCTTCCAGTCCCGCCCACAATATCACGGCGTGCTGTATCTGGAGAGAGGGGATGTGTGGGCGGGAAATATGAAAATCAGCAGCATTCCTGGCTGTGTGTGAATGATGCCTGAGATTCTAGCCAGGACCGTGGGTAAGTGTGTGCACTGCAGACTGCAGTACACTGTAATCACTGAACTGCATTATCTCCATCCCTTCTCTCCCCCATCTGTCTCCCTCCCCCTCTCCTGTTCTTTCAAGACATTTTACAATTTACTTTCACTTTGTTAGGCAGGTAATAGACGGTGCACATTTCTTTCCTGCATCCACAGATTGCAGGAAAGAAACTTGCATAATTCCCCCATCAACACAGACAGTGCTGACAGGGGAATATCCCTCCTGCCCAGCAATTGTATTCTCCCGACAAACAGTGATTATCACTAGTGGCTATAGCAATCACTAGTGATAATCATAAGAGAATCTGCTCATTAATGGTTCGAATCTCAGCCAGTTCCTGCTGAACCAGCTGAGATTTAAACTGTCTATCGCTGGTCTTAGCACTTAGGCAGCCCATACATTGATCACTTTTTTCATTCAACTATTAGGTTGAATGAAAAAAAAAGGAAATGATCCAATGCCCCTATCTACACATTATAGGTGGATGGGGGAATGTTCCCAGTGTGGACCAGCGCTGGAAAAACCAGCGTTGCTGTCCTGTCCCAGCTATTCACAGCGCTGGTCTCTGTCTCCATGGTAGCGGCGGCAGCACATTGGAACCCAGTGCTGGTTACTTTATGGGGCTGATGTACAGGAGGGCCAACACAATTTGTTGTTAGAGATGGGCTGGGCATGTTCAAAATTCCACATGCCAGAGCCTGCCAGGAAGCCCACACTGCACAGCGCTAATCACAGGCAATGAGACATTTCCCGCTCCGCAGCTCCACAGATCAGGAAATGTCTCACTGGCTGTGATTAGCACTGTGGAGTGTCTGCTTCTTTGCGGGATTGGGCATGTGGGATTTCAAACACACCCGAGCCCATCTCTATTGGTTGTAGACAGTTGAGCTCCCTGCAGGTTGCTTAACAGCAGT